>CM076579.1:439258001-439917453 GCA_034641835.2 Pinus albicaulis | reverse complement strand
AGATAAAAACTTGGAAACGCCCGTCAAAAGAGTTATAAAACCAGCTCGGGGTTTTTTATTATTGGTTGCTGCAGTAATGGGAAGAGTGAAATTAGAGATCAAAAGAATAGAAAATTCAACTAGAAATAAGGTCAGAGAATTCTCTATTTTCTTAATAAGGCCGGAGAATTGCCTATTTTTTGCTATGCAGAAACAACAGTTTAGTTTTTCAAGTCCAGTTGGATAGATCTTGCAATGTTAACCTGCTTCTTGAAGTTTGAGGAAATACAAAAACTTCGTATTTTAAAAAAAATAAGAGTTATATTTTGTTAAAATTTATTCATATTAGTTATTTATTGAACTTTGTTCATATTATATTTATAAGCATAACATATATGTATGAAATATTTTTGCATAGTCTATAAAATTTAATAAAATATAATTCTATAAAGCTTGATAAAATATATTTATATTATATTTAGAATAGAATTAATAAATTAATGTTAATATTAATAGTAAAAGTTTGTAATTTGGGAAATAAGATATGAGTATAATTAAATTAAATATTATAATACAATTAATTTTAGACATTAAAAAAATACAAATATAAAATATCTTTAATTTAATTAAAATATTTTAGTTTAAATTATATTAAATTGTAAAAATTCCAAAAATTAAACATTCAAAAAATAAAAAATATAAGATATCTATAATTTAAATTAAATTAAAAGAAATCAAAGAAACACACTTTAACAAAATTATCCAATGTTTTTTTTCTACTTTTGAGAAGAGGTAAAATGTTTGTTCTCCATCCACAAGAACCTTCTTGTTATTGAACTTAACACATATGAACAAGGCATATTTCTAACCACCTAAACCCTTTAACTAACAAACAAATCTAAAATCCTCTTCAGGATTTTCATTTCCCTTTGACTTTATTTGTTCGATTTTGTGCAATTTTTTTAAAGCTTGGTGAGAGTACATCTTCATCATGTCCAATATATCACCTGAATAGGCTCACATCAGGGAGTGCCTTAACAGGTACTGATAACCATCTATCCAAGACCTAGTTGACCATATTTATTACATTTTGAAATATTCTCAAAATTCATAATTAAAATAAGGATATCCTAACATCTAATTTAGCCATTTCTACATCTATTTAAACTCAACTTCCAGATCTGATCTCTCATCTATTCATGATGATGAACCACACTAGTGTGTATTGCAAAAGCCAAAATTATTAAAATAAAAATAATGAAATCATAAATATATATATGAGAGTTCTAAATAAATAATTAAAAAATTGATGATGACGACGATGACCAATGTCGTCAAATAGAAGGGAAGTAAGGGCTCCAAGATAGCTATAGGTGGGTTGGTTTAATAGGTCAAGAAGACTAGAAGTGTGACAAATGGTAGGGAATTGAGAGAGAATGTGAGTAAGAGTAGGGCAGTCTAAAAGGAAGTGTTTTTCATCTTCCACTTGCCTAGAATAAAAAATATGAGAGATTCTATAGTTCCAAGGGGCCTTGGGAATAGACCATCGCCTGGTCTCACTCCAAAGATCATGGGAATTAGTTCTTATCTTAGGGATGTTCATTTTTTTCTTATTGCTTGAGGACACATATAGATAATTTTGATTATCAAGGGTTGGGTTGATCACCTCCTTATAGTACCTTAGCTTCCTTTTACCCTCCAGCTCCTGATCCCCCCATAGCTTGTCTTTAAACTTGGAGGTAATAGTATTTTGGATATTATCTTTGCTTCCCACACTCAGGTCCTCCTTAATTCCTTAAAAACTAGTTCAAGGTGCTTCTCTGCAAAGAAAGAAGCATCTAGGGCAATGGCTCCAGCAACAACAAAATTAGCACCATTGTTAAAATTTGCATACTTGTCCAAATATGGAGGTAGAAATGAGAATATTATTTACATTAGTATTATTATTAATGATATGAGTATGAATATTATTATTATTATTATTGATATTGATGTGAATAATAACATTATTATATTATATTACATATTTATAATAACACGCACCGCAATAGATGACATCTACAACCACTAAAACTATATTAAAATAATAACTAATAATATTATGAAACATTATTTTAATATAACAATTAAAACTAACATAAAAGTAAACCATATTATTATTATATATTAGAGTTCATGTACACCACAATAGATGACGGCTAAAACTACTAAAACTATATTAAAATAATAACTAATAATATTAGGAAACATTATTTTAGTATAACAATTAAAACTAACATAAAAGTAAAGTTATTACAAAACTAATTTCATGTAAAAAAAAAAAAAAAAAAAACTAATATTAATATTATACCATTTACAAACTTTAATTAAAACTTAGTAATTATTAAATTTATAATAATAATCATAATAAAAAAATCTAAATATAATAATAATACAAACTTAAAACCCTAAACCCTAAATACAATAAATAATAATGAAACTTATCCTATTACATTAAAAAATAATTATTATTATAATATATATATAACATAATAAAACCAGAAAACTTAAACTTAAATATATCAAAGCTTAAACACACGTAAAAAACCAGAACTACATTAAAATATGAACACACATATATTGCATTAAAACATAATAAACCCTAAACTTCACATTATTTGTTGTATTATCACCCACGCAATGAGTTGAATATATTTTCCCATTTTAATTCCATGACTCCCAAGTTATAAGAATGTCTTTTTTATTATCGTCTGCGTGACGGTTGACTCTCCAAGTTGTAATGATGATGCTTTTTATTAACATATTCATGACTCTCCGACGTGTAATTAATTAATTATGGAGATTAGCGTTTAAATTTAAAAGAAATAGTTATAAATAGGTATTTCGTAAACCCATCCAAGAAATATGAAGCCTTCAAGGATTCCGTGGACCATAAATGTGAAACTATTTTACCAAATCTCCAACGCCCATCAGGAGATACAGTAACCTAATTCTTGAAATTCATCGAATCCATTAAATAAACGTATACTAGAGTGATTAATTTACACATACTGTGCAAAATGTACACTGTGGAACCATCTGCATGCAACTGCAACTTGGGTTGCCATTGATGACTTCACATGCTCTTTCGCTATTTATCAGACAGAAGAAGCATTCATTTTTTCTAACAGAATCTAGCTCTCATTTTTTCAAGCGACAACAAGTGTTTCTACTTTCTCAATATTAAGGAAACGGAAAAATAGAAAAACTTGTTATGACTTGAAAAGATGAAACTGAGACTGTTGTTGTTTCTGCTCTGCATTGCAGAGAATGGACAATTCTCTGACCTTCTTAAACAAAGCTGCTCCTCTCCATTTGGAATTTTCTATCCACTCATCCCATAACTGCAAAACACATAATAAAAAACGGAGCTGCTTGATGCCAAGATAATTTGCCATCAAAACGGAGCTGCTTGATCCCAAGATAATTTGCCATCAAGATAATGGAGCTGCTTGATGCCAAGATCATTTGCCATCAAAACGGAGCTGATTGATGCCAAGATAGTTTGCCATCAAGATAACGGAGCTGCGTGCGTACAAAATGTGTAAGTGAAGTTTATGTCAAGAAATGAAGTTTATGTCAAGATACAATAATGTGTAATGTCAAGAGAAGAGGCAGTAAATGTCTAGAAGCACTTCACTCTTTGTCACATTCCGGGTTCTTTGGATGTGATGTGACGTGTTTTCTATTTCATTTGGCTTTTCATTTCAGTCAGACTGAAGTTTTCCAACAACATATAGAATCAACCAAGGATTTTATTTGTTTCCCTTTCGAATGGCGTAGCGTACATGTGGTACGAATTGGACTTACCGGTGGCCGTTTTTCATTCCATCTCCGGCAGCACGTTACCTCTCTCCGTGGTGGGCCCCAACATGTGCCGTCTCCGTCTGTATCCTCGACTCTCCGTTTCATGCATGCCACTGGCATGAAGCTCTCTAGCTATAATCAAATTTCTGCAACCCATTCGAACTCCCTTTTGGCACTGTCTCAATCAAACTCCAGTGTAGCGCACTGCGCACAATTCAGCAGAGAAACAAAAACACAGATCAATTCAAATGTAGACGGACTGAACATGGAGTTGGGAAGGTTCCACAGGTTTTACAATGTTAAAATTTTACGAGCAGATTTTCACTGTAAAATCATACTGCAACATTTTGCAGCGCAATCTGGATTGACCTGAGTAAATAATATGAGTTATGAAGCGCAATTCGTAGCATCCATTGGACTTCCCGGCACCGTTTCGTAATAGGATTTGGTCACAAGTTATAACCCAAATGGATACTAGAATTTACCTCTTTTGTTGATTGCAGGAAATCATAGGTTACTAAATACCTGAGCATTGCAGGTTTTCTCGAGTCATATTTTTTTTTTTTTATCTTTCATTAGAAGTAAAATTAATGCATTGATTATTGGCCATGGAGGATGAGTCCAAATTCCTTTTAAGAGAGGATTTGGAGCTCAGATTGCTTCATCCTCGAACAATTGGAAATAACCCTTTTTCATTGAGTAGGTTCCCTGTCCCTTCAGTTTCTCCAGTTCTTGAAAGCATTGCTGGTAAACAAGATGCCTTTGGATGGACTTTACCTCTTTTCTAGTTGGGTTAACCAACCATTCCTTGACATATTTCCATGGAAACATTGTCTCATGGACTGTAAAATCAGTGACAGGAATCAGGTTCATTTCTATTGGAAAATTAGCAGAGAACCAATTTAATACAAAGACAGGGACTGTTGAGACTCGAGAGTAGCCGATGTCCAGCCTAAGAATCCTCCCAAAAATATAAAACTATTGTTTATTATATGTTTACTGATCATCATGTTGTTCCAGCTTATAATATATATATATTTTTTCCATATAGTCCAATGAGAATCACATGTTTTCTTGTCAATGTGTTATTGACAGCCCAATATGAATCACATTTAAGTTGTTCTTACTGTGGAAGAGGAGCTATAGCGTTCCCTGAATGGATACTATGTGCTGGTTGGATGAATTACTTCTACTCATTTAGGGGAAGGGAAATCTACCACAACTCTCGGCCAACTGAAAATTGAATTTTGAATTTTTTTGTTAACATATTGGAGTCTGATATCATGGCACACATTCAAGACAGATATTGCATAAAATCCATATCTATGAGTGTTAACAAGGTTTTTTTGGGATTCTGTCTCATTACCAACCTTATGACGTTCATACATCTATATATTATACCTAATTGCACTTAATTGTATCCTTGATGGTTTTTGTTTATTTTTTTTCTTTCTTAATTATACTCTTTACTTGTTTTTAGCAAAAGTTCCTTGATGGTTGACAAGTAAATGATCCTCATTGTAATTATTAGTTCAGAATCTAGAACTAAATACATGGAAAGATCAATATGTCTTGAAATTTTGATATCGTTACTTTCAGCATATAAGCCATTTTCAAACATAACATCAATAACCTAAATTTATATGAATAATATAATATGCAACTGAATATTTAAATTCAAAAAAAAACATAAAGGACTTATACTCCATGCTTGGGAATTGGAAGATGCCAGAATTTTGCTCACAGACCAAACTCACTACAAATGTCAATATTTACAACATAAAAGTTTGTATTCAAATTTTAATAACTATTTTTTTTAAATGTAATTCAAACAGTGTCGAACCACATGAAATTGAGGCATTGTTATCCAAATGGTTAATGTCAGAGGTTGTCTTTACACTACATAGGTTCTTATCATGGTGATTTTCTACATAGTTTGCTTATGATCAATTTGGAGTACAATTACAGATAGCTGTATATAACAAAAAAAAGAAAAAAAAAGAAAATTTGTCAAAGTAAGGTTTATTGCTTGAAATTTAATAGCTTGGACAGTCTTTATCTACTTAGTATGGTTATTCCTAATTGCTAGTTAGGTTGAATATCTACATGTTGAAGTCAATGAATTTAACATTGATTAGTTACTGAAAATATGGACAAATCAATATGAATATATACATGCAAAAAATTTATGGAGTACGATTTTATTCAAGAAAAGTTGTTAAAATCTATGTTGCTTAAGAATTTGAAACTAGTTAACAAAGAATTTGATCATTAAGTGCTAGATATATGAGTTTTTTTAATTATTTTTAATAATTAAACCCACCAACCATTGGAACATGAAAAAAACAAGGAATTTATAATTATTAGCAATGACAGTCAATATCTAGTGAGTTATGTAATGAATTACAGGGGATGCTAATTGAGCATTGGAACAATGGTTTAAACTGTGAAATGTAGGTTTTGGCCAGCAAGAAGAGGATTTATCTCATCATGGAGTATGTGAGAGGGGGTGACTTATTTGATAAAATTGTGAGTTTCTCTCATGGATTAAGTTCATTCATTTTGTGTGTTACAAGTGATACTAAATTTAGATCAACACAGTTTACGTACCCATATAAAGATCTAGTTATTGTTTATATGATGTGTTATATTCTAGAACTTGTTAAATGCTCACATAGTAGTTTTTTGTTATCATTTGGAATTTCAGAAATCAAAGTTAAAAGTGCTTGGTTATAAAAATAACACACATAATTGGATCTCATTGAGGATTTTCTTGTTTCTATACATGTTTATCTTCAAAAAATAAATGAAGATGTGCTAGGAAGTATTTCCATGAGCTTATTAACATTGTAAATTATTTTCATAGTAGAAATGTATACCATAGAGACCTCAAGGTATGTAGTTTGCTTTTTGAAACTTATGACAATTAACCTTAATATATGGGCTCCATAAGATCTTAGAAGAGTTTAGTTAACGTTCTGTGCTAAGATGAAATTTGGTGTTAATTTGGCTTCAGTTTGGTGAACAACCTCAAAACCTAATCCTGGATGAGAAAGAAAATCTCTGATTTTGAGTTGAGTGTTTTGCACTTGGTAGCATATTTTATTAATACATGTAAATAGTTCCCAATTACTTAACGTTTCAAAATTATAGTTTTTAGCTATGAACCATTTTCACCATTGTAACAATAACTACATAGTCAGAAAATATATGCTTATAAAGTGGGACATAAGCACTTCTATGATATGAAATTGAGGCAAGAATTCAGATACAATTTTTTTGTCCCCGACATACAAGCTAAGAACACCAATAACAAACTTATCCTTTCATGACTACTCTCATTTGGCCACAAGTTTAGCAAATCCATAATACTCTCACTTGTCTTCAAGTTTTCTGAGAAGGTAAACACTTTCTAGTAACAAACTTGATTCTTTCATGCCGCTCTCACCTACCCTAAGTCCAGCCAAGCAAAGATACTCTGACTTTCCCCCAAGCCCAGCCAAGCCAAGATATATTAGGACACTAAAAACTTAACAATCATCAATCCTTCTACACTCATTTTCCAAAGAGTCTCATGGATATATCTACCAAATCCCCACTCCAAAAGCATAATGCATTGCAAAGCGACATACAACCATGCTTAGAAAGTGTTCAAACCTCCCATTTTTGCATTTCTTGATACAACCAACACTCTCAACACTCTCATTGCCCCAATCTTAGCATACTCTCTTTAATAAATTCCGTTCAAATAAATTGAAACAAATTATGCCCAAACTAATACCAATTGCAATTACATCAACTATGGGGAAACTCTAGCTTTAGAGGGTGGAAAGGAGTCCTTATGAGACTTTGTGCCAATGCCTGTTCCAAATGAAATTTCCACAACCCCATAGGATATAGCAGATGAACATCTCATTACCTGGCTGTAAAAGCTCTGACACCGAGAAAATGACAACATTTAGACAACAATTAGAAACAATGGGTGTTTCTGGCTCTTGGCTCGTTGTCTGCAAAACACATTGGAAACCATTAAACTATTATAGGCATTGACCTTTTTGTGTATTGTATAGAGAACATGTCGGCAACAATTAAACTCTTATACTTATTGCCATTTTTGCTAACATAAAGCTAGAGAAACCTTTAGCTTTATACCAGCTAGTTAGTATAAGATTGACTAATTGTTTATTAGCCTTTGGAACTATTAAGAAGCATCAGAAGGGAAAGCAGGTTTGATATTGTGATCTCTTTTAGGTGTGGTATGTTCCACGCATTCACAAACTTCTGTAGAGACTGTTGCATATTTCAAAGGAAAGCATTGTACAAGTATGCAATCTCGGTTAAACAAGAATTTATAAGGATATTTGAATTGGATAACCAACGTTGTAAATTGACAAGTATAGTTATGTGATTTTACATAGAAGATTAAAAAATGAAAATAGAATCCATTGAAAGTAAATGATGCCCTAGTTTATTCAACTTGATTTTGCAGAATGGGATATTATATTACATAGAGAGAACACATCTATGGCTTGATGTCATTTAACCCAAATGAGAAGAAACATGCAACTAAATAATAAATCAGAAGGGCACACCACCAGTATTTTGACCCATCTGTATTTCATAAGTTCACTAAATTTCACCATTAATTGAGTGAAATTTCCCTATTAATTAATTGAACCATATAATTGATCTAGTTAAGAATCTGTCAAACCCTACTTAACCCAAACTATTAACCTTGCAATGCTCATACATTCATGTCTTAAAAACAAATTCAATCTGATACTTCCCACCACAATGCTCACTAACACTACTTAACATGTTCATTAACGGCTCAACCAGATCTCTGGTTCAAAACACATTGGCAGCAAGCCCATCAAAATTCCCTCAATACAACCGTTTCAAAATGAAAATACATAATGTATCCGTGTGAAGTTTTCGTAGCCCAAAGCTAAACATAAACTCATATTCTTTACTCGGGTCAATCCAGATTGTGCTGCAGAATGTTGCAGTATGATTTTAGAGTGAAAATTTGCTTGTAACATTTTAACATTGTAAAATCTGTGGAACTTTCCTAACTCCATCCTCAGTCCGTCTGCATTGGAATTGATCTGTGTTTTCGTTTCTCTGCTGAATTGTGCACAGTGCACTAGAGTGGAGTTTGAATTGAGAGAGTGCCAAAAGGAAATTCGAATAGGTTGCAGAACTAGAGTTTGACTATAGCAGGAGAGCTTCGTGCCAGTGGCATGCATTAGATGGAGAGTCAAGGACGGAAACAGATGGAGACGGAAACATAAAATGAAACCGAGATGACATATGTTGGGGCCCACGGAGAGAGTTAACCTGCTATTGGATATGGAAAGAAAAACGACACCGGGAAGTCCAATTCATAGCACATGTAGCAGTATTTCAAGCACGACAATTAAATACTATATGAAGTTGTATGATTCAGAGCATCAAGCTGCTGCCGAGAAAGATTATAGAAGAATTGTCTGACCTACTTCCGTTGATGATGAGGATTTAATGTTTAAACATTAATAATAAGATACATTTATATTATATTTATATTACTTATTTTATTAATGATGTATTTTCATGTAATCTATAAAGTTTAATCAAATATATTTATATTATAAAGTTTAATAAAATATATTTATATTATATTATATGTCTAATAAAATTAATATTAATGATAAATATTTATAATTTGGGAAATAAGACATTAGTATAACTAATTTAAAAAATATAATATAATTAATTTTAAACATTAAACCAAATATAAATATTGTTAAAAGATAATGGAGAAAGCTAATTGTTTGGATAGGATTAAGACTCTAAGATTGGGTCTCAAATCCTAATATCTAGGGAGTGGTTGGAACCACCCTATTAGTGTGAAAGCCTAAATGTTTGAGGCACTTTTGAATTAATAGTCAGTTCATTATGTGGAGTGCTTGGGCAATATCGAGGTATCACGAGATCCATTTAGTTAATAGATTATTGTTTTTTTAACATGGTATTGGAGCTTCAAGTCGAAGCTGAGCGGACCTATGCTATGTGTAGGGATATGAGGATGTGAGGATTAGTGGAGGATGGTTGTTGGTGGAGGATCATTGTTGTTGTGTGAATGCGTGAAGTGACCTATGAGGTGGAGACTTCACTGTGACATTCGACGTTTGTTGCTTGACAACCTCCTCACGTTATCCATTTGAATTGTAAATACAAAAAATGTGGGTTACTGTCTTAGGTTGCATGGATCTGTTGCAAGGTCGGGGTGTAGAGGCTTCATCTTTAATTTTCAATGCACGTGACAGACAAAGAGAGTCTTTGTATAACCAGAAACCCTCCGCACAGAAAAAGAGAAGGCAATTGTTTCAAATCAGAGCTTTATTGGGTTGGATCAGAGCGGATCGACCAGCCCTGCATTGACCTACTATGCATGCACAACCTTGCTGTGTAAGGCTGTTTGGACAACGTGTAACTGTTGGATCTCTTCTAATAGGGTTGAGAATTCCCTTATTTTTTTTTTAAGGACCATAGTTTTTGAAATTTTGATCTGTTAGAACTTACACGATTCAAATATTTCATGCATACATGCCATCTAGAATAAAATCATGCTCAATTTAACATAGTTATCCAGAAACATTCCATATCCATGCTCTTAAAGTAACAATGTTCATTTTTACAGGATGCCTCATTCCTAATCATTACAAGCCATGCTAAATAAATACACTAAACAAGCATAAGAAATTTCAAACAAAAGTCATAAGCAAGCATAGATATTTCAATTCTCTAGGAGTGAACCATTCCTCATACATAACACATAATTGGGCATTATACAATAATTAATTTTCCTTAATATATTATAGGTATTAAACCAACACATTAACTTGCATCAATTCACTCATTAGCACCTCAATTACACAATAATTTTACCATTCCTTCTTAGTTGCATAGAGGATTAGCAATACACACTCATATAGGAAATTAACACTCCTCAATATCACATAGACACTAAGAAAGTGCAGGAACTCAACATGTTTCTCATACTTTACACGGGGAGGCAAGATTCCCATTATTATAGGAAACAAAGAATTCCATGCATTCAATAGCGTTTAAATGACATATTAATCATTTATAGCATTCAGTAGCGTATAAACCATAAGAAATACTTATCTTGTTATGAAGGATATAGCATATGGATTGGCGCTGCAACTCCCCACCTAACCATAAATGGGTTGTAACCAATTATTTATTGTAGTTTTCACCCCCAAGCCAAATTCCAGAACTTGAGGATAATTTATTAAGATTAAATATTTTTTTCAAGTCAAAACAAGGACTTCAGAGGACCATCTACCTCCACCCACTAGCTACTTCATGTTATCCATGTATAAGAGAGAATCCATAGGTCCACCACCTTCACCCTAAAATCAACAAGGGAATCCATAAGATATACCTCCACTTCATATCAACAAGAAAATCCATAGTTCTCAATAAAAACCAAGAAAAAAAGGAGAGGGGGATAAAGAACTCTCATACCAAGAATCAAGGGAATATGCCTTTACCTAAGTTGTCAAGGGTATCTAGAGACAACCATCTCCACCCTCTAGTATTATAGGTAATGCAGAGACTATTGTCCTCACCTGAGAGTTGTTTTTCCACCTCCCAAATCTCAACCAAAGGATGACTCTACTCCCCTATTTTTTTATAGCACCAAAAAGTTTTTATGCTCTTGTTCTTACTTAGTTGTGCACTTTGTTTTCTCCCTTCATCTCTTTCTATGGGACAATGGAAATATTTTGTCAATACATGAGGGTGCTCTCTACATATATGCTCCCTTCCTTGTAGTGTATGGAGTGTCTTCCTGTCTGAGAGTGACCTACATTTTTTTCCGCTCTTCCTGGAGTGTGATCATCCTCCATTTACCAAGTTGCAATCATTTGTTGGTTGTGTGGGTAGAAAATGTTATTTCCCTTTCCTTCTCATCCATGGTTGTTTATTTTTTTCTTTGGTGGTAGCGGATGTTGTTGTGTCATCTCTCTGGCCCACTCTCTTGTTGGTTGACTTCAATTGTCCTAACTCGTCGCATCTTCCTTAAATTTTTTCCTCTCTACTTTATGGATTTAACCAAGGGAGGCATGGAGATTTTGTTATTTTTCCTAGGTGGATTAGTTGATGAAATCATTCCAATTTAAAGCATACCTATAATTCATTGATAGCTTATCATAAAACAAGCCAAGCTTCCTTCAAATCCCAAGCAAATTCCTTCCTCAAACTCTGGAATCTGTGTCCCAATTCTCAAGAATTTTTAATTTAATGAAAAATATATTAAATGCGTACAATGAAGGGGAATTAGTTTGGGGTTGTCACAGTAATTATGTTCGACCATTCAACCATGTTGATCATGGTAGATGTTGGTTGAGCATGCTCGACCATATTAGAATAAGTAATTAAAAAAAAGACATGTGTTGAAACCCTTTTTGGGCTTTGGTTGGTCGGCCACACTCAGGCTGGTTGTTTTGATAGCTTGTTTGTTGGAAGAGGATTGGGTGTTTGCTCACGTTATGTGTTGGAAGAGAATCTGGTTGGTGATCACATCATGTAATCACAAGCATCTAGATAAGTAACCATTTCCAAATTTTAATTTTTTTAAGAAAATTAAGACAAGCACATAAATTTCCAATTCTTAAAAAAAATTGATTTATATGTAAATGTTAGTGTATGTAAAACTTACTATTAGTTTTTTTTTAATTAACCCATCTAAGAAAAAAAAACTAATTAAAAATAAACGTACATAAATAAATCATTTGTTATAAATATGGTTATATTGATGAATTTTTATGGCTTACTCAACAACAATATGGATAGTTGAAATTTAATATAACCTATTCCTTTATTGATAGTCCATATTTAAAGCTTTCATTAGTTTTTAGTAATGCCTTCGTTGAAAAATTGTAAGCAATTTTTATTTTACCACAACCTATCTAAATTAGTTACTATTCATAAAACAACATAAATTTCTCTTGTTTACTTTATTTCAAACTTTTGTTTCCAAACTTTATTTCATTGGTTTTTAGTAATGTCTTGGTTGAAAAAATTTAAGCACTTTTTATATTACTACAACCTATCTAAATGAGTTACTATTCTCAAAACAACATAAATTTCTCCTATTTACTTTATTTCAAACCTTTATTTCTAAAATTTATTTCATTTTATTGACACGTTAACCACCACCAACCTGAGTGGATGTTAGTCCAAAAACACTCAGCTAAACTTAAATGAAGATAAAAGTGCATCTAAAATTTTCTTAGGTTAACACCATTAGGTTATTATAGGGAATTTTAATTTCAAATAAATTTGTATGCCATCATTTATCTATTTAGTAAGGCTTTTCACACAGAGTTAATCTGAATTTCTTGTCAATGGTAATGAAGAAGGAGTATTGTTTTTAAATATTACTGTTTATTTACGCTGTGACGTAATACTCATAAATGTAAATAGAAGGTAACAATTTTTTTGCGAGATAAATTGTTGAAACGTGTTCAAGGTGAAGCCCTAAAGTAAATTTTCCTTATTGTAGAGTTTTTATCTTACAATTTCTCAACAAAAGAGTTGGTTCAGTCATCCTCAGGAAAAGGTCCACTAACATTTTTTTTATAGTCTATACGCTATTAAATGTTGGTAGGCAGTATATACTCACTATTAAATTTAAATTTGTTTAAATATAACTGCCGGGATATAATGCGCTGGCCAAGCTCTTGAGAATATAAACTACATACAAGTCCTTATCACAAGTGTGAATATATATCACATCGCGAAGGAAAAGGTCACAACTTGGGAACTGTCGTCAAAAGTGTTATAAAACCAACTCGGGGTTTTTTATTATTGGTTGCTGCAGTAATGGGAAGAGTGAAATTAGAGATCAAAAGAATAGAAAATCCAAAGAGTAATAAGGCCAGAGAATTCTCGATTTTCTCAATAAGGCTAGAGAATTCTCCATTTTCTGCTGTGCAGAAACAACAGTTTAGCTTTTCAAGTCTTACTAAGTTTTTTTTAGTTGGATAAATCTTGGAATGTTAACCTGCTTCTTCAAGTTTAAGGAAATACAAAAACTTCATATTTCTCAAAAAATGAGAGCTATATTTGGTTGGAATTTATTCATATTAGTTATTTATTGAACTTTGTTCATATTCTATTCATAGGCATAACATATATGTATGAAACATTTTTGCATAGTGTATATATATATATATATATATATATAATATTTATAATAAAATTAATAAATTAATGTTAATATTAATAGTAAAAGTTTATAATTTGGGAAATAAGATATGAGTATAATTAAATTAAATTTATAATATAGTTAAATTTAGACATTAAAAAAATACAAATATAAAATATCTTTAATTTAATTAAAATATTTTACTTTAATTTAATTAAAATATTTTACTTTAAATTATATTCAACTAGAAAAAATCCAAAAATTAAACATTTAAAAGACAAAAAATATAAGATATCTATTATTTAAATTAAATTAAAAGAAATCAAAGAAACACACTTTAACAAAATTATCCAATGTCTTTTTTCTACTTTTGGGAAGAGGTAAAATGTTTGTTCTCCATCCACAAGAACCTTCTTGTTATCAAACTTAACACATATGAACAAGGCATATTTCTAACCACCTAAACCCTTTAACTAACAAACGAATCTAAAATCCTCTTCACGATTTTCATTTCCCTTTGACTTTATTTGTTCGATTTTGTGCAATTTTTTTAAAGCTTGGTGAGAGTACATCTTCATCATGTCCAATATATCACTTGAATAGGCTCACATCAGGGAGTGCCTTAACAAGAACGTGATAAGCATCTATCCAAGACCTAGTTGACCATATTTATTACATTTTGAAATATTCTCAAAATTCATAATTAAAATAAGGATATCCTAACATCTAATTTAGCCATTTCTACATCTATTTAAACTCAACTTTTGGATTTGATCTCTCATCTATTCCTGATGATGAACCACACTAGTGTGTATTGCAAAAGCCAAAATTATTAAAATAAAAATAATGAAATCATAAATATATATATGAGAGTTTGAAATAAATAATAAAAAAATTGATGATGACGGCGATGACCAATGTTGTCAAAGAGAAGGGAAATAAGGGCTCCAAGATAGCTATAGGTGGGTTGGCTTAATAGGTCAAGAAGACTAGAAGTGTGACAGATGGTAGGGAATTGAGAGAGAATGTGAGTAAGAGTAGGGCAGTCTAAAAGGAAATGTTTTTCATCTTCCACTTGCCTAGAATAAAAAATATGAGAGATTCTATAGTTCCAAGGGTCCTTGGGAATAGACCATCGCCTGGTCTCACTCCAAAGATCATGGAAATTAGTTCTTATCTTAGGGATGTTCATTTTTTTCTTATTGCTTGAGGACACAGATAGATAATTTTGATTATCAAGGGTTGGGTTGATCACCTCCTTATAGTACCTTAGCTTCCTTTTACCCTCCAGCTCCTGATCCTCCCATAGCTTATCTTTAAACTTGGAGGTAATAGTATTTTGGATATTATCTTTGCTTCCCACACTCAGGTCCTCCTTAATTCCTTAAAAACTGGTTCAATGTGCTTCTCTACAAAGAAAGAAGCATCCAGGGCAATGGCTCCAGCAACAACAAAATTAGCACCATTGTTAAAATTTGCATACTTGTCCAAATATGGAGGTAGAAATGAGAATATTATTTACATTAGTATTATTATTAATGATATGAGTATGAATATTATTATTATTATTATTATTGATATTGATGTGAATAATAACATTATTATATTATATTACATATTTATAATAATAGGCCATATTATTATTATATATTAGAGTTCATGTACACCGCAATAGATGATGGCTAAAACTACTAAAACTATATTAAAATAATAACTAATACATTATTTTAGTATAACAATTAAAACTAACATAAAAGTAAAGTTATTACAAAACTAATTTCATGTAAAAAAAAAAAAATAATATTAATATTATACCATTGACAAACTTTAATTAAAACTTAGTAATTATTAAATTTATAATAATAATAATAATAATAAAATCTAAATATAATAATAATACAAACCTAAAACCCTAAACCCTAAATACAATAAATAATAATAAAACTTATCCTATTACATTAAAAAATAATAATTATTATAATATATATATATATATATATATATATATAACATAATAAAACCAGAAAACTTAAACTTAAATATATCAAAGCTTAAACACACGTAAAAAACCAGAACTACATTAAAATATGAACACACATATACTGCATTAAAACATAATAAACCCTAAACTTCACATTATTTGTTGTATTATCACCCACGCAATGAGTTCAATATATTTTCCCATTTTAATTCCATGACTCCCAAGTTATAAGAATGTCTTTTTTATTATCGTCTGCGTGACGGTTGACTCTCCAAGTTGTTGTAATGATGATGCTTTTTATTAACATATTCATGACTCTCCGACGTGTAATTAATTAATTATGGAGATTAGCGTTTAAATTTAAAAGAAATAGTTATAAATAGGTATTTCGTGAACCCATCTAAGAAATATGAAGCCTTCAAGGATTCCGTGGACCGTAAATGTGAAACTATTTTACCAAATCTCCAACGCCCATCAGGAGATACAGTAACCTAATTCTTAAAATTCATCGAATCCATTAAAAAAACGTATACTAGAGTGATTAATTTACACATACTGTGCAAAATGTACACTGTGGAACCATCTGCATGCAACTGCAACTTGGGTTGCCATTGATGACTTCACATGCTCTTTCGCTATTTATCAGACAGAAGAAGCATTCATTTTTTCTAACAGAGTCTAGCTCTCATTTTTTCAAGCGACAACAAGTGTTTCTACTTTCTCAATATTAAGGAAACGGAAAAATAGAAAAACTTGTTATGACTTGAAAAGATGAAACTGAGACTGTTGTTGTTTCTGCTCTGCATTGCATAGAATGGACAATTCTCTGACCTTCTTAAACAAAGCTGCTCCTCTCCATTTGGAATTTTCTATCCACTCATCCCATAACTGCAAAACACATAATAAAAAACGGAGCTGCTTGATGCCAAGATAATTTGCCATCAAAACGGAGCTGCTTGATCCCAAGATAATTTGCCATCAAGATAATGGAGCAGCTTGATGCCAAGATAATTTGCCATCAAAACGGAGCTGATTGATGCCAAGATAGTTTGCCATCAAGATAACGGAGCTGCGTGCGTACAAAATGTGTAAGTGAAGTTTATGTCAAGAAATGAAGTTTATGTCAAGATACAGTAATGTGTAATGTCAAGAGAAGAGGCAGTAAATGTCTAGAAGCACTTCACTCTTTGTCACATTCCGGTTCTATTTCATTTGGCTTTTCATTTCAGTCAGACTGAAGTTTTCCCTTTCGAATGGCGTAGCGTACATGTGGTACGAATTGGACTTACCGGTGGCCGTTTTTCATTCCATCTCCGGCAGCACGTTACCTCTCTCCGTGGTGGGCCCCAACATGTGCCGTCTCCGTCTGTATCCTCGACTCTCCGTCTCATGCATGCCACTGGCATGAAGCTCTCTGGCTATAATCAAACTTCTGCAACCCATTCGAACTCCCTTTTGGCACTGTCTCAATCAAACTCCAGTGTAGTGCACTGCGCACAATTCAGCAGAGAAACAAAAACACAGATCAATTCAAATGTAGACGGACATGGAGTTGGGAAGGTTCCACAGGTTTTACAATGTTAAAATTTTACAAGCAGATTTTCACTGTAAAATCATACTGCAACATTTTGCAGCGCAATCTGGATTGACCTGAGTAAAGAATATGAGTTATGCAGCGCAATTCGTAGCATCCATTGGACTTCCCGGCACCGTTTCGTAATAGGATTTGGTCACAAGTTATAACCCAAATGGATACTAGAATTTACCTCTTTTGTTGATTGCCAGGGGCAGGAAATCATAGGTTACTAAATACCTGAGCATTGCAGGTTTTCTCGAGTCATATTTTTTTTTATTAGAAGTAAATTAATGCATTGATTATTGGCCATGGAGGATGAGTCCAAATTCCTTTTAAGAGAGGATTTAGAGCTCAGATTGCTTCATCCTCGAACAATTGGAAATAACCCTTTTTCATTGAGTAGGTTTCCTGTCCCTTCAGTTTCTCCAGTTCTTGAAAGCATTGCTGGTAAACAAGATACCTTTGGATGGACTTTACCTCTTTTCTAGTTGGGTTAACCAACCATTCCTTGACATATTTCCATGGAAACATTGTCTCATGGACTGTAAAATCATTCTTGAAAGCATTGCTGGTAAACAAGATACCTTTGGATGGACTTTACCTCTTTTCTAGTTGGGTTAACCAACCATTCCTTGACATATTTCCATGGAAACATTGTCTCATGGACTGTAAAATCAGTGACAGGAATCAGGTTCATTTCTATTGGCAAATTAGCAGAGAACCAATTTAATACAAAGACAGGGACTGTTGAGACTCCAGAGTAGCCGATGTCCAGCCTAAGAATCCTCCCAAAAATATAAAACTATTGTTTATTATATGTTTACTGATCATCATGTTGTTCCAGATTATAATATATTTTTTTTTGTCCATATAGTCCAATGAGAATCACATGTTTTCCTGTCAATGTGTTATTGAAAGCCCAAAATGAATCACATTTAAGTTGTTCTTACTGTGGAAGAGGAGCTATAGCGTTCCCTGAATGGATACTATGTGCTGGTTGGATGAATTAAGGGGAAGGGAAATTTACCACAACTCTCGGCCAACTCAAAATTGAATTTTGAATTTTTTTGGTAACATATTGGAGTCGCATATCATGGCACAAATTCAAAACAGATATTGCATAAAATCCATATCTATGAGTGTTAACAAGGTTTTTTGGGGATTCTGTCCCATTACCAACCTTATGACGTTCATACATCTATATATTATACCTAATTGCACTTAATTGTATCCTTGATGGCTTTTGTTTATTTTTTTTCTTTCTTAATTATACTCTTTACTTGTTTTTAGCAAAAGTTCCCTGATGGTTGACAAAGAAATGATCCTCATTGTAATTATTAGTTCAGAATCTAGAACTAAATACATGGAAAGATCAATATGTCTTGAAACTATGCTAGATGAAATTTTGATATCGTTACTTTCAGCATATAAGCCATTTTCAAACATAACATCAATAACCTAAATTTATATGAATAATATAATATGCAACTAAATATTTAAATTAAAAAAAAAACATAAAGGACTTATACTCCATGCTTGGGAATTGGAAGATGCCAGAATTTTGCTCACAGACCAAAGTCACTACAAATGTCAATATTTACAACATAAAAGTTTGTATTCAAATTTTAATAACTATTTTGTTTAAATGTAATTCAAACAGTGTCGAACCACATGAAATTGAGTCATTGTTATCCAAATGGTTAATGTCAGAGGTTGTCTTTACACTATGTAGGTTCTTATCATGGTGATTTTCTACATAGTTTGCTTATGATCAATTTGGAGTACAATTACAGATAGCTGCATATAGCAAAAAAAACAAAAAAAAAAGGAAATTTGTCAAAGTAAGGTTTATTGCTTGAAATTTAATAGCTTGGACAGTCTTTATCTACTTAGTATGGTTATTCCTAATTGCTAGTTAGGTTGAATATCTACATGTTGAAGTCAATGAATTTAACATTGATTAGTTATAAAATCGGTGTTGCTTTTATTTTTAAAATGTGATTATATATATATATATATATATATATATATATATATATATATATATATATATATCAACACATAAAAGACTTATAAGATTTGAAACTAGTTAAAAAAGAATTTGATCATTAAGTGCTAGATATATGAGTTTTTTTAGTTATTTTTAATAATTAAACTCACCAACAATTGGAACATGAAAAAAACAAGGAATTTATAATTATTAGCATTGACAGTCAATTTCTGGTGAGAGCTAATTGAGCATTGGAACAATGGTTTAAACTGTGAAATGTAGGTTTTGGCCAACAAGAAGAGGATTTATCTCATCATGGAGTATGTGAGAGGGGGTGACTTATGTGATAAAATTGTGAGTTTCTCTCATGGATTAAGTTCATTCATTTTGTGTGTTACAAGTGATACTAAATTTAGATCAACACAGTTTACGGACCCATATAAAGATCTAGTTATTGTTTATATGATGTGCTATATTCTAGAACTTGTTAAATGCTCACATAGTAGTTTTTTGTTATCATTTGGAATTTCAAAAATCAAAGTTAAAAGTTCTTGGTTATAAAAATAACACACATAATTGGATCTCATTGAGGATTTGCTTGTTTCTATACATGTTTATCTTCAAAAAATAAATGAAGATGTGCTAGGAAGTATTTCCATGAGCTTATTAACATTGTAAATTATTGTCATAGTAGAAATGTATACCATAGAGACCTCAAGGTATGTAGTTTTCTTTTTGAAACTTATGACAATTAACCTTAATATATGGGCTCCATAAGATCTTAGAAGAGTTTAGTTAATGTTCTGTGCTAAGATGAAATTTGGTGTTAAATTGGCTTCAGTTTGGTGAACAACCTCAAAACCTAATCCTGGATGAGAAAGAAAATCTCTGATTTTGAGTTGAGTGTTTTGCACTTGGTAGCATATTTTATTAATACATGTAAACAGTTCCCAATTACTTAACGTTTAAAAATTATAGTTTTTAGCTATGAACCATTTTCACCATTGTAACAATAACTACATAGTCAGAAAATATATGCTTATAAAGTGGGACATAAGCACTTCTATGATATGAAATTGAGGCAATAATTCAGATACAATTTTTTTTCCCCCGACATACAAGCTAAGAACACCAATAACAAACTTATCCTTTCATGACTACTCTCACTTGGCCACAAGTTTAGCAAATCCATAATACTCTCACTTGTCTTCAAGTTTTCTGAGAAGGTAAACACTTTCTAGTAACAAACTTGATTCTTTCATGCCGCTCTCACCTACCCTAAGTCCAGCCAAGCAAAGATACTCTGACTTTCCCCCAAGCCCAGCCAAACCAAGATATATTAGGACACTAAAAACTTAACAATTATCAATCCTTCTACACTCATTTTCCAAAGAGTCTCATGGATATATCTACCAAATCCCCACTCCAACAGCATAATGCATTGCAAAGCGACATACAACCATGCTTAGAAAGTGGTCAAACCTCCCATTTTTGCATTTCTTGATACAACCAACACTCTCAACACTCTCATTTTCCCAATCTTAGCATACTCTCAAGAATAAATTCCGTTCAAATAAATTGAAACAAATTATGCCCAAACTAATACCAATTGCAATTACATCAACTATGGGGAAACTCTAGCTTTAGAGGGTGGAAAGGAGTCCTTATGAGACTTTGTGCCAATGCCTATTCCAAATGAAATTGCCACAACCCCATAGGATATAGCAGATGAACATCTCATTACCTGGTTGATAAAGCTCTGACACCGAGAAAATGACAACATTTAGACAACAATTAGAAACAATGGGTGTTTCTGGCTCTTGGCTCGCTATCTGCAAAACACACTGGAAACCATTAAACTATTATAGGCATTGCCCTTTTTGTGTATTGTATAGAGAACATGTCGGCAACAATTAAACTCGTATACTTATTGCCATTTTTGCTAACATAAAGATAGAGAAACCTTTAGCTTTATACCAGCTAGTTAGTATAAGATTGACTAATTGTTTATTAGCCTTTGGCACTATTAAGAAGCATCAGAAGGGAAATCAGGTTTGAGATTGTGATCTCTTTTAGGTGTGGTATGTTCCACGCATTCACAAACTTCTGTAGAGACTGCTGCATATTTCAAAGGAAAGCATTGTACAAGTATGCAATCTCGGTTAAACAAGCATTTATGAGGATCTTTGAATTGGATAACCAACGTTGTAAATTGACAAGTATAGTTATGTGATTTTACATAGAAGTTTAAAAAATGCAAATAGAGTCCATTGAAAGTAAATGATGCCCCAGTTTATTCAACTTGATTTTGCAGAATGGGATATTATATTACATAGAAAGAACACATCTATGGCTTGATCTCATTTAACCCAAATGTGAAGAAACATGCAACTAAATAATAAATCAGAAGAGCACACCACCAGTATTTTGACCCATCTATATTTCATAAGTTCACTAAATTTCACCATTAATTGAGTGAAATTTCCCTATTAATTAATTGAACCATATAATTGATCTAGTTAAGAATCTGTCAAACCCTACTTAACCCAAACTATTAACCTTGCAATGCTCATACATTCATGCCTTAAAAACAAATCCAATCTAATACTTCCCACCACAATGCTCACTGACACTACTTAACATGTTCATTAACGGCTCAACCAGATTTCTGGTTCAAAACACATTGGCAGCAAGCCCATCAAAATTCCCTCAATACAACTGTTTCAAAATCAAAATACATAATGTATCCATGTGAAGTTTTCGTAGCACAAAGCTAAACATAAACTCATATTCTTTACTCGGGTCAATCCAGATTGTGCTGCAGAATGTTGCAGTATGATTTTAGAGTGAAAATCTGCTTGTAACATTTTAACATTGTAAAATCTGTGGAACCTTCGTAACTCCATCCTTAGTCCGTCTGCATTGGAATTGATATGTGTTTTCGTTTCTGTGCTGAATTGCGCACAGTGCACTAGAGTGGAGTTTGAATTGAGAGAGTGCCAAAAGGAAATTCGAATAGGTTGCAGAACTAGAGTTTGACTATAGTAGGAGAGCTTCGTGCCAGTGGCATGCATTAGATGGAGAGTCAAGGACGGAAACAGATGGAGACGGAAACATAAAATGAAACCGAGATGACATATGTTGGGGCCCACGGAGAGAGTTAACGTGCTATTGGAGATGGAAAGAAAAACGACACCAGGAAGTCCAATTCATAGCACATGTAGCAGTATTTCAAGCACGACAATTAAATACTATATGAAGTTGTATGAGTCAGAGCATCAAGCTGCTGCCTAGAAAGATTATAGGAGAATTGTCTGACCTACTTCCATTGAGGATGAGGATTTAATGTTTAAACATTAATAATAAGATACATTTATATTATATTTTTATTACTTATTTTATTAATGGTGTATTTTCATGTAATCTATAAAGTTTAATAAAATATATTTATATTATATTATATGTCTAATAAAATTAATATTAATGATAAATATTTATAATTTGGGAAATAAGCCATTACTATAACTAATTTAAAAAATATAATATAATTAATTTTAAACATTAAACAAAATATAAATATTGTTAAAAGATAATGGAGAAAGCTAGTTGTTTGGATAGGATTAAGACTCTAAGATTGGGTCTCAAATCCTAATATCTAGGGAGTGGTTGGTACCACCCTATTAGTGTGAAAACCTAAATGTTTGAGGCACTTTTGAATGAATAGTCAGTTCATTATGTGGAGTGCTTGAGCAATCTCGAGGTATCACGAGATCCATTTAGTTAATAGATTATTATTTTTTTAACATGGTATCGGAGCTTCAAGTCGAAGCTGAGCGGACCTATGCTATGTGTAGGGATATGTGGATGTGAGGATTAGTGGAGGATGGTTGTTGGTGGAGGATCATTGTTGTTGTGTGAATGCGTGAAGTGACCTATGAGGTGGAGACTTCACTGTGACATTCGACGTTTGTTGCTTGACAACCTCCTCACGTTATCCATTTGAATTGTAAATACAAAAAATGTGGGTTACTGTCTTAGGTTGCATGGATCTGTTGCAAGGTCGGGGTGTAGAGGCTTCATCTTTACTTTTCAATGCACGTGACAGACAAAGAGAGTCTTTGTATAACCAGAAACCCTCCGCACAGAAAAAGAGAAGGCAATTGTTTCAAATCAGGGCTTTATTGGATAGGATCAGAGCGGATCAACTAGCCTTGCATTGACCTACAATGCATGCACAACCTTGCTGTGTAAGGCTATTTGGACAACGTGTAATTGTTGGATCTCTTCTAATAGGGTTGAGAATTCCCTTATTTTTTTTGTAAGGACCATAGTTTTTGAAATTTTGATCTGTTAGAACTTACACGATACAAATATTCCATGCATACATGCCATCTAGAATAAAATCATGCTCAATTTAACATAGTTATCCAGAAACATTCCATATCCATGCTCTTAAAGTAACAATGTTCATTTTTACAGGAATGCCTCATTCCTAATCATTACAAGCCATGCTAAATAAATACATTAAACAAGCATAAGAAATTTCAAACAAAAGTCATAAGCAAGCATAGATATTTCAATTCTCTAGGAGTGAACCATTCCTCATACATAACACATAATTGGGCATTATACATTAATTAATTTTCCTTAATATATTATAGGTATTAAACCAACACATTAACTTGCATTAATTCACTCATTAGCACCTCAATTACACAATAATTTAACCATTCCTTCTTAGTTGCATAGAGGATTAGCAATACACATTCATATAGGAAATTAACACTCCTCAATATCACATAGACACTAAGAAAGTGCAAGAACTCAACATGTTTCTCATACTTTACACGGGGAGGCAAGATTCCCATTATTATAGGAAACAAAGAACTCCATGCATTCAATAGCGTTTAAATGGCATATTAATCATTTATAGCATTCAGTAGCGTATAAACCATAAGAAATACTTATCTTATTATGAAGGACATAGCATATGGGATTGGGGCTGCAACTCCCCACCTAACCATAAATGGGTTGTAACCAATTATTTATTGCAGTTTTCACCCCCAAGCCAAATTCCAGAACTTGAGGATAATTTATTAAGATTAAATAATTTTTTCAAGTCAAAACAAGGACTTCGGAGGACCATCTACCTCCACCCACTAGCTACTTCATGTTATCCATGTATAAGAGAGAATCCATAGGTCCACCACCTTCACCCTAAAATCAACAAGGGAATCCATAGGATATACCTCCACTTCATATCAACAAGAAAATCCATAGGAATATGACTTTACCTAAGTTGTCAAGGGAATCTAGAGACAACCATCTCCACCCTCTAGTATTATAGGGAATGCATAGACTATTGTCCTCACCTGAGAGTTGTTTTTCCACCTCCCAAATCTCAACCAAAGGATGACTCTACTCCCCTATTTTTTTATAGCACCACAAAGTTTTTATGCTCTCGTTCTTACTTAGTTGTGCACTTTGTTTTCTCCCTTCGTCTCTTTCTATGGGACAATGGAAATATTTTGTCAATACATGAGGGTGCTCTCTACATATATGCTCCCTTCCTTGTAGTATGGAGTGTCTTCCCGTCCGAGAGTGACCTACATTTTTTTTTCCCTCTTCCTGGAGTGTGATCATCCTCCATTTACCAAGTTGCAATCATTTGTTGGTTGTGTGGGTAGAAAATGTTATTTCCCTTTCCTTCTCATCCATGGTTGTTTATTTTTTTCTTTGGTGGTAGCGGATGTTGTTGTGTCATCTCTCTGGCCCACTCTCTTGTTGGTTGACTTCAATTGTCCTAACTCATCGCATCTTCCTTAAATTTTTTCCTCTCTACTTTATGGATTTAACCAAGGGAGGCATGGATATTTTGTCATTTTTCCTAGGTGGATTAGTTGATGAAATCATTCCAATTTAAAGCATACCTATAAGTCATTGATAGCTTATCATAAAAAAAGCCAAGCTTCCTTCAAATCCCAAGAAACTTCCTTCCTCAAACTCTGGAATCTGTGTCCAAATTCTCAAGAATTTTTAATTTAATGAAAAATATATTAAATGTGTACAATGAAGGGGAATTAGTTTGGGGTTGTCACAGTAACTATGTTCGACCATTCAACAATGCTGATCATGGTAGATGTTGGTTGAGCATGTTCGACCATACTAGAATAAGTAATTAAAAAAAAAGACATGTGTTGAAACCCTTTTTGGGCTTTGGTTGGTCGGCCACACTCAGGCTGGTTGTTTCGATAGGTTGTTTGTTGGAAGAGGATCGAGTGTTTGCTCACGTTATGTGTTTGAAGAGAATCTGGTTGGTGATCACATCATGTAATCACAAGCATCTAGATAAGTAACCATTTCTAAATTTTAATTTTCTTAAGAAAATTAAGACAAGCACATAAATTTCCAATTCTTAAAAAAAATTGATTTATATGTAAATGTTAGTGTATGTAAAACTTACTATTAGTTTTTTTTTAATTAACCCATCTAAGAAAAAAAAACTAATTAAAAATAAACGTACATAAATAAATCATTTGTTATAAATATGGTTATATTGATGAATTTTTATGGCTTACTCAACAACAATATGGAAAGTTGAAATTTAATATAACCTATTCCTTTATTGATAGTCCATATTTACAGCTTTCATTATTTTTTAGTATTGCCTTCGTTGAAAAATTGTAAGCACTTTTTATTTTACCACAACCTATCTAAATTAGTTACTATTCATCAAACAACATAAATTTCTCTTATTTACTTTATTTCAAATTTTTGTTTCCAAAATTTATTTCATTCGTTTTTAGTAATGTCTTGGTTGAAAAATTTTAAGCACTTTTTATTTTACCACAACCTATCTAAATGAGTTATTATTCTCAAAACAACATAAATTTCTCCTATTTACTTTATTTCAAACTTTTATTTCTAAAATTTATTTCATTTTATTGACACGTTAACCACCACCAACATGAATGGATGTTAGTCCAAAAACACTCAGCTAAACTTAAATGAAGATAAAAGTGCATCTAAAATTTTCTCAGGTTAACACCATTAGGTTATTACAGGGAATTTTAATTTCAAATAAATTTGTATGTCATCATTTATCTATTCGGTAAGGCTTTTCACACAGAGTTAATCTGAATTTCTTGTCAATGGTAATGAAGAAGGAGTATTGTTTATAAATATTATTGTTTATTTACGCTCTGAGGTAATACTCATAAATGTAAATAGAAGTTAACAATTTTTTTGCGAGATAAAGTGTTGGAACGTGTTCAAGAGTGAAGCCCTAAAGTAAATTTTCCTTATTGTAGAGTTTTTATTTTACAATTTCTCAACAAAGGAGTTGGTTCAGTCATCCTCAGGAAAAGGTCCACTAACATTTTTTTATAGTCTATATGCTATTAAATGTTGGTAGACAGTACATACTCACTATTAAATTTAAATTTGTTTAAATCTAAGTGCGGGGATATAATGCACTGGCGAAGCTCTTGAGAATATAAACTACTTACAAGTCCTTAGTCCTTATCACAAGTGTGAATATATATCACATCGCGAAGAAAAAGGTCACAACTTGGGAATTGTCGTCAAAAGTGTTATAAAACCAGCTCAGGGTTTTTTATTATTGGTTGCTGCAGTAATGCGAAGAGTGAAATTAGAGATCAAAAGAATAGAAAATCCAACGAGTAATAAGGCCAGAGAATTCTCCATTTTCTCAATAAGGCTAGAGAATTCTCCATTTTCTGCTATGCAAAACAACAGTTTAGCTTTTCAAGTCTTACTAAGTTTTTTTAGTTGGCCAAATCTTGGAATGTTAACCTGCTTCTTAAAGTTTAAGGAAATACAAAAACTTCATATTTCTCAAAAAATGAGAGCTATATTTTGTTAGAATTTATTCATATTAGTTATTTATTGAAATTTGTTCATATTATATTCATAGGCATAACATATATGTATGAAACATTTTTGCATGAAATATTTTTGCATAGTCTATAATATATATATATATATATATATATATATATATATATAATTAATAAATTAATGTTAATATTAATAGTAAAAGTTTGTAATTTGGGAAATAAGATATGAGTATAATTAAATTAAATTTATAATATAGTTAATTTTAGACATTAAAAAAATACAAATATAAAATATCTTTAATTTAATTAAAATATTTTACTTTAAATTATATTTAACTGGAAAAAATCCAAAAATTAAACATTTAAAAGATAAAAAATATAAGATATCTATTATTTAAATTAAATTAAAAGAAATAAAAAAAACACACTTTAACAAAATTATCCAATGTCTTTTTTCTACTTTTGAGAAGAGGTAAAATGTTTGTTCTCCATCCACAAGAACCTTCTTGTTATCAAACTTAACACATATGAACAAGGTATATTTCTAACCACCTAAACCCTTTTAACTAACAAATCTAAAATCCTCTTCAGATTTTCATTTCCGTTTGACTTTATTTGTTCGATTTTGTGCAATTTTTCAAGACCTAGTTGGACATATTGTTTACATTTTGAAATATTCTCAAAATTCATAATCAAAATAAGGATATCCTAACATCTAATTTAGCCATTTCTACATCTATTTAAACTCAACTTTTGGATCCGATCTCTCATCTATTCCTGATATTGAACCACACTAGTGTGTATTGCAAAAGCTAAAATTATTAAAATAAATAATGAAATCATAAATATATATGAGAGTTTGAAATAAATAATTAAAAAATTGATGATGAGAAGGGAAATAAGCACTCCAAGATCGCTATAGGTGGGTTGGCTTAATAGGTCAAGAAGAATGGAAGTGTGACAGATGGTAGGGAATTGAGAGAGAATGTGATTAAGAGTAGGGAGGTCTAAAAGGAAGTGTTTTTCATCTTCCACCTGTCTAGAATCACAAATATGACAAATTTTATCGTTCCAAGGGGCCTTGGGAATAGACCATCATCTGGTGTCACTCCGAAGATCATGGGAATTAGTTCTTATCTTAGCGATGTTCATTTTTTTCTTATTGCTAGACAACACAGAGAGATAATTATGATTATCAAGGGTTGGGTTGATCACCTCCTTACAATATCTTAGCTTTCTTTTACCCACCAGCTCCTGATCCTCCCATAGCTTGTCTTTAAACTTGGATGTAATAGTATTTTGGATATTATCTTTGCTTCCCACAATTAGGTCCTCCTTAATTCCTTAAAAACTGGTTCAATGTGCTTCTCTGCAAAGAAAGAAGCATGGAAGGCAGTGGCTCCAACAACAACAAAATTAGCACCATTGTTAAAATTTTCGTACTTGTCCAAATATGAAGGTAGAAGTGAGAATATTATTTACATTAGTATTATTGTTAATAATATGAATATAATTATTATTATTATTATTGATGTGAAAAATAACATTATGATATTATATTTCATGTTTCTAATAACACATCATATTAATACTATGTTAAAATAATAACTAATAATATTATGAAACATTATTTTAATATAACAATTATAGCTAACATAAAAGCAAAGTTATTACAAAACTAACTTCATGTAAAAACAAAAAACTAATATTAATATTATACAATTTACATACTTTAATTACAACCTAATAATTATTATTAAATAATATATATATATATATATATATATATATATATAACATAATAAAACTTGAAATCTTAAACTTAAATATATTAAAGCTTAAACGCACGTAATAGACCAAAACTACGTTAAAATATAAACACACATAATAAACTAGAACTACATTAAAATTTATAATAATAATAATAATAAAATCTAAATTTAATAATAATACAAACTTAAAACCCTAAACCCTAAATATAGTAATAAACTTAAACTCAAACGAGATAATAATAAAACTTATCATATTATATTAAAAAATTAATATATATATATATATATAAAATCTGAAAACTTAAACTTAAATATATTAAAGCTTAAACACACGTAATAAACCAGAACTAAATTAAAATATGAACACACATATACTCTATTAAAACATAATAAACCCTAAACTTCAAATTATTTGTTGTATTATCACCGAGGCAATGAGTTCAATATATTTTCCCATTTTAATTCCATGACTCCCAAGTTATAAGAATGTCTTTTTTATTATCGTCTGCCTGACGGTTGACTCTCCAAGTTGTAATGATGATGCTTTTTATTAACATATTCATGACTCTCCGACGTGTAATTAATTAATTATGGAGATTAGCGTTTAAATTTAAAAGAAATATGAAGCCTTCAAGGATTCCGTGGACCATAAATGTGAAACTATTTTACCAAATCTCCAACGCCCATCAGGAGGATTCCGTGGACCACAAATGTGAAACTATTTTACCAAATCTCCAACGCCCATCAGGAGATACAGTAACCTAATTCTTGAAATTCATCGAATCCATTAAATAAACGTATACTAGAGTGATTAATTTACACATACTGTGCAAAATGTACACTGTGGAACCATCTGCATGCAACTGCAACTTGGGTTGCCATTGATGACTTCACATGCTCTTTCGCTATTTATCAGACAGAAGAAGCATTCATTTTTTCTAACAGAGTCTAGCTCTCATTTTTTCAAGCGACAACAAGTGTTTCTACTTTCTCAATATTAAGGAAACGGAAAAATAGAAAAACTTGTTATGACTTGAAAAGATGAAACTGAGACTGTTGTTGTTTCTGCTCTGCATTGCAGAGAATGGACAATTCTCTGACCTTCTTCAACAAAGCTGCTCCTCTCCATTTGGAATTTTCTATCCACTCATCCCATAACTGCAAAACACATAATAAAAAACGGAGCTGCTTGATGCCAAGATAATTTGCCATCAAAACGGACCTGCTTGATCCCAAGATAATTTGCCATCAAGATAATGGAGCTGCTTGATGCCAAGATAATTTGCCATCAAAACGGAGCTGCTTGATGCCAAGATAATTTGCCATCAAGATAACGGAGCTGCGTGCGTACAAAATGTGTAAGTGAAGTTTATGTCAAGAAATGAAGTTTATGTCAAGATACAGTAATGTGTAATGTCAAGAGAAGAGGCAGTAAATGTCTAGAAGCACTTCACTCTTTGTCACGTTCCGGGTTCTTTGGATGTGATGTGACGTGTTTTCCAACAACATATAGAATCAACCAAGGATTCTATAGAATTCATTTCAGTCAGACTGAAGTTTTCCAACAACATATAGAATCAACCAAGGATTTTATTTGTTTCCCTTTCGAATGGCGTAGCGTACATGTGGTACGAATTGGACTTACCGGTGGCCGTTTTTCATTCCATCTCCGGCAGCACGTTACCTCTCTCCGTGGTGGGCCCCAACATGTGCAGTCTCCTACTGTATCCTCGACTCTCGGTTTCATGCATGCCACTGGCATGAAGCTCTCTAGCTATAATCAAACTTCTGCAACCCATTCGAACTCCCTTTTGGCACTGTCTCAATCAAACTCTCCAGTGTAGTGCACTGCGCACAATTCAGCAGAGAAACAAAAACACAGATCAATTCAAATGTAGACGGACTGAACATGGAGTTGGGAAGGTTCCACAGGTTTTGCAATGTTAAAATTTTACAAGCAGATTTTTACTGTAAAATCATACTGCAACATTTTGCAGCGCAATCTGGATTGACCTGAGTAAAGAATATGAGTTATGCAACGCAATTCGTAGCATCCATTGGACTTCCCTGCACCGTTTCGTAATTGTTGGAATTTTGCTGAATTCCAAAATAATAAAACTGCCTTCCTTAACACAGAGAAAACATTTAAAGTCTCATTCAGAGTTTCACATAAAAAAAAAAATTCTATTAAAAAAACACTTGTTACAGATTCTTCCTCAAGAGAGGGATTACAATTGCTGGACTGTTTCAAAACACAGTGCCAAACAAAACTGTTCTCTGTCTCACACAGAAAAATTACTCTGTCTTTCTAAAGCATCATACACTCCTGTGTATACTCTGTTGTTCCTAAAACACTCTCTACTGTCATTTACAAACGCACTCTGCTGTGCATAAAAACTTCTGTTCTATGTAATAAATAAATTACAACGCTCTGTTTTTCTGTATATTAACAAAATATCCCATATTCAATTAACGCCATTAACTGACATTCAACCACAAAATTCACCGCTTCAGAAATCTTTAATGGTCTCATTACTATGCCGGCACCGCTTGCTAACTGCATTAATGTCAAATTGCTCGCTGGCACCTCTAACCGTCAATCTTCAATTTACCAGTGATCATACTGCTGTATGAATTTTATCTTCCCGCACTGCTGTGCAATGAAACTGTTCTCTTTAAAAATAAAAATAAAAAAATTACACTGTAAATAAAAATTACATTCACGGCCCCTTTTGTTTTTGCTTTCGGGCCTTTTAAACTTTCAGAACATATCATTTAAAAAATAAAACATTATTTATATATATTATAAATATTAAAAATATTTATAATATATATTAACCTTAGTAAAAAAAATTTACCAAACGTCTTTAAAAACTTTATGAAACTTTACGGATTTCAAAAAGTAAATAACACTCTTTTGAAAATGCTCTTCGCGTTCCAAAATCAAATGCTGACGTAGGTCCAAAGTGTGACGCGAATCCCAAATTAAATCCACTCTATAAAAATTTGGGTCTGATTTCTTCAATTGCGTGAACAAGCCAAGTGAAACCCGAATGCGGATTTCAATTTCTGGCTTACGTGCTCCACAGAAACTCCTGTAGCGTTGCTGCAATTGAATTTAAAATTCAACACTCCCCCTTAAATTCAACAGCTGGGTTTTCCTGCATACCCATGCATTTTCTGAAATGTTCAAAGCTTTTCTGCTGAAGTGGCTTTGTGAGAATATCTGCAAATTGATCCTCTGTTCTACAGTGCTGCAAAATAATCTCGCCATTGCTTACCAATTCCCGTATGAAATGAAACTTGGTGTCAATGTGCTTTGTCCTCTTATGAAAAACTGAATTTTTAGACAATGCAATAGCTGAGCTATTGTCACAAAAAATCATTGTCCCTTTTGTCTGCTCTTGGCATAAACTTCTCAACATTTTTCTCATCCAAACTGCTTGACACGCTGCTGCTGTAGCTGCCACATATTTTGCCTCTGCTGTAGATAATGCTACAACGGGTTGTTTCTTAGAAGCCCATGAAATGGCTCCTGAACCCATATGATAAACATAACCGGAAGTGCTCTTCCGATCATCTACACTTCCAGCCCAATCACTGTCAGTGTATCCAACTAAATCTGAACATTTTGAAGTAGTATATAAAATACCAAACCTTTTAGTACCTTTAACATACCTCAAAATTCTCTTTGTTGCCTGCCAATGTGCATCCTTTGGCTTTTCCATGAATCTGAAAATTAAACTAACAGCATGCATTATGTCCGGCCTAGTTGCAGTCAAATACATGAGGCTGCCAACTATGCTCTTGTATAAACTAGGATCAAAATCCTTACTGCTATCCTCTCTGCTGAGTTTTAATCCCATCACTGTGGGAGTGATTGCTGCTTTGCATTCCTGCATGTTAAATCTTTCAAGCACTTCATTAACATACTTTGCCTGTGAGATAAAAATCCCATTTTTATCTTGCTCTACTTCTATTCCCAAGAAGTATCTCAACAAACCCATGTCAGTCATTTCAAATTCTTCTTTCATGACTGTTTTAAAATGTTCAATAAGGCAATCATCATTACCTGTAAAAATAACATCATCAACATATAAGACTACAATCAAGATTTTACCGTCTTGTTCTTTGATGTAGAGGGTGGGTTCTCCCTCACACTTCTCAAAACCATTTTCCAGTAGATATGAATCTATCCTACTGTACCACGCTCTTGGCGCTTGCTTCAGCCCATAAAGAGCTTTTTTCAACTTGCATACCTTATGCTCTTGGCCTTTCTTCTCATAGCCGAGAGGTTGATCAATGTAAACCTCTTCCATTAACACTCCATTTAGGAATGCTGACTTCACGTCCATTTGGTAAACTTTCCATTTATTTTGTGCTGCTATGGACAGCACTGCTCTCACGGTTTCCATTCTGGCAACCGGTGCGAAAGTTTCCTCATAATCTATGCCATGCTTCTGCTTATAGCCTTTGACAACAAGCCTTGCCTTGTGTCTCTCTATCTTGCCTTCAGCATTACTCTTGGTCTTGTAGACCCATTTAATACCAATGACATCTTTACCTTTTGGGAGTTCAACCAAATCCCAAGTTTTGTTCCTCTCTATGGCATTAATTTCCTCATCCATAGCTTCTATCCATTTCCTATCCTTGATAGCTTCTTCGAAATGAACAGGATCATCAACATGACAATATAAAGCAAACAAAGAATTGATACCTTCATTTGTTATATCTTGTTCATAAATATCTTTCAAACTTCTGAATTTCTTACCTCTTTCAGTAGGTGTACAAGTACTTGAAGAAGCACTTGAATTTCTTCCTTGTGGTGTGCTTGGAGAAGCACTTTCATTTCTCCTCAAGGGTGTGCTCTGCTGATCTTTTGTTGGTGTTTCTGTTTGGGGATGTATTTCAGCCAACTCATCATCATTTTCATCATGAGATAAACAGTGTTTAACATTCACTGTTTTCTCTATGCTTCCATCCCAAGCTTCCTCTTCAATAAACTGAACATCCCTGCTCACAAAAAACTTCTTGCTGGATGGGTTATACAACCTATAGGCCTTGGATTCCTCACTGTATCCAATGAAAATACATTTCTCCCCCTTGCTGTCCAACTTCTTCCTTAGCTGATCCGGAATGTGTGCATAAGCCACACATCCGAAAACCTTCATGTGTGTGACACTTTTCTTTGTGCCACTCCATGCCTCTTCCGGCACTTTGTTCATAACTGCTTTTGTAGGGCACCTGTTCAAAATATACGCTGCACAATGTACAACAAATTAATAATCTATTCGGCAAATGCTTTGCCTTTAACATACTCCTCGCCATGTCCATTATGGTTCTAAGCTCTTCCTCATTAAATACTCCATTTGTCATGGAGTTTATATCTAGTTGTAAATCGCTTATGAATACCATTTCTCTACAAAAACCGTAGAAAATCTTTAGATATATACTCACCTCCTCTGTCAGTCCTTAAGACTTTGATATGCAACCCACTCTGGTTCTCAACAAGTGCTTTGAAATTACAAAAATTTTCAAACACTTCACTTTTGTTTTTCAAAAAGTAAACCCACGTTTTTCTTGTAAAGTCATCTATGAATGTTAAGATATAGTGGATGTTCGCAAGTGATGGAGTTTGCACTGTCCACATACATCTCGAGGACACAATCTTTAAGGGTGCTTTTGCCCTTTATGCTTTTCCCTAAGGAAAACTTTCCTCCGTGTTGTTTCCCAAGAATACAACCTTCACAAAGGTCAGTCCGCTTCTCTCTATCAATGGAAAACCTATTACCATACCTTTTCTATTCAACAAGTTAAGACCTCCAAAGTTGATATGTCCAAATCTCAAGTGCCATAACCAATTTACATCTTTTATTTCGCTTTGTAAAGCCTCTTGTGTCACTGCTGCCATTTCTTCTCCATTCTTCAAATCTTCCCTCATCCTGAGATGGAACATTCTATTCCTTGTCATCTTCACTTCAGCAATACATAGTTTCACAAAATATCCATGATGGTACAAACATCATTGTCAAAGAAAAACATTATACTCCCTTATGGACAAGTCATTCAATACTTAAGAGGTTACGCTTCATTCCTGGAACATAATAAACATCTACTATGGATTTCTTTGTACCTAATCTTGTTGAAACATTTACAATCCCTTTTCCCATAACATAAATTTTGTTATCAGTTCCAAGTGTGACTAGTGAATTCACACTTTCATCTAACATAGAAAACATTGTTAAGTTTCCTGTCATATGGTTACTACAACCGGAGTCTAGAAACCATAAATCTTCATTCTTTTCTTTAGCCATATTACAAGCTAAAAACAAATTATTTTGGTTGACATTTTCTCTAGTGAAATTTGCACTAGTTCTACTTGCCATATCTTGCTGCTTCTTTCTACATTCATTAGCATAATATCCATATTTTGCAATGGTAACACCGGACATTGGATTTATCATACCTTTATCCTCGAGCACTGTACGACCACTTTGTCGTTGTCGCCTTGGCCTTGATGCCGATTTGATTGCCTACTCTTCTGAGCATTTGCCGGACTGCCTTCCACCTCTCGTTTTGGCTTATGCCTCTTCCTCTCTTTCGTTTTCCTCCTCGCCTTGCCCTCTTCCTCTTCCAAAAGACATCTCGGTCTTAAAGGCATGTTCCAGAGATGAGTTTTCACTCCTACCCAATCTCTGCTCATGAGTCATCAGTGATGCATGTACCTCATCCACTGTGAACTTTGTGAGATCCCTAGTCTCCTCTATGGTGGTGACAATCACATCGAATCTTGAGGGTAAACTTCTCAGGAGTTTTTCCACAATCCTTTTATCTTCAAGAGTCTCTCCATCAGATCTTATTTGTGTGACCATTCCAATCAGATGAGTGAAGAATGAGTCAATATTATCAGACTCCTTCATACAGAGAGTCTCAAAGTCTCTCCTCAACAACTGAAGTTTTGCTGTCTTCACTTTCTCCATGCCCTGATAGGCTGTCTTGAGAGTTTCCCATGCTTCACTGGATTTCTTGGCTGTTGCTATCCTTGGAAACACGCTCTCATGCACTGCTTGATACAAGAAGAAAAGAGCCCTGGCATATTTCTTCTTATTGTTCTTCAATGACTCCCTTTCTGCCTGAGTTAAAAGAAGAAACTCTACTTCATTTGCTGGCTCTTCGAAGCCATCCTCAACTAACTCCCATAACTCTTGTGAGGTAAATAAAGTTTTCATAGTTATTGACCAGTAGTCATAATTTTTTCCATTGAATTGTGGGAGATGGATACTTCCCAAACTCATACCAGTGCTGGCTCCAGCCATTCTGCACTCTTAACTATGATTCAAAAATACTTGACTGTGTGTTTAAAAACTAACTGACTGTTCTGCAACAGTAACACAAAACTGTATAGAGAAATACCTTTGGATTCCTTTTGGCTGAGTCTTCACACTGCTGGAGAAGCTGCTGCAACTAAGAACTCCTTTCCTTCAGCTTATTTGACCTTCAAATAGCCTAGACTAGCTTTGATACCATGTTGGAATTTTGCTGAATTCCAAAATAATAAAACTGCCTTCCTTAACATAGAGAAAACATTTAAAGTCTCATTCACAGACAGAGTTTCACATAAAAAAAAATTCTATTAAAAAAAAACTTGTTACAGATTCTTCCTCAAGAGAGGGATTACAATTGCTGGACTGTCTCAAAACACAGTGCCAAACAAAACTGTTCTCTGTCTCACACAGAAAAATTACTCTGTCTTTCTAAAACAACATACACTGCTGTGTATACTCTGTTGTTCCTAAAACACTCTCTACTGTCATTTACAAACGCACTTTGTTGTGCATAAAAACTTCTGTTCTATGTAATAAATAAATTACAACGCTCTGTTTTTTTGTATATTAACAAAATATCCCATATTCAATTAATGCCATTAACTGACATTCAACCACAAAATTCACCGCTTCAGAAATCTTTAATAGTCTCATTACTATGCCGGCACCGCTTGCTAACTGCATTAATGTCAAATTGCTCGTTGGCACCTCTAACCGTCAATCTTCAATTTACCAGTGATCATACTACTGTATGAATTTTATCTTCCCGCACTAATGTGCAATGAAACTGTTGTCTTTAAAAAAAAAATAAAAAAAATTACACTGTAAATAAAAATTACATTCACGGCCCCTTTTGTTTTGGCTTTCGGGCCTTTTAAACTTTCAGAACATATCATTTAAAAAATAAAACATTATTTATATATATTATAAATATTAAAAATATTTATAATATATATTAACCTTAGTAAAAAAATTTTACCGAAGGTCTTTAAAAACTTTATGAAACTTTACGGATTTCAAAAAGTAAATAAAACTCTTTTGAAAATGCTCTTCGCGTTCCAAAATCAAATATTGACGTAGGCCCAAAGTATGACATGAATTCCAAATTAAATCCACTATATAAAAATTCAGGTCCGATTTCTTCAATTGCGTGAACAAGCCAAGTGAAACCCGAATGCGGATTTCAATTTCTGGCTTACGTGCTCCACAGAAACTCCTGTAGCGTTGCTGCAATTGAATTTAAAATTCAATAGTAATAGGATTTGGTCACAAGTTATAACCCAAATGGATACTAGAATTCACCTCTTTTGTTGATTGCCAGGGGCAGGAAATCATAGGTTACTAAATACCTGAGCATTGCAGGTTTTATCGAGTCATATTTTTTATTATTATCTTTCATTAGAAGTAAAATTAATGCATTGATTATTGGCCATGGAGGATGAGTCCAAATTCCTTTTAAGAGAGGATTTAGAGCTCAGATTGCTTCATCCTCGAACAATTGGAAATAACCCTTTTTCATTGAGTAGGTTTCCTGTCCCTTCAGTTTCTCCAATTCTTGAAAGCATTGCTGGTAAACAAGATGCCTTTGGATGGACTTTACCTCTTTTCTAGTTGGGTTAACCAACCATTCCTTGACATATTTCGATGGAAACATTGTCTCATGGAATGTAAAATCAGTGACGGGAATCAGGTTCATTTCTATTGGCAAATTAGCAGAGAACCAATTTAATACAAAGACAGGGACTCTTGAGACTCGAGAGTAGCCGATGTCCAGCCTAAGAATCCTCCCAAAAATATAAAACTATTTTTTATTATATTTTTACTGATCATCATGTTGTTCCAGCTTATAATATATATTTTTTTTGTCCATATAGTCCAATGAGAATCACATGTTTTCTTGTCAATGTGTTATTGACAGCCCAATATGAATCACATTTAAGTTGTTCTTACTGTGGAAGAGGAGCTATAGCGTTCCCTGAATGGATACTATGTGCTAGTTGGATGAATTACTTCTACTCATTTAGGGGAAGGGAAATCTACCACAACTCTCGGCCAACTCAAAATTGAATTTTGAATTTTTTTGGTAACATATTGGAGTCGCATATCATGGCACACATTCAAGACAGATATTGCATAAAATCCATATCTATGAGTGTTAACAAGGCTTTTTTGGGATTCTGTCTCATTACCAACCTTATGACGTTCATACATCTATATATTATACCTAATTGCACTTAATTGTATCCTTGATGGTTTTTGTTTATTTTTTTTCTTTCTTAATTATACTCTTTACTTGTTTTTAGCAAAAGTTCCCTGATGGTTGACAAGGAAATGATCCTCATTGTAATTATTAGTTCAGAATCTAGAACTAAATAGATGGAAAGATCAATATGTCTTGAAACTATCCTAGATGAAATTTTGATATTGTTACTTTCAGCATATAAGCCATTTTCAAACATAACATCAATAACCTAAATTTATATGAATCAAATAATATGCAACTGAATATTTAAAATAAAAAAAAAAACATAAAGGACTTATACTCCATGCTTGGGAATTGGAAGATGCCAGAATTTTGCTCACAGACCAAAGTCACTACAAATGTCAATATTTACAACATAAAAGTTTGTATTCAAATTTTAATAACTATTTTGTTTAAATGTAATTCAAACAGTGTCGAACCACATGAAATTGAGTCATTGTTATCCAAATGGTTAATGTCAGAGGTTGTCTTTACACTATGTAGGTTCTTATCATGGTGATTTTCTACATAGTTTGCTTATGATCAATTTGGAGTACAATTACAGATAGCTGCATATAGCAAAAAAAACAAAAAAAAAAGGAAATTTGTCAAAGTAAGGTTTATTGCTTGAAATTTAATAGCTTGGACAGTCTTTATCTACTTAGTATGGTTATTCCTAATTGCTAGTTAGGTTGAATATCTACATGTTTAAGTCAATGAATTTAACATTGATTAGTTATAAAATCGGTGTTGCTTTTATTTTTAAAATGTGATTATATATATATATATATATATATATATATATATATATATATATATATATATATCAACACATAAAAGACTTATAAGATTTGAAACTAGTTAAAAAAGAATTTGATCATTAAGTGCTAGATATATGAGTTTTTTTAGTTATTTTTAATAATTAAACTCACCAACAATTGGAACATGAAAAAAACAAGGAATTTATAATTATTAGCATTGACAGTCAATTTCTGGTGAGAGCTAATTGAGCATTGGAACAATGGTTTAAACTGTGAAATGTAGGTTTTGGCCAACAAGAAGAGGATTTATCTCATCATGGAGTATGTGAGAGGGGGTGACGTATCTGATAAAATTGTGAGTTTCTCTCATGGATTAAGTTCATTCATTTTGTGTGTTACAAGTGATACTAAATTTAGATCAACACAGTTTACGGACCCATATAAAGATCTAGTTATTGTTTATATGATGTGCTATATTCTAGAGCTTGTTAAATGCTCACATAGTAGTTTTTTGTTATCATTTGGAATTTCAAAAATCAAAGTTAAAAGTTCTTGGTTATAAAAATAACACACATAATTGGATCTCATTGAGGATTTGCTTGTTTCTGTACATGTTTATCTTCAAAAAATAAATGAAGATGTGCTAGGAAGTATTTCCATGAGCTTATTAACATTGTAAATTATTGTCATAGTAGAAATGTATACCATAGAGACCTCAAGGTATGTAGTTTTCTTTTTGAAACTTATGACAATTAACCTTAATATATGGGCTCCATAAGATCTTAGAAGAGTTTAGTTAACGTTCTGTGCTAAGATGAAATTTGGTGTTAAATTGGCTTCAGTTTGGTGAACAACCTCAAAACCTAATCCTGGATGAGAAAGAAAATCTCTGATTTTGAGTTGAGTGTTTTGCACTTGGTAGCATATTTTATTAATACATGTAAACAGTTCCCAATTACTTAACGTTTAAAAATTATAGTTTTTAGCTATGAACAATTTTCACCATTGTAACAATAACTACATAGTCAGAAAATATATGCTTATAAAGTGGGACATAAGCACTTCTATGATATGAAATTGAGGCAACAATTCAGATACAATTTTTTTTCCCCCGACATACAAGCTAAGAACACCAATAACAAACTTATCCTTTCATGACTACTCTCACTTGGCCACAAGTTTAGAAAATCCATAATACTCTCACTTGTCTTCAAGTTTTCTGAGAAGGTAAACACTTTCTAGTAACAAACTTGATTCTTTCATGCCGCTCTCACCTATCCTAAGTCCAGCCAAGCAAAGATACTCTGACTTTCCCCCAAGCCCAACCAAACCAAGATATATTAGGACACTAAAAACTTAACAATCAACAATCCTTCTACACTCATTTTCCAAAGAGTCTCATGGATATATCTACCAAATCCCCACTCCAAAAGCATAATGCATTGCAAAGCGACATACAGCCATGCTTAGAAAGTGTTCAAACCTCCCATTTTTGCATTTCTTGATACAACCAACACTCTCAACACTCTCATTGCCCCAATCTTAGCATACTCTCTTTAATAAATTCCGTTCAAATAAATTGAAACAAATTATGCCCAAACTAATACCAATTGCAATTACATCAACTATGGGGAAACTCTAGATTTAGAGGGTGGAAAGGAGTCCTTATGAGACTTTGTGCCAATGCCTGTTCCAAATGAAATTGCCATAGCCCCATAGGATATAGCAGATGAACATCTCATTACCTGGTTGATAAAGCTCTGACACCGAGAAAATGACAACATTTAGACAACAATTAGAAACAATGGGTATTTCTGGCTCTTGGCTCGTTGTCTGCAAAACACACTGGAAACCATTAAACTATTATAGGCATTGCCCTTTTTGTGTATTTTATAGAGAACATGTCGGCAACAATTAAACTCGTATACTTATTGCCATTTTTGCTAACATAAAGCTAGAGAAACCTTTAGCTTTATACCAGCTAGTTAGTATAAGATTAACTAATTGTTTATTAGCCTTTGGCACTATTAAGAAGCATCAGAAGGGAAAGCAGGTTTGAGATTGTGATCTCTTTTAGGCGTGGTATGTTCCACGCATTCACAAACTTCTGTAGAGACTGTTGCATATTTCAAAGGAAAGCATTTTACAATTATGCAATCTCGGTTAAACAAGCATTTATAAGGATCTTTGAATTGGATAACCAACGTTGTAAATTGACAAGTATAGTTATGTGATTTTACATAGAAGGTCAAAAAATGCAAATAGAATCCATTGAAAGTAAATGATGCCCCAGTTTATTCAACTTGATTTTGCAGAATGGGATATTATATTACATAGAAAGAACACATCTATGGCTTGATCTCAATTAACCCAAATGAGAAGAAACATGCAACCAAATAATAAATCAGAAGAGCACACCACCAGTATTTTGACCCATCTGTATTTCATAAGTTCACTAAATTTCACCATTAATTGAGTGAAATTTCCCTATTAATTAATTGAACCATATAATTGATCTAGTTAAGAATCTGTCAAACCCTACTTAACCCAAACAATTAACCTTGCAATGCTCATACATTCATGCCTTAAAAACAAATCCAATCTATACATCGCACCACAATGCTCACTGACACTACTTAACATGTTCATTAACGGCTCAACCAGATCTCTGGTTCAAAACACATTGGCAGCAAGCCCATCAAAATTCCCTCAATACAACCGTTTCAAAATCAAAATACATAATGTATCCGTGGGAAGTTTTCGTAGCCCAAAGCTAAACATAAACTCATATTCTTTACTTGGGTCAATCCAGATTGTGCTGCAGAATGTTGCAGTATGATTTTAGAGTGAAAATTTGCTTGTAACATTTTAACATTGTAAAATCTGTGGAACCTTCCTAACTCCAACCTCAGTCTGTCTGCATTGGAATTGATATGTGTTTTCGTTTCTCTGCTGAATTGTGCACAGTGCACTAGAGTGGAGTTTGAATTGAGAGAGTGCCAAAAGGAAATTCAAATAGGTTGCAGAACTAGAGTTTGACTATAGCAGGAGAGCTTCGTGCCAGTGGCATGCATTAGATGGAGAGTCAAGGACGGAAACAGATGGAGACGGAAACATAAAATGAAACCGAGATGACATATGTTGGGGCCCACGGAGAGAGTTAACGTGCTATTGGAGATGGAAAGAAAAACAACATCGAAAAGTCCAATTCATAGCACATGTAGCAGTATTTCAAGCACGACAATTAAATACTATATGAAGTTGTATGAGTCAGAGCATCAAGCTGCTGCCGAGAAAGATTATAGGAGAATTGTCTGACCTACTTCCGTTGAGGATGAAGATTTAATGTTTAAACATTAATAATAAAATACAGTTATATTATATTTTTATTACTTATTTTATTAATGGTGTATTTTCATGTAATCTATAAAGTTTAATCAAATATATTTATATTATAAAGTTTAATAAAATATATTTATATTATATTATATGTCTAATAAAATTAATATTAATGATAAATATTTATAATTTGGGAAATAAGACATTAGTATAACTAATTTAAAAAATATAATATAATTAATTTTAAACATTAAACAAAATATAAATATTGTTAAAAGATAATGGAGAAAGCTAGTTGTTTGGATAGGATTAAGACTCTAAGATTGGGTCTCAAATCCTAATATCTAGGGAGTGGTTGGAACCACCCTATTAGTGTGAAAGCCTAAATGTTTGAGGCACTTTTGAATTAATAGTCAGTTCATTATGTGGAGTGCTTGGGCAATCTCGAGGTATCACGAGATCCATTTAGTTAATAGATTATTATTTTTTTAACATGGTATCGGAGCTTCAAGTCGAACCTCAGCGGAACTATGCTATGTGTAGGGATATGAGGATGTGAGGATTAGTGGAGGATGGTTTTTGGTGGAGGATCATTGTTGTTGTGTGTCTCCGTGAAGTGACCTATGAGGTGGAGACTTCGCTGTGACATTCGACGTTTGTTGCTTGACAACCTCCTCACGTTATCCATTTGAATTGTAAATACAAAAAATGCGGGTTACTATCTTAGGTTGCATGGATCTGTTGCAAGGTCGGGGTGTAGAGGCTTCATCTTTACTTTTCAATGCACGTGACAGACAAAGAGAGTCTTTGTATAACCAGAAACTCTCTGCACAGAAAAAGAGAAGGCAATTGTTTCAAATCGGCGCTTATTGGATTGGATCAGAGCGGATCGACCAACCCTGCATTGACCTACTATGCATGCACAACCTTGCTGTGTAAGGATGTTTGGACAACGTGCAACTGTTGGATCTCTTCTAATAGGGTTGAGAATTCCCTTATTTTTTTTGTAAGGACCATAGTTTTTGAAATTTTGATCTGCTAGAACTTACACGATTCAAATATTCCATGCATACATGCCATCAAGAATAAAATCATGCTCAATTTAACATAGTTATCCAGAAACATTCCATATCCGTGCTCTTAAAGTAACAATGTTCATTTTTACAGGAATGCCTCATTCCTAATCATTACAAGCCATGCTAAATAAATACATTAAACAAGCATAAGAAATTTTAAACAAAATTCATAAGCAAGCATAGATATTTCAATTCTCTAGGAGTGAACCATTCCTCATACATAACACGTAATTGGGCATTATACATTAATTAATTTTCCTTAATATATTATAGGTATTAAACCAACACATTAACTTGCATCAATTCACTCATTAGCACCTCAATTACACAATAATTTAACCATTCCTTCTTAGTTGCATAGAGGATTAGCAATACACACTCATATAGGAAATTAACACTCCTCAATATCACATAGACACTAAGAAAGTGCAGGAACTCAACATGTTTCTCATACTTTACACGGGGAGGCAAGATTCCCATTATTATAGGAAACAAAGAATTCCATGCATTCAATAGCATTTAAATGACATATTAATCATTTATAGCATTCAGTAGCGTATAAACCATAAGAAATACTTATCTTATTATGAAGGATATAGCATATGGGATTGGCGCTGCAACTCCCCACCTAACCATAAATGGGTTGTAACCAATTATTTATTGCAGTTTTCACCCCCAAGCCAAATTCTAGAACTTGAGGATAATTTATTAAGATTAAATAATTTTTTCAAGTCAAAACAAGGACTTCGGAGGACCATCTACCTCCACCCACTAGCTACTTCATGTTATCCATGTATAAGAGAGAATCCATAGGTCCACCACCTTCACCCTAAAATCAACAAGGGAATCCATAGGATATACCTCCACTTCATATCAACAAGAAAATCCATAGTTCTCAATAAAAGCCAAGAAAAAAAGGAGAGGGGGATAAAGAACTCTCATACCAAGAATCCAAGGAATATGCCTTTACCTAAGTTGTCAAGGGAATCTAGAGACAACCATCTCCACCCTCTAGTATTATAGGGAATGCAGAGACTATTGTCCTCACCTGAGAGTTGTTTTTCCACCTCCCAAATCTCAACCAAAGGATGACTCTACTCCCCTATTTTTTTATAGCACCACAAAGTTTTTATGCTCTCGTTCTTACTTAGTTGTGCACTTTGTTTTCTCCCTTCGTCTCTTTCTATGGGACAATGGAAATATTTTGTCAATACATGAGGGTGCTCTCTACATATATGCTCCCTTCCTTGTAGTGTATGGAGTGTCTTCCTGTTTGAGAGTGACCTACATTTTTTTTCCCTCTTCCTGGAGTGTGATCATCCTCCATTTACCAAGTTGCAATCATTTGTTGGTTGTGTGGGTAGAAAATGTTATTTCCCTTTCCTTCTCATCCATAGTTGTTTATTTTTTTCTTTGGTGGTAGCGGATGTTGTTGTGTCATCTCCCTGGCCTGCTCTCTTGTTGGTTGACTTCAATTGTCCTAACTCGTCGCATCTTCCTTAAATTTTTTCCTCTCTACTTTATGGATTTAACAAAGGGAGCCATGGATATTTTGTCATTTTTCCTAGGTGGATTAGTTGATGAAATCATTCCAATTTAAAGCATACCTATAAGTCATTGATAGCTTATCATAAAACAAGCCAAGCTTCCTTCAAATCCCAAGCAAATTCCTTCCTCAAACTCTGGAATCTGTGTCCCGATTCTTAAGAATTTTTTATTTAATGAAAAATATATTAAATGCGTACAATGAAGGGGAATTAGTTTGGGGTTGTCACAGTAACTATGTTCGACCATTCAACCATGTTGATCATGGTAGATGTTGGTTGAGCATGTTCGACCATACTAGAATAAGTAATTAAAAAAAAGACATGTGTTGAAACCCTTTTTGGGCTTTGGTTGGTCGGCCACACTCAGGCTGGTTGTTTCGATAGGTTGTTTGTTGGAAGAGGATCGGGTTTTTGCTCACGTTATGTGTTGGAAGAGAATCTGGTTGGTGATCACATCATGTAATCACAAGCATCTAGATAAGTAACCATTTCCAAATTTTAATTTTTTTAAGAAAATTAAGACAAGCACATAAATTTCCAATTCTTAAAAAAAATTGATTTATATGTAAATGTTAGTGTATGTAAAACTTACTATTAGTTTTTTTTTAATTAACCCATCTAAGAAAAAAAAACTAATTAAAAATAAACGTACATAAATAAATCATTTGTTATAAATATGGTTATATTGATGAATTTTTATGGCTTACTCAACAACAATATGGAAAGTTGAAATTTAATATAACCTATTCCTTTATTGATAGTCCATATTTAAAGCTTTCATTAGTTTTTAGTAATGCCTTCGTTGAAAAATTGTAAGCACTTTTTATTTTACCACAACCTATCTAAATTAGTTACTATTCATAAAACAACATAAATTTCTCTTGTTTACTTTATTTCAAACTTTTGTTTCAAAACTTTATTTCATTCGTTTCTAATAATGTCTTGGTTGAAAAATTTTAAGCACTTTTTATATTACCACAACCTATCTAAATGAGTTACTATTCTCAAAACAACATAAATTTCTCCTATTTACTTTATTTCAAACTTTTATTTCTAAAATTTATTTCATTTTATTGACACGTTAACCACCACCAACCTGAGTGGATGTTAGTCCAAAAACACTCAGCTAAACTTAAATGAAGATAAAAGTGCATCTAAAATTTTCTTAGGTTAACACCATTAGGTTATTATAGGGAATTTTAATTTCAAATAAATTTGTATGCCATCATTTATCTATTCAGTAAGGCTTTTCACATAGAGTTAATCTGAATTTCTTGTCAATGGTAATGAAGAAGGAGTATTGTTTTTAAATATTACTGTTTATTTACGCTGTGACGTAATACTCATAAATGTAAATAGAAGGTAACAATTTTTTTGCGAGATAAAGTGTTGAAACGTGTTCAAGGTGAAGCCCTAAAGTAAATTTTCTTTATTGTAGGGTTTTTATCTTACAATTTCTCAGCAAAAGAGTTGGTTCAGTCATCCTCAGGAAAAGGTCCACTAACATTTTTTTTATAGTCTATATGCTATTAAATGTTGGTAGGCAGTATATACTCACTATTAAATTTAAATTTGTTTAAATATAACTGTGGGGATATAATGCGCTGGCCAAGCTCTTGAGAATATAAACTACTTACAAGTCCTTATCACAAGTGTGAATATATATCACATCGCGAAGGAAAAGGTCACAACTTGGGAACTGTCGTCAAAAGTGTTATAAAACCAACTCGGGGTTTTTTATTATTGGTTGCTGCAGTAATGGGAAGAGTGAAATTAGAGATCAAAAGAATAGAAAATCCAAAGAGTAATAAGGCCACAGAATTCTCGATTTTCTCAATAAGGCTAGAGAATTCTCCATTTTCTGCTATGCAGAAACAACAGTTTAGCTTTTCAAGTCTTACTAAGTTTTTTTTAGTTGGCTAAATCTTGGAATGTTAACTTGCTTCTTCAAGTTTAAGGAAATACAAAAACTTCGTATTTCTCAAAAAATGAGAGCTATATTTGGTTAGAATTTATTCATATTAGTTATTTATTGAACTTTGTTCATATTCTATTCATAGGCATAACATATATGTATGAAACATTTTTGCATAGTATATATATATATATATATATATATATATATATATATAATAAAATTAATAAATTAATGTTAATATTAATAGTAAAAGTTTATAATTTGGGAAATAAGATATGAGTATAATTAAATTAAATTTATAATATAGTTAATTTTAGACATTAAAAAAATACAAATATAAAATATCTTTAATTTAATTAAAATATTTTACTTTAAATTATATTCAACTAGAAAAAATCAAAAAATTAAACATTTAAAAGATAAAAAATATAAGATATCTATTATTTAAATTAAATTAAAAGAAATCAAAGAAACACACTTTAACAAAATTATCCAATGTCTTTTTTCTACTTTTGGGAAGAGGTAAAATGTTTGTTCTCCATCGACAAGAACCTTCTTGTTATCAAACTTAACACATATGAACAAGGCATATTTCTAACCACCTAAACCCTTTAACTAACAAACAAATCTAAAATCCTCTTCAGGATTTTCATTTCCCTTTGACTTTATTTGTTCGATTTTGTGCAATTTTTTTAAAGCTTGGTGAGAGTACATCTTCATCATGTCCAATATATCACCTGAATAGGCTCACATCAGGGAGTGCCTTAACAGGTACTTGATAACAATCTATCCAAGACCTAGTTGACCATATTTATTACATTTTGAAATATTCTCAAAATTCATAATTGAAATAAGGATATCCTAACATCTAATTTAGCCATTTCTACATCTATTTAAACTCAACTTCCGGATCTGATCTCTCATCTATTCGTGATGATGAACCACACTAGTGTGTATTGCAAAAGCCAAAATTATTAAAATAAAAATAATGAAATCATAAATATATATATGAGAGTTTGAAATAAATAATTAAAAAATTGATGATGACGGCGATGACCAATGTTGTCAAAGAGAAGGGAAATAAGGGCTCCAAGATAGCAATAGGTGGGTTGGCTTAATAGGTCAAGAAGACTAGAAGTGTGACACATGGTAGGGAATTCAGAGAGAATGTGAGTAAGAGTAGGGCAGTCTGAAAGGAAGTGTTTTTCATCTTCCACTTGCCTAGAATAAAAAATATGAGAGATTCTATAGTTCCAAGGGGCCTTGGGAATAGACCATCGCCTGGTCTCACTCCAAAGATCATGGGAATTAGTTCTTATCATAGGGATGTTCATTTTTTTCTTATTGCTTGAGGACACAGATAGATAATTTTGATTATCAAGGGTTGGGTTGATCACCTCCTTATAGTACCTTAGCTTCCTTTTACCCTCCAGCTCCTGATCTATCAGAAAATTATGAGAGCAGAAACGCACAACAATTCACACACAAATAATTATTTTCTATATTCAATAATGAGAGATACATCAAATATATAATTAAACTAATTCTAATTTTAGAGAGAGAAGTTGAGAGAATCTCTCAACTTCCTCAACAACCCAATCCAAACTAGGTAATCACCATAATGAAGGCATTATCTCAAACACCCTCCCTTAATGCCTACATTACAAAACATATAATAATTAATCACAACTACAACACTTTAAACTTTTCGTGTCTTTGTCTGATCTGGTCTTCATTAACATCTGTACCCACTCTGAGATCTCATAGGAAACGCTCTTTTCTCCACCACTTTCGAGCTACCATTCAACCCATTTAAAATACATTGTTTCTGACCAACGATAATGAACTGTCGCAAGATCAACAGTATTGACAACTCGGCTCGTCGGGGCTTCCGCGATAGAGCTGACAAGTGATGAACCATCCTATGGACCAATCTGCTCCCGTTTATTTGACTCTCCATCCCAGGTGGCTGAGCAAATGGTCTGAATCTGGAATGTGTTCAAGAGCTAATCTAACAACTTGACTGCTAACACTGTCGTGGTGTGTGCAGCCCGTAGCACAACAAGATCAGCATATAACAAATTCACACAATTAGATTAGCCAATTGTTCTCTCGTCCCTGTAGGACGTCAAGAACGACTAATTTAAATAATGCTCATTTGTTCAATAATTGGTTCTCTTCTACACAACTCTTATAACAACAAATATTAACAAGCTACACACTCCAACCAATTTATGAGAATATGTATCCCACACGGGACTTTGCAGATTGGATCCTCGGAAGGAAAACCCCATTGAAGGCGCTGTCTACATGGCAGTTGTTGCAACTGTAATTTCTGGTGCAAGGCATCCACACCAGATCACTGGCTGTGTCCATGATCAGCGACAGATCCCATACTATGAAGAGTGCTTAAACAATTTGATAAACAATGCTAAACCGCACACTACACCACACCAATAATGCTGGCCTCTCTCAATGTCGGTATGTAAGTCAAATCGACATGATCCAGAGGATAAGAAGTCTTTATTTTTGCTGTTGTTGTGACTAGTGATGAGCAATTTCGTTGATTGACATCCCTCCTTTCCATCTGTTCCTCCAAATCCGGCCGTTTCCCTTGCTGCATAAATAGGCCGTATACTTTGTTACCAACGAAAAGGCATAAGCAAGGCTGCAATAACTTGTTACAGCCGATTTCGTTCAACCAGAGGAACCCACGGCCTGGTCTTCCCTCTTTTAAGAATTTCACCCAAAACGTTCACTCCGTGATTTCCCAATCACATGGAACCCTATCATTAAAATTCCTTCTTGCCAATAATATTCACAGTTTCACAATTTCTGTCGGCTCGATCTCCTCTGGTCGTTTACTGTCCGACAAAGGTTATTGGGCGACATATAACCATGGTCTCCATAGTCTCTGAAAAGCGCCGCCTCTGGGTGCTCTTGTGCATCGTCAGCCTTCTTAGCCATGCAAGCTTCCGCCCAAAACACAGAATCAGAAGAATTATCAACCCTTATTAGCCATGCAAGTATTAGAAATTAGAAATCAGCGACATATAACCTGCGATCTCAGCTCAGAGACTCGAGGATGAGAACTATGCCTGTAATCGACTTTTACAGTTAAGCAAAATAGGAAGGTGGTTTTCTAATCGGCTCTGTGATCGATCGTTACACAGAGATTTGAGATGGGAACTATGCCTGTGCAATATAGAGCTGACCATTTGGCATTGAATTTCCGAGCAGCTGAGTCAATACAGAACAAAACGCGTGACTCCAATTGGATATTGAAAAAAAAACAAATATACACAAATAAATTCACAGAGTAATCTACACTGGAATCCTATTCCTATAGAATCCATTCTCATAATTTTCTCTGCATCTTTCTGAGCACTCCCGTGAGGGATTAAGCTCAGCTTGGCTCTGATACCATATCAGAAAATTATGAGAGCAGAAACGCACAACAATTCACACACAAATAATTATTTTCTATATTCAATAATGAGAGATACATCAAATATATAATTAAACTAATTCTAATTTTAGAGAGAGAAGTTGAGAGAATCTCTCAACTTCCTCAACAACCCAATCCAAACTAGGTAAGCACCATAATGAAGGCATTATCTCAAACATGATCCTCCCATAGCTTGTCTTTAAACTTGGAGGTAATAGTATTTTGGATATTATCTTTGCTTCCCACACTCAGGTCCTCCTTAATTCCTTAAAAACTGGTTCAATGTGCTTCTCTGCAAAGAAAAAAGCATCCAGGGCAATGGCTCCAGCAACAACAAAATTAGCACCATTGTTAAAATTTGCATACTTGTCCAAATATGGAGGTAGAAATGAGAATATTATTTACATTAATATTATTATTAATGATATGAGTATGAATATTATTATTATTATTATTATTATTATTATTGATATTGATCTGAATAATAACATTATTATATTATATTACATATTTATAATAACATGCCATATTATTATTATGTATTGGAGTTCATGTACAGTGCAATAGATGACGGCTAAAACTACTAAAACTATATTAAAATAATAACTAATAATATTATGAAACATTATTTTAGTATAACAATTAAAACTAACATAAAAGTAAAGTTATTACAAAACTAATTTCATGTAAAAAAAATAAAATAACTAATATTAATATTATACCATTTACAAACTTTAATTAAAACTTAGTAATTATTAAATTTATAATAATAATAATAATAATAAAATCTAAATATAATAATAATACAAACTTAAAACCCTAAACCCTAAATACAATAAATAATAATAAAACTTATCCTATTACATTAAAAAATAATAATTATTATAATATATATATAACATAATAAAACCAGAAAACTTAAACTTAAATATATCAAAGCTTAAACACACGTAAAAAACTAGAACTACATTAAAATATGAACACACATATACTGCATTAAAACATAATAAACCCTAAACTTCACATTATTTGTTGTATTATCACCCACGCAATGAGTTCAATATATTTTCCCATTTTAATTCCATGACTCCCAAGTTATAAGAATGTCTTTTTTATTATCGTCTGCGTGACGGTTGACTCTCCAAGTTGTAATGATGATGCTTTTTATTAACATATTCATGACTCTCCGACGTGTAATTAATTAATTATGGAGATTAGCGTTTAAATTTAAAAGAAATAGTTATAAATAGGTATTTCGTGAACCCATCTAAGAAATATGAAGCCTTCAAGGATTCCGTGGACCATAAATGTGAAACTATTTTACCAAATCTCCAACGCCTATCAGGAGATACAGTAACCTCATTCTTAAAATTCATCGAATCCATTAAAAAAACGTATACTAGAGTGATTAATTTACACATACTGTGCAAAATGTACACTGTGGAACCATCTGCATGCAACTGCAACTTGGGTTGCCATTGATGACTTCACATGCTCTTTCGCTATTTATCAGACAGAAGAAGCATTCTTTTTTTCTAACAGAGTCTAGCTCTCATTTTTTCAAGCGACAACAAGTGTTTCTACTTTCTCAATATTAAGGAAACGGAAAAATAGAAAAACTTGTTATGACTTGAAAAGACGAAACTGAGACTGTTGTTGTTTCTGCTCTGCATTGCAGAGAATGGACAATTCTCTGACCTTCTTAAACAAAGCTGCTCCTCTCCATTTGGAATTTTCTATCCACTCATCCCATAACTGCAAAACACATAATAAAAAACGGAGCTGCTTGATGCCAAGATAATTTGCCATCAAGATAATGGAGCTGCTTGATGCCAAGATAATTTGCCATCAAAACGGAGCTGATTGATGCCAAGATAGTTTGCCATCAAGATAACGGAGCTGCGTGGGTACAAAATGTGTAAGTGAAGTTTATGTCAAGATACAGTAATGTGTAATGTGAAGAGAAGAGGCAGTAAATGTCTAGAAGCACTTCACTCTTTGTCACATTCCGGGTTCTTTGGATGTGATGTGACGTGTTTTCTATTTCATTTGGCTTTTCATTTCAGTCAGGCTGAAGTTTTCCAACAACCTATAGAATCAACCAAGGATTTTATTTGTTTCCCTTTCGAATGGCGTAGCGTACATGTGGTACGAATTGGACTTACCGGTGACCGTTTTTCATTCCATCTCCGGCAGCACGTTACCTCTCTCCGTGGTGGGCCCCAACATGTGCCGTCTCCGTCTGTATCCTCGACTCTCCGTCTCATGGTTGCCACTGGCATGAAGCTCTCTAGCTATAATCAAACTTCTGCAACCCATTCGAACTCCCTTTTGGCACTGTCTCAATCAAACTCCAGTGTAGTGCACTGCGCACAATTCAGCAGAGAAACAAAAACACAGATCAATTCAAATGTAGACGGACTGAGCATGGAGTTCGGAAGGTTCCACAGGTTTTATAATGTTAAAATTTTACAAGCAGATTTTCACTGTAAAATCATACTGCAACATTTTGCAGCGCAATCTGGATTGACCCGAGTAAAGAATATGCACAACAAGAAAAGCTCTCTTTTAGCACCATAAGTTAGCACCACTTACGCTATGTGGTGTTAATGTGGTGTAAATGTTTGTGTATTATATTAAAAATGGAGTATATCACCATAAGTTAGCACCACTTAAGTTATGTGGTGTTAATGTGGTGTAAATGTTTATGTATTATATTAAAAATGGAGTATATCACCATAAGTTAGCACCACTTAAGTTATGTGGTGTTAATGTGGTGTAAATCTTTATGTATTATATTAAAAATAAATTATATCACCATAAGTTAGCACCACTTACATTATGTGGTGTTAATGTGGTGTAAATGTTTATGTATCATATTAAAAATGAAGTATATAATCACCATATTTGATGGACAAGTTAGCACCATTCTTACTATGTGGTGTTAAAGTGAAATAATTTTTTATTGGTCTCATTCGATGTGGAATATATCACCATATATTTAAAGAAGTGGTGTATGCTATATTGTCAAGTTCTATAAAGTAGGGTAGTTAACTTTGTGTTTGCCATGTTAGCATGTACAAGTGGATTTATTAATGTGAATTGTCACCATAACTATAAAAAAATTACAACTATTTATATTATGAATATATAAATTAGAACTAAACTCACAAATATTTATTTTATAATATTTATTTGTTTGTCATGTTTACATGTAAAACTAAAATTCAAAGTAATTGTTTTCTAAATATTTTATTTCAATTATTTACTTTTTATATTATTCTCATTTTGCACCATAAATACAACAAATTCAAAATAATTGTTTTCTAAATATTTTATTTCAATTATTTACTTTTTATATTATTCTCATGAGAAAATAAATACACAAAACCATATTACATAATTATTTATTTTATGAATAAGCCAATTAAGATAAATATTTTTATATTATTGTAATTTCAAAATAAAATAAGGGTGAATTCGATGGAGTTGGGTTACTCTTTTTTGGAGGAACTTCTGTAGGTTGAAAATGTATATTTGTGAGGGTATTTTTTAAGCCCTCCATCAAAGCTTTTAAAAGGTCCATCTAGGACTAAATAAAACCCTAAATTAAACCACATAGCTCCATCGTGCTATGGAGCTTGATGGAGACACATAGCTTGATAGAGCTATAATATGTACATGTGCCATTAAATTTTGCTTCAACTTAATGATAGTGTTTTATGGGCTCATGGCATTGAGAATCCAATAGTATTGCACATGGTATAGTATGGTTTGCATTTCTATATTATACTTAGTATATTTTTTATTATTTCATTACATATATGTATGTATGTAATTTTAGAATTTGTTATTGTTATTAATTTTATACATTTTATCGTGTTTTTTTTGTAAGCTTGGTAGGACTCCTTTTTTATTCATTTTATAAACAACAAACAAATAGATTTACCAGTTTGGTGGTGTCAACCCGTCTTGAGCGAGGAACCGAGTTTGTTGGCCACCTGATGGCGTGGTATGCCATCCAAAAAAATAAGGTTTTGAGTCTGCCATACCAAACAAACAAAGCCTGGATACTCACACATATAATATACAGTTTCTCACAGATTGACTAACATATTTATTGGATCCTTGAAATTTAAATGTTAGCCGCATATAAATACTAAGCAAAAAGGCAGATTAAAATAGTCATGAACTACTCAGCCTCGTCTAGAACCGAGGCTGACTCCACTGGTGTCAGATCCTGAACCGAGGTACCAGCCTGCTCAAAAGGCTTGGAAATACACGGGAGGTGGTAGTCAATACGCTCGAGGCGCCCATCCTGTTTCCTCAGCTGGAAAGTGATCTTATCAAACTCACTCTTGTAGTCTGGGAAGTCTTGGGCTAATTTCACTAGGCTTATAGAGATCTGCTCCAAGGCTTTGCCAACGATGCTCTTCATAGACCAATAAAGATACAGTGTCTGTTTGAATTATGTTAGTCTGCCCCTTGTTTGTCCCAAATATGGTATTAAACCTCTCCATTCCTTAGTATCCATCTTTGTCTCTGCATGTCTATTTATGTCAGCTTCCCATTTTTCAATGAGCTTTTGGATTTCCTCTGATGTGTTCTCGTGGTATGCTTTCGTTGCCTCTTGGATCACATCGATCGCAGGTCTCCTTCCTCTCATCTTGCTCGAGGGTGAGCTAGGTTGGGCTTCTACCGCCTTCCCTTTATCTTTCCAGCCACGGCCTCAAGCTGCAGGGCTCTTGGAATGGTCGTGAGCTGCAGGACTCTTGGAGCATGTCATCCCACAATATTTGACTAGGTTTCCGGGTAGGTGACCTATCCACACAATCAAACAAAGACATAATTCCATATAATGAAAATGATAAAAGGTCCATGCATCCTAGTTATCAGAAGAAAGGTGACCCAGGGGCCTCTTCCTAGGACTTCTCCCCTGCCCGTCCCTCTGCAGACCCATTTCCCTCATACCCTGCTTAATTTCTACCACCCCCTGTCCCTGACGGTCGCACACACCCCATAAATTATCCCCATAACCCAAAGAGCTCATGCCTTCCTTCAATCTCCTGACCTCCCTTCTGGTGTCCTCTCTCTCGTCATACCTCCCACCCTCGAAATTGAAAAAGGAGGCGTCGCTGCCCATTGCTCGGCCCTAGGTGGAATTCCCTCTCCCATTCCTCATGCGCACTCAACCCAAGTAGCTCAAGGTGGTATAAACCAACAAAGCCTTTGAACTAAACACAACCCATGACTGCTCCTTAAATCTATACCCTAGCAGGATTGCCTGACCCCTCACCATTCCATATTGTTGGCATCCCTTACCTAACAGACTCACACTCGGGTGCAAGTTGAGGCCATGCCCAATTCCTACTCTGACACAGAGCAGAGACCTAAAAGAAACCCAACCTTCCCCCAACTAAAGTTGTAATGGTTCCACTCTCCCCTACCCAGCAGAAGACTATACCAGTCCAGCTTAATCACCTTAGGCTCCCATAGAGATCGGCCCAAATCATAAAACATAAACATGGCATGAGCAAGGGAGAGGAAACCAAGCACATACCTGAGTTTCATCATGGTGGAAGTGCAATGGAGGTTTCTTATCTCGTTATCATGCCTGCACCAAAGTCTTTCATCATAACAAAACCCCCACGCCTTCCTCCACCCTGTTTTAAGCTCCATGCGTGGGCCTCTGTCCCGCTACCTCACCTCGTGCTACATGCGACAATACAGCCTGGCGCCCTTGCCACTCATGTGGAAGGTGGTTGGCTTCAACCCCAGGGACACTACCATTAACACTGATGGGAGGGCTGATCTTCTTCATTACACCCCGATCAGGGAGCTGAGTCCGAGAATTGTGGGTGAGCTCTGCAGATTGATCCATCGTTCCTCCCCGAGATTAGGAGGCATGCTTAATTAAATAGGTTCATTCAGGTGAGCGCAACCACAATTTTCCAGGAGGTCAACTGCTCTATTTCCTTCCCTCCTTACATGGGTGATAATGATATAATCAAATTTCTTGTTTGTATCCTCCAATCCCTGTACATGTGAAGAAGTATGCCATCTTTAGCTTAGTTTGCCCCACTTTGTTCCTTGATTAAGTTTTTTGAGAGTGTTCGTAACCAACTGAGAGTCTCCTTCGATTACTAGCTTTCTGTATCCTAGCTTGATGGCCAAGAGGAGACCTTGGTGCACTCCTATGAATTATGCCTCATTATTGCTGGCAAAGCCACAAGAGTCATCATATATGAATCTTGTTGTGCCATGATGATCTCGAAAAATCCCTCCAACCCCTTGCTTGCCCCGGATTGCCTTTTGAGTCTCCATCAAAGCTGAGTTTGATGAATCCTTCTAGAGGAGGTTTGAAGATCCTGATGGTGTCCCCTATGTCAGGGATAACTTTCCAAGAAGCTGGGGAGACCATGCTAGGCGCTAGGTGGAGGCCCTGAAGAATTCTTTCTTCCTGAGCTTTCCCGTTCGTGCGGCCCGTTCGTTGTTTTCTCCCTTGTGCCTTCGTTCAGTTGAGCGCCCGCCCAAACGCGTTCGAGTCGGGTTGGGTCGTTTCGTTTGAGGGCGGTCATATCAAATTTGCTAAGTTGTGACTGCATGGGTGCCTTTTGCATGTTCATGCGACTCGTTTGTCGTTTGCTCCCATGTGCCTTCATTCAGTCGTGCGCGTCATATCGCGCTGTGTGAGGGCGCCTGCCCAAACGCGCTCGGGTCGGGTCGTTTCATTTGAGGGCGATCGTATCAAATTTTCTAAGTTGTGACTGCATGGGTGCCTTGTGCACGTTCGTGCGGCCCGTTTGTTGTTTGCTCTCTTGTGCCTTCGTTCGATCGGGCGCACCGTGTCGTTTCGTTTGAGGGCGCCCGCCCAAACCTGTTCGGGTCGGGTCGTTTTGGTTGAGGGCACCTGCCCAAATGCCTTCGGGTCAAGTCGTTTCGGTTGAGGACGCCTGCCCAAACACGTTTGGGTTGGGTCGTTTCGGTTGAGGGCGCTTGTATCAAATTTGCTAAGTTGTGACCACATGGGTGCCCTGTGGACGTTCGTGCGGCCCGTTTTCCATTTACTCCCTTGTGCCTTCATTCGGTCATGCGCACCATGTCGCGTCATGTTAGGGCGCCCGCCCAAACGTGTTCGGGTCGGGTCGTTTCGTTTGAGGGCGACCGTATCAAATTTGCTAAGTTGTGACTACACGGGTGCCTTGTGCACGTTCGTGCAACCCATTTTCTGTTTGCTCCCTTGTGCCTTTGTTCGGTTGGGCGCGTAGTGTCATTTCGTTTGAGGGCGCCCGCCCAAACCCGTTCAGGTCAGGTCGTTTCGGTTGAGGGCGCCCGTCCAAACACGTTCGGGTTGGGTCGAGTCGTTTCGGTTGAGGGTGCCTGCCCAAACGCGTTTGGGTCGGGTCGTTTCGGTTGAGGGCGCCCGTATCAAATCTGCTAAGTTGTGACCGCACGGGTGCCCTGTTCACGTTCGTGCGGCCCGTTTGCCGGTTTCTCCCTTGTGCCTTCGTTTAGTCGGGCGCGCCGTGTGAAGGCGCCCACCAAACGCGTATGGGTCGGATCAGGTCGTTTCGTTTGAGGGCGGCCGTATCAAATTTGCTAAGTTGTGACCGCACGGGTGCCTTTTGCACGTTCGTGTAGCCCGTTTTCCATTTTCTCCCTTGTGCCTTCGTTCGGTAGTGCACGCCATGTCGCGCCGTGTGAGGGAGCCTGCCTAAACGCGTTTGGGTCAGGTCGTTTCGTTTGAGGGCGGCCATATCAAATTTGCTAAGTTGTGACTGTATGGGTGCCTTGTGCACGTTCGTTCAGCCCATTTTCCGTTTGCTCCCTTGTGGCTTTGTTCGGTTGTGCATGTCGTGTCACACCGTGTGAGGGCACTCGTCCAAACGCGTTCAGGTCGGGTCGTTTCGTTTGATGGTGACCATATTAAATTTACTAAGTTGTGACCGCACGGGTGCCTTGTGCTTGTTCGTGCGGCTCGTTTTCCATTTTCTCCCTTGCGCCTTCGTTCGGTCGGGCGTGCCTTGTCGTTTCGTTTGAGGGTGCCTACCCAAACCCGTTCGGGTCGGGTCATTTCGGTTGAGGGCGCCTGCCCAAACGTGTTCGGGTCGGGTCATTTCGGTCAAGGGCACCCGCTCAAACGCGTTTTGGTCAGGTCGTTTCGGTTGAGGGCGCGCGTATCAAATTTTCTAAGTTGTGACTGCACGGGTGCCCTGTGAACGTTTGTGCGGCCCGTTTGCCTGTTGCTCCCTTGTGCCTTCGTTCGATTGTGTGCGCCTTGTCGCGCCGTGTGAGGGCGCCTATCCAAACACGTTCGGGTCGGGTCGTTTCGTTTGAGGGCGGCTGTATCAAATTTGCTAAATTGTGACCGCACGGGTGCCTTATGCATGTTCGTGCGGCCCTTTTGTCGTTTTCTCCCTTGTGCCTTCATTCGGTTGGGCGCGCCGTGTCATTTTGTTTGAGGGCGCCCGCCCAAACCCGTTCGGGTCGGGTCTTTTTTATTGAGGGCACTCACCCAAACGCGTTCAGGGTGGGTATTTTCGGTTGAGGGTGCCCGTATCAAATTTGCTAAGTTGTGACCGCATGGGGTCCTTCTGCAGGACACGTGAAAAACAGTGTTCAGGGCTGGCGCGTTCAGGTCGAGTCGGGTTCGTGCAGCGCGTCCGTGTTCAGGACGTGCGAAACAATGTTTGAAGGCGTGAAGGTCGTTCATCAGGGTCGGGCTGAGTTGAACGCGACCCGAGCGCATTCAAACATTTTTCCAACATAGTATCAGAGCTAAGGTGCAAGAAAGAGACTGAAGATCACATCCTAGTTTGCATTATGGCAAGGGTTATAAACAAGGGTTTCAAGTTTTTTGGGAATCTCACTACATTCATCAAGGGTTTCATTTTGAAGATCATTCCAAGCTATAAGTAATGGATGGAAGTTTATTTTCTGCTTTGTCTGGGACTTTCCAGAATGAGAATGTATGGGTTATTGATAATGGTGCTTCTAGATATATGATGGGAGAATGCATCCATATTCAAACTTTGTCAGAAGGAACCTGCATCCCCTAGCTCAATCTGAGATTGCATGTCCTTCTCGTTCAGGTAGCTGAAACACTTTTTGTTCTTGGTCATGTGGAAGGATGCTCATGAATCAATATACAATACACTATTGTCTGCTGAGCTTGCCATGCAATCTATCAAAGGGAAATATTTCTCGAACTAGTCAGAAAATGCATCTACCTCCGCTGATGCACCTACATGATCCTTACTAGACTCATTCCAATTAGGGCACTTGGTGGCATAATGTCCAAACTCATGGCAATGGAAGCACTTGATATTGCTTAGATCCTCCTCCTTCTTCTCGCCCTTCTGACTGGACTCAGCCTCTCCTTGGCCCTTCTTTCCCTTGGCTTTGCTACCTTCGCCTGCCAGGGAAAAGTTCTCCTCGTCCTCTACAGGAGCTTCTTTACCATCTCTCGCCCTTCTCCAGATCTCTTCTTGAACACAATCACTCCATAACCTTTCCCAAATAGGAATATTCTCTATGCCACTTACTGCATCTTGGAAACTATAACAAGACTTACAGAGTCCGAGTAGCGCGAGACTCACAAGGTCATTGTCTGCTACAGTCATGCCCACACCACCTAGCTCATCTTGAACCTGAGTGAACTTTGAAAGATATGTGATGATGGGCTCATCTTTTCTCATCTGCTTACTTCTTAGCTTCTCTTTGAGAGCAAGCTTCGTGACATCACTGGAAGCCTGAAACAAATTGAAGATGGCGTTAAATTTAAACATCCCATACACTGTCTTCTTCTCATTGAGATGAGGAATAATATGATCTCTGACCCATCTAGAATGATCCTTCTTGCCTTGGTGTCATTCTTAGTATGCTGGGCCAACTGTTGGGGATCTTGAGGTGGCACTATTGCCTACTTGACATACTCTGCTACCCCATTATCTTCCAACACTACTGTGATTTGCTTCTTCCATGCACGTAAATTTGAGGCTCCTTCTAAACTGTGATTTGACCTTAGCCCTAGGACCGACATATTGCTATCCAAGGAACTGCTCTGCTATGCCCTTCAAACTATCACCCTGAAAACAATCTTGTCCTCATGTTGTCCTAGCTAGACTAACCTTGCAAACACACAGACCCTTTCTCCTACTTTCTTGCGCTTAGATAGTCCCTATTTCCTCATGCACAGGTTTCCTAGTTCCTAGTGTAGAGGACTCCCTATTCTTTAGGGCTTGACTCCTATTTCCTAGCGCAGAATTGCCCTATTTCCTAGCGCAATTCTACCACAAGAAAATCTCTCTTCAATGCTGCATATTGGCTCCTCCAAGATACGCACTCACAACAAAGATCTCTCACACAATTTTGTGCTCTCTCTCACAATCTCGTGAGCTATGTCTTGTCACAGTCCTTTGTGCACAAAACAACTATGAAACTTTGTGCCTTTGTCCTCCTTTATTGATTCAATCCATGCTAAAATTGGCAAGTTACAAATTTAGAACATGTGTTTTGATTAAATAATTAACAGAGTCTAACTGGTTCTCTAACTCGTCCTTGCTTCAATCAAGGATTGAAGCTCCCAACTCATCCTCTTCTAAATTTATAACTGCCTCTCGAACTTGTAGTCAAATTGAAGAAGGTCCATGTAACTGATCCTCTAACATAACGCATGAATTCACCATCTCCACGAACTCGTCCATGGGCAAAGGAAGACAAATCATGGTCTTTTTGGCTAAGGCACACACCAAAGAAGATCTTCTCTCGCTACACTTTTCAACAATCCCATTGTCCATCTTGATTACATACGATGTCATTGGGTTCATGGTCTTCATATCACGCTTGACTAATTGTGGGTTTTGCTCCTAACAACTATCGATTAAGACGATTCATTGCATCCTAGAGTTGACAAGATCACAGCTATGCCATCTCCATGAGATCAAGTTTAACGATCGCTTTTTTTAGGGAGGTTTTGTTGTTTATTTTGGGACTCAAGAGGTTCTCTTGTGACTTTCTCTCATCGGTATGATTAGAGAGGCCTAGATTTATTTGTTCAAGGGTCAATTCTCTCTATACAAGAGACTTTGGATGGCCTCTCCAAACTCAGTACCACTAAGAGCATTGCTTGTTTATTTCAACCTCTCCAGATTCAAATGGTCATTAACACCTAGGGTCTAGGCCTTGGTTCCCCATGGGACCTTGCTTTAAAGGGGCATGTTAAAAGTAACCTATGAGAGTATATATGCTTTCATTGTCCTTGGGATTTGGAGATCATGATATCAATAGCAGAGTTATGTTGTTGGTTAGAGCTTGTTAGCTATGCAGGGTTATGCTATTTGTTTGATCTTTCATACTATAGAGTTAGAGAAATGCTGCTAGATATGATAATATAGATAATTTAATCTTAATAAATGTCCGCAAATAACTAGAAAAGTAAGTCAATGGGATTAAAATATTTATATTTTATTGAATTTATTAAAATATTAATTATCAATATTTATATTTTATTTGTTTTAATTATATTATATAAAATTAAATTTTAAATATATTATGATTTTATATTTAATTAATAATTAAAATAATAAATATTAATATTTTAATTATTAAAAAAAAATTGTTTCAAGATTTGTAAAAGTTTGATGCCATGCCACATAAGTCGAACATTGGCATTGGTTGGTTTCATTAAAATTAAAATTAAGGGTATGAAAGCCGAAAGTGTAAGAAAGCCCCTGTTCGACTGTTCGACTATTCAGGAAGAGGATGTTCTACTGTTTAGTAAGACGCATGGGTTGATTTCATTAAAATTACCGGTATGAAAGCCCAAAGTGTAAGAAAGCACTTGTTCGACTGTTCGATTGTTTAGGAAGAGGATGTTCGACTATTCAGGAAGACGAGGTTGAGGTAATCGTTGTTCAACTATTCAGGAAGACAAGGTTGAGGTTTTGAGGGCATGCCGAAGTCCCCAAATTCGAACTTGACACCGTATGAAAGCTCAAAGTTGAATTTGACACCGTAAGAAAGGCCAAGAAAACTCGTTGTTCGACTGTTCTGGAAGACGAGGTTGAGGTTTTGAGGGCATGTCGAAGTCCCCAAAGTCAAACTTGACACCGTATGAGAGCCCAGGAACAGAGGAAAACTGGCTGTTCTTACCCAAACTGGATGTGCTGGTTATTTGGCGCCAAATTTTTTGCTCGCGGGGCTGGGAATTTTTTCTATATAATTACAGCGTTCATCCTGGATAAAAACACATTACACAGAACTTGGAGGATTTTGAAGAGGCGAGCAGCAGCAAATTCACAATTGAAGTTTGCATACCCAAAGGCACAGGTTAGTTGGATTTTATATTTTTATATTTCCTGGCTTTGTATTTGCTCTGTTCAACACCACAGTCGGCTTATTGTCATGAATGTTTTCCTCCTTTTACCTAGAGAGTTGCTTTTGGGCCTTTACAAATATTTTCTCTGATATTTTGTTCCTAGATTTCAATGTCACACGAAAATTTGAACCGACTGATATACATATTCACATACCGCAGCTTCAAATTTTAAATTAGCTCTTCCAACGAAGGCTTGAAAGAGAATGAAAATACACACAAGTCAATTTTCTGTGCCCCATTGTTAAATGACGTCTTTGTTCTTTATAAAAATGAACTCTAGACTGGCAGGGTGCATGTGGGGATCTGTTGACAGGGTGCATGTGGGGATCTGTTGTTCCTCAAGCACCAATGTCTCATCTTCAAATGGATTTTCCCCAATTACCCCCAAAAATAAAAAATGAAAATAAAAAGGAGTTGCCTTTGGGCCCTTACAAGTGTCCACCCTATATCCTGTGCATATATTTGATCGGTTGCACATTGCCAAAGAATTTGAATGGACTAAGCTCTGTTTGCCCATGCTGCAGCTTCAGTTTTTACATTAGATTATATGATTAAAGCCTGAATGAGAATGGAATATACACAAGTTGGTTTCAAGCACCAATGTCTTAACTTCAAATGGATTTTCCCCAATGACCCCCAAAAATTAAAAAAAATGAAAATAAAAAGGAGTTGCCTTTGGACCCTTACAAGTGTCCACCCTATATCCTGTGCATATATTTGATTGGTAGCACATTGCCAGAGAATTTGAATGGACTAAGCTCTGTTTGCCCATCCTGCAGCTTCAATTTTTACATTAGATTATCTGATTAAAGCCTGAATGACAATGGAATATACACAAGTTGGTTTCTGCACCCCGATTTCCAATAATATTTTTGGTGTTAATAATATAATAAAAATAATATGCCTTAATTCAGCATGTGCACCCTCCATGACAGTGCACCAGATGCCTGTTGATTTGTATAGCTTGTCAGACCCATATTGATAGGTTTAAATCAATAAGCCCATTAACTCCCACTGTTCAAATTAGATTTACACATAGCTCTGTAACCTTGTAACCATGTGCAGACAGATATGCGGTGACCTGCTCAGACGTATTTGGGCATCATGGTGAAATAAACACTCAACAAGAATAGTTCTCCTTTGTCTGTAAATATGCATGCTAAGTTCAGTGCTAAACCAAGCAAAGGACAACACCCCACAGCTGCACCCTACTGTAACGATACATGTAGGAAATCAGGACCCCAAAATAGTACCTCAGGAGTGTGCCCTCATGTGTTGGTGAGAATGTACAAAATTTATTTTTAGAGTTGTCCCTTATCTCTCTTTGCATGCTGGGTTAAAACACAACATGAGCACACTGTGTCTTCAATAGAAGTGCTCCTTATGTATGAAAATATGTCCAATAGAATAACATAAACTCAGCACCCTCATCTGCTAGTTTAAATAATGTATTTAGGCTTCGTATGCAGTGTATAGCATACTCAAACCAATCCTCCAAATATGGGATCCTTGCTGCTGAGAATACGCTATAGGACCAGAAATCAACCTCTAATGAGGACAACATCCTCATTCTATTAATAGGTGCCCTGCATGTTAGAAGTATGCCATAGAAATAGCATTTAATCTCATGCAAATGAAACTCCAAAAGGCTACAGTCTGGAAATAAGATAGTTCAAACTATGGTCTCCTCAGGTTGGCTTGAGTAAAGAAGATTATTCAACTCAGTCTAGATACTAAGGTTGGGGACTAGTATTTATTTGAGAATTTCACAGAAATTGGAATATATGGTTATGAAAATCCACATTATCAACTCCTAGCTTCTCTGACCATGATTATTTATGATTTAGAATATATTAGACAAAGTTTTAGTGTATACCATCTGTATTTTATTTCTAAGAAGCATCAGGCTACACTTGAATTGAAAAAGGAGGTGGGTCCATTCCCGGTTAATACTAGAGTTTCTTTCCAATGGGTAGAGGAATTAATCAAATAGATAATGTTTTCTCAAGGATAATTTTTAGCCTTATGATCCTTATAGAATGGTATTAGATAGAAGGATTAAACAATGTTTTATGCCTTACGTTCATGTGACCAAACCAAATATTGAAAAGTTTGCAAACAAGGATACTTGGGTAGTAGAAAAAACCCAAAGTATGGAGCAGCATTCAGAGGTTGAACAATCATCCTAGCCACTGGTTTCAGAAACGCCTTAATCAAAGGAAAAGAGTCTAAATAATTTTTACTCAAAGACTCCAAACTATTTATGAAACAAAGGAAGAAGATTAATAGTCTAGAAAATGACAAAAGACAGAAGAGGGAGAAACATAAGTATTAGTACATAGCACAAAGTAAACAACATCAAGCAAGCTTGCTTTTAATTGAGAGATTTTACCAACAACTTCTACAACTTAGGAACATCAGCCAAATATCTCACCTTCAAATTTAGCAAGACATGATAACATGTATTCATAGTTTATGGAAATAACGAATAAAAACATTAAAATTAAACAAGATTCATATTCAAAACTGTGGAGGCATGGATTAAGATCATCTCAAACCAGGTTATTATCTGACTTGGACTATAAAAAAGGTTGGTTAAAAATGGTTCTGCTAGAGCCAAAAGCTTGGGTAATCAGAACAACGGAACATTATAAAGCAGCAAAGCTTGCAATAGATCTGAAGAAAATGCATTTGGTGGATCAGATGGACTTGCACAAGAAGACAGGTGAAATGATCTTTATAAAACTTACAATCATTACTTCAAATGCATGTAAATTAGAGAATATGGTGTCAAATGTCACTAATTAGTTGAAATAGGAGAAAATTGCTACTAGAATTGTGTACACGAAGATAGATGAATTGGAGCAATTGATCATTAAGCTAGGGGAAAACCCAAAAGAAGAAACCTCAATACAAGATCTAATCAAGTCACGAGATATAGAGATTTAGGTATTAAGAAGGAAATTGAAAATGCATAATATAGAGCATCTGCAAACACCTAAGTTGGTGGAAGTACAAAAAGAGAATGAGAAATTATTATTTGTAATCATTGAGATGAATAAAAGGTGGAATATTATGACACAAGGATTGTAATTTTATCATAAGAAAGAAATGAACATAATTTTCCATCATCTTCTTCAGCACTATCAACACATGTTGGCCCATTTGAAAATTAGTTAAAACAATATGTGCTTTAAGCTTAAAGGATGTAGAAATTGAAAATTGGAGAAAGTCAATTTAAGTAAAAAATAGATAAATTAGCAATTTTAAGGAGTAGGTAGTTGATAGGAATTCTACCATAAATACGGATCAAGATCTAAGAGCCAAACTTAAACAGGAAATGAAATAGATAATAATCAATTGGTAGGAATAAGAGCCTTAACTAAGTTAAGGTGAATTATATGGGTTGAAATTGTTAATAAAATTTCAAGGATGTGGAATTCTTTTAGAATGATGTGGGATAAGTCAGATTTGGTCTACAATACAGATGGCGTTATCAGCATGAACTAGGGAATAAACCTCAGAAATCCGATATGATTGTGAATTTTTGAAATTCCAAAACTTGGGAGAAATTTCATGCTTTAGGAGTTCAACATAGGACTTCACTAGTAATGGAAGCTAACAAATTCTTGACTAAAATAAATTTACTTCGGCAAGTCCAAGATAAATTCAAAACAGTAAAGAAAAGTGTAGATGCGTTTACCAATAAACTTAATACTCTGATGGAATTGAGTCTTTTGTCTTCTTAGCATGTAAATCATAATTTAATATCTTTGGATGCTTATAGAGAAGTGTCGTTGAGGGAAAGGAACAAAGTGGATATATTTGCACACATGGCAGGAGATCATAAATGATAAACATATCATGATTCATGCTTTTTACCTTTTTTATCAAGTAAAACATATTTTTCCAATTACTCTCAATTACCATAAATATTCTAAGTTTGATTTTGCCTATAGGAAGCTATCAACATTCCATCCTCCAGTTGGAGTGGATTGGGATAGGTTGACCAAGTTTGCTTCATGAAGTTTCTGAGACCTCCTTAACAAAACATAGTTAGATTAGGATATCTAGCATATATTAGTTCAAGTTGTTTAAACTGATTTTTATTTTTATAAAGTAGATATTAAAAAGTTTCATCTGCAACAAATTTTTGTTGTAACAATTTTGTATAATTAGAAGAAAGCAACTCAAAAGAAGAGTTGGAATTTTGGATAAAACTGAGATTTTATTATTTTTGTAAAATTATGAGGACAAGAAATGTTTTTGGGAAAGTGAGTCAAATTCTTGCTTTCATAATCAACGTTAAGTAATAGGTGGTTTGGAGGAGCAGCATGAGTGTCAGAACTTAGAAGCTTTTGTGGGGGTCTTATAGGTTTCAGTGGTGTGCCTGATGTACATTAGCTACTGATATTAACTTCATATTGGGCATTGCGTGTTTCTGAACTTGTAATTATGAATGGCTAGATGTTTTCTGGGATGTATATTTATAGTTATACGCGTCAAGACTCAAGAGTAGTGGACAATGTGAGAGTTGTTTGGGAACGAAAAGGGCAGAGCTGTATTGGAGTGAAAGGATTTGAATTCTAGGGGCATAGAGACTTGTAAGTGATTGCCAGCAAGGAGAAATAAATTCAATCTAAATGCTAGCCACGAAGACTGTACAGGGCATTTAGATACAGTCTTCATGGCTGCCATTTGCTGATACATCTCCTCATGGCAGCACTGGATTTAATTTCATTCTGAAATTTCACTCTTAAAATCAGCAGCATATACATGCAGGATGTGATCAAAATCACCTTTTGTTATTAGAACAAAAAATGGTGTCATTCTAAGCACTCAAGATAGTTCTCCTTTGTCTGTAAATATGCATGCTAAGTTCAGTACTAAAACAAGCAAAGGACAGCACCCCACAGCTACACCCTGCTGTAACAATACATGTAGGAAATCGGGACCCCAAAATAGTACCTCAGGAGTGTGCCCTCATGTGTTGCTGAGAATGCACAAAAGTTATTTTCAGAGTTGTCCCTTATCTCTCTTTGCATGTTGGGTTAAAACACAGCATGATCACACTGTGTCTTCAATATAAGTGCTCCTTATGTATGCAAATATGTCTAATAGAATAACATAAACTCAGCACCTCATCTGCTATTTTAAATAATGTATTTAGGCTTCATATGAAATGTATAGCATACTCAAACCAATCCTCCAAACATGGGATCCTTGCTGCTGAGAATACGCTACAGGACCAGAAATCAACCTCTAATGAGGACAACATCCTCATTCTATGAATAGGTGCCCTGCATGTTAGAAGTATGCCATAGAAATAGCATTTAATCTCATGCAAATGAAACTCCAAAAGGCTACAGTCTAGAAATAAGATACATGGACAGCCTAGAACTGATAGCATCTCCCTTCAGCTACAAGATGAGAACAACCATAACACTTCATTTGTCGACTATCAATCTGATTAGTCTGGCATGATTTCTATACATATTGCCTTCCATAGCAATGATCTTCCAGGCATACTAGTGACAGACAATTGAGTTAAACTGCAGTACAAGGATCCATTCCAGATTCACCAATTGCATAAGATCTTAATCTCAGATCCTTGCAAACATCAACAGGAAATGCTTTTAGCTTTGTTGAAAGCTTTAGTCTGAAACAAAAATGATGATATTTGTACATGCTTCAAATCAAATTCTGCTCTGTTTGATGAGACTCGAGAGTCCTCCTTGGAGTCAGAGTTGATGTTCTAAGACAGACAGCTAGGAGGCTTAAGGGCAGTTTAGGACAAATTTGGCACAAATCTCTTGCAAGTGTCAGGCCTCTATTGCAGAGATAAGGAAGAACGTTTTGTGTAAATTCGATGATTTTGAGTTTGGTTCAGTAATAAAAAGGTTCAGTTTGATTCGATCCTTAAGCATCAAGGGCATGAGTTATTGGTCGTCTTATCAAGAAAAATGAGGATCATAGCTCTTTTGAGAGGTCGGTATTTCTGTCAATGATTTATATTTATTAGATCTCATCATCTCTGACTCTCTACAAATCCAGAGCATCATTTCAGGCAGTGTTTTATTACCTCAGAAGCAAGCTACCTGCCTCAGTATATTTGGCACCGTTGTGCTTCGCTATATCTCTGTCTACAAGATCTTCAACATATTCATTCTTTGGTCTGTGGCTCTTCAAAGAGGATCGTTATAATGGTTTCATATCAGTTCTTTATGCACCTTCTGACGAAGTATGTTCAAACCCAGAAGCGAATCTTTAGGGCATATATTGTTCGAAAGTATGGTTTATCTAAGTCATGTATGTATCCTCCAGACCTGCTCTCTAAATGGAAATACTCTGTATTATGATCTTCATCACATTACATATATTGACCGACCTATATTAGCCATGTCACAGTGGATAAGGAAATGCTTTTAGCTTTGTTGAAAGCTTTAGTCTGAAACAAAAATGATGATCTTTGTACATGCTTCAAATCAAATTCTGCTAATGTTTCAAGTTTGGTTGACTAACGCTAATCTCTATTCACTCCTAGTCAGTATACAAGCCTCGCTCGACTTCGACATTCTTCCATAAGTCTCTCATTCCTTGTTTACTGGTATCTTTCTTATGGCAAGCAAATAAGCAAGCTTTTTTCTGTAAATAAGATCGAAGGGCCTTCTTTTGTTTTTTTGTTTTGGCTCGACCTCTTTTATTTTGTAATTTTGGTCCAGCAAAAAGAAGCCCATCATATCTACAGCCAAAAAGGAATGATTAATGTGATTCAGTTGTTTTCTATGGGGTTCTCTTGGTGTCACTTGCACTACTTTATTTCCCAGCTCATTAACCTTGCATGAAGGCCACTCCTGTGGAATTTTCTTTGACTATTCCTGTGGCATTGAAAAAGCTTTTTTTTTTGGCTTAGGGCCAGTTTTGGGGCTTCTGGGATTCATTTTGTTTTGTTACAGGGTCATTTTCCTTGAAAGAGATCAGTGGTTTGAAAGTTTTCAAATTCTAGTCTTGGTTACAAGAGAATCTGGTCAATCGCTGGAATGAAGTGGACTTATGTTGAACTATAACTCTCCAGTTTGAAGATTTTCTACACAATGTATGTTTGGTGACCTCATGATAATTCTTGGATCTGTGAAGCTCTGATCTGTGGCCATATGGAATTGGATCTGCAGCTCTTTGTTGTTCGATATACATTCTAGGTTAATCTGTATTAATTCAGTGGCAATCATATAAGTTTTAACATTCCAAGCTCATATTGGCCTGTGACAGTGACATGGTTGGGTGACTAACGTGATCAAACTCATAAGGAGGCTGGTTATAACATGTATTTTTAAAGGCACAAATCTTGCAAATAAATCATTGAGGCTAGTATTTGTCAAGTCTCAGTCCTTAAAACTGAGCAGACCTGAATATGCGCACTTCTGGAGTTTCTAGAGTCGTTTGAAATTTGTGGAAGGTTCTATATATATACTTTGTCACAGTCTCATTGAAGTGGACCATTCAAGCTTCATTCCAATTTCTGACCGTTTCAAGGACTGTCAAAATTCTTGTGTTGAAGGAATTTGATTACTGTGCATTGTAATCTCTCACCAATAAAGGAGTACCTTCAATGCTAATAAATTTGAATATCATGTGCATTGACAGAATTTCCTTGATAGCAAAGTATGAAAATATCACTATGTATCATGACATTTTATCTCTTTGACACTGATGACTACAGTGTAAATATGATCCTGGCTTAGAGGAACACAGTATGACCCTTTTGGTTAGTATGCGTATGGTGATCTCTATGTATTGTTAATATCTCTAAGCATTGTCTTGGGACTGTAGGAGTACCAAGCTCAAAATGACAATAAATCTAGGTTGTGGTCCACATGGCACAAGCTTGTGAGTGACAATGATATGCTTGCAAAGATATTATTTGGGTACACTGCTCATTTTATCTAGAATTACAATGAGATAGTTGTCCGATAGTTGGTAATGTTACAGTAGGAACGTCATCAATATAGGAAATCTAGTTTTTGAATGAAAATGAGAGCAGGGCATAAGGAAAATCATTGCCACAAGGTAAAACTATGATTGACAACTTGGCATATATTTGATCGGTTGCACATTGCCAGAGAATTTGAATGGACTAAGCTCTGTTTGCCCATGTTGCAGCTTCATTTTTTACATTAGATTATCTAATTAAAGCCTGAATGAGAATGGAATATACACAAGTTGGTTTCAAGCACCAATGTCTTAACTTCAAATGGATTTTCCTCGATTACCCCCAAAAATAAAAAAATGAAAATAAAAGGGAGTTGCCTTTGGACCCTTACAAGTGTCCACCCTATACCCTAATGTGGACCTGTAGTTTTGAGGTTGAGAAACAGCCACAAAATTTCGTCATTCATTAACTAAGGAGAGAGATTTGAGGCCTGTGTTTTAGGATTCAGACCAACATTAAAGAGCAGCTTCAAACTTGGCATTCCAAGGCTCAAGTCTGTGGTTTTCCTGGAAGTCTCGGACCAGTATCTTTTCTACAACCTTCAGGTCTTGGACACTTCAGTTTGGGTCACAATATCACGATAATTTTTGTATTGAAGTTTGGTTTGTATTGCAGCTGAAAATATCAGATATCAGGTTAGTTTTTGATAGGTTTTCATTTGAGTGTTTTATTATTTCCTTTTGCAACTATGGGAATTGCTTGGTTGTTATGTTAGGTACATGTATAGGTCTAATAATTAATTACAAATAGCTCAAGGATATTTTCTTTCATTTTGTTTTGGGTGGGAATAGCTTAGGTGTCCTATTGAGTGTTTGAATAGATCTTATAGCAGTCTCTGTCTTTCAAATAGGCTATATATTTTATGGTCACAAGTCTATAAGAGACAGAGACTTATGGTCACAATGAAATTGAAGAGACAAAAAAATTGAAGGTTGGAGTTGAAGCAGAGGAGACAAAGGGACCCGGATTTGTGGAGGAAGATAAGAGCCAGATTTGAGGCAAGAAGATGCAGGAGCAAGATCAAGGGTCTGAAGAAGCTGGAAAGTCAACCTGTGAAGGAAGTAGAAGGCATTTTTGTTTTCAGAGTCAGGATAGGGAGTCCATAGCCAAAGATAGGAGCCGCAGAGAGCTGACAAAAAGTATTGATCTACATTGATGTATGGTTTAGTTATGATGTTCGATTTGTTGTTCATGTCATTGTAGATTTTTCTCTCTGATTCTTTTATAAGGTATTAATAATGAATTTATTCATTTGGGAACAATGCAAATTGATTAGGTTCTCCCTTTTTATTTATTAGTAGTTTTATTTCTGCACTTGTTCTTCTTCCTTTGATGAACTAAGTTGCATATTTGGAAACATATTACAGCCATGAAACAACACTTTTATAATTTGATTAATGAGAGGCATATGTCCAAGTTGTCATTGGAGGGAATTCAAATCCCACCATGGTGTCAAGAAAATGCTATAGAAGAGGGTAATGAGCATGCTGAAGCTGAGAGTTATGTGGGGAAGCTAGAGGCAAGTGTCATAGATAGACAAAAAAGAAAAGAAAAGAAGATGATCCAATCCTGCAAACTAAGCTACCTAATTGCACACTCTTTTTTCAATTTTTGCAAAAGAGTCGAAAGGCTCAACAAGTGCTCCAAATAACATGGGAGAAGATGGGCTATCCACTATAAAAGTCCTTTCACTCATGCATGTGCAAAAGTGGAGCAACGATAAATGTTTGACGTCAAAAATTTGTAAAGAAGAGATTGCTGCTACATTCAATCAAGCCGAAAGAGTGATGCAGACTGTATGATTGTATAATTGATTAAACAAATCAATTAAATGTCATCAACAAGTGCTCAAACATTACCATGATTATTGGTCGAAATGAACTAAAATCCTACCATGCTATCTGTTATCCCTTAAATTGCCATTGCATTTTGAGAGTTTTCTTTTCACAGCAGCTAGCAGAAAAGGATTGTTGGATGTGACCAGCAGGGAGGGTACTACCTTGGAAATTAGTTCTTATGACTATCTAGTGTAGAACATAGTGATCAAACACTATCCAAGGGCATTGGTGATTGTGTTAAGGTAGCAAATATACCTACTCTGCTAGAGGTCACGGAATTGACATAAGCTGGAATATATATATATATATATAGAGAGAGAGAGAGAGAGAGAGGGGATCATGTTAAAAGGGTTAGTGGGAAGTTGGAAGGAGTACATAATGATCCACGGTTTTACATAAGGAGTACATAATGTTCATTTCTGTTTGGGAACGACACATGAGATGGATAAGAATCTATGCATGGGAACAGCATACATTTTTCTCATGGCATTGATACAGTGACTTGTCTTTACCAAAAAATGCCACAGTGACTTGTCTTTTACCAAAAACAAAATAAATGTAATGGCATTGATACACAACGAAGTTGCAAATGTCCAATACACCAAGTTGGATATCATGGTCATTAGACCATTTCTTGTGTTCAACATCCCTTTTAAGTTTTTAGCCTATTGTTTTGAATACACTTTCAGAAAAGTTGCAGATATTACAAAGTGGAAGTTCAGAAGAGATAGCACTAGGGGTATACTTTGTCTTTCGAATAGCTCCGGGGAATCCATAAGGACAGGTATTAAACAATCCCTAAGAAAAACTCCAGCAGATGATTAAATTCACGGCCCTCGAAGAAACTCGGGAGGCACTATCCTCAACCCTCATTGTTTTTGGATAGATCGAGTCCACAACTCTCCCAGCATTTTGGCAATTTAGAGTTTAACATTTTGGTATATTGGGCAACATTATAAGATTTCATGGTTTCCCATCATAGGATAATTATGAGGTATAGGGCAACATTATAATGACATCGGCATCCATGTAAATAATTGGATAAATTAAGTCGTTGAAGTTGGAGTAACATATGTGGGTGTGGATGCGAACAAACGAATAACATATTAGAGAAGGAGAATTAATATTGCATGACTTGTAAAATTATGCGAGAATCAAACGACGAGTCCAACTTATGTCCCGGTTAAACATTTATGCTACACAAATAGATGAAACGAGCATCTTAAAATTTTAAACGAACACGAGTAATATCCTTTTCATAGTTTGTGATACGGAAACAATGAATAGCCCATTTCGAGGGTAGTCGGCTTCCGTTACTGGCGTTGCGCAAAAGGTAGTCCTTCACGGGGGCGGCTCATCGATTTGGATGCACAGGAATGCATAATGATAGTAGTTAAATGGAAGGGCACTATGCGAGAAAATAGAGTACTTGCTAAGATTTTAGGCGAGCAATTGCAAAGCCATACTGAATGCCATTTGTCAATTCTTCAACCTCCTCTTTGATGGCTAGTGCAATTTGTATGCAGGTTTCGACCTAAAAGACATATGTATGTAAGGGACTTGAATTAAAGGTTGAAGTCGGGGTCTACCAATTCAATAAAGGGGGAAATTGGTAAGGGGATCCTGAGATGGAGATTCAACGAATAACCTGGAGCAATTGTGATGAAGACTTGGTCATCCTTGCAGGTGATCATCTCTTGCAAAGAATAGATTTAGAATAGTCACGGGACTTTGTAAGCATTCCCTTCATAGGGCGGGGAGTCAAACTGCAGGCATACTTTGACCAAAATACGGTCATTTCTTTTGGGCGGTGACATCTCCAAAAATAATCGGTGGCTTCACCTGGTAGAACCATAAGGCTGTACCCGATAATTAGCACATCGAATGCAACTCCTTGAGCTTTTCCCCAAAATGTTCAACCATGTTGTTCCCTGCGTAGAATTAAATCGAGAAAAATAATTAGGTTCCATCATAGAAGATGGCGTTTGATGATTGCAACCAAATCGATACGACAGCCACCTCGGGTTCACGGGGTGAACTAGAACATCAATACGAGATCTTCTGTATTTTAACCACTTTTGCAATTTCTGCTTAATGGACTCAATATTATACGCTTCTGAAATCCTATTACAAATCGAAAGAATTATACGATGTCGGACATGTATTTTTGACGGACAATGGGTAAATATATTTGAAAATTTCCATCTATGCAACATAAAATACACGTTCGATTTGTATTCACGGCGAGTTCCACGAAGTTCTTCCTTCGAGGAAAGAACCCGAGTTGTGGTCGTTGGAAGAATCAGGAGGTTCAACACTTTTGTTGTTGCTCTAAACGAAGGATGACGAGGTGTAACTACTTGATGATCGAAACCCCAAAGGTGCTTGACTGTAATTTCAACATGCCACTTCAAATATTGTACCTAATGGTTGACAATTAGGCTATTAGCCATCTACGGAATGCTAAAGTAACGTACTAATCAGATGCGATATCCTGCGAGTTCATTAATAAAGGGCTTATTCTTTGTATATTAATAATTATAAGACGACGAGAGGAAAAGGAGACAATATCGACAAATTGAGAGTAATAAGCGAAGCACTAGGAGCAGAGCATTTGTCAACATACGGCTCTTTGCAACACACTCATTGTTCACTCTAGGAGAGGTTATTCTTGAAGGTATCGCGAGTACATTTGCGAGAGAAAAAATATACTGCCAAATCACGAATATGTTTAGATTTTAGATCAAAATGCGCTAGAATATAAAACATCGGTATAGAAAATAATGAGTCGGGATGGGAAAAATGGCAGATTTTAAGTGGTAACAATAAACTTCGAGTTCAAAAACCTAGTATTTTAGCAAGTTATACCCTCGTCCAAGGTCTTCATGACTAGAGAGAGAAATGTTTTCCAGCTTGTAATTATGATGCTTTGTGTCTTCTAGCAGGTTCTAGTAATCAACACGGTCTGAGTTCCAAAAATGTCAGAATCTTTACCGATCTTCTTGACCACTCAATGCTTTTACCCCGAGCTACTACTTCAGCTACTTTTTGTGCGACAAATGCAAACCGAGGACTTAATGTCCTTATCAAGCTTTCTTATTTACTAAGTCTGTTTGGACCAATAAATGCTTTGGCCGAGAGGTAGTTTTCGTGCGACAAATGCAATCCGGGTTAATCCCATTATCAGCCTCTGTCTCATTTATTAAATCCATAATTTTGTATGAATAAGAAAGCGAGGAGGTGGAGACAACGATTTTGTTTGCAATGCAAACATATCGAATTCTCTAATTAGGAAAGCACAAAAATTTCTCGGTCCAAGAGCACCCCAAGCAACGGAAAATAGCGTGCATAATGCACACATACCTTTGCCAACAATCCCATCGAAGTTCTGTAAAATGTCAAGCGATTTGTCCAAATGATTAGCCCGAATGTTTCTCCCATCAATTACTCTATCAAAAAGGTACTTGTCTTCGGGGAAAGCCAACGAGTTTCGACAATGCCGATTGTGCTAGTTCCATGTACTAGATCAACCCAATAGTAGATATAGCCCTCGGCCCCGAATGATTGTCCTGTGGTAACGAAGAAAATTTAGATCCCAAACCTACACCATATGACTTTAGGTATTCGAAAGTACCATCTAAATGTATATCCGTAGTTACGCCGGAGGCGTTTTCCGTGCCCGGGCTTGGGGAATTTGAAACCAAACCTATGCGCATGGAACCAATTCAAATTTGCCACGTGGTCTGTAATGGCTCGTAAACGGGTTTCTTGTCGCAGGTTTAACTCCCGAGCAATAAGGCGGCAACGAAGTGGAATATCCTCCACCCGCGACAAGCACGGCGACGGGCGTTTCTTGTAAACGGGTTTAACTCCCAGCCCAGAGCAATAAGGCGGCAACGAAGTGGAACATCCTCCCACCCGCGAGAGAGCACGACGACGGAGCGGGGAATTCACCTTAGCGAACTCGAAACCGCGACCATGAACTTTGCGAGAATCGAAACGAGAATCGGCGTCGGGAGCGCCGGCCACGATCTGTACAAAAGAAAAGCTTCATAAGCAGGCGCGAAATTTAGCTATAATTAGTGTTTGGTTTATAGGTATTTTCCTCCTTCGTTCATTTGCAACGTCGTGTGCTATCTTGCGTCAGCACGGTGGCCCGAGGTCGATTATGCGGTTTGAGGGAGAGCACGGTCCGCGAAGAGGGACGATGCGACCGGGTGGTGTTCGGCCACAATGGCGGTATGTACCCATAGAGGTATGTCGGTGCGAGCCATGGGAGACGAGGCTGAGAGAAATGCAAGCCACGGGAGTAGTGGACTCGGCGGTTGTTTGTGTGTGGGTTACGTAGGAGCGACGCGGCGTAGGGGCGGAGTATCTCCCCGTTTGACACCTGTTGGAGCACTAGGCGTGAATGGAGGGAGCATGCCGAGGGCATATGAGTGCTGCGTATGGAGGCGTATTCCTTTATATTTTGGTTAGGCATGTTTACTTCAATTTGTTGGCGTCTTAGTGGAAACCCTATCGTGTCGACTCGCGAAGAGAAACTCACGATCCTCGATGGCGGCTATCGTGGGAGGATCGGAGGGAGCAAGCAAACTTGAAGGTAAGAACTTATGCCATTTGCATTAGCCTCGTAGATTGAGGCATAATCGAGTCAAATTTTGTTTTGTTTGATTGATTTGATTTTAGTTGGTATAAAACGTAAATTGCCGGATCTAATAAATACAATCGACGGTACGAGAATGTTTTTTGAGAATTGCAAGGCTAACACGGAGCTTTGAAATGTGTTCTATCTTCACGGAAATTAAAAAAAAAACTAGTGAAGAATTGTCCAACGAGAGAACACTAAATCGAGAGGTTTACGCATAGACTACGATACACGATATAAATTCCGGGGTTCGCTTCGATATGTTTCTGAGTTTACCTGCCTTTAAACGGTTTCAGCCATGGTTTGCATTCGTCAAGCCACCATAGATGACTTTGCTCGCAATGCGGGTATGCAATCTGATGTGTCTACCGGAGAATTACCGGATGGTATTTAACCACCACATCCTCTCATGGCCGCAACTCTGTACATGGCGGGGATTACAACAAGAAAATTGTGGGTTATGTTACACGGCGAAAAAGAAGAAATGGAAGAGGAGTCCACGGAATGCCATGGCCACATAACCTCTGCGGCCGTGTTGCGTACGCCGCAAGCGGAACGCACAACGAAAGCTCTGTTGCGGCTCGAGAAGGCAATGCATGAGGTTTTTGGGGCGAGTATGTTTCTCTCCACATGTCCGCAAAAGGCTTGGCAGGGCGGCGTTTCACATGCCCCGAGCAACGAGCTACAAAATTCACGTGTCAAGGCTAAGTACTATGCGATGGCGAGGATGCCTATGATATCGCAAACGGTATTTGAGAGTGAAGTCTGATGGTAAGCAACATCATCTTCCATCATCATCGATACAGGGCATCTTGTGGCGGATACGGTGGTGATGAGAGAAAGCTGCCGGTCCGCGGTGATAAAAGAGCAAGGAATGAACTGTATTAGAAAGGAAGGCATTGAGATTTGCGGCCTTCTCGACCTCTTTTGTTGTGGTTAGCACATTGAACTCTTTTAAAGTAGATATTTGGCACCGCAAATGATGATATGAATTCATATTGTTATTATGCTATTTTCCCTTTTATTTTACCGAGTCTTTCAATTGTCTTCAAGAGTTGCGTATTTCTTCTGTTGTTGCTACGGAATTCATTGCCTACGTAAATCGTTGAACTCTTTTCTTGTAGATACTTGACTTTAAATGCGATAGTTTATTCATGTTGTGCTATTTTTCTTTTGTCGCATAATGACCATTCGATTTGTCTTCCAAAAAATTAGTATCTCTTGTTTTGCTACGTTTGGATTTCATTGCTTTCGTTGAAACATATCAAATACGCAATACGGTGGGTTTCTTGTACGAAAATCATGCATGCTGTTTTAGTGATGGCGAGCATGTTTTCTTGTCTTATTTTTATTTTTTCTTAAAAACAATGGTTTGATTGGTCGAAAATATTATTATGAGAAAAGTATAATCGCCCCTCTAAATCCAAAAAGTTGAGGGAATGCAAAATGTTTGTAGTAAAAGACGGTAACTAGGTATTCCAAAATATAGTTTGCTTTTGTTTTGGAGCAATGCGTATTCTTTGCGGTTTTTGACTAACTATTGAAGTAACATTTAGCGTAACTAATGACGTGACATTTAGTTTGATAAGAGTAGTGTGATTCATGTAGTATTTTTCTCCGGTGTGGAATAATTGCACTATGGACATAGTTCCCATAATCTAAGCGCTTGGATGATATAAAACCAACATTGGAAGGTTTTGCAAAACATTTAGCCAACAAAGCTTCTTTCATCAAAAGGAACTCGTCTTGTTAATTTCTTTTGTAGAAAGGTCAAGTGTGTTTGATATATGGCGACTTTGTAGCGAGAGATTATCGCACTATGGTACCGGACTAGCTTGATAGATCCCGTGGCATGATGTTTGTTAAAATAAATATGCCTCACAATACGATTGAATTAGGACATGGGAAACACCATCGGAGAATAGCATATTTATACCATAATTTCTGTTCGGTGCATTGAAAAAGTGTAGCAAAAGAAGGTCCTTCTTGACTTTGCCTTAGTCAAGATGACCACGAACAATCCTTCTTTAGCATGCACAAATTCTAGAAATTGGGATGAGTCATGGAGCGATTACTCATGTGCGAGGCATTGGAGGCTTAGTCTTGTTTGTTTCCATGTGAGTTATTTTTGGGAAAAGATGACTTAGTGAGTTTCGGTTTCTAATTGGTAGGACGAGTTCTAAGAGTCGGTTGACTCGATTAACGGTTCAATCACAAGTTTGAGTTCCAAAATTAACTTGCGATTTAGGCTGAGTCGAATTGCTTATAAGGAGGAGGAAGGCTGCTTGTAATTCATTCTTGCATGCACAAGATTGTGTGTGAGAGGTTGCTAAGGAAGCGTGTAAGGAGAAGCATATGCGGCAAGAGAAGGAGATCACATTTTTGCTTGCGGATGTGTGCTAGGATTTGGAGGAACCTAAATAATAGGGCCCAAATCTGCACTAGGAAATATGAGACTCGCTAGAATATAGGGGTAGAGAAACAATGCAAGCAAGAGGACCTGAATCGAGTTGTGCGGGGTGTTCAAATTTTAAGCGGAAAACATATGTGTTTTAGTAGCTTGTATTGCCTTGTAAGAGATCAATTGCTCAAATTCTCTCAATAAAATCTACGGCTTGTAAGAGGTTTTCCCGATTGGGTTTCCCTAGAAAAAAAAAACTTGTGTTTTTTTGCTATTGTCTTGCACAAATCGGAGAGAAATTGTGTCTTGTTGCAATAGTTAGTTTTGATTTTTTCCTGACGGTTAAGGAATTTCAAGGAAAATCTACATGGTAGAGTCCCTTCTATTTGTGATAGTGCTTCTTTAAATGTATATACACTTTCTCATTAAATTATCCATAAATATGAGAGAGATATCCAAAAGCTTCATTCTTGTCCACAGATACCTATTCATAAGCTGTGCTAAGAACCGGATTCTCCACATAGGACGCAATTGGCCCAATCCATATGCAATTTAGAGTCCCCATCACTTGGATCCTTTGAATACCTTGACCAGTGCACCTTTCAAAATTAATTGCAAGGCATGAATTCATCTCTATTATTTGTCACACATTTTGCTACATACTTAAGAGAAACATAATGATTTTTGTTTATAAACGATTTCTTGACACCACATTTATACGGGAGTTCCTTAACAAAGCACCATCGAAAATCCTAAGCCTAATTTTATTGATCTCTGGAGCCTTTAGAATTCTTTGAGCTTTGGCCTTCTCGAGTTTTCATGACTCTCCATTGTTACTACTTGTTAGCATTAATACTTTCTTGGCATATGAGCAGCACATAAATAGGTGGTCCATAGATTTCTCATTTTTTCACATAATAAAACTTCCGGGGCCATGCCAATTTTTTCTTTGCTCATTGGACCAAGTTAGAATTTTTGCTTTGTAACCACGGGAATATCTTGGTTTTGAGAGGAGTGTATGACTTCCAATTGGAACCCATGAACAATTTGGTAAATATGATCTGACGATCTCATCTCTTGTCGATCTATTAAACTTAGATCCGGCTAACCCAAACCACCAACGAAAATCTGTCGAGGTGCAACGACTAGAGCAAAGGAGTTGTATCCACTCATAGATATCTTATTGCCATGACCTCCATCATATTGCACTTTAATGGGGTCATCCAGACGTGTATACGTGTTTCATTCATTTGTTTCATATGTATGGCTTCAATACTTTTGTCTACGGGCTCATGGCAATAGGGAAAGCTGTTGTCATTTTGCCCAAATTTACTGTGGAGAAAGTTGATGGCCATTCGGAGATATAGAGTAATGCACACCGCCCATTGTTCCTACTATTGCCATTCGGCTCTCAAGTTGCCCCACGTTGACCAAAAATATGATGTGAGTTCTGCGAAGGAGGTTATAGTAGGTGGGGCGTCTATAGGCAGAGAACAAATATCGGTGGTTTTGTATGCAAAAGATAACGACGAATGGATTCGAAAAAGCACCGGAAGGAACGTTCCATGGAAGCAAGCCGTTCCTGCACATCTGCGCATTCCGTCCATATGATGCGCGATCATGAAGCGATGCCGTCCAACAACCGATTTATCCGCGGACGTTGCTCTTGAATAGTCCCAAATTGCCTAATTCCATAGACACGTAGAATTCAATGTTTGGTTAATGAAACCCGTCGCGGGTGGCCTAGGGCTTGGATGGGTTGGGGTAATGTTTGGTTAACAATATTGTCCCCGGCCATTACGTATCTAAGCTCGGTGTTGAGTATCAGCAGCCCTCGGTCTTGAGCATCAACAACGACACCCCGCCTAGCATTATTCTGGCGGGGAGAGAATCACAAAAATCCATCATCGTGCTCTTTTCTTCACAATTCCCCAATCTTCTATGCTCATCTTACGCAGAGTCTCTCGTGCTCCTTGCGGGCAAACTCGGACACGCCTTCGCAACGCTAAAGCATTAGAGTGCTCCTTGCACAGCGACTCGACCTGCGCCTGCGCGCTAAAGCATGCAATAAAGAAGACAACGCCATCGTGAGTGCCGCCAATTTCTTGGCATTAGCCATCACAAACATAGTAGTGGATACCATGATTTCTTGGCGGGCATAATATACACAATAAGTATGTGCTAGGGAAGAGAACTTGCGACAAGGAGGAAGCTGAAGAAATACTTGCGTGCAAGTCTATTTCCAAGAGAGCTCGGAAAGTGTGATGAATGTCGAGGATGTGAGCGAGAAATAAATAAAATATGAATAAATAAATAGAAATAAAATAAAATCAAGATAAAATTAAAATAAAAAATAAAATAGATAAAAAAAATTCTTAATTAAAAAATAAAAATAAAATAAATAAATAAATAGAAATAAAAAAATAAAGATTAATAAATAAATAAATAAATGAAATAAAAATAAAATTACATAGATTACAATTTAATAATATTAAATTAAAAAAATATTACTTTCATTAAAATAAATATAAATATTTACAATTCATTCATAAACTTTATCATTTGGTTTACTCTTTACCAAAATAAAATAAATTAATTTTTATTATTTGAAACAACCTAGCCGTTATTTTACAAACATCAAGTAGGAGCTATACTTTCTATTTAAGAGAGTTACCGTGGAGTTTACCACCTTAGATAAACTAAAAATATTCATGAGTGAAACAACGTATGATAATGGGTTCGCTCATCCTATTCATACTGCGAATCAAAATGAGCACACTCAATTCGACCACCGGACATAACATGAAGGACGAGGGCAGAGAAAATACGAGAATTTCACATCAGAGTGTCGGAACCTTCATATGTAGGATTCCATCGATCTCGAGGATATGCGAGGCCATTTGAATGGCAATTTATGACATGTCGTTAGGTTGCTTCTTTAGTATCTGGTATAGATTGTTTGAACGTAGAAAGAATATCGGGAACGTGTGTATATAGGCTTTGCGCGCAGGTGATGTAGCTCAACTTACCATTTATGATTATCTTTTCGACTTTGAATTCTCTTCTGTTAAATCACGATTCGGGTTTTACCCTCATATAACCAAAAACGATTCCACATCTCCTCCATCAGCGTTCCCCTTGCACCCGGTGCAATTGCTAGTGTTACACTGTGAGTTTTGAAGGTTCGGCTTCCTCTGCACCGTCCCCAGTGCTTACTTCTTCTGAAAAGAATAAGCTTTAGAAGGCCTCCGGAGTGGTGAGCCTCAAGGACCGTTACAAGCGAGGGTTCGTCATTGTATCCATATTTGACCTCCTTTAATTCTCAGACCTCCCTAAATTAACCACAAGTTACACAACACTACGAAAAAACTCTTTGTCAAATTGTTACCATTACTTAAAATGTCAAGCACGGGAATCTGCGACCACGATGAGGTCTTTTACATGAAAACTTACTTGTGAATAGCAGTCGAATCAGAGAGGTGGTCAAATGTTCTAGGAACACCCTTTGCCGACATGATAACAACAAGTATGATACGAGCCCCTATGATAACGAGGACGGTCTCAATACCAATACGCACTACGAGAAAAACAAGCATTAATGGTACATCCAAAAATTGGCTTACAATGTTCACCAACCAAAACTTCCATGCCAATGAAATGTAGAGGAAAATGTCACCGGGGGTTTTTACGTGGAGCAATACTATAGTCTGGGGGTTTATATTAGGGGACATGAAATGAGGAAAAAAATGACATAATATATTGGGGGATATATAAAAAGGTATAGAGTTTTTATATTGGGAAGTCTCATTACAATTATTTACATGGATCGATGTCATTATAATGTTGCCCTATATACCTATAATTTTCATCTTGTTATAGATTATGAGGTATTTTTTGACTACTTACTATAATTTTTTGTTCTGGGCAAATTTTTATAATATGAAGAAGTATATGCAAATGAAAGTTTCAATTAATACAATTTATAGTTGTGTTGATCTTATCTTATGTGTTTTAGGTAATGATCAACATGATGAAAAGAGAAGATGAAGTTGAACTTTGAATCATGCTTCAGCCTTACCATATGTTTGGTTAGTTCACTTCGATTTATTTTTTAAATCAATAGGATACTTTGGTTATGAAATACCATTAAATGCACACACTTTTTATGGTTTATTTCAATTCAATTGAGATTATTGTTTGTGTTTTTCTCCGTTTATTTCATTTATGTATTTTATTCCTAGGCATATGTTTATAATTTTTATGATTTTTTCCATGCGACAACGACACAATTTCTTTTAAGGATGAGCAATACGGATGATTTCAAATGAATTATCAATTTTTTCAATATCTCATAATAAACAAATGTCAAGACCTAAGACATTATATTATATTAATAAATGAAAAGTGATTTTTTGATAATCAATGTTGGAACATATGTAAAACTTTTATTTTCTTTAATTAAATTATACTCTTTTTATATACTCATAGTTTTTGGTTGTTGTATAATATACTTAAAATTTTAACATATGTAGATATTGTTATTACTTTGTAATTATTCATTTAATATGAAAAGATATCCATTTAATATATTTTTTCATAACTAGAAAGATATGTGATAGATTAGAAAAACAAAAAATTTTGAAATATCATGCCATCTTCAAATTTTCACTCAAACAAAATTAAGCGCTTGGAATTGGAATATTACTTTATATTATGTAAATTTATTATGTATCAACTTGGAATCATGTGAATGTTTCAATGGAGAGACTCTTCCATTACTTGTAATTGATACTTGCCATAATGTGAAGCACAAAAAAAGCTACCATAGTCTTCTTGTACACAATGAATTAAAATTTTTGGATGTAACTAGGAGATACTTCAATTGTATTAATACATTTGATATTAATTAAATATATTTATGGTAATTGGATTTAAGCATAAGAAAATGGTCAAAATGTTCTTTTTGGTAATAAAATCAAACTCTTCCTAGGATACTCACCACATGCAATATATAACCTTTCTAAATAAAGAGGAGGCTTTTTTTTGCACCATTTTCATATTTTATGGTGCTTTTACCACTATACAATTTTATTATAATAATAATAATAAATTATTTTTGCACCATTTTTTATTTTGTAATTTGCTTTGCACCATATACGATTTATTATTATTATAATAATTTTATTATTTTTTATGATAAATTTTTAATTTTTGTAAAATTGGTTTTGGTGCTTTGCATCACAAAATCTTGATCCACGTCGGATTGGTTTTGGTGATTTATATACACCATGGAATGCCATATGCATTTGTACAAATTTAATATTTTTTATTAACTCCACTTTTGCACCAGACAACATAGCACCACTTGCGTATCCCCACATTATCACCACTTTTGCACCACTATTTGAAAAGTAAAGATTTCTCAAATCCTTTACAAATTGTGGTGCTAATGTGTGGCTAAATGACCCTTCTTCTTGTAGTACGTCACAACAAGAAAAGCTCTCTTTTAGCACCATAAGTTAGCACCACTTACGTTATGTGGTGTTAATGTGGTGTAAATGTTTGTGTATTATATTAAAAATGGAGTATATCACCATAAGTTAGCACCACTTAAGTTATGTGGTGTTAATGTGATGTAAATGTTTATGTATTATATTAAAAATGGAGTATATCACCATAAGTTAGCACCACTTAAGTTATGTGGTGTTAATGTGGTGTAAATGTTTATGTATTATATTAAATAAATTATATCACCATAAGTTAGCACCACTTACATTATGTGGTGTTAATGTGGTGTAAATGTTTATGTATCATATTAAAAATGAAGTATATAATCACCATATTTGATGGACAAGTTAACTGCATTCTTACTATGTGGTGTTAAAGTGAAATAATTTTTTATTGGTCTCATTCGATGTGGAGTATATCACCATATATTTAAAGAAGTGGTGTATGCTATATTGTCAAGTTCTATAAAGTGGGGTAGTTAACTTTGTGTTTGCCATGTTAGCATGTACAAGTGGATTTATTAATGTGAATTGTCATCATAACTATAAAAAAAATTACAACTATTTATATTATGAATATATAAATTAAAACTAAACTCACAAATATTTATTTTATAATATTTATTTGTTTGTCATGTTTACACATGTAAAACTAAAATTCAAAGTAATTTGTTTTCTAAATATTTTATTTCAATTATTTACTTTTTATATTATTCTCATGAGAAAATAAATACACAAAACCATATTAAATAATTATTTATTTTATGAATAAGCCAATTAAGATAAATATTTTTATATTATTGTAATTTCAAAATAAAATAAGGGGTGAATTCGATGGAGTTGGGTTACTCTTTTTTGGAAGAACCTGTGGGTTGAAAATGTATATTTGTGAGGGTATTTTTTAAGCCCTCCATCAAAGCTTTTAAAAGGTCCATCTAGGACTAAATAAAACCCTAAATTAAACCACATAGCTCCATCGTCTTTATGGAGCTTGATGGAACACATAGCTTGATAGAGCTATAATATGTACATGTGCCATTAAATTTTTGCTTCAACTTAATGATAGTGTTTTATGGGCTCATGGCATTGAGAATCCAATAGTATTGCACATGGTATAGTATGGTTTGCATTTCTATATTATGTAGTATATTTTTTATTATTTCATTACATATATGTATGTATGTAATTTTAAGAATTTGTTATTGTTATTAATTTTATACATTTTATCGCGTTTTTTGTAAGCTTGGTAGGACTCCTTTTTATTCATTTTATAAACAACAAACAAATAGATTTACCGAGTTTGGTGGTGTCCAACCCGTCTTGAGCGAGAGGCAAGGTTTATTTGGCCACACGATGGCGTGGTATGCCATCCAAAAAAATAAGGTTTTCGGTCTGTCATACCAAACAAACAAAACCTGGATACTCACATAATATACGAGTTTCTCACGATTGACTAACATATTTATTGGATCCTTGAAATTTAAATGTTAGCCGCATGTAAATACTAGCGAAAAAGGCACACTTCAAAATAGTCATGAACTACTCGACCTGAAATGCAGAGGCAGAGGTGACTCCTTGGTGTCGGATCTGAACCGAGGTACCGACTGCTCAAAGGCTTGGAAATACACGAGAGGTGGTAGTCAATACGCTCGGCGCCCATCCTATTTCCTCGATTTGGAAAGTGATCTTATCAAACTCACTCTTGTGGTACGAAGTCTTGGGCTAATTTCACTAGGCTTATAGATGCTCCAAGGCTTTGCCAAGGATGCTCTTCATAGACCAATAAAGATACGATCAATACTGTTTGAATTATGTTCGTACGCCTTTGTTTGTCCCAAATCGGTATTAACCTCTCCATTCCTTAGTATCCATCTTTGTCTGCATGTCTATTGATGTCGGCTTCCATTTTGATGAGATTTTGAATTTCCTCGATGTGTTCTCGTGGTATGCTTTCGTTGCCTCTTGGATCACATCGATCATGGAGTCTCCTTCCTCTCATCTTGCTCGAGGGTGAGCTAGGTTGGGCTTCTACCGCTTTCCCTTTATCTTTCGACCACGGCCTCAGGCTGCCCAGGGCTCTTGGAATGGTCGCGGCGAGCTGAGGACTCTTGGAGCATGTGTCCCACAATATTTGACTAGGTTTCCGGGTAGGTGACCTATGCACACAATCAAACAAAGGCATAATTCCATATAATGAAAATGATAAAAGGTCCATGCATCCCGAGTTATCGGAAAAGGTGACCCGAGGGCCTCCTCCACAAGGACTTCTCCTACTTAGTCCCCTCTGCTCGGACCCATCGCCACCATACCACAGCAATTTCTACCACCTTTGTCACACGACGGTCGCACGCACCCCATAAATTATCCCCATAACCCAAAGAGCTCATGCCTTCCTTCAATCTCTGACCTCCCTTACGGTGTCCTCTCTCTCGTCATACCTCCCACCCTCGAAATTGAAAAAGGAGGCGTCGCTGCCCATTGCTCGGCCCACAGGTGGAAATCCCTCTCCCATTCCTCTGTGCGCACTCAACCCAAGTAGCTCAAGGTGGTGCTCTGTTCAACAAAGCCTTTGAACTAAACACAACCCATGGTAGCTCCTTAAATCTATACTGTCGATTGCACGACCCCTCACCATTCCATATTGTTGGCATCCCTTACCTAACGGACTCACCTCGGGTGCAAGTTGAGGCCATTTGGTCCCTACTACGACACGGACGGAGACCTAAAAAGAACCCCAGCCTTCCCCCAACTAAAGTTGTAATGGTTCCACTCTCCCCTACCCAGCAGAAGACTATACCAGTCCAGCTTAATCACCTTAGGCTCCCATAGAGACCGGCCCAAATCATAAAACATAAACATGGCATGAACAAGGGAGAGGAAACAACAAGAGTTAGGTCCACTAACTCTGATGTCTTACTTTTATCAATTGCACCAGTTTCTTCATTCATTTCTTCAATCCATTTATCTTCATTTATAGCATCTTCAAAATGAATTGGGTCATCAACATGACAATACAAAGCGAATAAAGAATTTAGACCGGTATTGTTACTTACCTCTCCTTATTCATAAATATCATTCAGATTTCTAAATCTTGGTCTTCTTGGTGTGCTTAGAGTTCCATTCGAACTTGAGGGCGTTTCTGATCCCTGTGGTGTGCTTGAAGAAGCACTTCCTTGACTTCTCAAGGCTATTCAAATTCCAGCTTGTGGTGTGGTTTTTTGTGCTTGCAGTGGTGGAGGAGGAACCACTGAAGAAGGATTATTTGCGGTTGTTCCTTCTTCTTATTCTTCGTGAGACATAGTTGTCTTCACGTTCACTGTCTTCTCTAAGCTTCCATCCCAAGCTTCTTCTCCACAGAACTGCACATCTCTTCTCACTATTAATTTCTTGGTGGATGGATTATAGAGTTTGTATGCTTTTGACTCATCACAGTAGCCAATAAAGACACACTTCTCCCCCTTACTGTCAAGATTCTTCCTTAGCTGATCCGGTATATGTGCAAATGCTACACAGTCGAATACTCTCATGTGAGTGACTGTTTTATTTCCTCCACTCCATGCTTGTTCTGGAATTCTATTCATGACAACTTTGGTTGGGCATCTATTGAAGATGTACACTGCGTAAGTGACAGCTTCTGCCCAATACTCATGTGGAAAATGTTTTGACTTTAGCATACTTCTGACCATGTCCAAAATGGTCCTATTCTTCCTTTCTGCAACACTGTTTTGCTGAGGTGTATACCTCATGGTGAATTTATTTTGTATGCCATTCTCTCTGCAAAAATGTAGAAAGTCTTTGGAGATGTACTCTCCACCTCTGTTAGTTCTAAGCACTTTGATATAGTGCCCACACTACTTCTCAACAAGAGTTTTGAAGTGGGGGAATTTCTCAAACACTTCACTCTTCTATTTCAACACATACACCCATGACTTTCTAGTGTAATTATCAATGAATATTAAAACATATTTGTTTCCAGCAAACGATGGTGTTTGCATCGATCCACACACATGAGAGTGAACTATTTCCAAGGGTGATTTTACCCTTATAATATTTCCTGCTAGAAATCTTTCTCTGTGTTGTTTGCCCAAGATGCAGCCTTCACAAAGGCTGTCCAATTTTTCAATCAATGGTAATCCCTTTACCATTCCTTTTCTGTGCAACATATTCAATCCTCTGAAATTGAGATGTCCAAATCTGAAGTGCCATAACTAGTTCTCATCTTTCACTTCCTCTTGAAAGAATTCTTGTGTTACAGCTGCAATATTTCTTCCTTCTTTCAAATCTACTCTGAGTTTGAGAGGAAACATTCTATTGCTATTCATCTGCACCTCTGCAATGACCTTCTTTCTTGGAGGTATGTCTCTGATTGTACACACATCATCTTTGAAGAACACATTATAACCTTTGTCAATGAGCTGTCTAATGCTCAAAATATTACATTTCAAACTAGGTACATAGTATACATCTGGCACAATTTTCTATTCTCCATTTCTTGCCAGGATACTGACTCTTCCCTTACCCTTGATAGATATCTTACTATCAGTTCTTCTTGTTACCTCAGATTTAACATTTTCATCAAGATTGGAAAACATTGCTATGTTTCCAGTCATCTGGTTACTACAACCTGAGTCTAAGAACCAAACATCATCTTGTTTGTCTTGTGCAACGTTACATGTTAACAACAAAATATTTGGGCTCTTATCTTCTTCTTTTGCAAAATTAACATTTTGCCTATTATTCATGTCATTTTTATTTTTCCTACATTCATTGGCATAATGGCCTAATTTCTTGCAATAATGACATTGGACTTGGGATTTATGATACCTTTTTCCATGAGCTTGATATTTTCTTGAACCTTCATCCTAGTTCTGATTGCAGCTCCTTCCGCTTGTGCTAGTAGGGTTATTTCTGCATCTATTTTGACTTCTACCTCGACCTCTGTTATTTTCTCTGCCTCGACCTCTGCCTCAGCCAAAAGACATATGAGTCTTGAGTGCTTGCTCCAATGAGGAGTCTATTCCTCTTATCAGTCTGTGTTCATGAGACATTAGAGAATCACTTAGTTCATCTACCGTGAACTGTGAGAGATATTTTGTCTCTTCTATTGTTACCACTATAGCTTCAAACCTTGAGGGTAAACTTCTCAAGATCTTCTCTATAATCCTTCTTTCTTCAATATTTTCACCATGAGATATTATCTGGTTTATCAACCCACTAACATGTGTGAAGAATGAATCTATTATATCAGATTCCTTCATTAAGAGAGTTTCAAAGTCTCTCCTTAGCATCTTCAATTTTGTTGTCTTCACCTTCTCCATGCCTTGATAGGCAGTCTTGAGAATATCCCATGCCTCTTTAGACTTTTTTGATGCTAAAATTCATGGGAAAACACTCTCATGTATAGATTGAAAGAGATAATAAAGGGCTTTGGAGTCCTTCTTCCTGCTATCCCCTAATAGATCTCTTTTTGCTGTTGTTAAAGTAGCCAACACTACTGCATCTGCAGGTTCAGGGTAGCCATTTTCAACTAGCTCCCATAATTCCTGAGAATCAAACAAGGCTCTCATAGCTATAGCCCAATAACTATGATTCTTCCCATTGAAGTGTGGAAATTGGGAATTTTTCAATCCAGTTCCATCATCTACCATCTTTAACTCTATAAGTAATGAAAAGAAACTAACTATGTAAAACAAGAAAAACTTTCTCTGCTAAAGAAATCTGCTCAATAAGCTTCTTACAGCTCCTACAGTGAAAAAACAAACTCTGTTTTGTCTCACTGAGTGCCTAGAATAGCTCTGATACCATGTTGGAATTTTTGATACTTCCTAAACAATAGAGAGAATGAATATTCCCTCTACAACACAAAGATTTAATATCTCAAATTTGCAGAATGAACAGAAAAAAAAAATTCACAAGCTTTTCTCAATTCATAAAAGAATGAAAAACAAATACAAAATCAGAATAAAACTGATTCTTCCTCCTTCAAAGGGATTTTACATTTAACTAAACATGGACTGCTACAAAACGAAGTGCTCACAAAAACTCTCTGTCCAATAAAAAAAAACGCACATACAGTGCTTACAAGCGTGCTCTATGTTTCAGCCTGCGGGCTCTACAACTACACAGAAAAACACTCTGTTTATGTCTCTGCCTTTTTTAACGGCATTTTAATACATTATAACACTTTTAAAAAACCTACAAAAACCTACAGGCTCTTCTACTTTTATAAGGTGCGAACAAAAACAACAATCAATAGACCCGGATCTCAAAACTTTATGAAATCCACTTGAAATATTCATCGCGCCCAACAGTCCATCAGCAATCGGCAAAACAATGGTTCAAATGCTTAAGACCCTTTGCGCTTTGCGATGTGCGATGTGTGATGAGCGATGGTGGTGGGGAACACATCGCATCACAACATCGGCAGATTGCAGTTCAACTGTCTTGCAGACGATCGTTTGAGAAGTTGTGATGCGATGAGCCGCCGGGCCTACATCACATCGGCGGAACTCTCAGTTCAGCGGACGGTTTTCAATATTGGCGAAGTTGCGATGCGATGGAGGTGGGACCTCATCGCATCGCCGAAACTCATCGGTGTGCACAGTTAAGACCTGTGGCTTGCTACGATGCGAGAGTGTTAAGACTATCATCGCATCGCATCGCTGCTCTTTGTGTGTAGCATGTTAGGTCCCTGTAATTAGCAAGATTGGAAAAATTCCAACAACAGGGGTAACATCAAACCACTTTAGGATTCAAGGATCTAGCCCTCCTGAATCCAGAGAGGGATCTCTCTATAAATGAGTTTAAATATCTGATCTTTAAAGGCTGAAATGTGATATTAGGCTAGTTATGAAGAACATGAGTTTTGTTTTGTTTGTTTTGGTTGGGCAAAGACATGATGAAGGTGAAGGCAGTTCAAAATGAAGGGTGAAGATGTCTGCAAGTGAAAGAATGATTTGGCTGATAGAAAAAGGCAAAGATAGTCTTAACCCATTGGGCTATGGAGTCATAGGAGGATTTTAATTGGACAGCAAGGTTTAAGAAGGATCCATGGGGAAAGTCACTTTTTTCAAAGGATCTCTTAAGGTGATTTATGGAGTGAAATAGATGGGAAGTGGAGAACAAAAAAAAATGAAGAACAATGCACAGTCTAAGATCAAGTAAGTGCTTTTAAACTATCTTGATTTCAACATGTGCTTATAGAGACAAAACATAAAAGCATTTTGTGATCAGGTAAGTACTTTTAAACTAGCTTGCATTGAAGTAATTTCAGTTTAGAGAAACAAAATATAAAAGCATTCTGAGTTTAGGTAAGTTCTTTTAAACTAGTCTGCTTTGAAGTAATTTCAATTAAAAGACATTCAAAAACAGTTAGAACAGTTTAAGATCATATGAGTACTGTGAAACCAACCTGCTTTCAGCATATTCTAAAGGAAAACACTGATGATCATAATAATGAGCAATCTAGATTAGGCAAGTGCTTTGAAACCAACCTGCTTTAATATACTCAGTATTAACAAAAGAAAAACATAGAAAATAAAGCTTTCAGTAAGAGTATGGTACTACTGAGAGTAAGTCCTAGCTCTATGTTTGTTGTTCCTTATCAAAGAAAATGAATAGAGTGAAAACATTAAAGAAAATAGCAATTGACAGTGAGAAGCACATCACCATTGACAAAAATCATGATCCCATAAATCAGCAGCTTGTATTTGATGTTCAAACTAGTTATAATCAGCAAGCTCGGAGGCTATCTACAACTTCAAACTTCTCATATCAGCTTATTTGTCTTCAAATTGCACACAGTGCATCAGTAGCTTCAGAAAACTATTACATGCATTCAGATGTCTAGAGACCAACATTTTCTTATGTTCTACAGAGGTATTTATAGAGAAATGAGGAAGTGGGAGGATTTCTCGAGGATCAAATATCATTAATTATGTAATCATTTCTAACTCTGCTCCATAACATCTGTTCCTGCCTTTCGAGGCATAATGATCGAAAGATGTGCTTCTGGACTATTCTTAATCTTCTAAAATGGTTCTGCCGACAATTCGAGATAAGATTCTTTGATTTGCGTTAATTCTTCAGCTGTCTTCAAGTATACACCTCTTGTTGAGGTAATGACTAAGCTTCCTTTGATTTCTATGAGGCTGCAGGTGTCTTAAAGACTTGGAAAGGGTTCAATTGGCCTCGGCTGATGGCGGTGGAAGCTTTCTCGGCTTGACAGATGTCTTTGTCTTTCCTTAAACACCTTTAATTTAATTGAGAACTATGTTTTAGGACTTAAATCTCCTTTTTTTGGTGTGTTCTATCTTCGAAACTGATACTCTTTGATCGGTGCTCGATTAACTTCGTTTTCTAGTGTGCAGGGCTATACAGGGGTCGAATGGCATCAATGCCTCATAAAATGCGAATTTAAAACCCTGCAAGTGATTTTGTTGTGAATCGCAGGCAGGAGGATCGTCACCCTTGGCCTATGAATTTTTCTTCAGCATGGTGGAAAAAACCATTTAAACCCTGCAAAAATACGAAAAACTATTAAAAAATCCTGCATATATAGGTTGACTGCTTTAGAAGGCATGTGGAGGGAGCATGGTCGTTGGATGGCATCATCCAAAAGTTGAGATTGATCATGAGGAGTGAATGGCAACGTGGAAGAAAAAATCAAATCAAAGTCATCGATCGCACAGAGATCGACGGTCGAGAGCCCAGGTGGAAAGTCAAAACGGAGAGATCGGGCAATGAAATTTGGGCCGTCGATCTGTAGATCAGATCGACGGTGGAGATGATGTTACCACTGCATCGTACCCTGATTTATCGCGTGTGCATCTCTAGAGAGTGATCACCGTCCGATGAGCACCCTTAGATCGGACGGTGTATGTTAATATCGCGCGGGGTCCATGTCCGATGTTTAATGCACGATGGACGGTGGTTTGGTGAACAGTGTCCAGGCCACGCGTCAATCGATGAGTGGAATCGCTACCGATCGGAAGGAAACCACCTTCCGCTTGAAAGCGGTGCGATGGATACCGCCGGTTTCTGAATGGTAGCTGTGGCACGAGGACCACTGGCGGATGAATATGGACCGTCGGATCTGCAGGTCAAAAGGACGGCTGTGATGCAATCGGGCGGTGAAAAAGAGTGGGGACCACGGGCACAATGGGACTGTGAAGACCGTCAGATGGCTAGGAAATCAACGGTTAGAAACGTTCCCGATAACCAAATGTGCTAAGCACTTTTTCGGACTAGCGCCTGGTTTCGGCGCTCGAGTGACATGGGGGAAAAGGTCAAGGGGGCTAGCCGAAGGGGGCTAAGACCCATATATGTCCAAATGTAGGTTTCTCAAGGATTTCCAATGGTTTTCAAGGCTATAATTGGGCAACGATAGAGGGAAAAAGGGGAAAATAGGCTAAACAAGGGGTAAAAAAAAGGGTTAAAATGAGGTTAGTTTCTGGGTGAAGGAAGGGGAGAAAAGGGAATTTTGCAGCAATCTTTCTCATGGAATTTTTAGCAGAATTTCTGAGTTCTGAAGGGAAACAATAGTGAAGACTTTGATAGAGGAGATGATGTTTTAGCAGAGGCTTCAAGGGATAATATTTCTGCAATGAAACTATTCCTTGAAGGCTAAACAATGTTTTGGCCACCTTTTGATAGAACAAATTTTATAGGTGGCCAACATAGCGGACTTGTGCCGACTCAAGTCAATAACTCCGTCGTTATGTTGTTAAGGCTTTAAAGCCTAATTCCATGAACTCTTCAATGCTCTGCGTTGTTGATAAACTTTGAGCTGAATGTCTTAACTTCGCTGCAGAAGTCGGCTACCGTCTTAGGAAAGGCTTCTATGTGTCGGCTTCTCTCTTCAGCTGTTAAATGTGCAGGAGTTATGCACTCATCCAACTTTGTTGATTTCCATCAGCCATTACTTTGATTGCTTTCCAATCCTTTTGCAATTACTGCTGATTGATGTCAATAGCTGGAATTAATTTCCAACATGTTTGTGTTCTAGTCCTGTGTGTTTGGTGGTTTGGCGTTTGTTTGCATGTTTATGTTTGAGTCTCGACGATAGAGGAAGAGGAGGAAATTGGATTGTCATTATTCTTTGAAAGAACAATTTGAAGGGAAGAGTAGCTAGATTTGGTTCATCATTTGGAGTTATTTGAAGATTTATCACTCGAAGAAACATGATATTATTATTTCATTTGGAATCTCAGATGTAAATTTCTTTATTACCTTTTTTTTTTTAATTTCTTTATCATATAATGATGAGGATAGCAAGTGCCATTTGACATCTCTTTTATTTCTTCTTCTTGATAATTTCCTAATCTTGTTATAATTTCCAACTCCAGGTTATATGCAGTGATGGCTCTGCTCTTCTTGTCAGTAGTTTACCCGGATTTCAAAAGAAACTTCAGAGGAACAGTAGCCCGATTTGGTCCATCCACTGGCATTATTTTGACGGTTTCTGACTTTCAGGTACATGATATTCTTACTTCATCTGATTTCTTGTATGTGAAGCAATTTGTTTATTACCGAATTTCTTTCTTTCTTGTTATATTGAAATTTCTCTAGACTAATGAAGATTGAAATTTCCATTTAATGTACAACTCTAGGTATATAGAGATGGCTCTTGCTCTCATTTTGTCACTGGATTAACTGTATGTTTACTAAATATAGATTTTTGTCCATTCCATTTTTTAAATCAAGTGTCTGTTTTAACCCCACTGTGTTAGGTTTATTCGTCTCACTTAAGAATGATTAGATCACTCTCTCAATAGATTAAGCCTAATTTAAGAATGATTAGGGCACTCTCCTAATATATTAACCCTAATTTGGTTTGCGTATTTCTTGATTACATTTAATCTACCCATGTCTATCAGTTAATCCATTATTTTCTTTACTAGCATGTTCTGCTCTGCCTGAAGAATCTTATTGACAGTGGCATGCAATTGTACCGGGCATCTCGTCGCTTACATATCACTGGATGCTCTTTCACCTTCAGCTGGGGAAGTGGCCTCTCCTTGTTTTGGCTACTATTGCCACTTTTCGAACCCGACTTCAATCTACTTGTTTGGATACTATTTTTTAGGTTTAGTTTCACTCCATCAGTTCTCTTCAATGAGATTAATCTAATGAATATGTGTCATGTTTAAAATATCTATGTTTTTTTTTTCCTCGCACAATTAATGGCTCTTCACTAGTTTGACCTCAACCCTGTCCTGTCGTATGAATTCAACTTGTAAATTTTTAAATTAAATATTTTGAAATGCAATATATTTCATTTACGCTTAATTGCATTTATATCATGTATAGTTGATAACTGTATAAATGTGTTTATATGATGTTTCTTAACATTAATTATGTTCATATGAATGTTTTATTTTGTGTCTTATTTGTTTATTTATTTATTTAAGGAATGTATGCTTAGACTATAATGTGTTTTGAAATTTAAAAAAAAAAAATAGGTGTAAATTTATTTTATTATTATTATTAGTGTTTTAAATTATGAAAAAAATATTTAAGTAATTTTTTTAAAGTATTAAATTAAAATCAATTATTTATATTATTATAATTTATTTATTTTTTAAATGAAAATTAATTTTATTTTTATTAAATATAAGTTTAATATAATTAATTATATTATTGTGATGGTAATAGTCTCTTATTATTATAATTTATTTTATTTTATTTCATGCTATTTTATAAATTACATTGTATTATTATTTTTATTTATATTAATTTTAGGTTTTTTAAAAAAGAATTATTAATAAATTACTAATTATGAATTGCAGAAATTTAAGGTTAAGTAAGACTTCAAGTTTTTTTTTTTTTGTGAATTTGGTAGTGCCTCTTTTTCTATTTATATTTATAAAGCAGGTTGCAAAATTAGAAACAATAGTCCATAGCCTCAACCTTCCCGCAGGACCAGGTCTGTTGGCCTTCTCAGTGCATGAAAAGCTGACCAAAACTGAAATAGTTTCATTCGTTTACATCTAGCAGTAGCTATCTGCTCTATATGCTTGATATCTACAATCTGTGAATTTAAACTAAGTTCATATATAAATAAAACTATCATAAATACTGAGATGAAATAAGTCCAAAACTATCCTAGAGACCCATTATACTGGAAAGAACTACTCTTCTGATGAAGAGACATGGGCTGGAGCTTTCGATGTCGATCCTGGCATGTCTACTTGTTGTAAGAACTGTAGTTGCTTCTCAATGCGTCCAACACGATCATCTACTCGGCTAATTCTGTTAGTGGCCTGGTGTTGAGTGATTTTAATGTGCTGAAGCTGATCTTCCATGTGTAGCAACGTGTCCTGTAAGCAGAATTGAGTCTTTTTTGGGTCTTGTATCTTGAGACTGGGATGCATACTCTGGATAGCCTTGGCTAGAAGGCTTTTAAGAATCCAATACGTGTGAACGGTTTGCTGAAACAAAGTGAGGCAGCCCCTGGCGTTTCCAGGATCCATAATAAAGTCTAGTATGTCAGCCTTTGTTTAAATATCCTCAGGGTCTGTGTGGATTTCCTTTTCCCATCCTTTAATATCTTGACGGACCGTTGTTGAATTCCCGAGTTCATAATTTGCTGCCAATTGCGGAAGTTTCTCTAAATTGGATTTTCGTCCTCGTTTCTTTGGGGGATGAGCATGCTGGGCTTGCTTCCCTTTAGAAGCCTCGGCTGTTGATCATCGTTTCCCCATGCGATCTGGACAGCAATAGCGCAATTGAAACTGGTAAGGAAACATGTAAAGAACATGAGCTTGATAGCAGCCTGCTCGATTCCTGTGAGTATCGATAGTGTGGCGGCCAGAGAAGTAGGGCTTTAACAGGAGGGGTTCCTTTATCCAGCCGACCAAATTCCTTAAACAGTTAATACAAGCATGCTGAATGTGGGATGCCCCGAAGACCCGCGGGTTGCGCAGCAGGTTGATAAGCTTGTGGGAACCCTCCTTGTTTATGGTTTCATGGAAATGCCAAGTAGATTGACGCTCATTGCAGGGATTAGCAAGACTACGAAATCTCCTATGACTTTTCCTCAAATAGTATACCCTTATAGAATCCAAAGCCAGAACCCTACTCCAACTCCAGGGTGACCCGACACGACCCAGAAAAGACTCACCATGATACATTCTTAACACATAAGTTTGCCAATTTGAAACAGGGTAGTGAAGTTGGGTTTGACGTTTGCAGGGATCTCTAAAACAGGGTTTGACAGGCGGGAGAGTCAAGCGGACATGACCCTTAACCTTTCCCAACAACAGAATAGGCTTATAAGACATGATAGTAAGCAAGACAGTGTAAATGAAGACAACGCCTTTGTTAACTACCTTCAAAGCATAACCCAGACCTATAATTTGGGCAATAATTGCCATGCAACATATGATCGTGAACCAGAAAGTCCACATAGCCACCATTAAAAGTAAGAGAGGATTAGAAACATACCCTAGCTGTGTAGGTTGGCTAATGAGATGAAGAGTGCTGAGCTTCCCTCTCGACAGTCTCCAGAGACTTGCATGCAGAGCACAATGCATGAAGAAATGGAGAAGGGAAGGCACGCTACTTACCTTAATTTGATCTTGCCGTCCAGATCTTGTTAATCCAGGCTGGCCTTCCTATATCATATTTAATGATCGGGCTGTCGTGCACCGCTAGAAAGTGCAATTTCCATACGCCATTATGTAGTTGGAGTGTGCGAAGGACAGGCGGCTACATGCGTTCATCTACTATGATTCAAGTTATCAAGACAACACATTAGTTATGACTTCAACATGTTATGTTATTTGTGAGAATTAAATCTAATTGACTAGAATAACAATTTTTTCTAATATAACTCTAATTAATATAAATCTAATATAAATCTAATATAAATCTAATTAATATAATAAATATATCTAAAAATTATTTAATATAAATCTAATTAATATAATAAATATATCAATAATTTTTTTTAAGTTTATAAAGCTATAAAGGAAAATTTTAAAATTTATTTTTTTACTAATTATTTAATTTTATATTATGTATTAGTTCCTTCTAATTAAATCATTAATATATTATATTTAAATATTTTTATATATATAACTGAATAATTATATTCTTCTTTAGTTTAAAATAACATATTTCTTACATTAAAAATCTCAATTAGTTTTATAAATTAAAATATTTTTTTTCAATTACAAAATTTCTCAAAATATTTTATAAACAAAATCTATCTTATTAATTTCTCAAAATATTTTATAAACAAAATCCATCTTATTTTTGTTTTATTATTAAATAATATAACATATTTTTTAATTCTTTTTTCCTAAAATCATTGAAAGGGCCAATACCAACACAGCTGTATACCTCGTCGACTTCTTTGGAGAGAATCTATTTCATGGAAGCCTTCCCCGTCCACGGTACTTGATTTGTCGGTTAATAACCTTACAGCACGATGTTGCATAGTTCAACTTTCTTATCTGCACGATGTTGCATAGTTCAATTTTCTTATCTTTAGCAGCAAATAAACTAGACGGCCGGATTCCTCTTTCCATCTGTGAGCAAACAGAGTATGTATCTAGAGGCTCTGGATCATTCAGCCAATAATCTTCACGGGCAGTTGCTTTCGAATTTCAGTAATTGAGTCAACTCAGTTTTCATATACTCGACAGTTTTCATATATTGAATCTATTCAATTTTTCATTAAATCAATCTTTTCTTTTAACTTAACTGTGTTAGTTTTATTAGCCTCTCCTCGCCTGGCTGAGGAATGATTCTGGCACTCTCTTAATCTATTAGCCCTAGTTTAATAAACGATTTTTTGATTAATTTAATTTTAATTTAATTTATTTACACTATGTATATGAGTTAATCTTTAATCTCTCTAGTTAGTTCCTTTGTTTCCGCCCTAATTTTAATGGCATATTTTTCTCTACCTGAAAAATCTTATTGATGGGAATTCTTAGCCACATCCCTACAGAGACTAACATCTCGATCTGCATTTTGGAAGCCGAAAGCCATCAAGATATCTTGAAGATATCTTCTTAAATCAAAACTGTCAGTCATTTCTCTGATATCTTAAATTAATAGAATATTAAAAATTATCCTTTCAAGTTTTCAAGAATGACAACTTGCTTGCCAAGTCAAACCACAACAAGAATAGCTCTCAGTCAATCCAACCGTTACTCTGTTTCATTCACATCATTCCATCTGTTCATTATGTACTTATTAAATTAAGCTTAGCCAGGAGAATGTGGGAAACCATCTATGGTGTAATTTTTTTTCAAACTTGTAATGAAAAATAATGTTCGAAAAAGTAAACCATATATCCATCTAGCTCAGAATGTATACACATATCTCAAATCATACTCCATTTTAATATTATCTGCTTTTATTTTAATATTATCGGCCTCTATTTTAATATTATATATTGAGAAGAGAAGCGTATTTTTTGTTATTTTTATGAGTAGTTTTGGCTGATTTCCTAGCTAGGCTTAATTCGTTAATGTAGTTGTTATCCATCTTAATTCATCACTGAAGTTATTATCCATCCAATCACGATTTTCAGATCATTCTTTTTATTCATGGATGTAAGATGTAGTTTAGTTGTTGTAAATAGTTTTATTTAAATTAGTTTCTAATCTTTGTAATTTTGTGTTAGTGGTTTTTTGTTTTCAATTATAGATATTAGTTTTATTTAAATTTGTTTTCTATTTTCAGTATAATATTTTTTTTTTCAATTATAAATATTAGTTGATATTACAAGTGGCTTTTAAAATTAATTCTCATAGCTTTTTCAATAAAAGTTTAATTTCTCTAAAAATTTAGTTTAGATTAATTGAATTTTTTAAAATGATTTTGCATTTTTATTTTCACATTTTACAGATATGTTTTTTATTTATATTTTATAACTTATGTTACAATATTATTATGATTAAACTCAATATATTTTCCCTCGTAAATTATATATTAATACATTTAATTTGTTTCAAATAAATTTTGTTATATTTAAACTTTTATTAATAGTATTTAATTTAATATGTTTTTGAATGATTTTTTTATTAATATTGTTTAGCTTAATTTATTTGTTTAAATGACTAAGATTTAAAGGCTAGGTTAGGTTATGTTAGGTTAGGTTGGGCTAGCTTAGGCTAGGCTAGGTTAGGTTGGGCTTGGCTTGGTTGGGTTAGGCTAGGCTAGGCTAGGCTAGGCTAGGCTAGAGTAAGTTAGGTTAGAGTAGGTTAGGCTAGGTTAGGTTAAGCTAGGCTAGAGTAGGATAGGCTAGGCTAGGATAGGCTAGGCTAGGCCAGAGTAGGCTAGCATAAAGTAGGCTAGGTAAGGTTAGGTTACCCTACAGGAGGCTAGGTTAGGTTAGGCTATCCTAGGCTAGGCTAGGCTAGGTTAAGTTAGGCTATGCTAGGCCGGGCTAGGCAAGGTTAGGCTAGGCTAGGCTAGACTAGGCTAGGCTAGGTTAGACTAGGCTATGTTAGGTTAGGCTAGGCTAGGATAGGCTAGGATAGGATAAGCTAGGTGAGGTTAGATTAGGTGAGGTTAAATTAGGATAGACTAGGTCAGGCTAGGATAGGCTAGGCTAGGCTAGGATATGTTAGGTTAGGCTAGAGTAGTATAGGTTAGACTAGGTTAGGTTAAGCTAGGGTAGACTAGGCTAGGCTAGTCTACTATAGACCAGAATAGGATAGCGTAGATTATGCTAGGCTAGGCTAGAGTAGACTAGGATGAATTAGGCTAGGTTAGGCTAGGCTAGGCTATGTTAGGCGAGGCTAGAGTAGGTTAGGCTACACTAGGTTATACTAGGTAAGGCTAGGTTAGGCTAGGGTGGGCTAGGCTAGGGTAGGATAGTGAGGCTAGGTTAGGCTAGGCTAGGCTAGACTAGGTTAGACTAGAATAGGATAGAGTAGACTAGGCTAGGCTAGCCTAGTGTAGGTTAGGCTAAGCTAGGTTAGGCTAGTCTAGCCTAGTTTAGGTTAGGCTAAGGTTGGCTAGGCTAGCCTAGGCTTGGATAGGTTAGGTTAGGCTAGGCTAGAGTAGGCTAAGTTAGACTAGGTGAGGCTAGGGTGGGTTAGGCTAGGCTAGTCAAGGATAGGCTAGAATAGGATAGAGTACGTTAAGCTAGGCTAGACTATGCTAGGCTACTGTAAGATAGGCTAGGCTAGTGTAGATTACAGTAGATTAGGCTAGGCTAGGTTAGGATAGAGTAGACTAGACTAGGTTAGGCTGGGCTACACTAGAGTAGATTAGCCTAGACTAGGCTAGAATAGGTTCGACTAGGGTAGGCTAGGCTAGGTTATGCTATAATAGGCTAGGTTACGTTAGGCTGGGTTAGGCTAGGAAAGGTTAAGTTATATTATGCGAAGCTAGGCTAGGCTAGGTGGGTTAGGCTAGGATAGGGTATGCCTTGAAAGGCTAGGCTAAGCTAGGTTAGACTATGATAGGCTAGGATAACTTAGGGAAATTTAGGTTAGGCTAGGTTAAGTTATGTTAGATTAGGCTAGAATATGCTAGTTAGAGTAAGTTAGCTTAGGCTAGGTTAGGTTAGGCTAGGTTATTCTAGAATAGGCTAGAGTAGACTAGGTTAGGTTAGGTTAGGCTAGGTTAGAGTAGCTCAGGCTAGACTAAGTTAGGCTAGGCTAGGATAGTCTAGGCTAGGCTAAAATAAGATAGAGTACATTAGGCTAGGCTAGGCTAGTCTAGAGTAAGCTGGGCTAGGTTAGAGTAGATTAGGCTGGATTAAGCTATGCTAGAATAGAGTAGGCTAGGCTAGGATAAGCTAGAGTAGGTTAGCCTATGCTAGGCTATAGTAGGTTGGGCTAGGCCAGACTAGGCTAGGATAGGTGAGGCTATGCTAGAATAGGCTTGGTTAGGTCAGGCTAGGTTATGCTAGGAATGGTCAAGTTAGGTTAGGCAAGGTTAGGCTAGAGTAGACTAGGCTAGCTTAGGGTAGGCTAGACTAGAGTAGGTTAGGCTAGGCTAGGTTAGCGTAAGCTAGGGAAGATTACGTTAGGTTAGGTTAGGCTAGGTTAGGTTAGGTTAGGTTAGGGCACACTAGGCTAGGCTAGGTTAGGCTAGGCTAGAGGTTAGGTTAGGCCATGCTAGGTTAGGCTAGGCTAGACTAGCATAGGTTAGGCTAGGCTAGAGTAGCCTAGGTTAGGTTAGGCCATCCTAGGTTAGGCTAGGCTAGAGTAGCCTAGGTTAGGTTAGGCCATCCTAGGTTAGGCTAGCCTAGAGCAGAGTAGGCTAGATTATGTTAGGCTAGTTTAGGCTAGGCTAAGCTAGGCTAATCTAGGCTAGGCTATGCTACGCTAGGATACATTAGGCTAGGCTAGGCTAGAGTAGGTTAGGATAGGCTAGGTTAGGCTAGGCTAGGTTAGGCAAGGCTAGGCTAGGCAAGCCTAAGCTAGAGTAGGTGAGGCTAGGCTAGCCTCGGCTATGCTAGGGAATCTTAGGTCAGGTTAGGTTAAGCTAGGCTAGGCTATGCTAGCTTATGTTAGCCTAGGTTAGGTTACAAAAGGTTAGGTTAGGTTAGGCTAGGCTAGGTTAGGTTAGGTTAGGGCACGGTAGGGTAGGATAGGCTAGGGTAGGTTAGGCTAGGCTAGGTTACGCTAGCCTAGGTTAGACTAACCTAGAGTATGCTATGCTAAATTATGCTAGGCTAGTTTATGCTAGGCTAGGCTAGGCTAGGCTAGGTTAGGCTAGGCTAAGTTAGGCTAGGTTAGGCTAGGTTAGGCTAGGCTAGGCTAGGCTAGGCTAGGTTGGGCTAAGCTAGGTTATGATATGCTAGCAAAGGCTGAATTAGGATACGCTAGGTTAGCTATACTAGGATAAGCTAGGTTAGCCTAGGGTAGCCAAGGCTAGGCTAGGATAAAGTAGGCTAAGTTAGACTATGTTAGGCTAGGATATCATAGGCTAAAGTAGATTAGGCTACGTTGGAGTTGGTAGGGTAGAGAACGTTAGGCTAGGCAAGTTCAGAATAAGGTAGATTAGGTTAGAATAGGTTACGATAGGTTGCAGTAGGCTAGGGTAGGTAAGGTTAGACTAGGCTAGGCTAGAGTTAGTTAGGCTAGGCTAGGCTAGAGTTGGTTAGGCTATGTTAGGCTAGGTTAGGGTGGGCTACGCTAGGATAGGCTAGGATAGGCTAGGCTAGGCTAGGATAGGAAAGGTTACGTTAGGTTAGGCTAGACTAGGCTAGGCTAGGCTAGGTTCGGGTAGGCTAAGCGAGGCTATGCTAGGATAGGCTAGGCTAGGCTAGGATAGGTTAGGTTATGCAAGGCTAGGGTAGGTTAGGTTAGGCTAGAGTGGGTTAGGTTAGACTAGTTTAGGCTAGGTTAAGCTAGGCTAGAGTAGGTTAGAATAGGATAGGCTAGGCTAGGCTATAAGACACTAAATCAGATTAGGATAACCTAGAGTAAGCTAGGCTAGAGTAGGATGGGAAAGATTAGCTTGTCCTAGGCTAGGCTAGGCTAGTGTAGGCTAGGCTAGAGTAGGCTAGGCTAGGCTAGGCTAGAGTAGGCTAGTCTAGGTTAGGCTAGGATAGGCTATATTCGGTTACATCAGGCTCGGCTAAACAAGTCATGGTTATGTTACGTTATTCTAGAATAGGCTAGTTAGTCTATGTTAGACTAGGCTAGGTTAGGCTAGCCTAGGTTAGGCTAGGCTAGAGTAGGCTAGGCTAGATTAGGCTAGGCCATTTTAGACTATAATATGCTAGGCTATGCTAGTTTAGGCTAAAATATCCTAGGCTAGGTTAGGCTAGGCTAGAAGAGGCTAAATTAGAGAAGGCTAAGCTACAGTAGGTTAGGCTAGAGTAGGCTCGGCTAGAGTAGCTTAGGCTCGGTTAGAAGAGGCTAGAGTAGACTAGGCTAGGCTAGTGTAGGCTAGGCTAAAGTAAGATAAGCTAGAGTAGGTTAGGCTAGGCTATAATAGATAAGGATTGGTGTTATGAAGGTAAATCCTCTCTGCGGATAGAGATGATCCCTCTAGCCCTAGAGTCGGTCTAGTAACAAAGAGACAAGCTAGAGTGTAGGTTCCTAATTAATGAATGGAATAGACAAGGTAGATCAACCTACCTGGAGTCCAACATTGTTGTCGTGGTTGTTGTAGTGGTAGCCTCTCGATTCCTATCTTGGCGGGTCAGGATCCTTTCATAACGATGCTTGGATACCTACACGAAGATCAACAAATAAGATTAGCATGCGAAACAACAATCTGAACTGTAACTACTAACTAGTCAAGGAGGGTTAAGCATATTGCATCAAATAAAATACATCAACGCAAAATGGGAACCAGAAAATAGTCATGCATATGTATTAATAGAAGAAAGAGTTAAAACCAAGCCTTGACGCCGCAGCCTCCTTTAACGAGGTTCAGTTGAATTGTGTCTAGATGACTGTCAAGGAATTTTGACGGGATGAATCAATAACGGTCTCTTCCGTTCTATCTTTTTCTAGCAAAGTGAATAGAAATATCTTCAATGTTTCTGCAACAATATGTTCAGTTCAGCTAGCACACCAATGGAAGATGGCTATATTTATAGAGAGAGAGGATGAGGTTGGGATCCCTATTATGGTGGAAGGGAGGCCTTATCCCTTGGGAGGTTTCCCAAAAAGGTGGAAAAAAGAGGCCAAAGGAGGAAGGCCATGGTTATGCATTCAAACCACTCCTTATGACTTGCCCACGAAGTTGTTATGATGGAAAGTCTGCCTCTATTTTTTTTTTAAATCGATAAACATATTGGCACAGGAAGCTAACTGAGACAGAGTTCCAGCTGGCACGAGGCTAGTGTTAATTTTCCTCATCGGCGCGAGGGCATAACGGGCTACCAGTGCGAAGGCAAAAACATGTGTTTCTGATGGTTTGTTCAGGAAATTGTCAATAGAGGGAATGTTGTGCTCATGGAAAGGGATGCAATGATGGTATTTGCAAGGCATGACACTTTATTTTGGTCACATAAATGAGTGTCTAATGTTTGTTATGGGGACTACATGGACAATGAAAAAATGCTATGTAACAAATGCCCCCTAAAGCATGAGGTCTGAGAGAGGAAGGGGTGAAATGCTTTACAAGAACACATTCGAACCAAACACCACTATCAGAAGACCTTCAATTACAAATACAACTGATATCTCTGAGACATGAGCATGTGGCATGGGTGCAACCATCCATAATAGAGTATATAATAAAGTCATGATAAACCAAAATATCCCGCAGCCTGTATTTCATTAGACAAAACCCAGGGTCTTGCACTCTATCTCGACTCGAAGAAGTACAAATTCAAGCATGCGAATATGAGCTGAAGTCGAACACGCAATAAAATCACCTTATTACCAGCCAATGATGAAAGCTATTAACAGGCACGAGAGAAACCACCAATAATGAAAATGGCTCTCAAGGTACAACATGTACAATCCATGGAATGTGAACAGTCATCTGGCATCGAACACTTGCAGAATCACTCGATCTAAGGCCAATGATGTGGATTTGTCTTCAAATGCAAAGAACCTGCCATTGAGACATGCAGTCTCCAAGGTACTGGTAGGGAGTCTCTAGATCAACTTCTCGAATAATGAGCTGAAATCGATAGGAAGTGACCTAGTCGAAGGAGGGCCATAATTTTTCCCACACCATCGACACGAGACAGAGGAATATGATGATAATGAATCAGGACCAATAGATAATCAGAGGGGGGGTTGAAAACTGCAGAGACAAATGTATCTTGAACATATTAGCGACACGACTCTGGATTTGGCAGTATTTGACATTAAGGGATCTGAGGTCATGATGACGTGGCAAAGAGAAGATGAGAAGTCAAAATAAATTACCCAAACCCATGAAGGAAAAAAACAATGAAATGGAATGTCCCCAACTCGAGATGAATGCAGACGAGTGTCATGTTTAAGAGAAACATACTACTGACATAACTAAAAAATGGTTCAATTTCCCCCCTCCATTTCTGCTGAGTACCCTAATTATTTTTAAAAACAAGCTTGAAGGGGATAACATATGCTTGTGTTGTAAGTATGTCATTCGGAAAAATCCTTCTTAATACATTTTATGAGTCCTAGGAAGGAGGAACTCATGTGAACATCATGGTGACAATGTCCGATGTCATCAAGGTTTAATGAGTCTGACAAAGGGAGAAATTGACATATTTTCATGTTTAGAGAGTTTGAAAAGAAGAAGAAAATAAAACTATAGCAAGTCCCTTTCCGTAAATAGTCCCTCAGATCCGAAAACTTGGTAGAAAAAAATATTTGAAAGAACCTCTTACTCGTGATAGGCTAAGTTATTCCTTTTTCGTAAATAATCTATCCCAGCCTGAAAAAGGGGTAAACTTATACTGGGTAGATATTTTTTCACAGCAATTTAATGAGTTCAAAACGACAAGAGTCTTGAAAATCTTTTCAGTTTTAGAGAGTCAGAAAAGAGCTGAAAGATGACTCCAGTAGTGACTTTTTCATGTTTTTACCAAGTCCGAAAAATTATTAAATAAAACTCGTTACTTCATCGCTATCTCATTAAAGACATGTCGCTGCACAAGAAACAAACGTAAGACCCATTTCTCGAAATAACATAATGTAATAATTGAAAAACATGTCTTAAAACCTAATTAGGGTTCTGAAAAGTTTTAAAATGCCAAAAATGGTAAAAAACAATTACTTTTCACTTTTATCTCTTATGGAGCAATAGTTACCCATTTTACACTGCAATTTTGTGGCGATGATAGCGGGCAATCTGGCAGACCAATCTCGAATCCATCACTTCAAGGTAAGAGTCGACATCCTCCCCCACATTTTAAATATTCTTTCATTACCTGTAACCTTCAATTTCAATTTCTGAGGGAGGAATTGTGAAAAATAGGGCACGGAGGTCAGCGCGAGTTTCAAGCACGGACTCACGCCAACTGCCCGATTACCTAAACGAAGGCGCGACTGTTTCCCAAATAGTTGTGCCAACCATGCAACATTTTTTAAACTCACAATCCAAATTTTATGAGCCTAAATTTCACAAATTTTAGCTTTTGATTTAGCTAATAATTTCCATATGAACATGTTTACAGGTGAAAGAGTAGCAAAATGGTGATCGAGTGGAAGGAAAGGGAACACAGTGAAGAAGATGGGCTTACCATGGATAATGAGAGATGTGTGGAAGCTCTCAGAGATTGTGGACTAAAAAAATTCTTCATGGAACCATGCCTCAGAGCTCAATTGGAGCTGCTGCAATACTTAATCAGTACTTGGGACGAGGATCAGGAAAAAATCATTCTTCGAGATCAGGAACTCGAGATTGACGTTTCAGACGTCTATTTCATAACAGGACTGTCGCGGAGGGGAGTAGCACCAATCTTGACCAGCACCCGGCCTACCATGGAGAACATGAGCATGGTAATTGATAGGGTATGTCCAGGGGCATGGAAAGGATCGAAAAGTGGGAAGGTGGACATTCAAATTATCTCGGATTTAGCAATAAAGGTAGTGCTACACACAATCACACGAGCTACTAGATCACAAGCACCCCACGAAGCAACAGAAACACATCTACTTCTTGCTGTAGACTACTTGAAACTGACCATCTACAACTGGGTAGAGGCAGTAACAATCAATATAAAATGTTAGCTGACAAAGTGCACGAAGACCAAATTGAAACAGTTTGGATATGGGTCTATCCTAGCATCGTTCTTCCTAGAACGACTACCAATATTTCAACATCAGGAGATGATAGTCCCGACACCACCAACACTGGAACCACAGATGGCCCAGTGGGTAGATCTGATGCCAAGATCAGGGGGTGGTCAGCAGATTTCCTGGAGACTGGAATTATTTGATTGGCTCCTCTGAAAATTGATTGTCGAGGAGGACTGGACCTACTCTGGCACATATTTCACTGGTGATCTGGACCTCCTACTCCTAGAAGGAGAGGATTTGGATGAAGCACTTGTTAAGACTCATTTTTAATTTTCATGAGTATTATGATTTTTTTTTGGTATGTATGTTTTGACAATTTATCCATGCATTTTCAGATGTAGGCCCAGAGAGACCTATAGGGATGTCTCCGATAGTGAGGCAAATACCTCGCAATTTCGATGTTTCCCCTCGGGGTGAGGAGGAGTAGATCATGCACAACTTGGAGGGAATTTCCCATGGGGTCCCAAACTATGTGCGATTCGATGATGTTCCTCGTGCATATCAGAGACACACTATAGGGGTGTCAAACCATGTCCACCACTTTCTGAGGCAGCTTTTTCAAGAAGTGACATGCTATCATGATGATCATGCTGATTAGACACCTAGGCTTTATTTCTGCATATTTTTTAGAGACATGATGTCTTAGGATGTAACAGAAATACATATTTTTTGGAACTTATGGTGCACACTAATGCAAACATTCGATATATATATATATATATATATATATATATATATATATATATATATATATATATATATATATATATATATATATACATACATCTATTTTCCTATTTGATATGAGTCTCTCATGTGATGATGATTTTACAGATTACAAAAATGTCTATCCAATACAATGTTAGCCACTCTATCATTTAATGCATTCATTTGTCTAGGAATATGTTGATATGTGATATAATCAAAATTTATTTCCAGCAAACGAACACTTAAATACAATCTTAGAATGTGAGGTTTCTAACTGAATAATGCCCATTAAGTTGAATAAAAACAAGCTGTGAGTCTAGATTTATAACCAATGCACTAATGCCGAGGGTAATCACCTTCGTTAACAGTTCAATGACAACACTATATTTAGTGACATTGTTTGTATTTCATCCTAGAAAAATACCTTCCAGGTCTATCAACTCACTAGTAGGATCATAAATCACCTAGGATCCCAAAGACAAGTTCTGGGTACTACGAGAAGCACCATCCGCAAAACCGACATAAGGGGTAATAAACATGTGCACAATAAGCAACGACCTAATAAGCAAGAAAATGCTCGCAAAACACACCAAACCAAAAAATGTAAAAAAATAAAAGGAACACCTATGTACACAAAACATGCATGAATGACTCATGCATAGTCCTTTTTGAGATACAACCCATTTCTAGGTTGATCTAAAGCATGACCTTCATAATAAATGAGCTCATAGGCCCCATTCTTCAAAACACATTTAACAATGTAAGGCCCATGCCACATGGTTTGAAATATCCCTGCCCCCAGCTTATCATGAGCTTGGTCGTACAAGAGGACGATGTCTACCTCTACGAAGGAGCGAGGGGAAACTGACTAGTCAAAATGGGCTTTGACCCGCTTCTTCTATGCCTCGATGATAAAAGCAGTAAAGTGGCGAGTTTCATCCAACCTTTCTAAGTAGAGAAGATGATTTTCTTCAGGTGAAGTGTTGGGCAGTAATTCAAAAACCAACTTGAGCAAAGGTATTTCACACTCAATCGAAAGGGTAACTTCCAGACCATAAACAAGCTGGAATGGAGTGAATCCGGTTGCATCCTTGACTGAGGTTTGTTATGCCTAGAGAGCTGAAAATAACAGGAGATTCCAATTCAATTTGTGCATCCCAATCGTATGTTGAAGCATGGTGACAAGAACTTTGTTCACAGCTTCAACTTGGCCATTAGCCTGAGGATAGTACGACATTGAGCTATCCTTATGTGAGCCCATCCTAGAAGTCCACTCCGCCAGCATATAATGCCACAAATGGGAACCATGATCAGTAATGATGGCTTGAGGGACACCAAACCTAGAAATGATGTGATTGAATATGAACTGAGTTGTTGTCTTACCATCGACGAAAAGTGTAGGGATTGCTTTGAGTAGTCAATGGCTATAATAATATAATAATGCCCCCTGGTCAAGCGAGGGTTACACGTCATAAAATTGATGCCCCACTTTTCAAAGGGACCAATGGTAATGAAAAGGTGGAGATGTGTAGGTGGCGCGTGCATCTTGCGCTAATAGATCTAGAAGTCATGAAATTTATGGAAAACAAAAGTGCAGTCCTTGAAGATAGAGGGCCAGAAATATCCAGCACAACGATTCTTATGTGCAGTGGCATAACCAGACATGTGACTGCCACAGGCCCCACTATGAAAATCATTCAGAACTTTCTCAGCCTCCTCGAGAGTTAAACATCGGTGAAGAATGGAATCGACTCCGATGCGGTAGAGTGTATTTTCGATAATACGATAAGGTTGTGATTGATGGCGGATGCATCGGCGAGCATCCTTGGTAAACTCAGATCTAAAAGTGGAAGTATGAAGATATACGATGATATAACCGTACCAAGGATCGAGGGTTCTAATAAGAAAAATCGTATCGTCTGGAATGCATTCTTCAGAACTAGACGAGGTAGAGTCATAGGGAAGGGAGCAGATTAAATCAGCAAAGACTAATGACTTCTTTGACTTGGTAGTAGTAAATTCCAAATCAAAATCTTGGAGGATAACAATCCACTTTGATTATTTTCCCCCCAGAAATTGTTGAGACAATATGTAGGTCATGGGTTTGCATTCAGAAATCACGGTCACAGTACACAATAGAATATAATGAAAAAAACGTTGAACCGCTTGAACCGCAGCTAACGCTAACTTCTCGACATAGGCATAGCACGTTTTGGTATCGATAAGGTTATGAGAGAGATAGTAAATAACATGCTCGTCACCGTCATCATCATCTTGAACTAGAACCATGGAAATCGTGCTAAAAGAAGTAGCTAAATAGAGGGAAAAATCGCGATGATAGTTTGGAGGATGCAACAAAGGAGCATTGACAAGCAACATATTTGAAGCATCAAAATACTTCTGGGCAGTCTCATCCCAAAGGAAAGGGACACCCTGCTTTATTAATTGCTTGAATACTTTAGCCACTTCAACATATAGGGATAAAATGATGTAAAAAATTAGCCTTCCCCTACAGACTCTGCAACTGATGTAATGAATATGGAGGGGGGAGATTAATGATAGTCTTGAATTTAAGTGGATCGAGGGGAATCCTATCTTTAGACACGATAAACCCTAAGAGTCTACCGGAATTGACGCAGGAGACGCATTTGTGCAAATTTAACCAGATTTTGTAGCATCTTCAACGAATAAATATTTGACGAAGATAGTTAGGATGGTCCTTATGCTTAGCTGAATGAGCCGGAATGTCATCCGGATAAGGCTAAATGATGTGCTTAATATCGTGAAAAGCGTATGACATCACTCATTGAAACGTGACCCCAGAATTCTTCAAGCCGAAAGGAAGCTTCTTATACGTGAAAGTACCCCAAGGACATATGAAGGAAGTCTTATGCTGATCATTCGAGAGAATTTTAATCTGGTTATAGCCAGAAAAGACATCCATGAGGGAAAATATCTCACTCCCAACACGGTCATCAATGATCTGATCAATAAAGGGAGTAGGATAATTATCCTTGGGACAGGTCCCATTGATGTCATGATAATCAACATAGACTCGAATGGTACCCTATTTCTTATCTACAGGGATAATGTTGGACACCCACTCTATCAAGGGAATCGGGTAGATGAAACCAGCGTTAAGAATTTTTTCAACTTCACTTTTAATGGCAGTAGGCTTTCAAGGGTACATGGGATGAAGGCACTGATGAACAGGCTTCGAACCAGGGTAGGTAGGAATCTCATGCACCACTATAATGGGATCAATGGTAGGAATTTCTTCGTAGGACCATGCAAAGATGTCGCGAAACTCGTGGAAAAGGCTCATATAAACCTAAACTTCATCTGAATAACAGGTGACCTAGAGATGGATGTTCTCGATAATTCCTAGTTTGAAAAAAATCTCAATAGGCATCATTTGTGTAATGTTTCTCAAGTTACCCTCCGTAAAAACTTCATGTGTCAGAATAGGATTTGAGGTGGAGGAGAGGGAACCTGAGGTACAAACCTCTCAAGAGACGTATTCATGACCCCAAGGCTGGGCATGAACGAGGAACTATGATGACCATCGTCCCACGGTAAATCCTCGAGAGACATAGTTTCCACAATGGCTTCATCAGAGGGAAATATCTCTTTCAAGGGATCTGATGAATCTAAATTTCCAAGCCAATGGGATTGAGAATAAGCATCGGGAGACATGCTCAAATGAGCATGATCAGAAGGCAGAGGATTTGAAGCTGCAAGAAGTTCACCAGAGTCAATGTCGATTAGACTTAATGGCATCGAATCTCCAAAAAAAGCAATCTGTTTAGGTGAAGGGATGATCCATGGGTCATCAAACTGAGAGATCATATTGATCTAAATAGTGTTGGATGGAGGAAGGGGAAAAATACCCATGAGGGCAGGATCTTTTAAGAGACTTGACCCAACGATCTCGTAGGGAGTAGGAATCTGATCCACATATGGAACGTTGTTGTCGGAAGAAGAGGTGAAGAATGAAAATTAATCAACAGTAACAATCTCTCCTTCGTGTGGGAATTTCAAGATACAAAAGAGAGTGGACGGAACGCACAACATAGCGTGAGTCCAACTGTGATTGAGGAGAATATTGTAATTGAGCTTGGAGTCAACTACTTATACCTCTAAGTTGATCGTATTCCCTTTCAAGGTACTTGGTAAACCAACAAGAACACCCAAAGGTTTTGATTCCCTTCCATCAAATTCTTCAAGGGCATTTGGTGATGATTTTAAGACCAGAGAACTAATGGATTTCCAGCAAGAAGATGACATGATGCATGTAGATGCAACTTCGTCCACAACCACTCGATGGATATCTAGACCATTAATGACAACTTATATAATGAGTGCAATCTGGTGCAGGAGTTGTGGAACGAAATTTTCTAAATCAAAAGTGAGAAGGCTAGTATCAGCGGGATCAACCCTGCCAATCACAAATAACAAAGCCTTTCATTGAGATAGAAAACTCGAAAGTACTTCTAGTGCATACATTGCAGATGGTGCCTAAGCCATATCTTCAACAATACTGTAATGTTAAGCAGAACAGGTGTTTGGTTTGTATGAAGACTTGCGAAGTACACCTTTGGAAGGTGGCTGTATAGCGGGCTCAGTACTAGGCCTTTGAATTTGAAGAGGGCCAGAAGCAAGTGGAGGATGAGGACCATCAACGATCTCTTTCACCGCTTCCCGATGCGATTCGATATAATATTTTAGTCGAGTAGCAATAGAAACAGATCCATAACCGTTCATCATGAACACCTGAGAGCCAAATGGGGCAGAGGACTAAGGTTTTTCTACCATCTGGGTCTACCAAGATAGTCTCTTGGGTGCCTTTGAGAAATCTACTTACTTCATCCCATCGACGAAAGTCCTTGGTGTAGTGATTTTCTTCACAAATCAAACAAGGGTACTTCGTCTTGCGCTATGAACCATCATCAGCATGAGATTTGGAAGAATCTGGTTTCAGGGTATCAACGTTGGCCTTACCTTTACCCTTCTTTTTCCCCTTGGAATTTTTATCTACCGGATTGGTCTGAACGAAATTGACTTCTAAGGTTTTACCAGGATTTGGAGTGGGCTGAGAAGCAACATCATTGGAAGGATTATACTTTTTCTTTCTAGGATTTGAAGGAGAAGACTTTCGAGAAGTATGAGACATGAAACCAATAATACCATCAACAGAGGGGGTCACTGGTGCTTTAGAAGTTCCAGGTCGAGAGGCATTAGGAAAGATATCATACAGCATTCCAGATTGAGAGTACACAAGATCAAGGTACTGGGAATGAGCAATGGTATGTTCCTCGGTTACACATGCTCCCATAACTATGTCTTTTGTGATCTGATTGACAAAGGAGGTAGTGGTCCAACTAGTTAGAAGCTGATCAGGAATATCAAACTTGATCAAGCGACAACGACACCTCCATTCATGAATATGATCCGAGATATGAGTAGCTCGATCCTATTTCAAGTATGTAAGGAGATGTGTGTCGGTATCATAGCGAACCAATAACTGAAAATGCGTAAGGAATGCCATGGCGAGAGAGTGGAAGTCTTGAAAAATGCCACGAGATAGCTCAATGTACCACTTTGCAGCGGCACCAGTAAGATTCCATTGGAAAGGACGAAGTCGGATGGAATCATCAACCCAAGAGTTAGAGGAACACCACAAGTGGTAAGTCATAACATGTGCTTGGGGGTCTTCTCTAGACTTTCCCTCAAACATAACACAATCACCATGAATCTTAGTCAGAACTTGAGGCCAATACGGGTTATGAAGAATTGGATTGTTCATTAACTTTGACACATCAGATGGCTCCAACGTAATGAGAAATGGTAATTGAGGATTAAAAGGAATTGGAGGTCTCTGATAAGGACCCATGTTAACATTCCACCCAGTCTGTGATAAATTCTACCCCCATATGTTTTGTCCCAGAGGATTTTGACCATAGGGGTTATAAGCCTAATAATTCTGCTGAGAGTGGGGTTGAGGACCAAGATACTGATTCTGAGCATACCATTTAGGTCCTTACTAAGAAACGTATGGATTTTGTTGTGGAATGTAAGCATGGCCTTTAGGTTGATTATACACCAACTGAGATTGATTTTGAGGGTAATAAGTGAAACCTTGGGGCGCACTATATGCTGGATGATATTGACCTTGGGGGTAATAAGCACCTTGGGTTTGAGCAGGTCGACCCTTTTGAGTAGGTTGAGTAGGCTGCTAAAAAATTGGACCCTGCCGAGTCAGATAAATAGGTTGAACTGGCTACTATGTAAGCAGGCTGCTGAAAAGATTGAACTGGATTTTGAAGAGGTTGAACCGGCTGCTGAGTTGGCTGAGTAGGCTGCCACTATGGAGTAGGTTGGCCTGGATATTGAGGGCCACCAGGTTTCCCTTGTGGAGGACGTGCGCCTGATGGTTATGATGGACCATGTTGAGATTGCAACAAGATGATGAGCTTAGTGAAAAGAGTCGCCTTCACTAAGTGGGCCCGCAGGCTATTTTTGGGCGCAAGTCTATTTTTAGACTATGTCTATTTTTAGACATGTCGATATATTCTATGAGTTGTAGGATGCTATTTGTGGATGGTTGGTCAAGCTAGAAAAATAGCTGGACTTCTATTTTTAGACATACTGGGCAGAATTTATTTTTAGATTTCCAGTCTAAAAATAGATATGTCGAATATTATTAGCTTTTAATAATAATTGAACTATAAAAAATATCTTATTCTCTTGGAGCACTTCAGTTAAGTGCATAGATGTGGCATAGGATATGACAGAAGGAATTATGCTATTCCTGAGGGTTAAGTGGAGCTATTGCATGGGGACTTCAGTTAGAACTCATGTGATAGAGTTTGGTGGAGTTATTGAGGTAGTTGGTGGAGTTCTGTTCAGTTTAACTCAGTTAGACACAGTTCAGCTAGTTGTATCTAGTCTAGCTGATTGATACACTAGTGAGAGTGGTGTGAATTAATTATTAATTAATTCACTAATTATTAACTCATTAATCAACTGAAGAATACATCGATTGGCTACGGTTCATGGACGGTTTCAACGAGGAGACCGGTGGAGTCACTGAGTGAAAAGGCTTGAGGTTGGCTATCGGTTGTGACTATAGTGTTACATGAGTTTGCACCCTGCAGGTGATTGGAGATGCCAATGAGGATTGCATGAGCAAGGTTGGAGTAATTCGAACTCATTTAGATCCATTCTTCAGCAGGGATTGCGCAGTAGAGGCAGGCTAGCAGGTGGCAAAGATCGGTGCATGGATTTGCAAGATCGGGCCTGATTAGTGTGTAGTGATTGTATTGTACTGAGAGATTGATATGATCAGCTTTGTATGAGGATTGTTACATGATATCTATGACATATATTATATACGGATAGTTGGGGTTTTAGCTTCAAGCTTTCCCATTAAAACCTTCTGTGTTCATATGTGTGAATTTTATGTGGATTTCAATGTGTGCATGCAATTGATTTAATTTCCGCATATGATGATCAATAGTAGAAGAGATTTTGTATTGTACATGAAGTTAAAATAGTGTGTGATCAGGAGAATATTGGATGTATAATGCATTATTTATATAATTTCTAAATGGTATCAGAGCTATATTGATCATTGGAGTAATTGCAAATCATTGAATCGGTTGAGTTTTGTGCTGGTGGAATTCAAATTTGAAGCAGTGTTTTCTTGGTGTTGAAGTTGAGATGTCTTTCAACGGATTGTGATTGGAGTATGCCTTTGAGGGCAACTCAAATTATATTTCATGGAAGGATCGGATGGAGGCGGTGCTGGAGGATAATGGGTTGAAGGAGTTCATGGATGCGGGGGTCCAAAGAGCACCGCTTCTAGCGATGCTTCCGCACTTGACGCATGGCAAAAGAAGATAGAAAATTGTTGAAGGATTCTGTTGGAAGGTGTGAAAGATCACATAATGTCTAGACTTCATGGTAAAGATTCTCCATTATTGACGTGGAAAGCTTTGACAGAATTGTTCCAAAGCAAGAGCGACAAAGGAAGTTGGCACTCAACGATAAGCTCAGGAAAATAAAAATGGAGAAAGGCGACCATTACGGGAATTTTGAGGTCTAAAATGGGCCTCCTAAGGAAATTATAAAATAATAGTGGAAAAAATCAAATAAGATTTGATGACATCATCAAATTTTAGAGGGAAAAATGAAAAAACTACTTTTTCAACTCATATTTTCAACTTATCTCCCAAATTTTTTACTCAAATTTCGAGCAGGAGTACTCGTTGGATGCGAAATTTAATTCCTCATCCAAGGAGTACCCATGTTGCATACTCTCGATGGGTCCTAATACACAAAAAATGAGAAATACATAAAAAACGTGATTGTAATGATGTTTTTTTATGTATTTCCCATTTTTCATGTAGCAGGGTTCATTCAAAGTATGCAACATGGGTACTCCTTCGACGAGGAATTAAATTCTGCAGCCAACGAGTACTCCCACTCGAAATTTGAGTAAAAATTGTGGGAGATAAGTTGAAAATACGAGTTGAAAATGTAGTTTTATTATTTTATTATTTTTTAATATTTTTACCCTTTTATTTAAAAAATGGTAAATCATCCCCCATGGTTGACATCATCATCTTGAATCCTATTGGTTGTTATAAAGTTTTTTTTGTACATTTTTCTTACGAGGCCCATTTTAGACCTCAAAATTCCCCTGATGAGTATACCCAAGTACCTCACGAAGTTTGTCCAACACAGGGATGAGCTCGGAAGTGTGGGGGTTACTGTAAATGAAGAGGACTTGGTGAGCTTGGCTCTCCTTGGGATTCCAAAGAGTTGGCATTCCTATGAGGACTCTGTCAATGGTCAAGAGAAACTTCCAGGATGGGAGTGACTTTGGTCAGATCTTGTGCAGGAGGAGATAAGGCGGAGTACCAGGGATAGATCTTCATCGAAGAATGAAGATGAAGAAAATTTCACTTTGGCTGCCAAATCAAGGAAGAGGAAGAGAAAGAAGAATAATTCTCAATTCGGTGCAAAAGGCAAGAACTAGGACATGTCCAAGGTGAAGTTCTTTCACTGTCACCAACATGGACATTACGCCACTAATTGTCCACAGAAGAAGAAAAATAAGCAGGCTGCTGGATCTGCAGCTAGAGAGGCTTTAGCCTCATAGTTTGAGCTGGATTTTTCACTGATCACATGCTTGGTCTCAAGTATGATGGGTTCAGTGTGGTTTCTTGACAGTGGTGCATCTTTCCATATGACCGGAGACAAAGATTTGTTTGCTGATCTGGATGAGAAGGATCTTGGAGTGCACATCGAGATGGGCGATGATGGTAGATACAGTGCGACTGGTATCGGGACCATTTCCTTTGAGAGGGAGTCTGGAAAACCTTTCATCTTGAAGGATTTCATGCATGTTCTAGGATTGAAGAAAAATCTGATCTCTGTGGCGATGTTGGAAGACAAGGGATATGATGTTGTCTTTAGCGAGGGAAAGGCTTTAATACACAGTAAGGCAACTGGTGAAACCTAGAGGATAGAGGTTCAAGTTAAGAACCTTTATCAGTTATAGGTATATGGCTATGTAGAAATGGCACGAAAATCAGAAGGAGTGGTGAGACGGGATGAGGGTGAGCTATGGCACAAGAGATTGGGCCATCTTCACCATGGTGCTTTGAAAATTTTGCAGCAGATTTCTACCGGGCTTCCCAAAGGTACACTTGCGTAGTCAGATCAGTGCAAGGGATATACTTTGGGAAAATTTGTGAAAGCCACCTTTCATGAGAAGGATAGTCGCGCCACAACGACCCTTGAGAGAATTCACACAGACATGTGTGGACCTTTCCCAGTAGCTTCGACAGCAAAGCACAAGTATTATGTGATATTTGTTGATGATTATTCTTGTAAGTGCGGGATCTTATTCATGCAGAAGAAGAGTGAGACATTCTCTAAGTTCTGTGAGTTTAAGGCACTGCTGGAATCGGGGAAGCAGGTGAAGGCTCTTAGGAGCGATAATGGTGGTGAATTCATCTCTGGAGAATTCAAATACTTTTTCAGCGCAGAAGGAATTCGAAGAGAGCTCATAGCGCCTCATAACCCACAGCAGAATGCGGTCGCTGAGCGAAATAACAGAACGATCGTGGGTGCTACATGGGCGATGTTGCATGATCAGGCCCTTCCCATACACTTGTGGGCTGAGGCATGCAATACTACGGTTTATGTGAAAAACCATTTTCCTCACAGAGTACTTGGCATGAGTACACCCGAAGAGGTGTTTTTTGGTAAGAAGCCTAATATTTCTCATTTGAAGATTTTTGGCTCACCTGTTTACATTCATGTGATGAAGGATGCTAGGAAGAAGTTAGAGCCGACCGCAGAGGTTGGGATATTTATGGGGTACACAGAAACACCCCACAACTATCCTGTGTATTTGCCAGACATTTGGAAGATTGTTGTGCGGCGGGATATCAAATTTCATGAGGAGAAAGCCATGAAGTGTTCGTTTGAGAGGGGGCCACAGTTGCATGTAGAAGAGGAGCTATTAGTTCCTAAGGATGAGCCGCAGGATGTGGATCAGCCACAAGAGGAGGTTTATGGAGTGGAAGAAACCACTCATGCAGTGCCAACCATCAGAGGGCAGAAGCACACTATAGAAGCTGAGCGATTGAATCTTGATGCAGAGAATATTGTAGGAGCACCTACATCATAGCGCAGATAGAGATAGTCACCTGACCGATATACTGGATACATGGCTCTAATCAGCAAGTGTATCGTGACAGAGCCATCCTCTTTCAAGGAAGCTATGGAGGACCCTACATGGTTAGATGCCATGGTGGAAGAGTATGATTTGATTGTCAGAAACAATGCATGGGAGATTATCCCAAGGCCAGAAGGGAAATCAGTGGTAGGTTCGAGATGGATCTACAAAGTGAAGCAAGTAGCTGACGGAGGCATCGCGAAGTGCAAGGCAAGATTTTTTTCCCGAGGTTTCTCACAGATTAAGGGGATCGACTATGAGGAAACCTTTGCACCTCTCGCAAGATATTCTTCCATACGAAGCATCCTAGATCTCTCAGTGCAAATGAGATGGCACATTCATCATATGGATGTGAAGAATGCATTCCTCAATGGAATCATTGAGGAGGAGGTGTACATAGAGCAACCCGAAGGTTTCGAGATCTTTAGCAGCGAGTCACATGTGTGCAGGCTCAAAAGAGCGATGTATGGGTTGAAGCAAGCACCACGTGCTTGGTACACATGATAGACAGTTATTTCATCGGTCCTGGATTCACCAAGAGTGAGGCAGATCCGAACCTATACCAGATTGTGGTGGAGGGTAAGTTGCTGATCATTGTACTTTATGTAGATGATTTGATTCTGACAGGTGATGAATAGTTGATACTCTCATGCAAGGCTGATCTTACAAAAGAGTTTGAGATGAAGGACTTGGGCCTCTTTCATTATTTCCTAGGATTGGAAATTTGGTAGCGCAGTGATGGACTGTTTGTGTCTCAAGGAAAGTATGCCCGGGAGATACTGGAGAAGTTCAACATGCAAGGCTGCAAGCCTTTCGACACTCCTCTTCCTGGTGGTTGGAGGAAAGAAGATGCTACATCGGAAGAGGTAGTGGATGCCACTGTTTACCGACAGTTGGTTGGTTCACTCATGTATCTAGTCAATACACGACTGGACATATGCGATGCTGTTAACCAGCTTTCACAAGCTATGGTTAAGCCTACCAAGCTCTTTTGGAAGGCGGGGAAGCATGTATTGAGATATATCAGAGGCACATCTGGATATGGATTATGGTAAAGAAATCCGGATGAGGTGAAGCTGCATGGCTTCACGGATGCAGATTGGGCAGGGAGCCCAATAGACAGAAAGAGCACATCTAGAGGGATTTTCAGTATCGGGTCAACAACAGTTTCTTGGTACAATAGGAAGCAGAGATCCGTGGCACTCATTTCAGGGGAGGCTGAATACATGGCAGCGAGTTTGGCTGCATGCGGGGCTATATGGATGAGGAAGATCCTAGTCGGGTTGTTCGGTTCACACTTAGATCCTACTTTGATATATTGTGATAATCATAGTTTCATCAAACTCTCGGTTAATCCAGTATTTCATGATAGATCTAAACACATTGACATCTGGTATCATCATATCAGAGATTGTGTGCAGCGGAAGATCATGTTACTTTCTTACATTGCTATGGAGGATCAGGATGCTGATATCTTGACGAAGGCGCTCACTAGGAGCAAATTCGAATACCATAAAGGCAGGATCAGGGTGGCAGATAATCCTTATCTTGCTGAGATGGAGTGTTGAGATTACAGCAAGATGATGAGCTTAGTGAAAAGAGTTGCCTTCACTAAGTGGGCCCGCAGGCTATTTTTGACGCAAGTCTATTTTTACACATGTCGATCATATTCTATGAGTTGCAGGATGCTATCTGTGGTTGGTTGGTCAAGTTGGAAAAATATATGGACTTATATTTTTAGACATAATGTGCGGAATCTATTTTTAGATTGCCAATCTAAAAATAGATATGTCAAATATTATTAGCTCTTAATAATATTTGGACTATAAACATGATCTTATTCTCTTGGAGCACTTCAGTTAAGTGCACAGATGTGGTACAGGAGCTGACAGAAGGAATTACGCTATTCCTGAGGGTTAAGTGGAGCTATTGCATGGAGACTTTAGTTATAACTCATGTGGTAGAGTTTGGTGGAGTTATTGAGTTAGTTGGTGGAGTTGTGTTCAGTTTAACTCAGTTAGACACAGTTCAGCTAGTTGTATCTAGTCTAATTGATTGATACACTAGTGAGAGTGGTGTGAATGAATTATTAATTAATTCACTAATTATTAACTCATTAATCAACTGAAGAATACATCAGTTAACTACATTGCATAGACAGTTTCAGTGGAGACCAATGGAGAGGTAGGTGAAAGAGCAGGTTGACTATCAGTTGTGACTATAGTGTTGCATGAGTTTGCACCACACAGTGATTGGAGATGCCAATGAGGATTGTGTGAGCAAGGCTAGACCAATTTGAGTTCATTCAGAGCTAATATTCAGTAGGGATTGCGCAGTAGAGGTAGGCTAGCAGGTGGCAAAGATCAGTGCATGTATTTGCTAGATCGGACCTGATTAGTTTGTAGCAATTGTATTATACTGAGAGCTTGATATGATCAGATTTGTATGAGGATTGTTACATGATCTCTATGATATATATTATATACAGATAGTTGGGGTTTTTAGCTTCAGGCTTTCCCGTTAAAACACTGTGTTCATATATGTGAATTTTTATGGTTTCAATGTGTGCATGCAATTGATTTAATTTCCGCAAGTAATGATCAATAGTAGAAGAGATTCTGTATTATGCATGAAGTCAAATAGTTTGTGATCACGAGAATCTTGGATGTATAACGGATTAGTTATATAATTTCTACAGACCAGGTTGTCCCTGATGACCAGGTTGGCCCAGAGCAGGACCGTAGGTTATCCTTGTTGCAAAAATTTTTGGCCATACTAAACGTACGGCTGTTTCTGTTGTACAAGAGGTTGTCACTGTGGTGGATACATTTCCCCCCTATCAACATAAGACGTTCTTGGTTGAAGCTGACTTTAAGGACCATAGGGTTGTCCTTGTCGGACCGAAGGTGGACCTTGCAGACCGTAAGGTTTTCCCTGAGGACCAAAGGGTTCTCCCTGCTGGGCTGAAGGTTGTCCCTGTAAGGGTTTTCCTTGTAACCCTGAGGGTTGTCGCTATGACAAAGTTCCTTGATGAGTAATGGTCTGATAAGGATTTTCCAGAGGCAAATAGACATCCTGATTGGGATCGATAGGAAGAAAATAGACGGGGTTATCGACAACATCATAGTGATGGGGAGGATTGACAGGAGCTTGGGGCTACTGAGAACCCTGAGAATTCTGCTTCTTAACAACTAACAAATACTCTTCAAAATTAAGGCTACCAGGAATCATAGGGATATTCAAAGTCATACTAGAAATAGACGTAGCCTCAGGAGAATGAACATCCAGAGAAGGAGCATAGTGTCGGTGAATTTCCAACATGCGATCATCAAAAGTATATGTAGAAAGCATAGGGGTAATTGTAGCTGCACCAGTAGGTGCAACCTCCGGAGCGCGAGCTTGTGATATGCATGGAACCTGATTAACATGCCATGTGGGATTAAGAAAGATAGACCTATGAGTGTGAAAAGATCCTGACCACTGTGTCGTAACAACCGGTGTCGACATAGCTACACAGACCGTAGGTTGGACTGGGACAGACGTAACAGTGACCGATGAACTCAGTGTCGAAGGTGAAAGTCCCAACGAAGGGAGGACTGAACTCCTTGGGGGAATTGACGTACTAGATTGTGCTATGGATGCAACACCAGACATAATCTGACTCAAAGTTCGATAACCGGGTGGAAGTGACACCGCTTTTGGAGAATATTGAATAGAAACATGCGGGAGATCTTCTGGGAAAAGTTGATATTCCCCTGTAGAAACAGGGATTCCTTCACTACCAACAGGACTGGAAGAATTCATATTTGATGAAGCCATAAGATCGTCAAAGAGACGATGAGGACTAGGAGGTATAGCGACAGCTATAAATGGTGATCCCAAATTAAGTGGAGGAAATTCTTCCTTGTCCCCAAAACTAGACCAAGCACCTGGAGGAGGAAAATTGAACTCAACTGACTCTTTAGGGGGAGATTGGATAGTGAGAGGTAAAACAGTTAGGAGAATAGGATGCGAAAACTCAGCAGACCTAGTGGACTGAGGGGTTTCGTAAGAAACGTCACGAAAAGAACTACCACTAGGAGGCAGTGAAGAAGACAACGAAACTGGTGGTTCTGCCACTGTGACCATATTTCAAAATAGAAAGGAAAAAGAGATAGCCAAACGAAGCCTTCAAGATCAAAGTCTAAGGAAAAAAAAAAACAAGCAAAGTAACAAAATTTTAATGGGCATGTGATCATGGGTAATTAATTTTACGACATTGAAACTGAACTTTGTTATTTCATGTTTTAAGAGTCGATAAACAGACAAAAGATGACTCTATTCACTTTCAATTTTAAATGAGTGTGAAAGGACAAGTGCTCGATGATCTCTTTTCTTTTTAAGGATTCACGAAAAGATCGGAATGACTACTCACGTAATCGAAGAAAGAGGGTGTACCAAGTTTCTGTGAACTTCCATACACACCTTGGTGATCAAATGAAAAATAAATGACCAAAGACTTAACGTACATGTAGGTAGTCTCCCCGAATGCTATGTTCGGTGTATCATGGTTACAGGGTAGCAGATTCAGCTTCCTATGGATAAAGGATTTGAACCTATACGGGTCTCCCTTTATATACTTGATGGTACAGGGAGCACAAGTCCGTACTAAAACTGTCTAAAGCCAGAAGGCAAATGAAAACTACTAGGTTTAAAGATGTTAGAACACGTCTCTAACCTAGACCACTAAAATGTTCGCGTTAAGTTCCAGTGTTTCCTTAGGTTAATTCAATTGGTTTTATAGTTGATCTTGAATTAGTGTTTCAATTTCAAGGCCTTATCGAATTTCGATCTCGAATTTCCTAAATGCAAACTATATGCAAATGAACACCATTTTCCATTCAATGAATGCTAATTAAGAGAAGGATATAGATCTTTCAAACAAGAGCAATCAATGAAATCACATGAAGAAATCCACTAATACATCTAACACAATCAAGCGAAAAAACAAAAAACTCTTTCCTAGTCTATCAGGCACTAGTTATGCAAAATAACTTTTCCTTTTTTCATGCAAACGAAAGAACACAATTTTTTTTTTATTTTTTCAATGAAATGAAGCACATAATGCACTAATTACATGAAAAAACAAAACAAACAATAGTTTGAGGATTGTAAATGTAAAGAGCTAAACCGAATGATTCGATGAAAGCAACACAAACACAAAAATGCACTCAAACCAATGATGCACTCTTCCAAACAAAGAGAAAGCTTTCGAAACGATCTAAACGGTCCTATGGTTGTTATAAGGGGCTCGACATAGCAATTTTAGAAAAAGGGAGACTTTTTTTTGGGCACAACATTGTTTTTCCTTTATCTATTATTTTTATATGATTTGTGGCACACTTGGGTCAAATGCTCATGTTTTAAACTATTTTAGACAATTTCATATTGTACATTGTTGTGTATAATATTTGGGGTACTCAGCTTTTTCTGACTTATATCTTGTCTGCCTTGTACATCTTGCGGTTGTTGCAAACTCTCAGTTAATAGTTTAATGTTTATATGAATTGGACATACATGTGAAATATTGACTGTGTAAGCTATGTTTCTTAGTTTTTTTATGGCCATGGCTATATGTGATCCTTTTCTTGGTAAGTTCTTAAGTGGGACAAGTTTAGCTTGGACATGAGTGGCCTAAGATGATTTATAGGAACTTCTTAGGTGAACAAGGCACAATACACTTGTAGTAGGTGCAATTGGTAAGGTTGTTGTGGTTGAAGCAGGTCAATGTCACAAGAACTACAATAGATAAAGACTTGATTTGGTTCCCAAGTCGTGAAAAAATATAAGGCTAGTTGAGAGGGAGTACCAAGGCATGCTAGGGAATGCTAACATGTTCTAGATAGTGTGAAGGAATATTAAATATGATAGTATGTGTCAAGTGCTAAGCCATGCCAAGATCTGCAAGGATGTGACAATATGTGGCAAGGAATGTCAACGCAAAAAAAAGAGAAACAAGTTAAACTATAAGGAAATAAACACATAAGAAGGTTAATAAGTCATCAATTTAGATTTCCAAAAGGGGCGTGCTAGGCACACCAAACACTAGGTGCCAAAAGGTGTCAAGTACAAAGTGTTAGTGTATTCTAAATGCCAAATATTCCCCTCTTACTTCTCATTTACTTTCCAATAATTGATCTCAAATAACTTTAATATTAAACCATGCGAAAGCATACCAAGGCATCTCAACGAATTATAAACATGCGAAGTGCTAAATCAAAGCTGTCAGCATATTGTCATTTCTATGATATCTTCTGAGTGTGTAGTGAGAAATTTTAAAAATTATCCTTGAAGTTTTCAAGAATGACAACTTGCATCCCAAATCAAACGTCACAACAAGAATAGGTCTCCGTCAATACAAGAGTTACTCTGTTCCATTCACATCATTCCATCTGTCCATTATGTGCTTATTAAATTAAGCCTAGCAGGTCTCCGTCAATCCAACAGCTACTCTGTTCCATTCACATCATTTCATCTGTCCATTCTGTGCTTATTAAATTAAGCCTAGCCAGGAGAAAGTGGGAAACCACCTACGGGCTAATTTTTTTCAACCCTGTAATGAAAAAAATGTTTGAAAAAGTAAACCATGGGAAACCATCTACGGTGTAATTATTTTCAACCCTGTAATGAAAAAAAATGTTTGAAAAAGTAAACCATATATCCATCCACCTAAAAATGTATACAAATATCTCAAATCATATTCCATTTAAATCATATTCCATTTTAATATTATTGGCTTTTATTTTATTTTAATATTATCGGCCTCTATTTTAATATTATATATTGAGAAGAGAAGGGTATTTTATGTTATTTTTATGAGTAGTTTGGCTGATTTCCTAGCTTGGCTTAATTCATTAATGTAGTTTTTATCCATCCCATCACGATTTCAGATCATTTATTTTATTCTTTTATTCATGGATGTAAATAGTTTTATTTAAATTAGTCCTTTTTTGTGTTTTTTTTTTAATTATAAATATTAGTTTTATTTAAATTTGTTTTTTAATTTTAGTATAAATTTTCTTTTTCAATTATAAATATTAGTTAATTTTACAAGAGGATCTTAAAATCAGTTTTGACAGCTCTTTTAAATAAAGTTTAATTTTTTTGAAAATTTAATTTAGATTAATTGGATTTCTCAAAATGATTTATATTTTTATTTCTAGATTTTACAGATATATTTTTCATTTATATCTTATAAATTATGTTACAATATTACTATGGTTAAGCTCAATATATTTTCCTTCTTAAATTATATATTAATACATTTATTTTGTTTCAAATAAATTTTGTTATATTTAAACTTTTATTAATGGTATTTAATTTAATTTGTTTATGAATGATTTTTTCATTAATATTGTTTAGTTGAATTTATTTTTTTAAATGACTTTAAAATTTAAAGGCTAGGTTGGGTTGGTTTAGCTTAGGCTAGTCTAGGTTAGGTTGAGCTTGGCTTGGTTAGGTTAGGCTATGCTAGGCTAGGCTAGAGTAGTTAGGTTTGAGTAGGTTAGGCTAGGTTAGGTTAAGCTAGGCTAGAGTAGGATAGGCTAGGTTAGAGTAGACTAGGCTAAGCTAGAGTAGGCAGGCATAAACTATGCTAGGTAAGGTTAGGCTACCCTACATGAGGCTAGGTTAGGTTAGGTTATCCTAGGCTAGGCTAGGCTAGGTTAAGTTAGGCTGTGCTAGGCTAGGCTAGGCACGGTTAGGCTTGGCTAGACTAGGCTAGGCTAGGTTAGCCTAGGCTAGGCTACCTTAGGTTAGACTAGGCTAGGCTAGGGTAGGCTAAGTTGGCTAGGCTAGGATAGGATAGGCTAGGCTAGGCTAAGCTGGGTGAGGTTAGATTAGGCAAGGTTATGTTAGGATAGGCAAGGTTACGTTAGGATAGACTAGGTTAGGCTAGGATAGGCTAGGCTAGGCTATGTTAGGTTAGTTTAGACTAGGATAGGTTGGGCTAGGTTAGGTTAGGCTAAGGTAGAGTAGGCTAACCTATTCTATGATAAAATAGAATAGGATATAGTATACTATGTTAGGCTAGGTTAGGGTAGACTAAGGTAGGATAGTGAGGCTAGGTTAGGCTAGGCTAGGCTAGACTAGGTTAGGCTAGAATAGGTTAGAGTAGACTAGGCTAGGGTAGTCTAGTTTAGGTTAGGCCAAGCTAGGCTTGGCTAGGCTAGACTAGTTTACATTAGGCTAAGCTACGCTAGGCTAAGCTAGGATAGGCTAGGCTTGGCTAGGTTAGGTTAAGCTAGGCTAGAGTAGGCTAGGTTAGACTAGGTGATACTAGGGAGGGTTAGGCTAAGCTAGAGTAGGCTAGGCTAGTCAAGGATATGCTAGAATAGGATATAGTATATTAGGCCAGAACAGTGTAAGCTACGCTAGGATAGAGTATAATAGACTAGGTTAGGATAGAGTAGACTTGGCTAGGTTAGGTCAGGTTAGACTATAATAGGTTAGCCTAGACTAGGCTAGAAGAGGTTCGGTTAGGGTAGGCTAGGCTAGGGTAGGCTAGGTTAGGATAAAGTAGACTAGGCTAGGTTAGGTTGGGTTAGGCTAGATTAGGTTAGCCTAGATTAGGCTATAATAGGTTCGACTAGGGTAGGGTACGGTAGGTTATGCTATAATACGCTAGCTTAGGTTATGCTGGGTTAGGCTAGGAAAGGTTAAGTTAGGTTAGGCTCGGCTAGGCTAGAGTAGGTTAGGCTCGGCTAGGCTAGGCTAGGTAGGTTAGGCTAGGATAATCTATGCTTCGAAAGGCTAGGCTAGGCTAGGTTAGACTAGGATAGGATAGGCTAGGATAGATTAGGGAAATTTAGGTTAGGCTAGGTTAAGTTAGGATAGGTTAGGCTAGAATATGCTAGTTAGAGTAAGTTAGCCTAGGCTACGTTAGGTTAGGATATGATAGGCTAGGTTAGGCTAGGCTAGGATAGGATAGGTAAGGCTAGAATAGGCTAGAGTAGACTAGGCTAGGCTAGCCTAGTTTAGGTTATGCTAAGCTAGCCTAGGATAGATTAGGCTAGGCTAGGTTAGGTTAGGCTAGGCTAGACTAGGTTAGGTTAGACTAGGGCAAGCTAGATTGGGTTAGGCTAGGCTAGAGTAGGCTAGGCTAGTCTAGGATAGGCTAGAATAAGATATAGTACATTAGGCTAGGTTAGGCTAGAGTAGATTAGGCTAGGCTAGAATAGAGTAGACTAGGTTAGGCTAGTATATAGTAGGTTAGCCTAGGCTATGCTACAGTAGTATGGGATAGGCTAGGCTAGGATAGGCTAGGATAGGCGAGGCTATGCTATAATAGGCTAGGATAGGTGAGCCTAGGTTATGCTAGGGATGGTCAATTTAGGTTAGGCAAGGTTAGGCTACAGTATATTGGGCTAGCTTAGGGTAGACTAGCTTAGAGTAAGTTACGCTAGGCTAGGCTAGGCTGGCCTATGCTAGGGAAGATTATTTTAGGTTAGGTCAGGCTAGGCTAGGCTATGCTAGCCTATGCTAGGCTAGGTTAGACTAGGTTACCTTAGGTTATGGAAGGTTAGGTTAGCTTAGGCTAGGTTAGGTTAGGTTAGGTTAGGTTAGGGCAGGGTAGGGTAGGATAGGATAGGATAGACTATGTTAGGTTAGGCTAGGCTAGAGTAGTTAGGCTAGCCTAGGTTAGGCTATGCTAGTTTAGGCTCTGCTAACCAAGGCTAAGCTATGCTAGGCTAGGATAAGTTAGGCTAGGCTAGACTAGACTAGGTTAGGATAGGCTAGGCTAGGCTATGCTAGGCTAGGCAAGGCTAGGCAAGGCAAGGCTAGGATAGGAGAGGCTAGGCTAGGCAAGGCTAGGATAGAGTAGGTTAGGCTAGGATAGGCTCAGCTACACTATAGAATGTTAGATCAGGTTAGGTTAGGTTAGGCTAGGCTAGGTAAGGATAGGTTAGGGCACATTAGGGTAGGCTAGGAAAGGATAGGCTAGGTTAGGTGAGGCTAGAGTAGGTTAGCTTAAGCTAGAGTAGGCTACGCTAAATGACGTTAGGCTAGTTTATGCTAGGCTAGGCTAGGCTAGGCTAAATTAGGCTAGGCTAGGCTAGGCTAGGCTAGGCTAGACTAGGCTAGGCTAGGCTAGGCTAGGCTAGGCTAGGCTAGGCTAGGCTAGGCTAGGATAGGCTAGGCTAGGCTATCCTATGCTAGGCTAGGCTAGGCTAGGCTAGGCTAGACTAGGTTAGGTGATGCTAGGTTAGCCTAGGCTCGGTTAGATTAAGCTAGGCTAGGCTAGGCTAGGCTAGGCTAGGCTAGGATAGGATAGGCTAGGCTAGGCTAGGATAGGCTAGGCTAAGATAGGTTATGCTATGCTAGGATAGGCTGAGTTAGGCTAGGTTAGGTTAGGCTATATTATGATAAGATAGGTTAGCCTAGGGTAGGCCAGGTTAGGCTAGGCTAGAGTAGGCTAGATTAGACTAGGTTAGGCTAGGATAGAATAAGCTAAAGTAAATTAGGCTTCACTAGTGTTGGTAGGTAGAGTAGGCTAGGCTAGGCAAGTTCACACTAAGCTAGATTAGGCTAGACTAGGTTACAATAGGTTGGAGTAGGCTAGGGTAGGTAAGGTTAGACTAGGCTAGGCTAGGAAAGGTTACGTTAGGTTAGGCTAGACAAGGCTAGGTTAGGCTAGGTTAAGCTAGGCTAGGTTAGGCTAGGTTAGGCGAGGCTAGGCTAGTCTCGGCTAGGCTAGGCAGGGAAAGGCTAGGTTAGGTTAGGATAGAGTGGGTTAGGTTAGACTAGTTTAGGCTAGGCTAGGTTAAGCTAGGCTAGAGTAGGTTAGACTAGGCTAGGCTAGGCTAGGATAGGCTAAAAGAGACTAAATTATACTAGGCTAAGCTAGAGTATGTCGGGCAAGATTATCTTGTATTAGGCTAGGCTAAAAGAGGCTAGAGTATACTAGGCTAGGCTAGTGTAGGCTAGGCTAGAGTAAGTTAGGCTAGGCTAGAGTAGGTTAGTCTAGGTTAGGCTAGGATAGGCTAGGCTATGTTTGGTTACATTAGGCTAGGCTAGGATAGGCTATGTTTGGTTACATTAGGCTAGGCTAGGCTAGGCTAAGTAAGGTGAGGTTAGGTTAGGTTAGTATATAATAGGCTAGTTAGACTAGGTTAGACTAGACTAGGTTAGGCCGGGATAGAGTAGGCTAGGCTAGATTAGGCTAGGCTAGTTCAGGCTAGAAGATGTTAGGCTAGGCTAGGTAGGGCTAGGCTATAATACGGTAAGTTAGTCTAGTCTAAGCTAAAGTAGGCTAGGCTAGAGTAGGTTGGGCTAGAGTAGCTTAGGCTAGGCTAGAAGAGGCTAGAGTAGACTAGGCTAGGCTAGTGTAGGCTAGGCTAGAGTAGGATAATATAGAGTAGGCTACGCTAGGCTAGAATAGGCTAGTATAGGTTAGGCTAGGCTAGGCTAGGTTCGGTTACATTAGGCTAGGCTAGGCTAGGTAAGGCATGGTTAGGTTAGGCTAGTCTAGAATAGGCTATTTAGACTGGGCTACGCTAGCCTAGGTTACGCTAGGCTAGAGTAGGCTAGGCTAGATTATGTTAGGTTACATTTGGCTAGAATAAAGTTAAGTTAGGCTAGAATAGTATAGTTATATTAGGTGAGGCGAGGCTAGGTTAGGCTAGGCTAGGTTATGCTAGAATAGGCTAGAGTAGACTAGGTTAGGGTAGAGTAGGTTAGGTTAGGCTAGGCCAGAGTAGGCTAGGTTAGACTAGGTTAGGATAGGGATGGTTAGGCTAGGCTATGCTAGAGTAGGCTACGCTATTCTAGGCTAATCCTGAATAGGTTAGAGTAGACTAGGGTAGGCTAGAGTAGGCTAGGCTAGTCTAGGCTAATCTAGAATAGGCTAGAGTAGACTAGGCTAGGCTAAAGTAGGCTAGGAAAGAGTAGGCCAGGCTAGAGTAGGCTAGGGTATGCTAGAGTAGACCAGGATAGATTAGGCTAGGCTAGTCTAGAGTAAGTTAGGATAGGCTAGAGTAGACTAGGGTAGATTAGGCTAGGGTAGGCTAGGCTAGAGTAGACTAGGGTAAGTTACGCTAGGTTAGGCTATAGTAGGTTAAGCTAGGCTAAGCTAGGATAGGCTAGGCTAGGCTACACTAGGGTAGGTTAGGTTAGGTTAGGCTAGGCTAGGAAAGGTTAAGTTATGTTAGGCCTTGCGAGGCTAGAGTAGAGTTGGCTAGGTTAGGTTCAACTAGGCTACAATAGGTTAGGTTAGGTTAGGGTAGGCTAGGTTAGGTTGGGCTATGCTAGGCTAAGCTAGGATAGGCTAGGCTTACTTAGGTTAGGCTAGGTTAGGCTAAGCTACGCTAGGCTAGGAAAGGATAGGGTAGCTTAGGCTACACTAGGCACCGTTAGGTTAGTTTAGGTTAGGCTAGGCTAGCTAGTTTAGGTTAGGCTAGGAATGGTTAGGTTAAGCTAGGCTAGGATAGGTTCTGCTAGGCATGGTTAGGTGGGTTTATGTTTGGTTAGGCTATGTTAGGTTAGGTTAGGTTAGGTTACAGATAGGGTTGGTTAGGTTTTGGATAGGCATGGTTAGGTTAGGGAAGAATAGGTTAGCCTAGGCTAGGCTAGGCTACGCTAGGTTCGGTTATGCTAGGTCAGGCTAGGCTAGGCTAGGTTAGGTTAGGTTAGGCTAGGGTAGGATAGGGTAGGCTATGATAGGATAGGATAGGATAGGCTAGTTAGACTAGGTTATGCTAGGTGAGAGTAGGATAGGTTAGCCTAGGGTAGGCTAGGTAATGTTAGGCTAGGGTAGGCTAGGTTAGCCTAGGCTAGGGTACATTATGCTAGGCTAGGCTATGTTAGGCTAGATTAGGTTAGGAAAGAATAGGCAAGGCTGGGCTATGCTAGGTTAGTTTAGGCTAGGGTAGGCTAAGCTAGGCTAGGTTACATTAGGATATACTAGGTAAAGCTAGGATAGATTATGATAGGATATTCTAGGTTAGGGTAGGCTAGGTTAGGCTAGGTTAGGCTAGGAAAGAATAGGCTAGAGTAGGATAGGCTAGGGTAGACTAGCCTAGGCTAAGCTAGACTAGCCTAGGCTAGACTAGGCTAGGGTAAGCTAGAATAGTCGAGCCTAGATTAGGGTAGACTAGCCTCAAATAGGCTAGAGTAGGCTAGACTAGGTTAGTGTAGCTTAGGCTAGGCTCAGTTAGGTTAGGTTAGGTTAGGACAAGCTAGGGTGGGCTAGGCTAGGCTATGCTAGGCTAGGTTAGGTTAGGTTAGGCTAGGCTATTTTATGCTAGGTTATGTTCAGCTAGACATGGAAAGTTTGGGCTAGAATAGGCTAGGCTAGGTTATGTTAGGCAAGGTTAGGTTATGTTAGGCTAGGCTATGCTAGGCTAAGCTAGGCTATATTTGGTTAGGGATGTTTAGGTTAGGTTAGGCTATTCTCGGCTAGGTTAGGCTAGGCTAGGCTGGCGTAGGCTAGGATAGGTTAGGCTAGGTTAGTCTAGGGTAAGCTAGGCTAGGATAGGCTAGGCTAGCTTAGGTTATGATATGCTAGAATAGGCTAGTTAGACTAGGATAGGCTAGGCTAAGCTAGGTTCAGTTAGGTTAGTTTAGGCTTTGCTAGGTTACGGTAGGTTAGGCCACGCTTGGAAAGGTTAGGTTAGGCTAGGCTTGGAGGCCAGGTTAGGCTAAGCTAGGCTAGGCAAGGTTAGGTTAGGAAATGTTAGGTTAGGCTAGGCAAGGCTAGGGTAGGCTATCTTAGGTTAGGGAAGTTTAGGTTGGGTTAGGTTAGGTTAGGTTATGATAGGTTAGGAAAGGGTAGGCTAGGATATGCTAGGATAGGTTAGGTTAGGTTAGTATAGGGTACGTTAGTATAGGATAGGCTAGGCTAGGTTAGGTTAGGATATACTAGAATAGGATAGTGTGACTAGGTTAGGTTAGGCTAGGCTAGGTAAGGCAAACATAGAATAGGCTCGAGTAGGCTAGGCTAGAATAGTTTCAGATAGGATAAGATAGGCTAGGCTAGGCTAGGATAAGCTATGGTAGTCTAGGTTAGGTTAGGCTAGGCTAGAGTACGCTATGATATAATACGATAGAGTAGACTAGGCTAGGGTATGGTAGAGTAGAGTAGGCTAGATTACACTAGGTAAGGCTAGGTTAGAGTAGACTAGGTTAAGTTAGGCTATTAGGCTATAGTAGGCTAGGTTAGGCTAAGCTAGGCTTGGATGAGCTATGTTAGGCATAGGCTAGGCTATGCTAGACTAGGTTAGGTTAGGCAAGGCTAGGGCTAGAGTAGGCTAGGTTAGGCTAGTCTTGGCTTGGATGGGCTAGTCTAGGCTAGGTTAGGCTATGTTAGGTTACTCGAGGCTAGGCTAGAGTTGGCTAGGTTAGGCTAGGCAAGAATAGGCTAGTTAGACTAGGTTAGTTTAGGCTAGTTAGACTAGCCTAGTGTAAGTTAGGTTAGGCTAGAATATGCTGGTTAGACTAGGTTATGCTAGTCTAGGTTAGGCTAGCATAGGTTAGGCGAGTGTAGAGTAGGCTAGGTGAGGCTAGGCTAGGCTAGAATAGGCCAGAGTTGACTTGGATAAGTTGGAAATGTTTAGGATAGGCTAGGCTAGGCTAATCTAGGCTAGGCTGGGATACGCTAGGCTAGGTTATACTAGGCTAGGGTAGACTACACTAGGTTATTACTTTGTGGGTTAATCCCTCTCGCGGATAAGAGAGATCTCCCTAGTGCTCAAACAAGTAACTAGAAACAAAGATCCATTGAATTCCTCTTTCTCTAAACTATTTGTATTTTAGATTATTACAACCTTGAAATAAGGAGGTTATGCTCCTAACTTTCAATCAAGATGTTTGATGTATCATTTTTCCCTTCGCTCCAAAGAAATTATTCAATGTTGAGAAGAACCTGAAATCACAAACAATGAAAAATATTGAAGCACTTACAATATATAATAGTCATAAATACTAGTTTAACTTAGTGATCAAGGAGTCTAAGTATTGACATCATTTCCATGAATTCAAAAACAACACAATGAGAAAAAGAGATCCATATGTATTATCAGAAATTAAAAAGAGCAATTTCTTCCATGTGTTTGTACAATCGTTTCCTTTAGTGTGATAAGCCTTCCTCTCTAGAATCACTAGCATGAAGTCATGTACACAAAGGTGTAACCTTAAATGTGAAAACAAAAACTCACTAGTTCAGAATCTATGAACTCTATGAACTCTGTCCATCTTAGAATATATACAAGTCAGTATCTACCCTTCAACCTAAAACTTCAGGTCAATTTATAGAGAGATTGAGGTAGTGTTAGATCAATTAAGAGAGGGATGACTTCATTCCATGAAGGGATTTAGGTTCCTTTGGACAAGGGATAAGCTCCATGGGTAGAGGGATAAAGCTCGAACTGGCGTGACTCTAGAGGCTTCTAGTTGGGAGAATATTCGAGAAACTAGGCTTCTAGAAGTTAATTTTTATAGTTACTTATTTTTTACGGGGGTGCAGAGGTTTTAGTGGTGAACAAAGTGATGATTCCCATGGCTAATAGAATAAGTATTAGTGCATGCACACGAAATGGTCACAAAAAGCACGCAGGTAATCCTTTAAAGGTTTTAAAGAGATTTTCTCCAGTTTCGAAGACTTGGTTCAGAAACATGATTATTTTTTACCTCTAAGGGAACATGATATGGATGGTGATAGACCCATAATCACACTCAAATTTCATCGTGAAAAAATGATGCGTAAAAGGTTGCCCCCTAAAGTGTGAAGTGTGAGAAAGTTTTTCTAAAGAGTGAGCACTTTATCATTCTAAGGATTGGATTGCAGACACCGGTCAAAAACTTGTAAAAACATTCAATAAAAATATATATCATCGCTAATGTAGGCATTCCCATACTCAGAAAAAAACTATCTAAATGATCTAGTACATATATGATTTTAGCATTACAATAAAAATTAGACAAAGTATGGGCACAACCATCTGTCATAAGAAGTATACTATATCATGAATACATAACTCCTCAGAGCTTTAACAATGGAAACTAGATCCAATGTCTTGATTTCCACTTCTCGAACTAGTACGAATCTATCCATGAAATTGATCGCATTGAAGTTGAAAATGGTAGAAACCACTTAATTACCGGCCAACGATGAGAATCGTTAACAAGTGTGAGAGAGACCACCAATATTGACAATGGCTCTCAAAGTACTCCAACAAAATATATGAATTGTGAATGAATGATTTGGAGTTGAACACTCATAGAATCATTCAATCAAAGGTAAATGATGAGAACCTATCATCGAAGGAGAGAAACCTGCCATTAGAAAATACAGATTCCAAGGTACTGATTTGATTCTAAATCAGCTTTCCAGATAATGAGATGATGTTGATAGAAAGTGATCCGTTGCAAGAAATACTATGAAATTTTAAGAAATGTTTTGCAAGGACTGACTCAGAGATGGTCAACGCGAATGTAGACAATTGTTTGCAATGAATGATAAAATCAAATTTTCTCTTGAACACATAATGAAACTTTAAATGTCTTGGAAACATTTGACTCGAAGATAATGCCCAAAAACTGGCTGAATACTTTCAATGTGGTTTGATTAACTATAAGACAAATGATTACCCAATCTAGGTACAAGTGTGAGAATGTGTCATGTTCAAGAGTGACATTTTGCTTTCTAAAACAAGGATAATGAATGGATTCTTTTTCTCACTTTCCCCCCACCATTACTAGCAAGTACCTCTTTATTTTTGCCAAATTTTGAGGAAGATAACATTTGATTTTCGTGTAAGCTCATCCTCTAGACCGGTCCATCTTAGTATTTTTTAAATGAACCTTAAAAAGGAGTGGTTCAGTACTATTGTGATCGACAAGTCGTGTATTGTTTAATTTTAATGAGTCCAGCATAATATTAACTCGATGTTTTTTAGTTTTAGGGAGTCAGAAGAAAAACATAAGTAAAATCCGCAGTGTTCTTTTTCATAAATATAGTCTCTCAAAATTGAAAAAGGATAAAGTAATGTAGGAGATAACTCTATTGACCATGCTAAGTCAACATATAACTTTTTCGTAAATAGTCTAATTCAGTCTACAAAAGGGGTAAATTTATACTAAATAGATGATTATTCATTTACTTTAATGAGTTCGAATAGCCAAGTGCTCGACGATCTTTTCATGTTTCAAGAGTCTGGAAAGGACTTAAAAGAGGACTTGAGGGTTTTTATTTTTCATATTTTTTATAGAGCCCAAAAAAGTGATGAAATTCTACTCATTGGAAAAATAATTCTTTTCAAACATCACCTATTTCCTGCACAAAAAAAAAAAAAAATTACAAATATCTGCTCTCACGATATGAAAATAATTTTGACTTTTGACTTCTAAAGTGAAAATAAAAAAATAATATTATCTTATTCATTTAAAACTATAAAAAGAAGTTAAAAAAATCATTTTTCCCTTTTAGTTTTCAGAGCATAGAAGAAAGAGTTTTTTCCCTAAACCTTCAGGAGAAGATATCGAGAGAACCAATTAGCCATTTTGAGAACCATCAGTGCCAGGTATTACACACCATCATTATCTTGATTTTCATCCATTTAGTTTTTCATTTTAATTTTTTAGGTAATTTTTAGGGGGGAAAAAGGTTTTTAAATCTGCCCTCGTGAGTGCACAGGTTTTCATGGTGAACCCCGTGTACCTTGATCATTTTATAATAGAAAAAATAATCAGACTGCCATGGTTTTTATGCATAGCTCGTGTGAAAAAAATGCACTTTGTATACATAAAACCCATGCAAGTTCCATGGTGTTTCCAAAATCATGTTTCTATCCATAAAAAATGGCTCAATTTCTCCAAACTGATTTATAATGATGCTTACTGATTGTTTGTAGGTTAGCAATCATGTTGGAATGGTGAGAAAGGGAGCATGAGATTCAAGATAACGAAGCCATGGATGATACGGCAACACTTTTCGCATTACAAGCTTGTGGATTGTATAAATTTTGGGCGATTCAAGGAATGAAGGAACAAATAGAGTTGATGAACTGGCTAGTCAATGGTTGGGATGTTAGAGAGGAATGATTTATCATTGGGGACCATAGGCATGTAATCGAGCCAGAGGATATCTATTTCCTCACTTGATTACCCTTTAGAGGGAGAGACATTTCCTTGTTTGGGTCAAGACCAGGTGGTTTTCCCACTGTATCTTATATGGCTCAATATTGCAGCAAGATTCAGAGTTGAAGGATGGTCGCATTGATATCAAAAATATTATGTGACTAGACCTAAATATCCTTGCATTTAAAATTACCAGGTTGTGTGGCAATGCAGCTCCACATGTGGCTACTAAAAAAAAAATGTAGACTACAGTTGAATGTTCGAGAGGAACAATTTTAAGCTGGTGCAAAGGAGTGTTGGCCAACATCATGAAATTCCAAATTACTAGAGCGAATAACGTGAAGTTCAAAAACTTCGGCTATGGATCCATTCTTGTATATTTCTCTTTGGAGAGGATTCCACTCCTTTCACCTCAAAACTCTCTAGTGGATAGCACGGGACCTAGGGAACCACATATGTTGTGATGGGTGTTATTAATGACTCACCATGGTGGCGATTGTGGTCAAGTGGTTCGATATACTCCTTCGTTCTTCGTATCGCTCAGGAGAAAATATTCATGATTGAAGATTTTCCTTACATAGGGGTAGACTTCAAGGGCGACCCTGACACATCACTCCCACCGGGGACACAGTGGGATGCATCAGGTAAATCAAATAATTTTGAAGTTTTTATGTTATTTAATTTTTATTTGAATTTCTATCATCCAATACTGATCAATATTAAAATGCAGATATTGGCCCATGACGACCAACCATGGTTCGATGCTTTGATAGGCGAGATGCACTACCTATAGAAGGCGCACCAGAGACCGATGCGGTAGAGGCTCTCATAGAGCTAGAGCATAACCTAGAGAGGTTGAATATTGACATCAAAGAGATAGGGACATATGATATACCTCTCAGACTGTAGAGACATGTGACCGGGGTTCCAGGCCCATTCAAGAGATATCTACGCAGGGTGGCACGTGCCATAGTCTTCTACCATGATCATCATCAAAGATAGATAATGGTCGATCTATATTGACATTTTGTTTTTTCTGTATCACTATATTTATATCATAAGGTGTTTGAAACCTATTATCACAGATGATGTAATATTTTTTGACACACAAATATTTTAAGCTAATGATATTACCACTTCTGATCTCTAAGTATCTTGTTCTATATGGATCAAATATTATTTTGTTTTACTTTTAATCTTGAAGATGTCTATTTAAAACTTCATTAGCTAATGCATCAACCAATGTGTTTAAATTTATTGAAATGTGTTGATATTCAATGTAATCAAACTTTATTTCCAAGAGATGAACCCTCAAAAACATTCTTAACAATAAGATGGATTTATGATAGCATAAACAAAATTTAAATGTAATACAATGAGTTTTCAATCTAACCTAACAATCAAACATAGAATACCAAATGTGATGGAATCAAATAATATCTCAATGACTACACTATATTCTACAATATTGTTCGTTGTTTGACCAAGGCATATCCCATGAATAGAGAGTAACTCATCAATGGGTGAATAGATGACCCAAGTAGTGGAAGAGATGTTCCATGTACTACGACAAGATCCATCAGAAAAACCAATGTATGTTTTAAGGAATGTCAACATCTGTAGTATCAAGAGTAATCAAGATAAGCAGTGAAAGTAGCAAAAACTTGTCAAGCAAAAATAACTAATCCTAAGGTACACTTTTCTAATCTAAGGCACACTATTCTAAAATGTAACTAACGTACAAAGAGGATCTTCACATGAAGAATTATGCATAATATCTCTTGACATAAAGGCCATTTATGGGTTTATCTAAAGAGGTTCCGTCATAATCAGTCAAATCATAGGCTCCTTTTGCAAGCACACGCTTAAAAGTATAAGAACCATGCCACTTTGGTTCGAATTTACCAACACCTAGTTTGTCGTGAGCTTTATCATATACTAGAACTAGGTCACCTTATGAATGTATGTGAGGGTTAAAACTTTGATCATACTGAGCCTTAACATGTTTCTTATGAGCTTCGGTAGCTAATGCAACAGTGGGACGAGTCTAATCTAACTGTGCTAGGAATAGGAAGTTTTTCTCCTCTTTAGAGGTAGCTGGTAATAATTCAATGGCTAATTTGAGTGAAAGGATTTCACATTCAATGGGTAACACAAAATCCAAACCATAAACAAGCTGAAAAGGAGTGAAGCTTGTGGATTTTTTTTAGAGGTACAATATGCCCATAATGCTGAAAAAATCATGGTATGCCATTTTGTTTTATGAGTTTCGAAAATCCATTTGATCATGTTGGTAAAAACCTTGGTGACGACCTCAACTTGACCATTAGCTTGTGGGTAATATGGTATTGAATTATCGTGGTGTAGGCCAAGTTGAGCGAAAATTTCAGTCATCATAATGTTTTGAAAATGGCTCCCATGGTCTGTAATGATAACTTTAGGGACATCGAACTGAGAAATCATGTGATTAAATATGAAAATTGTTGCAGTTTTTCCATGAGCCGCAAATGTAGGCATCACCTTGGCCCATTTGGTAAAGTAATCTACAACGAGAATAATATACCCATTCCCCTCGACTGAGTGAGCATTACATGTGACAAAATCACTGCACCATTTATCGAATGGACATACAACAATTATTGGGCGAAGAGGAGGTGGAGGTAAATGCATCTTTCGATAAAAAATCTGGCAATTGTAGCATCTTCTGACCACGAGAATATAGTATTTTAATAGAGACAATAAAAAATATCTAGCATGAAATATCTTTTGGTTATCGCATAACCAGACATATGACCACAACATGCTCTAGAGTGGCAGTCATTCAAAACCCTTTCAGATTCTTCGTGAGTTATACAATGTCGAAAAACACAATTGGCACCATGAAGATAAAGAGTGTCACCAACAATATTGTATTTTTGAGATTGGTATCGAATTATCCGTCGATCATATGGTGAAATCTCTGGCTGAAAGGTTTGGGTCTTGAGAGATATTATGATATCCCCATACCAAGGATGTAAAGTACCGATTAGAACCAAATATTGATGCAGGAGCATCAAACCCCAAGTCAAAATAAAATTTTGGAACCTTCCAAAGGAGAAAGCATGGCATGAGGACGATATTTCCTCCAATTTGATTGAGTTTTTTGTAATTTATTATCTTACGCGGATTTTGAGGGATGTGAGAGATCTTAAAATAGATCGGATCTCAAAGATCTAATCATTAAATTGTATTGAGGTGATATGTATTGTAGGTGTGAGTGCTTATAAGAGGGAGGTCAGACACCATGTAACATCAAGCACCGAGAGGGAGACATGGCTCATATAATCTGTGTTGTAATTCAAATTCGAAAATAATTGAAATCATGTGTTTGTTATTGTGAATTTCTGTCATTGTGTATATGAGCTATATTAGTTCATGAATCCTTGAGACTGTGTGTTTTAGAGAGAAATCACACTCATTTTTGTTGTGTACAGGTTTGAATCCCATGTTGAATTGCGTATTCCAAAGAAATAAATAATCAACCATCAATCACAAATGGATCGACAGTGACCCATTAAAAAATACATGGCCATTTAATTGAATATTGAGTGTGCATTGTATAGAGGAGTTGGACGGTGATCCATAAAAATGATAATATGACAGTAGGACGATCCAGGTGAGATACATGGCTCGTATCCATTTAGAGCAGAAATGAGTACGAGGGTTAATGGTTGTAGGCAGGCCCAAAATGCTTGAAAATAGACATGGAATGTTATTTAAGATCCGAAAATTCTAAGTTATAGCCGATGGATCTCGGGCTTCAAGAGTATATTCCTCTTTAGGTATTTTAAGAGCATTTTCATGTGCATGATCAAGATTTACTAGTACCTGGGTGCATTGAGAATAAGTTTGTTGCTGCATAGTGAACTATTTCATCTAGATCATGGGCCCATAACCCACAGGTCTGCAGATGGTTATAAGTTGCAGCTTTTCTGCACCAAATTGGTATTAGAGAAGAACAATATTCTCCATGCAATGGAGGGAGGTAAAAATATGTTAAGGATTTATATGCATGTGGTATTTATATTTTTGTGTAGGTAGCAACAGAGGAAGGTGAAAATATTTGCAATAGTCTAGAGCAAGGAGTGCTTATACGGTTCCAAAGGAGAGAACCAGGGAGATGCCAAAAGACTGAGCTCAGAGGAGAGAAGCTTAGTGAGGTATTGTGTAGAAAGGAGGAGGCTTGCTACTGCAGAGGTTTTTTTGTAGGTTATGAATGTTGTTACAAGAATACCAAGAAGGCATATGACGAGGAGGTCATAAAAATTTTGTACCTCGGGAGTCTGATGCAAGAGCATCAACACCTCAAGTAAAAATTGAGTTTTGGAACCTTCCAAAGGAGAAAGCATGGCATGAGGATGAGATTTACTCCAATCTGATTGAGTTTCTTTGCAATTTTTTATCTTACACAAATTTTGAGGGATGTGAGAGATCTTAAAATACATCGGATCTCAAATATCTGATCATTAAATTGTATTGAGGTAATATATATTGTAGGTGTGAGTGCTTAGAAGAGAGAGGCCATACACCATGTAACATCAAGTGCCGAGAGGACGACATGGCTCATATAATCTGTGTTGTAATTCGAATTCTAAAATAATTGAAATCATGTGTTTGTTATTATGAATTTCTATAATTTTGTATACAAGCTATATTAGTTCTTGAATCCATGAGACTATGTGTTTTAGTGAGATTTCATACTCATTTTTGTTGTGTACAGGTTTGAATCCTGTGTGGAATTGCATATTCCAAAGAAATATCTAATCAATCATCAATCACATAATGGATCAACGGTGACCCATTAAAAAAAATGTGGCCATTCAAATGGATATCCAACGTAAACTACGTAGAGGAGTTGGACGGTGATCCATCAAATCGATAATGTGATGGTAGGATGATCCAGGTGAGATAGATGGCTCATATCCATTTAGAGCATAAATGAGTACGAGGGTTAACGACTGTAGACAGGCTTAAAATTCTTGAAAACAAAGATGGAATGTTATTTAAGATTCAAAAATTTTGTGATATAGTCGATGGATCTCGAGCTTGAAGAGTGTATTCCTCTTTATTTATTTTAAGAGAGATGTCATGTGCATGATCAAGAGTCAGTACCTGGGCACATCTAGAATAATTTTGTTACTGCATAGTGAAGTATTTCATCTAGATCGTGGGCACATAACCCACAGATCTTCAGATGGTTTTAAGTTGTAGATTTTCTACACCAAAGATTCATCAACAAGGTTGTTTTCTACCACCGTTTTAGATTCAGTATTGGGAAAATCACACATAATTTTAGCAAACACTAGTGATTTTTTGGATGTGGATTTCTTGAACTCCAAATTAAAATCTTTCATAATAACGATCCATTTATAGTATTTACCCCCAAGCAATTGTTTCATGAAAATATACATCATCGGGTTGCAATTAGATATCACTATCATTTTGTGTAACAATATGTAATGACGGAAACGTTGGACAACTTGAACAGTTCCCAAGGCCAATTTCTCCACATGTGAATACTTGATTTCTGTCAAGATGAGATTTCAAATTAGGTAATAAATCACATGTTTGTTGTTAGAATAATCTTCTTGAACTAAAACCATTACAATCGTGGAATCAGATGCAACTAAATACAAAAATTAATCTCGTTGATAATTAGGCAGATGCAACAACGGTGCATGGGTCAACGCATCAAAAGCTTTATCGGCAAGCTTATCCCATATGAATGGAACATCCAATTTTAACTACCGGGTGAAACCTTTAGATAAATATGCATATTTTGGGATAAAACGACGCATAATTTTTTCTTTCCTCTTTAAACTTTGGAGTTGGTGAAGAGTGGAAGGACGAGGTAGATTAACAATAGATTCAACCTTCGATGGGTCGACACGAGTGCCTTATTTTGAAACAATGAATCTAAGTAGACGTCCTGATTCTACACAAAATACACATTTGTGCGGATTCAAATGAATTTTGTAATGCCTACATCTCATAAAAATGGCATGCAAATGCGTAGGATGACCCTGTCTGCATAAAGAATGAGTAGGTAAATCATCCAGGTAGGGTTGTACAATATGTTTGATATCGTGAGATGCATAATACATATCTCCTTGAAACATTGCAACAACATTTTTTAGTCGAAATGGTAATTTATAGTATGTAAACATTTCCCATGGACATATAAGTGTCATTTTAGGATGATCAGCAAGGAGTATGTTGATTTTATTGTAGCCAGAAAATCCATCCATAAACGAGAATATTTCGTTTCCAGCACAATCATCAATAATTTGATCGATATAAGGGGTAGGATAATTTTATTTAGGACATGCCTTGTTAATATCCCCATAATAGACACATACTCTAATAGCCCCTTGTTTTTTGGTTACGGGAACTATGTTAGATATCCAATCCATCAAAGGAATAGGATAAATAAATCCTGCACACAATAATTTCTCAACATCACCTTTAATTGTAGTGACTTTCCATGGATGTATTGGACTTAATATATGTCTAATAGGACTAGCATCTGGATATGTCTTAATTTTTTGGATAAAAATCTTAGGATCAATACCTGGAATTTCTTCATAAGACCAGAAAAAAATGTTTGAGAATTCCTGAAATAGGTCTCTATGTATTTTGATCTATTCAATCGAGCAAGAAGCACCTATATGCATGTTCTTAGTTATCCTGGGTTTAATTGATATGTCAATAGGAATTGTGGTGGAAATATTTCCCATATTTTTCTCAAAATGCGAATGAAGAATGGACATAGGATTTTGAGGTTCCTTCACATAATCAACTAAAAATATGGAAGAAAAATCATTCTCAAGTCTATCAAGATTAGGTAAAAAACAAGATCGATGATGGAGATCTTCCCATGGTAATTCATCTGATGAAAATATTCCTTAGATATTTTGATCAGTTGAAAACACGTGTTGAAAAGGATCTTAAAATGATGTCAAGGCTGATCTTGATAAATAAGAAGACTCTTCATTGACCACATTCATTTGATCAGTATAAGTTTATGGATTGTCAGAAAACAATTGTACTGCTACAAATGTTGATTCAAAAGGACTTAAAGGAATCTCTACACCATAGGAATCCAATTCTGATTCTAAAGGCTCAGTCCATGCGTCATATAATGGAATTTTTCTTGATGTATTCATATTGATATTTGAAATAGTTCGCTCTACGTTAGGGAAGGTATAGGAAAAGTTCCCATGAGAGTGGAATCCTTAACTAGTCCTACCCCAACATCTTCATAAGGGATAATTGTTTTTCCAACATGTTGGATACTATCTGTAGAAGTAGGATCTAAAGTGAAGTAAGAAAACTGATCAATTTTAATAATATTTCATTTATGCAAAAACATTAGCATCTAAAATACTGATGAAATGACAAATCTCATAGCATAAGACCAACTTCAATGCAGAAGAAGGTTTTAATCAAGAGGGGCATCAACAACTTCCACATCGAGTGTTATGATTTTTCCTTCTACCTTTATAGGAAAATCTTGGAGTATTCTGAATGGGTGAAAACCTCTTCCGTCAAAGGCTTTAAGAATTCTCGGTGACTAGTTGATTGTTAAAGAACCAATATTTTTCCAGCAAGCTAAGGATGTAATGCGCACAAATGCGCCCTCATCAATTACTGTGTAAAAAACTTGCCTTGATTTGACTAATACTGGAATTTGAAAATCTATTTGATGTGGGAGTCTAGGTAGAATGTTCTCAAGATCAAAGACTATGAGATTTGAGACTTGAGGATCAATCACTCCTATAGCTGATAATAGTAATTTCCTCTCAGATGGACAATATTGCAGCACTTCGAGGGCTGACATTGCTGAACGGGGTAAGGCCAAATCTTCAACAATATTTTAATTCTGAGTGGCTCTCTCATGTGGGTTGAAATCCGATTTTCAAAGTACAACTTTGGTAGGAGGTTTAATCACTAAATCAGGATTAGGTTTCTCGATTTGAAATGGTTCAGAAAAAAAAGGAGTTGATATTAGTGGTTGACTGGATGATTCAGTTTCTTTACCATTTATAGGACTCTTAGATCCATATTCTTGAGATCATGTCACAACCATGACCTGGGACATCATTAGGATATATGTCGATGAATTGGAAGAGGATTCGATCATTTTTGTATATTGTGATGGAAAAGGATCTTTGAAGACAGTAGGCGTGGGTGTACCTTTGACAAATTTGGATACCTCAACCCGATGTGGGAACTCTTTGGTGTAGTGATCCTCATCACAGATAATAAAAGGATAATGAGGTTTCTATTTTTCATCTAATGGTTCGATTTTTCAGCTTTGTGTTTGGGAGAACTATTGTTTTTTACTTTTACCCTTCCCCTTATTCTTATTATCGGATGATTTAGCTTTGTAGATAAGTCTATGACATGAATCTCGATAGATGTTTCTAGGGAAGGATCTCCTTTAGGTAAACCTGGTAGAGCTATGATTGGAGAAGTAGATTTATGTGATTTCTTATTACTATTTTTCATATCAACTGTACCAATTACACCGGATGCCGAATGAGAATCGAAAGGAGTTGCAGTGAGTTGACCTGGATGTGGGAAATCAAGAATTTTTTCATACAAAGTATCAGACTGTGATTAAACGAGGTCCAGATATTGTGCTTGAGCTATGACCTACTCTTCTATTCCAATGCCTCCTTTAGCTACATCTTCAATAATCTTAGAAAGTAGTGATTTTATGAACAATTCGACCAGAATATGATTTAGAATGAAAAATTTGAATAAATGTCATCTACATTTCCATTCATGTATGTGATCTGAAATGTATGTAGACGTACTCTATTTCAATGAATTCAAAATTTTTGTGCCATTATCATAGCAGAATTGAAACTGAAAATGAGTTAGGAAGGTTTCTGCTAAAGTGTTGAAATTGTTGAAAGATCCTCATGGTAACTCAATGTACCACTTTGGAGCTAATCCTATCAAATTTATTTGAAAAAGTCTCAAACGAATCGAATAATTGATTAAGGAATTGGATTCACACCACAGATAATAATTCATCACATGATTTGAGGGGTATTCTCCTGATTTTCCTTCAAACTTTTGAATATTACTGGGAAACTTAGTAGGCATTGATGACCAAAATGAAAGATAGTAAATTGGATCATTCATTAGTCAAGACAAATCTAGTAAATCTAAAGTTGCAATGAATGGTAACTGCTATTTTGGGTCTTGCTGTGCAAAATTATAACCTTGAGAAACAATACTAGTACCTGGAGGAGGATATATAGGAAAACCTGGGATACCCTGAGTAGTTGGGATTGGTATACCTCCACGGTATCCAGGGTTAGCCATATCAAATTGAGGTTGAGTTGGTATTTGATATGTATAACCAATGTATGGTTGGCTCTGGTAAACTGGATTTTGTCCCTTTTGTCCATATCGAAATTTCCCTTGAAATGATTGGCTTTAAACAAAATGAGCTTGAAAGGTTTCACTCATAGAAGGTAGAATTTTTTGAACCGTAGTTGCACCAGGTTGTCCTATAGAGTTTTGAGGAATAGACTAAACTATAGGTCCAATTTGATGAGCAGTAATTTGAGGAATTTCCTGTACAACAGTTGGTGTTTTCGTTTGAAGGGCTGTAACAATAGGGGTTTGAGAAGCTCTAGGGATAGGTGTACTCAGTTGTTGAACATAAATTTACGTAGCAGATTGGATAGGAGTACTTGGAGTACTCAAACCATCTTGTTGACTACTCAGTGCATATATCTATGGGGTAACTTGAATTGCACCTTGAATAGGATGTTGGACTTGGGTAAAACCAAATTGTCCAGCTGGTTGAGCATGTTGATTACAATGTACTTGTAATGTAGGCTACAAAGAATGTTGATTCAACAAAGTATTCCACACTGTATTAATTACTGGATAAGGAGCTCCCATTAGAGGTTGTGATGCATAAGGTTGACCATAACTAGTTTGAGGCATAAGAAGATAATTTTGATAATTACCAGGAATATTTGGTCCTACAACCGAGGGATAAGTTCTAGCGAAAGGCTGTCCTTCTTGAAAGGATAGCTACTCTTGATAAGGTTCTTGCCCTTGGTTTTAAGCATGTAAACCCTCTCTGCAGATAGAGACAATCCCTCTAGCCCTAGGGTGGGTCTAGAAACAAAGACACATGTTAGAGTGTAGGTTCCTAATTATAGAATGAAAGAGGACACGATAGATCGACCTACCTGGGATCCAACGTTGTCGTCTTCACTATAGTAGTGGTGGCCTCTCGCTCCTACCTCGACAAGTCAGAATCCTTCTACAGTCAATCTCAGATACCTGCACAAAGAACAATGAACAAGAGCAGCATACAACATAATAATTCCATTCATAATCACTAACCAGTCAAATAGGGCTAAGCATATTTCATTGAACAAACGATATAACACAAAATGGGAACTCAAACAATAGTCACATATATATTGATAGAAGGAAGAGGTAAAACCAAAGCTTTGACGTTGCAGTCTCCTCCAGCGGGGTTCAGCTGAAACACGTCTCAAACACTTGTCAGGCGATTCGGATGGGATGAGGGCATGGGCTTAAGCTCTCCCAACAAATTTCCTTCTTGTTCTATCTCTTCAAAAATTAACCTACAGTAATTCAATTCTCCATGTTCATCTACCTTATGCAAGGAGAGACAGCTTCTTTTTATAGAGGAAAAGGAGGAGGTTAGGATCCCTACAAAGGTGGAAGGGAGGCCTATCCTGTAGGAGGTTCTCATGGGAGGTGGAAACCATAAACTAAAGGAGGGATTCTGTGGTTATTCAGTCCAACCACTCCCAATGACTCATCCTCAAAGTTGTTGAAGTCGAATCTTCACCTCTATTTTTAAAAAACATTCCATAAATATCTTGGAGTGGGAGTCTAACTCGGACAGAGCGGCAACTGGCATGGGGCCCAGTGTTAATCATCTCCATCGGCACGAGGGTAGAACTGGCTACTTGTGCCAAGGAAAAAACAAAGGTTTTTGAAGCTCTGCTCAGGGAATTGTCAACAGAAGGAGTATTTCTCTTAGGTAAAGGGATGCAATGATGGTCTTTGCAAGGCATGACACTTCTTATTAGTCACAAAAATGACCCTCCAATTTGCGAGTTGGGGATTGCAGGGACAGTGACAATGCTGTGTAATAGATGCCCCCTAAGGAATAAGCTCGGAGGGAGAGGGAGGGGAAAAATTGTTTATGAGAATGTGTTCAAACCAAACACCGTTGTCGGAAAACCTACAATTACAAATACCACTGATATCTCTGATACATGAACATGTGGCATGGGTGTAGCCAACGAAAATAGAGTACATAACAATTGAGATCCAAGGTATGGATGCAGCCATCCCATAGTAAGGATCCACAAATAGACTCAGGTATGGTCACATCCATCCAATCAAAAGAGTCATGTAACAAGTCATGAAAATCCACAAGAATCAGCAGCCTAGATTTTATTAGATAAAACAGGGTCCTGTGCTCCATATCGACCCGAAAAAGTACAATTTCAAGCATGCAAATATATCAACTGAAGTCGAACATGCAAGAAAATCATTTGATTACCAGCTAATAATGAAAGTCGTTAACATACATGAGAGAAACCACCAATAATGACAATGGACCTCAAGGTATGAAAGGTACAATCTACGGAATGTGAACAATGATATGATGTTGAATATCTGCAGAATCACTCGATCGAAGGCCAATGATGTGAACCTTGCGTTGAATGCGAAAAACCTGCCATTGAGGCATGCAGGCTCCAAGGTACCGGAAGGGAGTCTCTAGATCAAATTCCTGGATAATGAGTTGAAGTCAACAGGAAATGACGAAGTCGAAGGAGGGCCATAATGTTTCCCACATCAACATTGTTACCAATGAAATAGGTAACCTGACCTCAAAACGGGAACTCTAGCCCAAAAAGACTCAAAAAACATGAAAAAACACCCCAAAAACAAAAAAAGTGTATTCCAGAATGCACTTGGTTTTTTTTGAAGGTCAAATTTCAACATTTTATAAAATTATGCTAAAAAAAAATTTGTTTCTTGAAAAAATGATTGAAAAAACACCCTCAAAACAAAACAAGTTGATGCTGGAATAACAAAAAAAAAAAAAATTGTGTCATATTTTTGACATTTTAAAAAATAGAAATAACATTTTTTAATTTTTAAAATTCAATCATTAAAAAAAACCTAAAATTTAAGAAAAAAGTAAATTTAAAAAATAAAAACATTTTAAAGCTTAAATTTAAAAATATATAGGAATAAAAAAATAAAAATAAAAGCAAAATAAAAATTTTAATTCAAACATTAAAAAAACCTAAAATTTAAGGAAAATTAAAATAAAAAATAAAAAAAAATTAAAGATTAATCTTTCAAAATATATAGAAACAAAAAAATAAAAATAAAAAAAACATAAAAATATTAAATAAAAAAAAAAAAAAACAAGATAAAAAAAAATAAGTTATAAAAAATAAGATATAGAAATTAAATTTAAAAAAGAAAAAGAAAATGTTTATTAAATTAAAAAAAAAAAGAAAATTTAATTTTAAAATAAAAAATTAAATTTAAAGAAATATATTAAATTTTAATAAATTTAAAACTTTAAAATTAAAAAAATAAAATAAAAAAATACATAATTCAAATTAAAAGTAAAATAATGAAAAATTAATTAAAAACAAAAAATGAAAAATAAAATACAATAAAAATATTAGATTTAAAAAAATATAAATTAAAAAAAAAAATTAAAAAAAATTTAAATTTAAATTTTAAAAAATAATATATATATATATATATATATATATATATATATATATATATATATATATAAACTTAAATTAAAAATATATATATTAGATTTTATTAAATTTAAAAAAATTGTTAATATTAAAATAACAAATTAAATTTAAAAAAGAAAAATATTAAATTTTGATAAATAAATGAATAAACAAATAAATTTTGAAATAAAAAGTAAATTTTAAATATAAAAAGTAAATTTTAAATATAAAGCAAAGAAAAAAAAACATTGTTAAAATATAAAGTTAAAAAACTTTAAAAATCAATTAAAAATGAGAAATTGAAAAAAATAAATTAAATAAAATAAATTAAATAAAAAATAAAATAAAAAACAAATTAATTTGAAAATATTAAGTTTAATTAAAAAAAATCTAATTTTAAATACACAATTTTAATTGAAATAAAAAAATATATAAAAATTTTATGTAATTAAAAAAATAATAATAAAAAATTAAAAAATTAAAAGAAACATTAAATTCCAATAAATAAATAAATAAATACAAAATTTATTAAATTTTAAAAAATTAAATGAAAAAACTGAACTTAAAATTTAATAATTAAAAAAAAAAAAATCTATTAAATAAAAAAAAATACAAAATTTGATAAAAATTATTAACAAAAATTAGAAAAAAAAATTAAAAACAGAAAAAATGAATAAAATTAAAAAAATAAAATAAAAAAAAATAAAAAAAAAAATTTAAATTTTTTGAATATAGAAAAAAAATTAAAATAAAATCAGATTAATATATATATATATATATATATATATATATATATATATATATATATATATATATATATATATATATATATTAAAAATTAAAAAAAATATAAAAAAAAGAATTTTTTTTTATCGTGGTGGCGCTGCCAATTGGCCTCCCGCCCAGGTGGCGGCGGAGCCCAGTCGCTAGGCGGGCGGGGAGGTTGCATGCAGCCCCCCACCCACCCAGCGGTCATCCTTCGCCGCCACCTGGGCGGGAGGGCGATTCCTGGAGTTGGCCTCCTGGAGCAAGAGGGCGATTCCTGGAATCGGCCTCCAGCGGTGGGAGGGCAATTGGGAGGGCGATTCCGGGAATCAGCCTCCCGCGACGAGAGGGCGATTTTCGGAATCGGCCTTCCGCTTAGGAGGCGGTGGAGGCCGACCGCTAGGCGGGCGGGGTGTTGCATGCAGCCTCCCCGCCCGCCAAGCGGTCGGCCTCCGCCGCCCCCTGCGCGGGAGGCCGATTGGCAGCGCCACCACGATTAAATATTTTTATTTTTTTATTTTTTAATTTTTAATATTTTTTTAATTTGATTGTTTTTTTTTTTTTAAATTCAAAAAATTTAGAATTATTTTTTTTATTTTTTTTTTTAAATTTAATATTTTAGATTAATTATTTTTTAAAATTTAAAATTTATTTATTAAATTTTAATTTAATTTAATTTAAATTATTTTTTTAATCTTTTAGTTTATTTAGTTTTTAAATTTTATAAATTGTTTCATTTAAAAAAATAATAAATTTATGGATATTTGTTTTTTAGTTATTTGCACCTGGTTTTTTTCATTTTTTTTTGTTTTTTAATGATAGTTTTTTTTTTTTAAATTCTTTTATTTTAATTTTCTTTTTCAATTTTCAATTTTGTTTTTTTTTTTTAATTTGTTTCTTTTGTTAGTTTAAAATTTGTATTTTTTTTATTTTAAATTTTTAAATTTAATTTTTTCTTTTTTGTATTTTAATTTTTTTTATCTAAATTTTAATTTTGTAATTTAAATTATTTTTAAATTTTCTATTTAATTTTTTTTTTTTAATTGTATGGTTTTTTTTAATAACTTAGAAAAAAATGTTTTTGATGTTTTTTATTTTAATTTTTTTTGGTTAATTTTTGTTTTTTTTCTTTAAATTATGTGTTTTTTTTCAAATTTTGTCATTTCTTTTGATATAATTTTCAAATATTTTTGTTTTTATTTATTTATTTTTGTTTAAATTTTTTTATTTTTGCAAGTTAATTTTGTTTTTTTTTACATTTTTATTGGTTTTTTTTTAATTTTTTTTTATATATATATTTTTTATCTATGTTTTGTGTTTTATTACCAACATGAAAATCACCACTCTAAAAAAAAAAGGTTGATGTTGCATCAATACGTTTCAAAATTAGCATGAAAATCACTGCTCTAAAACAAAAAAGTTGATGCTGCATCAATACGTTTCAAAATTAGCATGAAAATCACTAACATTTTTAAACAAATATTCATACTTCATAAATAAAAATATTAGAGTGTCAAAAATGTGCACAAAAAAAAGGGGGTGATTCTGCATCAACACTTTTCAAAATCAGGTACTTTTTATGCTACCAAAAAAAAGTAGGTAAGAGTGCAGTTACCTATTTCATCAGTAATAGTGTTCATCATCGACACGAAATAGAGGAACATGATGATAGTGAATCAGGACAAACAGAGAATCAGAGGGAGATTGACAACTGTAAAGGAAAACTTCTTTTGAACATATCAGTGACACGACACTGGATTTGGCAGTATTTGACATCAAGGGATTTGAGGTCATGATGACGTGGCAGAGAGCAAATGGGAGGTCAAAAGAGATTACCCAAACCCATGGAGGCAAAAATGATGAAATGAGATGTCCCCAACCTGAGACGAATGCAGACAAGTGTCATGTTCAAGAGAAACATACCGCCAATGTAACCAGAACTTGGTTCCATTTTTCCCCCACCATTTCTGGTGAGTACCCCAATTATTTTTTAAAACAAGCTTGAAGGGGATAGCATATGCTTGCAATGTAAGTTTGTCCTTTGGAAAAATCCAACCTAGTACATTTTACGAGCCCTAGGAAGGAGGAACTCAGGTAACATCATGGTGATGAAGTCAGATGTTATCAGGGTTTAACGAGTTTGACAAAGGAAGAACTTGGCATCTTTTCATGTTTAGAGAGTTTGAAAACAAGGCAAAAAAGAAAACTCCAGCATGGCCCTTTTCATAAATATGCTCTTAGATCCGAAAAGGTAGAAAACAATATCTAAAAGAACCTCTTAGTCGCGATAGGGTAAGGTATTCCTTTTTCGTAAATAATCCATCGCAGCCCGAAAAAGGGGTAAACGTATACTAGGTAGATATCATTTCACAACCATTTAACGAGTTCAAAATGGTAAGAGCCTCGAAAATCTTGTCAATTTTAGAGAGTCAGAAAAGATCTGAAAGATGACTTTAGTAGTGACTTTTTCGTGTTTTTACCGAGTCCGAAAAAGTATAAAATACAACTTGTTACTTCATCACTATCGCACGAAACCCTGTCACTGCACAAGGGACACATGTAAAACCCCATTTCTCGAAATAATATAATAAAATAATAAAAAAACATGTCTTAAAACCTAATTAGGGTTGTGAAAAAGTTATAAAATGCCAAAAATGGTAAAAATAATTACTTTTCACCTTTTACCTCTTGTGGAGAAATAGTTACCCATTAAGGACTATGATTTTGCGGCGACGATAGTGGATGATCTAGTAGACCAATCTTGAATCTATCAGTTCCAGGTAAGATTCAACACCTTCCCCTTCATTTTGATCTTCTTTTATCACGTGTAACCCTCAATTTTATTTCTGAGGGGGGAAATTTCAAAATTTAGGGCATGACAGTTGGCACGAGTTTCAGGCACTGACTCACGCCAATCACCCATTTTTCTTAACTAGGACGTGCCCATTGGTGCAACTGTTTGAGAAAAAGTCACACCAATGGTGCAAACCATTTTATGCTCAAATGACAGTCATTAGACCCAAATTTTCAAAAATTTGTTTGTTTAGTTAGGCTAAAAATATCCATGTAACAATGTTTGCAGGTATAAAGTGGAAAAATGGTAAAATAATGGAAAGAACGGGAACATAGAGAATACAAAAAGCTTTCCATGGGAAATGAGAGATGCATGGAAGCCCTCAGAGACTGTGGACTGAAAAATTTCTTCTTAACACCGTGTCTCCGAGCTCAACCGGAGTTGCTACAGTATTTGATCAGCATATGGGATGAGAATCAGGAAAATTTTATCCTTCAAGATCAGGAACTCAAGATTGATGTTTATGATATCTACTTCATAACAGGATTATCACGGAGGGCACCCGACCTTGCATGGAAAACATGTCCATGGTGATTGATAGGGTATGTCCAGGGGCACGAAAGGGATCAGGAAGTGGGAAAGTCGATATTAAGACTATCCCAGACTTGGAACTAAAAGTAGTGCTTCATACCCTCACACGAGCTGCTGGATCAAAAGCACCACACTAAGCAAAAAAAACACAGTTGCTTCTTGATGTAGACTACTTATCACTCACCATCTACAATTGGGCAGAGGTTGTGACAATAAACATGAAATGCCAGCTAACAAAATGAAAGAAGGCCAAATTGAAGCAATTTGGTTATGGATCTATCCTGGTATCGTTCTTCTTGGAACGATTACCAATCATTCAGTGGCAGGAGGTCACAGTACCGACACCACCAACGAGGGAACCACAGATGGCCCGATGGGTAGCTCTGATGCCAAGGGCAGGGGGTGGTCAACAGATGTCTTGGAGACCTAAATTCTTTGATTTGCTCCACTGACAGTTGATTGTCTTGGAGCACTAGCCCTACTCAGGTATAGATTTCACTGATTATCTGGACCTCCCACACCTAGAGGGAGAGGATTGGGATGAAGATTTGGGTGAGACTCATTTTTTAATTTTCATGAGTATTATGATTTTTTTACTTATGTATGTTTTGACATTAAATCCATGTGTGTGTAGATGTTTTCCTAGAGAGACCCATAGGTATGTCACCAATAGAGAAGCAAATCCCTCGCGATTTCGACCCTCATGGTGAGGGAGGCAAGGAGGATGAGATCGTGTGAAACCTAGAAGAAATCACACGTGGAGCCGAGGACTATGCATGATTCGACGATGTTCCTCATGCCTACCAGAGACATACCATAGGGGTGCCCAGCCGAATTCACCACTTACTGAGGTGGCTTGTATGGGAAGTGACATGCTATCATGAGCATCATGCTGATGAGATAGCTAGGATTTTATCTGAAAATTTTGAGAGACATGATGTCTCAGGATGTAACAGAAGCACACATATATTTTGAATTTATGATGCACACTGATGCAAACATTCGATATATATATATATATATATATATATATATATATATATAGATAGATAGATAGATAGATAGATAGATAGATAGATAGATAGATAGATAGATACATCGATTTTCCTACATGGATATTTTACATATGATGATGAGTTCAAAATTACGCAAATGTGTATCTAATACAATGTTGGCCATTGTATCAGTTAATGCATTCATTCGTCTAGGAATATGTTGATATGTTATAAAGTTAAAATGTCTTTCTAGAAAATGAATATGTAAATACAATCTCAGAATGTATGGATTTGTAACCGAATAATAACCATTGACATGAAGAATTAGAAGCTGTGAATCTAGATTTACAAGAAATTCGCGTATGTTGAGGTTGATTGCCTCGGTTAATAGTTCAATGAAAACACTATATTCAGCAACATTGTTGTAGTTTGTCTTAGACAAATACCTTGCAGATCTATCAACTCACCAGCAGGATCATAGATTACCCATGTTGTTGAAGACAAATTCCTGGTACTACGGGAAGCACCATCCGCGAAACTGATATAAAGGGTAATAGACATCTGCACAATAAGCAAGACCCAACAATCAGGAAAAACACTCACAAAGCACACCACACCAAAACATGTACAAAAATGAAAACAACACCTATGTACAAAAATCATGCATGAATGACTCATGCATAATATTTTTTGAGATACAACCCATTTCCAGGTTGTTCTAAAGGATGACCTTTGCAATCAATGAGCTCATAAGCCCCATTCTGTAACACGTGTTTAATAATGTAGGGCCCATGCCACATGGGTTGAAATTTTCTTGCCCCCAGCTTATCATGATCTTGGTCATATAGGAGGACGATATCTCCTTCAACGAAGGAACGAGGGGAAACCGATTGGTCAAAATGAGCTTTGACTCGCTTCCTCTATGCTTCAATAACCAGAGCAGCAAAGTGGCAGGTTTCATCCAGCCTTTCTAAATAAATGAGACGCTCTTCTTCTGGTAAAGTGTTTGGCAGTAATTCAATGACCAACTTGAGCGAAGGTATTTCACATTCAATCGAAAGAGTAGCTTCCAGACAGTAAACCAACTGGAAAGGAGTGAATCCGGTTGCATTCTTAACTAAGGTTTGGTACGCAAGAAGAGACAAAAATAACATGAGATGCCAATTTGATTTATGGATCCCAATCATACGTTGAAGCATGGTGACAAGAACTTTGTTCATAGCTTAAACTTGGCCATTGGCCTGAGGGTAGTGCGGCATTGAGCTATCGTGACATAGAACCAACTTAGAAGTCAACTCCGCCACCATATATTGCCGAAAATGGGAATAGTGATCGGTAACGATGGCTTGAGGGACACCAAACCTAGCAATGATATGATTGAATATGAATTAAGCAGTTGTCTTACCATCAGCGGCAAGTTTAGGCATTGCTTCGGCCCATTTGGTGAAGTAGTCCATGGCTACGGTAATATAGGCATGCCCCCCGGCCGAGTGAGGGTTACACGTCATAAAATTGATGCCCCACTTTGCAAATGGAGAAACAATAATGATAGGATGAAGAGGTACAAGCAGCACACGCAACTTCCGTTGGTAAATATGGAAATCATGACATTTACGAATGGAAAAAATGCAGTCCTTCAAGATATAAGGCCAAAAATAACTAGCATGAAGAATCTTTCATGTAGTACAATAACCAGACATGTGACTGCCACAGGTGCCACTGTGACAGTCATTCAAAGCTTTTTCATCTTCCTCGAGATTCAAACATCGACAGTGTATGTAATCGACTCCGACATGATAGAGCATATCTTCGACTATATGATAAGGTTGTGACTGATGTCGGATGCAACAACGGGCATCCTTTGTCAACTTAGATCTGAAGGTAGAAGTCTAGAGATATATGATGATATCACCGTACTAAGGATCAAGGGTGCTAATCAAGAAAAGCGAATCGTCTGGAATTTATTCCTCAGAACGAGAGGGAGCAGAGTCAGAAGGGAGGGAACACATCAAATTAGAAATCACTAATGACTTCTTCAACTTGGCAGTAGTAAATTCCAAATCGAACTCTTGGAGGATAACAATCCACTTCGAGTATTTCGCCCCCAAAAATTTTCGATACAATATGTAAGTCATCGGGTTGCAATTAGAAATCACAGTCATAGTATGCAAAAGAATATAATGATGAAAATGCTGAACGGCCTGAACCACAGCCAGCGTTAACTTCTTGACATGTGCATAGCATGTTTCAGGATTGAGAAGGTTACGAGACAAGTAATAGATAACATGCTTGTGACCATCATCATCGTCTTGTACGAAATCCATGGTAATCGTGTTGAAAGCGGTGTCTAAATAGAGGGAAAAATCACGATGATGATTTGAAGGACACAATAGAGGAGTATTGACAAGAAATGTTTTCAATGCATTAAAATAATTCTGAGAAATATCATCCCAATAGAATGGGACAACCTGCTCTAAATTCTGTGTGAATCCTTTAGCCATTTCTGCATATTTAGGTATGAAACTACGTAGAAAATTAGCCTTCCCTTGTAAACTCTACAATTGATGTAATGAGGAGGGAGAGGGGAGATTGATAATAGCCTCAAACTTGAGTGGATCGAGGCAAATTCTGTCTTTAGACACGATAAACCCTAACAGTCTACCGAAATCAACACAGAAGACGCACTTATCTAGATTAAGACAAATGTTGTAGCATCGACAATGAAGAAAAATATGATGAAGATGGTTAGGATGATCTCTACGCTTAGCTGAATAAGTTGGAAGGTCATCGAGATAAGGCTGAACGATGTGACGAATATCATGGAAAGCATATGACATCGCCTGTTGAAAATTGGCCCCATCATTCTTTAAGCCAAAAGGGAGCTTCTTATATGTGAAGGTACCCCAAGGACAGACGAAGGAAGTCTTGTGTTGATCATTCGGGAGAATTTTAATCTGATTATAACAAGAAAAACCTTCCATGAGGGAAAAAATATCACTCCCGGCACAGTCATCAATGATTTGATCGATAAAGGGAGTAGGATATAATTATCCTTGGGACAAACTCGATTGATATCACGATAATCAAAACAGTCCTGAATTGTTCCCTGTTTCTTATCCACAGGAATGATATTAGATACCCATTCTGTCAATGTAATCAGATAAATGAAACCAGCTTTGAGAATCTTTTCGACTTCACTCTTAATGGCAACAACTTTTCTAGGGTGCACTGGATGAAGACACTAGTGAACAGGTTTCTAACCATGGTAAGTATGAATTTCATGCACCACTATACTAGGATCAATGCCGGGAATTTCTTCGTAGGACCATCCGAAGACATCATGGAACTCGTGGAAAAGGTTAGTATAAAATTGTAATTCATCTGAAGAATAAGGGACCCTGATATGGATGTTCTCGACGATTCTCGGTTTAACAGAAATATCAATAGGCATTGTCTATGTAATGTTACTCAAGTTAACTTCCAAAAAAAACTACATGTGTCTAGCCTAGACCACGAAAAATGTTGCGTTAGGTTTCAATGTTGCCTTATGTTCATTGAGTGAATTTTAGAGTTGAAATTGGATTATGTTTCAATTTCAAGGCCCTATCTAATGTGGACCTCAAATTTCCTAGATGCAGACTATATGCGAATGAACATCATTTTTAATTCAATTAATGCTAGTTACGAGAAGGATAGAGATCTTTCAAACAATATCAAACAATGAAAGTATGCGAAGAAATCCACTAATGCATCTAATGCAATCAAACAAAAATGAAACTCTTTCCTAGACTAATAAGCACTAGTTATGCAAAAGAAATTTTCATTTTCAATGCAAAGAAAGAGTGCAATTTTTTTTTTTTTTTTTTTAATTTTCCAATGAAACGAAGCACACAATGCACTAATTCAATGAAAAACAAAATAAACACTAGCTTGAGTATTGCGAATGTAGGAATCGAAATTGAATTATTCAATCAATGCAAAACAAACACAAGAAAGAACTCAAACTAATGCCGCAATATTTAAACTAAAAAAGAGAGAGAGTGTTCCAAAATGACCCAAAACAAGAAATATAATCAACGCTCGGAGAAACAAGAGGAGGAATCATCGAAAATGAAATGATCATTCAACCAAAGAAAACACTCAAAAAGATAGAGAAAACACAGCACAATCAACCCAAGAATGAGACTGAAAACAATCAAAGAGACTTGATTTCTAGACGGAAGGCTTAGTGCACAAAGACACTTAGAAACCCTAAGGCCTAATCTACAGCGATAGGAAAATGGACAAACAACTGAGAAAAACAAGTCTATAGTAGTCAAAACAATCCCAAAGGCTTAATTACATATAAAAAATAACCTAGATTCAAGCACAATTGACCAAAAAACTCATCAAACAGGGTAAACCTAATTCTATAGGAGTTGGTGCAACTATGAGGCTGTATTCATTGCCAAATAGGGGTTGGCGCGACTGCACCAATAAGCGCGTTTGTTAAAAAAAAAAAAGCGCCAAGCCATATAACTATAGAAAACAGGCAAATCCAATGAGCAGAGGTCAACCTTGACACTCTGGAGCTGAACAGGGAATGGCAAGCAAGCTAACAAAGCAGAAAAAGACATACAAGCAAGCCAACGACTAAAGTCGACCCAACAAGATAAAATGAAAAACTCACACTAATTCCCCAGTGGAGTCCCCAATTTGTTAAATAGGTAAATCCTCTATGTGGACAGAGACGATCCACAGAGACAATCCCTCTAGCCCTAGGGTGGGTCTAGAAAAAAAGAGACATTCTAGAGTGTAGGTTCCTAATTACAGAATGAAAGAGGACATGGTAGATCGACCTACCTGGGATCCAATGCTGTAATCTCGACTGTAGTAGTGGTGGCCTCTCTCTCCTTCCTTGGCCAGTCACAATCCTTCTGCAGTCATTCTCGAATAACTGCACATAGAAAAGTGAACAAGAACAACATACAACATAATAATTCCATTCGTAATCACTAACCAGTCAAAGAGGGCTAAACATATTGCATTGAATAAACGATAACAAAAAATGGGAACCCAAACAATAGTCACGTATATATTGATAGAAGGAAGAGGTACAACCAAAGCTTTGACGTCGCAGTATCCTACAGTGTGGTTAAGCTGAAGTGCACCTCGAACACTTGTTAGGGGATTCAGATGGGATGAGGGCATGGGCTTAAGCTCTCTCAACGAAGTTCCTTCTTGTTCTATATCTTCAACAAGTCAACTACAGTAATTCAATTCTTCATGTTTAGCTAGCTTATGCAAGGAGAGATATCTTCTTTTTATAGAGGAAAAGGAGGAGGTTAGGATCCCTACAAAGGTGGAAGGGAGGCCTATCCTTTAGGAGGTTCTCATGGGAGGTGGAAACCATAAACTAAAGGAGGGAGTTTACGGTTATTCAGTCCAACCACTCCTAATGAATCATCCTCGAAGTTGTTGAAGTGGAATTTTTGCCTCTATTTTTAAAAAACATTCCATAAACAACTTGGCAGGGGCGTCTAACTGGGACAGAGTGCCAACTGGCGTGGGGCCCAGTGTTAATATTCTCCATCGGCGTGATGATAGAACTAGCTACTGGCGCCAAGGCAAAAACATAGGTTTTTGAAGCTCTGCTCAAGGAATTGTCAACAGAAGGAATATTGCTCTCATGTAAAGGGATGCAATGATGGTCTTTGCAAGGAATGACACTTTTTATTAGTCACAGAAATGACCCTCCAACGTGTGAGTTGGGGATTGCAGGGACAGTGACAAAATGTTGTGAAACACTTGGAAAGGTTGTTGCCATTGGAGAGGCTGTTGTCCTTGGAAAGATTATTTCCCTTGAAGAGGTTGTTGCCCTTGAAGAGGCTGCTGCCCTTGGAGAGTTTGTTACACTTGGAGAGGCTTCTACCCTTGAAAAGGCTGCTGTCCTTGAGGTGCCATATAGCCACCTTGAGAGCTATCTTGAGGAATATTTTCCTGAAAAACATATAGACGTGTTCCATTGTCAAAGATTCGGTGGTAGATTCATACAGATGAGTTGACTTGGTAAAAGTTTCAGAAGATGGAGATGCTCCTGAGAAGGTGCCAGAGAACGACTAGTACCCAGTAGGAACATATGGACCACCATACAAAAATGTTTTTGGTGATGAAGAAAACATATATGGTCTGATAGACATGCTTTGTGAAGCCATGTAACTTCCTCTAGGTATAGATTAAAAAGGTATGTGGCGTGGTGACTGATTGTAACCAGATTTGTGTAGAAATTCAGTAATTTGATAATACCAAGGATTCGGTCTAAAAGGAACGAAAGGGTAAACTGGTTCACTATACCTTAGATCTAAAGATTCCTGACGATAAGGAATTGTAATATGTTCTTCCACATCAGATATCTCTTCAATGCTAATTAGGCAAGGAGGAAGATTCTCAATAATAAGAAGTTTCGCTCAAGGTGAACAAGGATGACTAGGAGTTGGGGCTATGAGATCTGAAGGTGACTCAGACATAGTAGATTCAAATTCAGTGAATTGTGCATCTAAAAATTAACTAATAACATATTCAACCGTAATTACATCATAAATTTATGGTTATTCTTGATCTTTTTCAATTATCTGAGGTTGATTAACGTCGAAATCGGGATGTATTACAATGGATGTTCCTCCTTGTTCAGTAGACTCAGTTCTTTATTGTTGAACTCTTTAAGTTTTGATTTTTTCCAATTGATAGGGTGTATACTAAGGGGGTTTCCCTTACATTCTACTTGAATGTCTTGGAAATTCAACCACGATTAATCTTTTAACACACGAAATCAAAAAATTTCAAAATAATACACCTAAGGTTGCTAAATATAAATAAAATGAGCATGCGCCTACGAAATGTAAGAGAAAAACCACACAAAAAGAATATGTTTCAACAATAACAACACTAATTCATGATGAAATCCAACGTCACATAAATTAATGTGGAAAAATGGCAGTGAAAAGTTACCGTGACAACTTCCTTAATGAAACACTTCGGTGCAAGTAACTTCACTATGCCTTCTCAAAGTGAAGAGTACTCTCTTGAATGTGCAAGTGAGTCTAGTCAACGTCTGCTCCAGGTACAGTGGAACCTTCCCTCCACTGTTGCCTTGGGAAAAATCCTAAATATTATGGCCACTAAGGTCGCCAAATGAGACAATTTCACCTATGGGAATAGTATACAATCCCATATACATGCAATGGTAAAATATAAAGCTCAATCCCCTTGAAATCTCCTCGACATGGTAAATCTGAGGTTTTCTAACAAGTGACCCCAGCCTCCTCGAAAATGGTTAATCTGATTTTTACCATTTGTATTACGTGCATGTCTTCTATCTTCACCAATTAAGTAGGTACGATTACCTCACTCAGTCTGACATGACCTCGTTCTTGACTCGGTCCCAAAGTACAAATGCAACAATTGTATTTCCCTGCCACAAGATTCTACTTCTTTATGTAACTGCTTTGGAATGTTAATTACAACCTATTCCAAAGCACTAGCCAAAGCTAAATTGGTGGAATGAGCCCTAGAAAATGTAAACAATATATAGATTGATTTTATTAAGCGTTGTATTGATCTGTTTGTTATTTACGCAAATGGTTATGGAGATGAAACTTGATGATATTGTGACGTCACTCAAAATACTCTAAATGCATCAATACGAAAATGAAACTCTTTTATTTCAATGAATTCTATTTCAGAGAAAGTTGAAGGATTTTTGAATTCAAAAAGTACAAGCTTCCTAAAACTTTAAATAAAATTCGTTTTCATCAAGAAAGAAATTTCAAAAAGAATACAATTTTCAAGCATGAAAAATATCTCTATTGTGAAGAAAATTTCATTGATTACAAAGCCAAAAAACTACAATTGTGATGAACAAAAAACTATTGAAAGAAAGCAACTTCTAACAACCCTAAAAAGTATAAAAGCTTCAAAGAAAATAAAAGTTCTAATTATCAATCCTAACTAGGATACCTATGAGTGTACTTTTAATGATTTCTCTTATTTTTAAGCAAACTAAAAATGTTTCCACTTGACCTAGCAAAAATGAAATCATAAAAGACTAGCTTGAGATTTCGTCCTTTGTTCTTTCCTCCTTTTTTTTAATTCTATTTAATTTTATTTTTAATGAAATTATTTATTATGTATCTATTGTTACTTGTTTCCTTTCTCATTTCTCGTTTTGATTAATGCCTTTATATATATATATATTCATTTAAATAAAAATAATTAAACTTAAAACTTTCCAATTTTCCATATAAATATTTTAACCTTACATCAAAAAAATAAGTAATAACTAATATGGCTATATAACGTCTAGTTCCTAATAACTAGTTTATAAGTAGCTATTATTTTAATTATTTTGATAACTAATTCCCAACTGCCAGTTCTTAAGGACTAACTCTCGACCATGATGCATCTCTACTATTTATTCTATAGAATTGTTTGCTTTTTTCACCTTTGTCCTAAAGATGAACCACAACCAATCCTATAGATGAAATTAATCTGAACTACATCTCATTTATAATATAACTTAATAATAATTTATAATTTAGTAAGAGTAAAGATGCTCTCGATTTAAGTCATAAAAATAGGACAACAAATCTACGAAGTATCACTAAATATAAGAATTACTTACGCCTTAATTACACTAAAATAAAACTTAAAAGAAAATTAATTACCTTTCCAGCATTATAATAAAGGGTCAACATATCATTTATAAAAATTAAACCAAATAGAAAAATAAATGCATAGAACCACTAAATTTATTAACCCTTCACATACTAAAAAAATTGAGTAATGTATACGTCCACCCAACCATTAAATTTATCAACCCTTTATAAGTACACAACCTTCTTTATAAGGAAATGGGGTGATTTGTTGGACATATGAGTACATTAACTTCTTTACAAGGACATGGGGTGATTTGTTGGACATCGTAAAGTTCCACAATTCCTGAAAAAATGTTGGTAATTGATAAGGAGGATGGTCAGAACTATATATTGTAATTTTAGTGAAATATTTATATAAAAACCAATCACCCAATTTAGTTTATTCACTAAGTTGTATAATCCTTTCGATCTCTTGTAATGTTCTTGGAATACTATCACCACTCAAAATATTGAGACATCCATGAAGAAATTGATCCAAAAAATTAGAAAAAGAAAACTCTTTATAGTCTTTCCCGGCCAATGAAGTCCAATGAACAACTTACATTTCATTACCCTGTAAATCATAATTTTGCAACTGTATTTGGAATCTCTCTAATTAATAATCCAAGAACAAATAAATCAACACAGACGGATATTTAAATTTTTTTCAGTTTGAAACTCTAGGATTTGTTTTTGAATAACGTCTAAGACGAACTCGCTAAAATTGAAGAATATTGTTGGTTTATTTCATGGTACGAAGGTTGATAGAAAACCCAATGTAACCTCATCTACTACCTCGTCACTTTCATACCCTAGCTGAAAACTTACCATATAAATGATTTGTATAGAAATATTGGGGAACATAGAGGAAGGATAAGGATGATTATGCTGGGGAATTCCAGCTCCTTCCAGTATAAAAAATAAAAGTTCTTTATTCAAAATTCATCTTTTGATATATTCCTAACAATAATTCACTGGAAATTGGATGAAACAAACTAGGAAGAATGACATGTAAAACGCATAATATTGATTCAAAGGTTATGTATAATAGGAATTCTTCATTCTTAGCAATTACAATTCTCACACTTGGAAAGTAGATATATTCACACTAAGGGCGATTCATCGAGTATAGCACATGGAGAGGGAGGTATGTTTTTTCTTGCATTCTAGATCCTTGTCTTTCTATGAACTCATTATTGAATGTAAAATAGCGGAAAATAGAGTTTTATTACCCATAAAATGATGACAGTTAGATTTCTTGGAATTTCTAGCTTTCAATCTACTAAAATAGCAATATTCAGGTCCTTTGTAGCTCCACTGAATGGACGAAGGTATGAAGTTAGATAAACATAAAGAGATATTGTGGGAATATCGGGCTATATATGAGAACTTAGCAGTGGGATACTTTAATGATCTAATTTTTTGAAAGCTAAAAAATTATCTTTGAATAATGTATGCCTTAATAACTAACAATCAATGGGATTGATAGATGGTAACAAGAATAATGTAGTTAACATGCCTCTAAAATAATAGAGCCACAAAATATTTTGCGAAAGTTTTTAATTAGTAGAAATTATTTATGGGTTTGTAGTGGGGGACATGGGCAGTAAATGGTTCCAAGCAAGGCAGTGTAAAACTCGCAAGAGGATGCCTTGTAGCTTTGGCAGTTTTTAAAAACATTGTTATTAGACCCCCATTCCCCCCCTCCGTTAAATTTCAACCAAGCAAGGGTGGTACGCAATAAAATGAAAGCTATCCATCACCATAGGGTAAATCTCCACCATTTAAAGATACAATAACTATATATGGGTGCATTACTTATAATATTTATTGAAACTAAATAATAAATTAAACTTTTAAAAATCTACATGTCACCTATAGAGTGGAAAACATATTTATTTGCAAAGTGATTTGAAAAGAAAATATTTTTTGGAAAATTTTCTTAGGACAAGAAAATGTTACAACACTCATTAGTAATTACAACCAAGCACGATATATAAATACAAGGGAATAATGTCAATTTGGTCAATATACGATGTCTATGATTTTTAAAAGTGTATTTCTAGGATTTTGGTCATAAACCCTACACATTCCTTGATCCATCATTTATTAGAGATTTTACTTTAGCTAAAACACCTAGTCCTAGGTTTTATCTAATTCAACCTTTTCTACGATTTTAACACATACCCCAGAATATTCTTTCAAAACTAGCATTTAAGAATCATTTATCCATGAAAACCCTGATGCAAGAGCTAGTGTTTTCTAAGAGGAAATGACTATATAAGGTTAATCCTATCTATGGTTCATAAACCATAATACTTCACAAGTTTGAAACACCTACAAACAGTAGAAACTCTTTGATGTAGACCCTACATAATGACCATTACCATAACCTTGACCCATAACATGAAATGCATAAAATAATTTCTACATATGAATGTTTACTTATATGGAAAATATGTCAATTTTTTTCAATACACAGAACAAACAAGAAAAAAATACTCCATAAATTATAGGGAATTCAACGGCCATATAATCTAAGAGAGAATTAACAACATTGCTTTAAAGGAAAAATATATGCAATAATAATAATGCATCAAACCACTAATAGAAGTGGATGTTAAGTCCTTAATGTTGTTCATGAAGAGAAGAAAAAAAGGGTTTAACCTCTTTAGAAACTCACTTTTGGAAGTTTTTAAAAACATTGTTATTAGACCCCCATTCCCCCCCTCCGTTAAATTTCAACCAAGCAAGGGTGGTACGCAATAAAATGAAAGCTATCCATCACCATAGGGTAAATCTCCACCATTTAAAGATACAATAACTATATATGGGTGCATTACTTATAATATTTATTGAAACTAAATAATAAATTAAACTTTTAAAAATCTACATGTCACCTATAGAGTGGAAAACATATTTATTTGCAAAGTGATTTGAAAAGAAAATATTTTTTGGAAAATTTTCTTAGGACAAGAAAATGTTACAACACTCATTAGTAATTACAACCAAGCACGATATATAAATACAAGGGAATAATGTCAATTTGGTCAATATACGATGTCTATGATTTTTAAAAGTGTATTTCTAGGATTTTGGTCATAAACCCTACACATTCCTCGATCCATCATTTATTAGAGATTTTACTTTAGCTAAAACACCTAGTCCTAGGTTTTATCTAATTCAACCTTTTCTACGATTTTAACACATACCCCAGAATATTCTTTCAAAACTAGCATTTAAGAATCATTTATCCATGAAAACCCTGATGCAAGAGCTAGTGTTTTCTAAGAGGAAATGACTATATAGGGTTAATCCGATCTATGGTTCATAAACCATAATACTTCACAAGTTTGAAACACCTACAAACAGTAGAAACTCTTTGATGTAGACCCTACATAATGACCATTACCATAACCTTGACCCATAACATGAAATGCATAAAATAATTTCAACATATGAATGTTTACTTATATGGAAAATATGTCAATTTTTTTCAATACACAGAACAAACAAGAAAAAAATACTCCATAAATTATAGGGAATTCAACGACCATATAATCTAAGAGAGAATTAACAACATTGCTTTAAAGGAAAAATATATGCAATAATAATAATGCATCAAACCACTAATAGAAGTGGATGTTAAGTCCTTAATTTTGTTCATGAAGAGAAGAAAAAAAGGGTTTAACCTCTTTAGAAACTCACTTTTGGATATTATAAATCATTTAGAGTAAATCAAATTGACTATTAAATTGTCATTGATTAGTTGGTTATTGGACCATCCAGTCCAAATACCATTTTTCCTAGTGTTGGAATGTGTTTCAATAGCATTATGGAATATTCAAGTTACTTTTCAATATTTTATGTATGCCATAACATTGGTCATTAGAATTCTGGTTCATTAATACTGAATATGGAATGTAAAGGAAAGAACTTCATTTAATAATTTTTCCTCTGAGAGGCATGAGATGGAAAGTAAACCTTATTATATGATATTTCTTAGCATTTTTCCCAAGCCTTCCTTCTAGCTAGATCTCCAAGACCTCTATACAATATGTACGTCCTCACATCAACTACTAGTAGTTGATTATTGAAAACAAATCCTTGAGAAGACTAGATGGCATTAACGTAAGTTGAAGGAGTTTTGGGGTCAAATAACAACCCATATTTAATATATTAAGATCTCTTAAGCTATCTGATAGAGGAATAGATCTTTCTCCAATAACCATGATAGACTTTGATAAGGATATGTCTCGCAAGGTACTTTGTCTCTTAAATAAGCTTAAAACATCGAAAAGAAACACACAAACCATTAGTTTCACATATAGGGTCAATCATAGAGGAAATATATATAACTCCTTTCTCATTAAAAAATATGACATGAAACAAATTCACCTCCAAAAGCTTCAAAGGGACTTCACTATTATTTCTCTATCACAATAAACAAGAATAAGAAACCAATAGACATCCATTCAATCTTTTCCCTCTCTTTGATGATTCCAGGTCGCTATAGAAAGATCAATTTTATCAACGAAATAAATACCAACAAAAAATTCTCAAAACCCTCTATCGTTTGTGATCTTCATTCCCTGCAAGTCCAAATATGATTATATCCTAGTCCCTACTCTAAGGATTCTTCTTATATATGGCATGGAAATAGTGCAATAAATAAATATTCCAAGCATTTAGTACCCAAGTGGAATCCCTATTGGACATTCTTCCTAACAACTTAAAAGGAATATTTCTCATCAATCCATGGTACACTTCAGATTTTGAGGTGTTAGAATCAAATTTATAGAATTATGAGCATTTTAGCTAACTTGAAATATCAAAATAGCTCACTTTATATTATTAATTTACACTCCTCCTCTCCTCTTCGTTGTTCCTTCTTGTAGGATCAATTTTCCAAGCACAATTTTGATAGAGCATTGAAGGATAACCCTAGTGTGGAAGGATTTAGAGGATTCTTGCAGATGGACTCCGACACAATCCTTGATCTCTATGAGGGAAGTGAACAATGAGAATTTTGAAGATATTTTCTCCTTAGAGTTTGTAATAATGCAAGCACAAGAAACATCTCCAAGATCTATATCAAAGGTCACTCATAGCTGGTTATCTCTCTGGTTTTAAAATAATTGGTTCATTTAATTCATATATCAGAACCTAAGGAGGATTGCTCAAAATTAGCCAAATGACAGGATCAGGAACTACTCTAAATGGTTTATCTATAATGTGTAACAATATAATGGAGTAATAAATTAAATAATATTAAGAAATGAGTCAAAATATAATATCATTTAATTAAAGAATCCTTTAGGCTTAATGGTTATAAATTTAGATCTAAATCCATATGCCATCCATGGTGTTTTTTCCCTAGAGAAAGTTCTTAATTAAATGGGAAACAATGCCTAGGACATCTTCTCAAATATGATATATATATTTTTTAAAATATGCCCAAAGACAAACCCTTTATGTCTAATGAGTCTTAATTCTTGGAAGTTTGAAAAAACCTCAATTGTGTTGTGTATTAGTGATCACATTCTATTTTTAAGTTGCAAAATAAAAGGAAGATATCAAATAAAATAATTTTTATATACCAGCCTATCACAGAATCCAATATAATAAACCCTAGAAGAAAATAATTCTATTGAATGGAAGGAAAAAAAAAGAGTGATGAAGGAGTGGAGCATTATATTAAGGTTTCTTTTAATAATTACATGTAGTTTCTGCAATTTTTGAAGAAATTCATAGATAAATTAGTTTTGAAAGTAAGAAACCAAATGTCATACACTTAGTTGAAAAGAAAAGAATAACATTGAGAAAATCACACAGGAAGACACATACAATGAGAAATATTTTGGAATCAACTTTATAAACCTTATTCCACTTCCAAAATCAGTTACACATTACACAAATATCTGTAGAAAATTTTATGATATTTCAAAATTTAGAACCTACTTCAGTGGTTCTCCAATTTTTTTAAAGACTACATCAAAAAAGTGATGAGATAATTGTCAAGAATTCCCTAACTATTTTAACTATTCCTTAAAAATAAAAGTCTCTCAAAATTTACAAAAACAATTCTCTCATTATCGAGAAGAAGCATTAGTGGTGGAACTTTTTGTTTGATAAGGAGCTCTTGGTTCCACAATCCAGACTTAGAAAGGAGTAGTTACTTGTTCCCACTTTTTCCAAATGATTTGGTTTGGAAGGGGGCACAAAATCATATTTTGATATGAAACGGGAACTTTTTCAATTAGGTGAAATTGAGCTTAGTATAAAACAATGTCTTTACCTACCATGATAGTTGAAAATACCTTTGTAGGTAATTTATTATAATATTTCCTTTTAATATTTCAGTCTTCTCATGAGAGCTATCCACCTTTCTTTTAGTAGCTACCAATTATTTTTCATATAGATCACATGAAAGTAAATCACCTAGATGATTCCAACAATTTGGTAAGCACATTCTAGTTCTTTGATCAAACATGGAACTAAATCAGGTAATTGATATTTGAACCCCCTTTAGTATTTTTTGAGCTTAAAAAACAAAGCTATTCTTTTAACACCCTTATTAATATTTATGATTATTGTATTTTTGTCTGAAATGTCTAATTCCCTAAACACTATTGTTGTCTTTTCATTCAGGAACTTCACCATTTTTTTGGCCTTTTGCACCACCTTCTCTATCAATTATTTACATGTAAAAATGTCCATTTTGGACCTTTTAGCCATAATCATATATTATGGATGAATGTGGATGCATTACTATATAACAAAAACTTTCTAGATAATAGTGTCCCAAATAATTTATCTAGCCTCTAATAGGGACATATTACTCTTCAACATGGACTTTAATTCTTTAATTTGATCATGTGCCTCTTTATACTTATTTTTCAACTTAGTTTTGTTTTAATTGGTCATATTCAATAATATTTATTTTTCTTTCAATTGTTCCTTATTTAAATACAAATCATCTTCAGTCCTCTTCAATTAATCCTCTAATTTTTTTTTATCTCAGTCACCATTCTTGTCAACTTTGTAGAAAATCCACGTAGATTCAAATTGACATTTGTAATATGCCAAAAAAAATACTTGAATCTACTCTACAAATTTCAGAAACCAATTGAAATCACAAAATCACATGAACAAGAAACAGAAATAATTTTAGTCGCACAACACAAAGATTTTGCGGTGTTATCGCCACCAAAATCATACTTGATTGGTTGCTATTCAGGCAACTTCAGTGTAACTATTTCAAACAAATCTTGTAATTGAGGCTTAGCCTCCTTAGCCTTACAGGGCTCTCTCAAGGGTTAATGATATGGAATAAAGATATAGATAGATGGATAACTCTATGAATTAAGTCTTGATTTTGTATATTTGGAGGCTGAAAAGATGAAGGCTAATACTACCATTGGGCTTATGGAGTCAACAAATCAGTAGGTTCAGTGGAAAGGTTTCTAGACATGGAAGCTAAGGAAAATAGTGGTCTTAAACAAAGACAATTCACTCAAGAACATAGGTCAACACAGTCATTTCATTACTAAAGGAAGTTAGAGCATAGAGTTATGAATTCTGACTAATAGCAATGAAATCTACTGCTAGTGGTTCAAAGGCAATTCACTCATAAAACATAGAAAAACATAGTCACCTCATTACCAAAGGAAGTTATAGTATAGGGTTATGAATTCTGAGTAATAGCAATGGGATTTACTGCAAGTAGTTAAACATAATATGTAGATCAATAAAACATTAAAACCCCATGAGAATCTTAAGTCTGTCAAGAAGAAAACCTCTCTGCATTATTGATCACAGTCAATTACATAAAGCATCAATTTTGCCAAAAAGTCTCCAACCCTTTAGTAATTCAACCTCTTAGCCTTTAATAGACATCTTACAACATGAGATGATCTACCTCTAATCTAAATACATCAAATTTCTAACTACTAACACATTTCATAACCATAAGACATGGAATTTATTACAAAAAGACACCTAATCTACTTAATAGTCCTATTACAAATAGGACTCAAACTCCTTATCATTATCTATAACAACATTCTCTAATTGAAATTAAATCATTTTCCAAGCATATCATCACATGGTAGAATTTGGATGATGGGCTTCAACTCTTCATGAACACTGTGTTGACCTCCACAAAAGCAGGAAATAGTACCCTGTTTTTTAGGTATAAGATCCTTTGAAAACTTTGAATATTTTGACCATCATTTAAACTTTCTTTCATGGTCCTATCTTGTTGGAGATTATCTTAAAATTTCTCATCACTCATCCTTAGCCTCTAGCTCTCAAAAACTACTTCCAAAACTATTCAAAAGTGTTGTATTGTACTGCGCTATGAAAACATAGTAGTTTCGTCACGCCTTTGAAACACTGCCATTTTAAGCTTTAATTCTCTAAAAAATTATTTCTTTCCACTTGCAATATTTAAATGACCCTTTAATACATATCCCATAGCAATTATATCTCTTGAATCACTCTTAAACCTTTCAAAAACTGACCAAAATAAGAAAGAAAAGAAGCTACAGTAGTTTTGTAGCGCTTTTTTCCTTTTTTACAATGACTGCGCTACGAAACTGCTAAGTATGCAGATTCTTCATAAATTTGCCAAGTGAAAAGTGTGGTTGCCAAAAAAATCAAAATACAACCTGTCTTCATCATCTACAAACCATACAAACCATAAACCAACTTCATTTTAGCTTTCTCCTTCATAACTTCTAAACTTCTTGCAGATTTCTCCTGTTTTTTTTCTTGAAAAATAGGTCTTGAGACAGAGCCTATATCTCCTAATCCATAATGTAGTTTTAGAAAATGAAGGTGGTTTTCGTAGGAAATTATGTCTTGAATACAAATCTCTCTCGGGTTTTTGAAACACATCTCCTTCTATCCAGAAACTCCGTTTGAAAAACATGTGTAAAACAGGAAAACTTTGTTTTCTGAAAATAGGGCTTCAAATAAAGCCTTGTATATCCCAATTTATAACACCTATGAGAAACGTGAGAGAGGTTATTTTTATTTGATATGTCTTTGAAAATAACCTCTCTCAGTTTCTTAAAATACCTTTTTTGTTGCTTAGAAATCTCCTTTTAATTTGACTGCTCAAAACAAAAAAACAGGGTTTTTGCTTCATTACTTTCAATAGTTTCATAGCGCTTTCTACCTTTTTTACATTGGACGCGCTATGAAAATAGGGATTATTAGCTTATTAGGAAATTTTTGCATGAAAATTTTGGGAAATGAAATACAAATGGAAAATGATGAATGTTTGACATGAACGAACTTTAAAGAAGGCTTTATTTGAACCTTAGGATGAGCTTTAAACTATAAAAAATCTAAAACATTCCCTTGATCAAACCTAAAATGAATCCTACAACCCTGTTTTGAATCATGAACCTATTTTACCTTGAAAAAATGATGTTTGAATTTTTTAAGTGATAACATGGGGAAAGCCTCAACTAAAAATCTTGATATATATATATATATATATATATATATATATTGTGTAAGTCAGAAAATATGAGAACAATAAAATGATTTTCTCAGGCTGGAGAACTCTCTGCACTATCTTTATCTATTACATTGATTCATAGGAAAGCTTGGTTCAATACTTAACCAAATTATTTTCCTCAAGGATCCCTATTTCCTTGCAAAATTTCCTTGGGTAATTACGCCCTATTAAAAAATAAATTAGCCATTAATTATTGTGCAATACATCAAGGCTCATCCTTTGATTCCATGCACCACCTATACAATTGGATGATTATACAACTAATAGTACACTTTTCTTTAACTCAAATCTCAAGTGGGTCTTTCTCAGAACTTACATGCATGAGTTATTTATGAGTGAATTATCAATTATCTAATTGATCACTACATGTGAATCAAATATAATTTTCACAACTTGACCTCTCTCCGGCTCCTACATTAGTTAGAACTAGTTGAATTGATTTCAACTCAAATAAATTCAACGAGGGCTCCTATAATTTAGTAGATGCTCTACATGCCTCCAATTTGACCCTAAAATCGAACTAAATGAACCAAATAATTCTTCATAACTTAGTTAACTCATACAAGTTGTCATGTGATGTCAAATTATGATTTTGTATTAATTTAATCAAGTGAAAATTAAATTAAAATTATTCTTGATGCCATTTTCAAGATTTCTTGTTTCCATTTTCAATAGTCCCTATCAACAAGAAAGGAATTCAACTCTATCCTAATATGGTTTCTTTGGAAAGTTATGTATGAAACACTTATCACTATTTTTGTTGCAACTACAACATTTACAATTGAAAATAATCCCAAAAATAAATAAATTGAATCACCTGCATCTCCAAATGTCTACTGGGAAAAAGTGTGATGCTGCTAACTCTCCTATTGAGCCTCTTGCTCTACTTTCAACACTCCTTTTAACTCTTCCTCATCTTACTAAAAATTATCCTCCTGCTACTGATTATTGTGGGCCAATGTAGCAAGGGTAATGATCCATGAGAAAAGACATCTCAATGGACCCTACCCAAACTTCTACGCTCTTGGGACTATTTCTTCACATTACCCCACCTATTAGCTAGAGGTATGTCTGCATGTGCTCCCTTTTCCCATTTCGGTTCAAATTTTCCCCTACTAGAGGTCTCTTCTTGAGTGAATGTCTCCAATATATATCCTCTGTACTTCTCCAGTTGTGGTTGCTCCACAAATTGTTGAGGATTCTTCTGAGGCTGCATGTTGAGAGGTAATTCATGCTCCCTCACAACCACCAAGTCTCTAACCTTTTCCTTGCTCCTCAAGGTTTTCATGCCTATGTTACCTAAAGCGCATATAGGTTCTTGAATCACAGAGCAATTTATTTCATTTGCACATGGTGATGTGTCTAAGGAAAAAATTCCCTTTGCTAAATATCGCATCGTATCTGTGGTCTTCCAATACCATGACAGAAACAGGATTTATCCTTAGTCTTGGAATAAAAAACACATATGTGAGTATGAGAGGGGATCCAAGCCCTTTCTCAAAAGTTATGGTACTGACGTCAGTCATGTAGTACATTCCATCATCTCCAAATTGTATGTTCTTCTTGAGGTCCTTCCCCTCCAATTCACTGAAGATATTTTTATTCCCCATCGTATGCAATGAGGCACTAATTTTTAGATACCGCATGCTTCCCATTACTATGATTTCCATGAAATAAATTATAGTAAAATTAAGCATGAATTTTGAAACTAGAGATTCACCTATTTTTGCAACTACAGGCTCCTTCTTGCTTTCCTTCTTCTGTGGACATTTCGTGGCATAGTGCCCAAATTTGTGACAGTTAAAACACTTGATTTTGAAAAATTATTTCTTCTTTCCTTCTTGTCCTTAGGAATGATTTCCCTTTTCTTTAATTCCTTTGTTAACTGATGAAAACTCTTATTCCATTTCTTTGGAAGAGGTCCCACCTCTGGTGCTCCTCTTAATCCCTCCCTGCACCATGTCAGACCACAATCGCTCCCACTCTAGTAGCCTCTCCCTCTCATTTACAGAATCCCGATAGATTTTTAATCCCTTCGGAAGGCCTATAAGTGCTAGGCTTAGTAGATAATCCTAGAAAATGATAACACCAACACTTAAAAACTCATTTTGATGATGGGTGAGCTTGGTCAAGTATTTTGGTATTATGTTGCCCTTCTCCAACATGATTTTTTTGAGATCATCCTTCAATGATAGCTTCCTTTGGTTGCTGTTGTTATGAAAAAAATATGTGAAGGCCTTCCACATATCATATGGATTTACCTTTACATGGAGGTTTGAGATAATATTATCTCGAACTCTTTCCAATAGAATCATTCTTGCCTTTGTGACATTGTTTTTCCATGTTAAGAGGTCTTGAGAATCTATTAATGTAGGCTGAGGAATATCATTGTCTATGATATCCTTGAGCCCATTGCCTTCCAAAACTGCTTTCATATTTTACTTCCAAGTTATGCAATCCAAACTACCCTCAAGGGCATATTCGAGTCTCAATCCACATAAATACATCCTGATCCTCCTGCTGGTCTTAAAGAGTAGATTTGCAAATTCAATCCACCTGCTCAAAAAAAGAACGTATTATTCTCGTATATATTTATTTTTTCTCTGATACCATGAAGTATATCCATGTATATTCAAACTAATATTTGTTAAATGTTAAATCAAAATACTTTAATCTACTCTACAAGTTTTGGAAACAAATTATGATCACAAAATGACATGAACAAGAAGGAGAAATAATTTCAAACACACAACACAAATATTTATCTGGGGAAATTCTTAGCTTAAAAAATATTATTTTTATATTTCATAAGTTATAAAATATGAGAACACAACAATTATTTTCTCAGGCTTGAGAACTCTCTACACTATCTTGGTCTATGTCACTGATTTCTAGGAAAGATTAGTTGAATACTTAACCAAATTCTTGAGCTAAGGGATCCATATTTCCTTGAAAATTTTCTTTGGGTAATTAGGCCTTATTAAAAAGGAAAACCCCCAATAATGATTGCGTAATACATCAAGGATATTCCTTTGACTCCATGCACCACTATTACAATTGGATGATTATACAAGTGATAGCACACTTTACAAAAACTCCAATCTCAACTGATTCTTTCTCTAAACAAATATGAATGAGTTTTTAATGAGTGAATTATCAATTATCTAATTGATCACTGCATGTGAATTAAATATAATTTTCACATTTTGACCTCTCTCCAGTTCTTGCATCATTTAGACCTAGTTAAACTGATTTTAACTCAAATAAATTCAACTAGGGCTCCTATAATGTAAGATATGCTCTACATGCCTCTAATTTGAACCTCAACTTGAATTAACTGAGCCATATAAGCCTTCCAAACTTATTTAACTCGTACAAGTTTTCATGTGATGTGTATTACAATTTTATTTTAATTTAATCAAAGGAAAATTAAATTAAAATCCTTCTTGATGCCATTTTCAAGATTTATTTTTTCCATTTTCAAGAAACTTCTCTATAGGACCTCCCCAATGAGGGTGACATAACCGCAAGAACATGTGGAGAAATAGAAGCATACAAATCATGCCTAGCTTCCACGTGCCCACTGAATTCATCTTAATGGATTTGAGCATCATTAATACCCAGCAAGTGTGTGTTCTTCCTACTGGTTTTGTTATCACCCAAAAAAATGAAGCATCATTTAACAAAGTTAAATAGGTTCATGTGTCAAAAGTAGGGTTGAAGGATTCATTTTTATATTCTTGTTCAAGGGAAATTTTAATATTTTCTTGTTTAAGCTTACCCTAAGGTCTAAACCCACTCACTTTCAAATCCCCTCATGTTACATCACTCATAATTTTTTGAAAGATTTCAATTCCCAAATTTTTTGTACTGAAAATGTCATTTTATCCAAGAAACCACATTTTCGTAGTGAAATACACTGATAAATGTCACTTTTCGCTCCAAAACTACTAAAAGTTTCATAGCGAAAACACCCAGATTTGCACTAAACTCACTACGAAAGTGCGGTTTCATGTCTGTCTTGTCAAGTTAGTTGTTAGGTGTCAGAAAATCATTGGGAAAGGGTAAGTTAGATACCATTCGAGTCATAGAGGGATAAAATCAAGGTAAATGGTAAGGTCTGAAGTCATCATCACCAGTTTAGGTATGTATGAGTCAACATTGTGTCATGAGAAGACATCAAACTTCACAATCTTTCCTAATTCAGTCATTTCTCATTTCTTATTTCTTCTTTGCATGATATCAAGCTTTAGAGAGCTATTGCATTAAACCAAAGTGGTGGCTAGTGTTTTCAAAGGTCTACATTGAGCACTATCAAGCGAGGCTGCAAACTATCAAGTGAGGCTGAAAATTATCAAGCGAGGTTGTGAAGGCATTAAAGAAACCATGGAAGAAAAAATAAGGACAAATAAGGGTGTCCAATGTATAAGATATGAACCAGCAGACATGAATTTGATCAATGAGGACCCAACAACTGTGGAAGTCTTCATAAGGACAGGTTCCTTATAGTTTTGTGAGAAATTACAAGGCTACCATGTACAAGTTTCTAAAGATTTTTCTTTAAACTTCAGTGGAACATCCACCAAAGTGGGAATGATTAATCTTTCCATCACACCAGAGGTTATTGCAATAGCTACAGGGACTCCAAGAGGACAAGAGAAGTGGTTCAAAGGTTTCAAGTTCTACATGGAACAGTGCAAAGAGTCTATTAAGCCTGAAAATAATAAAATGGATCTCACCAATGCCATTCCAAGGAGCTGCATGAAAGACAACTACTCAAAGTTGTTTCTCATCATCCATAATTATTTTACTTTTGAAGGGAGATACCATAAATTCTACTCATATCATTTCAAGCTACTCCTACACTTTACTAGTAATATTTCCCTTGATCTGCCTTTCTATTTACATAGAAGTTTGTAAAAAATGGCAGATAAGGTCCAAGCAAAATGTGAAGGGAGTGAGACTTCATTGTTTCATCATGGTTTAATGAAACTACTGGTTTTAGATTAACTCCAAAGGCAAGGCAGATACTGGTCTTCATTTTTGTTTGTTAGTGGTTTTGAGTTGGATGCTCTTACTCCTTCAAGAACTCCTAAACCTAGGAGAATTCCATCACCATTAGTAGCAGAACAGAGTGAACCATTGGTGGCAGAACTAAGTGAACCAACAAGGGTAGAAGCAAGTGAACCAATAATGATGGAAACAAATCGATTGCAAAGTTTTGATACACCAAATGTCCCACCTGCAAAATAGAAGTCAAAAGTGGTCAAAACAAAAACAAGCTGTGAGTAAACAAGGAACTAAAAGGATAACAAGGAGCCAAATAGTGGCCTTAGAGGAGAAAAAAGTGGCTGTAAAAGAAAGAGCAGTAGCTAAAGGAAATCTACAAGAGATATTACATGCCATTGACATAGAAGAAACTCCTATAGTCTAGGCTGAGGACATAGAGGAAGGTGGAAAGAAGCTAAAAAAGGCCAAATATGCAAATAAATTAGATTTTGAAGGAGAAGATGTAGGTTTTATGTTTCAAGCAAGAAAGCCTATGAAAAGGCATGCTAGAAAGCTATTAGAGAGCAGCGAAGAGTTTCAAACATATACTAACACAGGCCAGCCACCATAAGACATGATTGGCCTTTCATCACCTACAGATAAAGATACAGTTAGAAAATCAAAGAAGGGAAAAGAGAAGGTGATGGAAAAAACATGGTTTCAAATTCTTGAAGAAGAATTGAAGTTGGCCAATCATGAAATTGTTATTATGAAGAAAGAAGCAAGGAAACACAATGTAGATAAGGTTGAGTTTGAAAATATTAAGGCAATTTGGGAATAACAGGTTGACAGTATTTGCGAGACTCTAGATAATACACAACAACTTATCAAATGGGCCATTTCATTGAGGAAAGAGGTCAAAAATGTCAAGAAAATGAACACACATTTGAAAGCCACCAAAATAAAGTTTAAAATTCAGGTTAAGGACCTCCAAGATTAGTTTGAACTAATTCATGAGGAGTTAGAGAAAAAATGCCTTAAAATGACAGTAGTTGAGGAGCCAATTTCTCAACTCATGATCAATGAGGAAGAAACCGCTCAAGAATAATAGTGTGATTTGGTTTATGGTTTTGAAGACTAATTACATGTTAGAAACTGATATTTTGTACTTAGAAGGTAGATTTTTTAAGCTACACAAAATTTTGGATTTTTGACTATTTTCAGCAGTTTTGTAGTGTGCCCAAGCTTGAAGAATAGCAAAACGCTATGAAACTACTGTAGCTTTTCTTTTTTCATTTTGAACCATTTTTTGGAGCTCCAAAGAGATGAAAATGGTATGGAAGGTGAATTAAGGCATAATCAACATCATGCAAGAGGAAAGAACCAAAAATATTGATGGAAAATGGCATTTCTGCAGCGCTACAAAAATACACTATGAAACTGTCTTACTTTCGTAGCGTACTGTTTTGGAGATTTATAAGTAGGTTTTTGGGAATATTTGGATAGTTGGATAATATCAAAGTGTTAAAGGACCATGAAAAAATTTATTGAATACTTAATTACCATGAAATGAAGACAAACTACCATTCAAAGCATTCATTGAAGATGAAGACTAGTTTGCCTAAAAAACAAGGTTTGTTTCTAGTTTTAGAGGAGGTCAATTAAGAGGTCATGTAGTGATGGGTTCCATCACACCATATTAAAACATGTGAAGTCATATCTATCAAATATTTAATTATTTTAGGAGATAAGGCTGTTATTGTAATAATGAACAGTTTGAGTCCTATTAGGAAAAGGACTATCAAGTAGGATAACTGTCATTTTCTCATTAAATTGATGTTTTATGGTTATGCAAGGTGTCATTAGGAAAAAATTTGATGAATCTAGCCAGGAGGTAGATCATCTCATGATGTAACAAGTCTATTAAAGGGCAGAGGGTCTAATTTGTCAAGGGTTGGAGATTTTTTGGCAAAACTACAACTTTATGTAAATTGATTGTTTTCAGTAATACAGAGACTTGTTTCCTGAACAAATTGAGATTATGATTGAGTTTTTAGTGCCTATATTATCTATGTTTTTTTGTGTACCATTTGCATTGGTTTTCATCTTTAATACTCAAAATTCATTCATGTAATGCTCTGACTTCCTTTATAGATGAATTGACTATGTGATTTCCTGCTTCATGTGTGTGTGTACTTCTACTAAAAACTCTTACTCGCCTCAGCTTCCATGTCAATTGAATTTACTATCGAATCACTAAAAGTGTTGACTCCATAAGCCCAATGTTTGCATACTGATACTATTTTCAACCTATAATCATCACAAGCAAGTTGTTTTCTAAGTAGATTTAGCCATATAAATACATCTTTAGTCAATATCATTAACCCTTTGAGAGAGCCCTCTCAGACTGAAGAGGCTAAGCTTCAGTGATAATATTGGTTAGAAACAATTACATGAGATCATATGATTGGCAGCCTATCAGGGGCAATTTAGTGATAACATTTTGGTGCATCTCTCGAAAGCCTGAAGATTATACTTTCCCTAAATTTTGAAGTTGAAATTATGAAGGTAGCAGGATCTCAGGAAGTTGTTCAAGGCTGCATCTACCTTGGTGAATACATTCAAAGTTCATATGATCAAAGGTGGCTTCGAGAAGGAGATACACGAGGATTAATCCTGACCCAGATCCACCTACCATTGTGGACAATCCAAACACCATATCCAGAGGAAGTCAAGGAATTTTTGCAATATCAGGTACTCCATTACATACAAAATCCTTGTCCTCTGAAGTTTTAAGAAGTCCCGAAGACAAAAGATATGATGATAAAATTCAGGAAGTCTTGTTTAGGTTTGAAAGTGAAAAAGAATTAACTGAACTTTTCCTATACCTACATAGGAGAGGTATTGATACCTCAACCTTAGTGACACAAAAAGATAAAGAATATTTTCGGGAAGTATTCACTTCTGAGTTGTTTTTAGAAAGAGAACCTTTGGATAGGTTGAAGGATCTTGACCCTTTTGAAATTTTGTTAAGAAGTAAAACTAGTTTTCCTCTTCCTGATTCGAGTTCAATTTTTAGTGGAAAACAAAGACCAAACAATCATCCTCCTATAATTTCCTCTTCCTCTACTATTTTTTTCCCTATAACTACTACATTCCCTTTCATCATGGAAGGGAATGTGCCTCCTCCACCTACTGCACCTGCGAGGTATGCTCCTCTTTCCCTTCCAGCTGTCTTAAATTCCCATCCTAGCAAATATTCTGCTAGAATCAAAACTTAGGGAAGTGATGAAGAGACTACAGCTGAAGAGCATGTAGATCATTTCATTGACTCTATAGACAGGGAGGAGGTTGACCATGAGGATGTCAAGATGAGATTGTTTTCTTAGAGCTTTACTGGAAATGTTAGGAAGTGGTTCAAAGCCCTTACTCCTGGAAGCTTACATAATTGGAATGAATTTGAAAGATAGATTCTTGAGGAAGTGGAGAAATAGAACCAATCCTGTAGAAGCCCTCACTGAGTATAATATCTTGAAAATATCTGTTGATGAAACTGTTCAAAACTTTTCAAAGATATTTAACAAAGTGTATGACTCAATCCCTGCTCATCTCAAGCCTCCTCTAGGAGTAGCTCAGCTGAGATATGCTGAAGATTTTGATTATGAATTTTCCATATTACTGAGAGAGAGATAATACCATTCACTTTCTGAAATGAAAAATGATGCAGTGAAGGTGGAGGTCAATATGATAGCAGCAAAAAAGTCCAATATGGGTAAGAATAAGTTGAAAGAAGAAGATAAGACTTCCACCTCTGTTGACAAATTTGATTCTATGATGAAGAAAATGGGAAAAATGATGGATAGGCTCACCCTTGGTAATGTCTCTTCTCCTCCTGCACAACATGAGCCTCAGTTTAGAAATCCTCAATTCAGAAGACCTCAAAACTAGCAAAGGCCAAGGGAAAATAGAAATGAGCCACCTGACCCTTAAGTAAGGCCTCCTTTTCAGCAAAACTTAGTTGATGAAGAAGATCAACCTGAAATACAAGAAGACTCAATTCATTTCTTAGATGTGAACATGTCAGGGATGTTTTTAACTAAGGAGGAACATGATGAGTCAGACCATGAAGTGAATAAGGGTGAGGAACCATCTGATTATTTTAAAGGGTATCAACATGCAATCTTTGAGATACAGAAACAATACAACCTCAGAAATAGAAATGTCCCAATTACCACAAATAAAACACATCCCAAGAAAGATGTCCCCAAGGTTGCTAAGGTTAGGAGAGAAACACCACCTCCTCCTCCTATCAAAGAGACTAAAAAAGATGTTTTTGTGTTCAATTTGGAAAATGAGATCTCTAAGATCAAAATTACAGTACCTTTTGGAGAGATTCTTAAGATGAATGAATACAAAAGTAGGATTTTGAAGATGTTGAATTCAAAACCAGGAGTTGTTGATATGCTAAATATTCAAGAAGATCATCCAACCATATACTTGGGTCCAAGATTAGAAGATGAGTAGAATGAGGAGGTGCCTCCTTTTTATGTTAGCCTTAGTATTCATGACATGACATTGCATAATGCCATGTTGGATTCAGGTGCTTCTCACAACCTTATGTCAAGAGTAATCAAGGAGAGGATGGGGTTAGAAATTACTAGACCATATAAGTATTTTTTTTCCTTTCATTCAAAAATAGTTCAGTGCATTGGTTTAATTAAAGATGTTGTTGTTGGTCTTACATAAGTACCTGCCAAGACAATGGTCATGCACATTGTGGTAGCATACATTCCACCAAATTTTGGCATGCTATTATAAAGGTCATGGGCAGCAAAAATCAAAGGTAAAATGCACATGGACCTAACTTATGCCACCATTCCTGTTTTTGGTGAACAAAGGAGACTTTATAGAGAAACAAGAATGGCTTATATGGTAAGTAGTAAAGATAAACCTCATAAATTTCCAATTTATTCTCTTGATACTGAACTTGGATCTGCTATTCTTTTCAATGAGTTGAACGATGAAGCAGAAGGTGAAAAGAAGGCAGAAAATCAACAATCTGTAATTCAGCTTACATAAAATAAGCAAACAAAATATCAACAAATCAATGAGGAAAAGGCAGAAGGTTGTGGTTGTTGCATTTTGATGGATCAACAAAAAGAGAGGGGGCATGAGAAGGAATTTGGATCATAAGTCCAGATGATGAAAGTAAGTTGTTTTCTTACAAACTAAATTTTGATTGCACAAATAACATGGTTGAGTATGAATCTTTGATTTTGGGCTTAGAAGCTTTGAAAAGAATGGGTGCTCAAAATATTTTTGTTTGTGGAGATTCTGAATTAGTCATCAAACAAGTTGAAGGTGTGTATCAAGCAAAGTATGTGAGAATGAGAGCATACAAAAATTTAGTCATGGACATGTTGGAAAATTTCCAAGAACATTCATTCATTGTTAAGACTAGGGATCAAAACTCCATTGCTGACTCCCTAGCTGCCTCTGTAAGTCTTTTCATCATTCCCATACATTCCACTAAAAAATATGAGGTTGAGGTTCACCATAGACCAACTATACCAAATAAAATTATCCATTGGCAAGTCTCTTAGGATGACCAACAAGTAAAGAACTTTATTGAGTTGAAAGAAGAGTTTGAAAATATACAAGTAGATTAGCAAAACATGCTTGTTGAATCAAAGGGAAATTCTAAAGTGTTACGCTGAAGAATAAATCTATACCCAAAGGCCTCAAACCCCTTGAGAAGATTTTTGATCAGAATGATATGTTCAAATCTCCTAGGATACAAGCTAATGATGAAGAGGTAGAGAGTTGTAACCTTGGTACAATAGCTATGCCAAAAATGATTAAGCTTTCAAAGTATCTTTCAGTTGATATGAAGCACAAGTATATTGAGATGATGAAAAGGTTCATAGATGTTTTTTCTTGGAGTTATGCTGATTTGAAGAAGTATGACCCTACTATCATTCAACATACCATTCCCATTAAGGAAAATGAAAATCCTTTCAGGTAGAAGTCGAGGAGGATTAATCCACTTCTCATACCTATGATTGAGAAGGAAATCAAGAAACTCTTTGATGCCAAAATTATTGTTCCAATCAGATTCTCAAAGTGGCTTGTGAAATTGGTTCTAGATAGAAAAAAGAGTGGAGAAATTAGAATATGCATTGACTTAAGAAACTTTAATAAAGCCTCTCTGAAGGACAATTACCCTCTCACAAAGATGGACCATATTTTGCAGAATATTTTTGGCTCTTAAAGGATTTCTATGCTTAATTTTTTTTTGGGACTATAATCAGATACTTGTGCATCTGGAAGATCGAGAAAAAACAACCTTTACCACACCATGGGGCACATTCGTGTATGCCAAGATGCCCTTTGGTATGATGAATGTAAGAGATACCTTTCATAGAGAAATGGAAATTGCTTTTGCTGAGGAGAAGGACAAGACGGTGGTTGTCTATTTAGATGACATAACAATCTTGTCAAGGAGGGAAGAAGATCACTTGAAGCACCTAGAAAGAATTTTGTTGAAGTGTAGAAGGTTTGGTATTTCTCTCAATCCCACCAAAATAGTTTTCTCTTTAACTTCAGGTAAATTACTTGGACACATTATTTCTAAAGATGGGATTAATATTGATCCAAATAGGGTCAATGCAATTCATAAAATGAATTTACCTAGAAGCAGAAAGGAGATTCAATCTTTCCTTGGAAAGGTAAATTTTGTGAGGAGTTTTATTCCTAATTTTGATGAGATTGTAAATGACATAACAAGGATTCTGAATAAAGGAGCTGACATCAAGTGGATAGCAGAAGCAAAGCACTCATTTGGGGAGATAAAAAAGGCACTCACCCAAGCACCAGCATTGATCGACCCGAATTTCTCAAAAGAATTTCTAGTTTTTACCTTTTCATCAAAAAACATAATTGCTAGAGTTTTGTTGCAGAAAGGACAGCAAGGTACTGAGTTGTCCATTTCATTTTTTTGTAGGAAATTAGCTAACATAGAGCTAAAGTACAAAATCTTAGAGAAGCAAGCTTATGCCTTGGTTAAGGCCATCAAATATTTCAAAATTTACATTCAACATTCTCATATTATAGCTTTTTTTCCTAATGATGTTGTGAAAGACATCCTAACTCAAGCTGATCCTAATGGTAAGAGGGGGAAATGGATTGCTAACTTGTTGGAATATGATATAGAGATCAAGCCCACAAAATTGGCTAAAGGACAAGGCCTAGCAAAGTTGATGGCATAGTCCTTTGACTCTCTTGACATGAATTTAATTGTAGAAATTTCAGAAATTTCAAATGAAAAGGAAGAGTTGATCCCCATTGAAGAAAAGAACATCATTTCAGATTCGTACAAAGACATGGTTTTTGTATGAAATCATCATAGATCACCTTCTGAGCTGAAAAAATCGAAGGCAAGATTTGTGAAGTTAAATTCTTTGAGGTATTGCATAATTGACAAAAATCAGTATTGGAAGGATACCGATGGTATTTTGTTGAATTTTTTGTTGAAAGAGGAGGCTGATAAAGTGATTGAGGACTTCCACAAAGGAAATTATGGAGGTCATCATTATTGAAAGGCTACATCAAAGAAGATTCTCATAGCAGGGTATAATTGGCCTAAAATGTTTAAATATGTCTACAAAAATATTGCTCCCTACCATGAATGCCAAATTTTTTATGGTAAGAAGAAGCTTGTACCATTACCCTTCATGCCTATCTATGTTGAGGCAAAATTTCAGTAGTGGGGGCTAGATTTTATTGGTGAGATTCATCCATAATCTTTAGGTCAACATCACTAGATTCTGATAGCAATTGACTATTTCACGAAATGGATTGAAGCAATCCCAATTAGGCAAGAAAATGATTCTGTTATCATTTCATTTTTGGAAAATAATATATTGTCTAGATTTCGCTGCCCTATGAAGATCATCATTGATAACGCATAGACATTTAAATCTAAGAAGTTGATTAGTTTTTGTCATCAATATCAAATTAATCTTGGGCATTCCACTACATATTATCCACAAGGGAATGGTCTTGCTAAATCTTCTAACAAGAGCATTGTGAGGATTATTAAGAAGGTGTTGAAGGAAAATAAGAAGTCATGGAATTTTAAGCTGAAGTATTCTATGTGGGCTGATAGAATGTGTACAAAAAGGTCAATTGGAACTTCACCTTATGAGCTGGTATATGGGGCCGAAGCCATCTTTCCTACATCCTTAGGAGTGCCTATCATGAAGCTGTTGCAAGGATTGGAGGAGGAGCCAAATGAAATTAAGAGAAGGATAAATCAGCTGATAGCTTTGTAAGAGAAGAGGGAGGAAGTCTATAACAGTAATCAACAATCTCAAAGAAGAATCAAGAAGACATTTGACAAGAAGGTCAAGGAAGCAAATTTTCAAATCCAAGATGTGGTTTTGAAATGGGAGACCAGGATTGAAGAGAAGGGGAAACATGGTAAGTTTGAAAAAATTTGGAAAGGTCCATTCAAAGTAGTTGCATTCCATGGGAACAACACTTAAATTTTGTAGGATATGGATGGACAGCCATGTGCTAGAGGGCCTATCAATGGTAGGTTTTTGAAGCACTACTCTTATTAAAATATGATGATCATTCATTCCATTGTATATATTCCATTTTATGTGTTTTTATGCTAATAATGACAAGATGAAATCATGAAGCTTGAGCTCGAGGTGAAGGCCATTAGATTTTGAAGAAAAATCTTGATAAGTTTCAAAGTTTTTTGTGCTTTCAAGAAGATGGATAGCAGCATTGGAACTACTAGTTCTTTGGTGTACCACTGGGGCACACCATCCCAATTCGAGCCATTTTTAAGTTAAATAGGTTCATGTGTCAAAATTAGGGTTGTAGGATTCATTTTTTATATTCTTGGTCAAGGGAAATTTCAAATTTTTCTTGTTTAAGCTTACCCTAAGGTCTAAACCCACTCACTTTCAAATCCCCTCATGTCACATCACTCATAATTTTCTGACAGATTTCAATTCCCAAGGTTTTCGTATCGAAAATTCCATTTTAGCCAAGAAACCACAGTTTCGTATCAAAATACATTAAGAAATGTCACTTTTCGCTACAGAACTGCTGATAGTTTCATAGCAAAAACACCTAGATTTTCACTGAAATCGCTACGAAAGCATGGTTTCCTATCTGTCTTGTAAATTTAGATATTAGGAGTCAGAAAATAATTGGGAAAGGGTAAGTTATATACCATTCGAGTCATAGAGGGATAAAATCAAGGTACATGGTCAGGTTTGAAGTCATCATCACCAGTTTAGGTATGTATGAGTCATCATTGTGTCCTCAGAAGACATCAAACTTCAAAATCTTTCCTAATTTAATCATTTCTCATTTCATATTCCTTGTGTGATATCAAGCTCTGGAGAGCTATTACATTAAGCCAAACATGTCGCTGGTGTTTTCAAAGGTTTACATTGAGCACTATCAAGAAAGGCTGCAAACTATCAAGTGAGGCTACAAATTATCAAGCAAGGCTATGAAGGCATTAAAGAAACCATGGTAGAAAAAATATGGAAAAATAAGGGTGTCCAATGTCTAATATATGAACCAATAGACATTAATTTGATCAATGAAGACCCAACAACTGTGGAAGTCTTCAGAAGGACGGGTTTCTTATAGTTTTTTGAGAAATTACAAGGCTTCAATGTACAGGTTTTCAAAGAGTTTGCTTTAAAATTTAGTGGAACAGCCACCAAAGTGGGAATGCTTAATATTTCCATCACACCAGAGGTTATTGTAGCGACTACAGGGATTCCAAGAGGACAAGAGAAGTGGTTCAAAGGTTTCAAGTTCAACATGGAGCAGTTCAAAGAGTTTATGAAGCCTAAAAACAGTGAAATGGATCTCACCAATGTCATTCCAAGGAGCTGCATGAAGGACAAATACTCAAAATTACTGCTCATCATCCAAAAGTGTTTTACTTGTGAAGGGGGATAACATAAATTCTACTCATATCATTTCAAGCTACTCCTACTCTTTACTAGTAATATTTCCCTTGATCTGCCTTTCTATGTACATAGAAGTTTATAAAAAACGGCAGTTAAGGTCCAAGAAAAATATGAAGGGAGTGAGACTTCATTGTTTCATCATGGTTTAATGAAACTACTGGTTTTAGATGAACTCCAAAGGCTAGGCAGAGACTAGTCTTCATTTTTGTTTGTTAGTGGTTTTGAGTTGGATGCTCTTACTCCTTCAAGAACTCCTAAACCTAGGAGAATTCCATCACCATTAGTAGCAGAATAGAGTGAACCATTGGTGGCAGAACCATGTGAACCAACAAGAGTAAAACCAAGTGAACCAATAATGATGAAAACAGAGCAATTGCAAAGTTTTGATACACCAAATGTCCCACCTACAAAACAAAAACAAGATGTGAGTAAATAAGGAACTAAAATGATTACAAGGAGCCAAACAATGGCCTTAGAAGAGAAAATAGTGGCTGTAGAAGAAAGAGCAGTAGCTAAAGTAAATATAGAAGACATATTACATGCCATTGACATAGAAGAAACACCTATAATCCAGGCTGAAGACATAGAGGAAGGTGGACAGAAGCAAAAAAGGCCAAATCTATAAATAAATTAGAATTTAAAGGAGAAGATGTAGGTTTTATGTTTCAAGCAAGAAAGCCTGTGACAAGGAATTCTAGAAAGTTTTTAGAGAGAAGTAAAGAGGTTCAACCATCTACTGACACAATCTAGACACCATAGGACATGATTGACCATTCATCACATGCAGAGAAAGATACAGTTAGCAAATCAAAGAAAGGAAAAGAGAAGGTAATGGAAAAAACATAGTTTCAACTTCTTGAAGAAAAATTGAAGTTGGACAATAATGAAATTGTTTTTATGAATAAAGAAGCAAGGAAACACAATGTATAGAAGGTTCAATTTGAAAATATGAGGGCAATTTGGGAAGAGCAAGTTGACAGTGTTTCCAAGACTCTAGATAATAGACAACAACTTATCAAATGGACCATTCCATTGAGGAAAGAGGTCAAACATGTTAGGAAAATGAACACACATTTGAAATCCACCAATAGAAAGTTGAAAGATCAGGTTAAGGACCTCTAGGAGTAGCTTGAACTAATTCATGAGGAGGTAGAGAAAAAAGGCCTTAAAATGACAGTAGTTGAGGAGCCAATTCCTCAACTCATCATCAATGAAGAAGAAATCCCTCAAGAATCATACTGGGAGTTGGTTTATGGTTTTGAAGACTAATTGCATGTTAGAAACTGATTTTTTTCACTTAGAAGGTAGATTTTTGAAGCTACACAAAATTATGGATTTTTGACTGTTTTCAGCAGTTTCGTACCGTGCCTGGGCTTGAAGAACAACAAAATGCTATGAAACTACTGTAGTTTTTTTTTCATTTTGAACCTCTTTTTGGAGCTCCAAATAGATGAAAGTTGTATGGAAGGTGCATTAAGGCATAATTAACATCATACAGGAGGAAAGAACCAAAAATATTGATGGCAAATGGCATCTTTGTAGTGCTACGAAAGTACGCTACGAAACTGTCTTACTTCCATATCGTACTGTTTTGGAGCTTTATAAGCAGGTTTTTAGGCATTTTTGGACAGCTAGATACTATCAAAGTGTTAAAGGACTATGAAAAAATTTATTCAAGACTTAAATACCATGAAATGGAGACAAACTACCAGCCAAAGCATTCGTTGAAGATGAAGAACAGTTTGCCTAAAAAATAGGGTTTGTTTCCAGTTTTAGAGGAGGTCAATTAAGAGGTCATGTAGTGATGAGTCCCTTCACACCATATTCGAACATATGAAGTCATATTTTTCAAAGATGTGATTGTTTTAGGAGACAACGTTGTTATTGTAACAATGAACAGTTTGAGTGCTATTAGGAAAAGCACTGTCAAGTAGGATAGTTGTCATTTTCTCATTAAATAGATGTTTTATGGTTATGTAAGGTGTCATTAGGAAAAAATTCAACAAATCTAGCCAGGATTCAGATCATCTCATGATGTAACAAGTGTATTAAAGGGAAGAGGGTCAAATTTGTCAAGGGTTGGAGATTTTTTGGCAAAACTATAGCTTTGTGTAAATTGACTGTTTTTAGTAATACAGAGACTTGTTTCTTGACCAACCTGAGATTATGATTGAGTTTTTAGTGCTTATATTATCTATTTTTTATGTGTACCATTTGCAGTGGTTTTCATCTTTAATACTCATAATTAATTCATGTAATGCCCTGACTTCATTTATAGATGAATTGACTGTGTGATTTTCCGCTTCATGTGTGTGTGTACTTCTGCTAAAAAATCTTACTTGTCTTAGCTTCACTGTCAAGTGAAATTACTACTGAACCACTTAAAGTGTTGACTTGATAAGCCCAATGTTTTCATACTGATATTATTTTCAACCTATAATCATCACAAGAAAATTGTTTTCTAAGTAGAGTTAGCCATCTAAATACATCTTTATTCAATGTCATTAACCCTTTGAGAGAGCCCTCTCAGACTAAAGAGGCTAAGCTTCAGTCAAAAGATTTGTTTGAAATAGTTACATGCGATTGTATTATTAGCAGCCTATCAAGTGCAATTTTGTGATAACAGGTTGCATCGTCAAATTTCCATGGTGGTCTAGGAATGCCTTGAGTGTTTCGTGTTGGGTGATGAGTTGGAGGTACAAAGATAATTTGGGTTTCAAACTGTTGTTTTCCTAGCAGCCCTGGGTAGGTGACAGACGTGTGGTATGTACTAGTTGGGATAAACGTGAGATCTCATCCTTGGGAGGCCCATGGGATCTAGGAATGCCGAGGGTGGTTATGGCTTTGTGGATCCATTGAGGTTAGGTGAGTTTTTTTTTTGGCGTCTAGATCTAGCCACATAAGACAATTTATGTGTTGGGTCATGCCACTGCTTTCTTAATTTTTGGTTTAGCTCCAGTTCGGTTTCATTTTGGGATTGGATTAAGGTTAGTTCCATTGGTATCAAGAGGGGTAGCTCCATGATAATTTCCTCTCGCTGTTTCTCTGGCTTGGTGGGTCGCGCAAATATCATCGGGAGGGATGCAATTAGTGCAAATTGGATTTTGGGAGGCACGAAAGGTCTCTGGAAGCTGAAGTATCGAGCCTACAGTCTTGGCTTAGTAGGGTTTGTTAATTGGTTGTGTGATTTCCTATATTCCACTACTCATTTTTGTTCAATTTGGTTTTTTCTGTTCATAAGGGGTTTAATACGCATAACCTTTTGGAGAGTGTTGCATCAGTCAGTGTGGGTTTGTATGTCTGTCATTGGTCATCTGTAATTCCCCTTGGCTCACCTTAATGCCGTGTTAGAGGGGTCGTCTCCATCAGGGGGGAGCTGCTCCTTGTCCAAATATTAATCTACATAATAGTGAGGGAAACCACTCGTCCTCTGATGATGCCACCTATCGGGACATGGAGGAGGAGGTCACCATTTCTCTTGTTCATTCTCTGAGGAAACGTTCAGCTCCATTCACCTTGTATAGGATTGCATACCACCTTCACAATGTCCAATTAATTAGAGATACTCTAAGAAAAAAATGCTATAAGGACCAGAACACACTGGTGGCTTACGTTAATGATGTACATAATGTGCATAATGAGATCCTGGACAATATCAGAAGTCTTCGACGACACCACCGACATACCAACGATCATCTTCACACTCTAGAGAAAGGATTGAACACATTTAGTTCCACATGCATGACCATGCAACTCTTTTTCTGCCTCTCCTGTCTTTCCACTGAATCTACCTCCTTGGGAGGTTTCTTCTTATTGTGAATGTGGCTCAATTTTGGTAAAGGTATGGTATGGCTAGTAGGCCTAGTGCAAATAAACTCTCGTACTGAATGTAACTATTTTCCTCCAAGCCCTATGCTCCCCAAATCTGTCTAGCGTTAGAGGAAAGGGTCTTTGGAGATAAATTTTGTAATTTATTTTTATAATATAATGCAAGCTTGTTGACCGAAAAAAAAACCTTCTCTACATGACCTTCTAATTTAGCTTAAAGAGCAATAGCAAAAACATGTTTCTTAATATATTCTTCCAATTCTATTACCTTTTCTTTAAGAAGCATAACTGCTTGCTTTTTTTCCATCAATTGTTTTGTTAGTTGTTCCTTATATTTTTTTTCATGAGATAGCTTGATTGTCTAAGCATGTTCTCTCTTGGCCATTTTCATTTTTTTCCTTAGATATTTGCTTTTAGAATTTGTATTTTCCATTAGTGCTTTAATGGCCTCCTTGTCTTTTTTATTAACTCCCAAATTAATGATAAACTTCTTGATTTCTTGATTTTGTAAATCTAAGGCTCTAGAATTGGATTTTTCTTGTTTTATCGTAGTTGAATCCTTTTGAAGAAGTTTTTCTATCTTACTGATTGCTAAATAACTCTTTCTCAAAACACTATATAAGATCTCTAGAGCTTTGTTATGTATATTTATTTTTTCATGTAATGTAATGATCAACCACATTCAAGGATAATCCATAGTTTCAAACTCATATTTAGAAGGAATAGACTGAATAGTAGAATACAAGAGAGAGATTCAATTGATTTCTTTCTAAATCCATACCTAATAGCAATCTTGCATGATAGGAAGAGGATGCTTGCATTTCTAACTAACCTTCCATGTAATTATTCACGTTTTTGTTCTTTTCTTCAATTCTATAAGAATGCCTAAATGTTATTTCCATTACAGAAAAAGTCCCTTCAGTTGTAGGTATTGCTAATTATGTTGAAACAGAAGAGGTAGTATATTTAAGGTTCCCAAAATGCACCTGAAAACCTGGTTGATTAGAGGACTCTTATCTTAATTTTTTTTGTACTTCTTCTTCATCCCCTACTTGGAGATTTGTTTTCTTTTGTGGTTTTACATCTTCCATTTCAACATCTATATGGTCAACAACATTCCATTTTATATTTCACTCCTTCACTATAGGGGTCTCAATATTTATTTCTTATTGTTCTTCGTTGATTAGCTAGGTATCCTTATTTTCCATCTTTTCAAGTTCTGGGTTATTTTCATGGATATAAGGTGAAACATTAATATCAATTTTTGTGTTAGAAATTACATGATATGGATGAAATTTCCACATCTCATGAACATCAAAATTAAATTCCTTCATCGTTTCCTCAGCTTGTTGGAGGGCCTGCCTATTATTTACAATAAAAGGGCCTAAAAACCTTAGAAAATTAAACATATATCCCTTACGTGTTAGAAAAAAGTGAGTGTTACAAATATGGGCTTTATATTATAAAATGAAGAGAAAATACTCTCATTGGTATGGTAAGTGATACAGGCACAATTCAGCTCCATATATCCTTAGATTTGTATACTCCTCAAACTTACATACCAATCTCCTACTTTAGTATCTTTACTAAGTTCAGAAATAACTCTTTTTCATGAGGAAAAATTCTAAGGGGTGTAAGATAGTATAGGAAGAAGCCATTAATGTAGATAAAAGCTAAGAAAAACACTCATTATTTTGTTTCGTTCTAATGACATTTCTCCACTCCACAAAAGATCTTCTTTGAACCTTGGAATACAATGTTCTTATACCAAGATAGATGAATTTATGAACATGTACATATTAAAAAAGGTGGTAAAAAACACAAGGATGTTTCAAATAATCAAAGAATTGAAAATTTTTAAATGGAAAGTTGACTAACTCAGCTCGCTAGGAAGGAATGTCTAGAACGTTTTTTGTTTACAAAATGATATTAAGAAACCATAAGGCCCCTTATTTTATAGTGATTGTATCATAGTAACCCAAAAAATTTAAAATTATGGATAAAATAGACTGTGCATATTCAAAAAATAGAGAAACATGGTAAGTTTCAGAAAATGGAGGAATTTGAACACTAGTAAGCAAGATTAGTTTGAATAGATTCTCTCTATTTTCCTTTGGGAATTAACAGTAAGTGAGGAGGAATAAATCTTTAGTGAATTTTAAAGATTTTTCTATCATAGGGGAATTGAAAGCTTCACGAATTAACTTTGGTGTGACTTCATGGATGGTTTCACCCAATGAAGAAAGGATGAAATTCCTCTGAGGTATAAGGGATGTTGCTAGCAAAGACACAAATTATGGATAGTGATAAACACTGGGAGTGATAATATAGTATAATATTGAATGTACAATGTGAAAATGGTTCTATACATTTTAAAAATGACGATAGATACCAAAACATGTTTCTACAATGTCAAGAGGGCAGAAGGATTCATGCACTTCGGATTTTGTATAGATTATTGGAAAATTAGAAGGAATTTTACCAGTAACAAGTTTTTTAGCATATTTCTTGTAGTTTATCATTTTAATCATTTTTAAGGAAAAAATAGAACGAGGCACAAGTCAATGGAATAAATGGTTGACATGATTATCACATGGAATGTTGATGTCGAGTTCTTTGAATATGACCAAATTACTGGTCTATGGGAGCTTGTGAAGGACAAAGTAAACAAAATGAAAAATACAAGCATAAAAACCCTTTGAAAAATTATTACATTGAATGGGAAAAATAATGTTAAAATGCATCTATCTATGAAAATATGAGGTGGAGTATGGAATGATGTGGAAGGTGATAAGGTACGGTATGGTGAGATGGAATGATGGGTGTGCACTGGCTCGCCTGATCACACTCGATTGTCATGTACAACCTTCGTCATCGATGGTTTTTTGAAATATATTTGACATTTCCATGGGGTATGCTATATGGTTTGTGGGAAATGTTGGGGACCCCACGGAATGAATCTCCATCATTGATGTATCAATCAAAATTTTCATTAATCTATCTTCCAAGGCTCCTCCTCACTTTATTCTCTGGACATGTTTTTTTGTCAAAACACTACTATGATCATGGCATTGTTTGAATATACGTTAATCTGCTCCAAAATGGCACATTACTTATCCATTTCATATTTATTATATGCAAACAATTTTTCACAAAGTTGTGGTACATTCGACGATAAAATTGAGACAATAAAATATTTAATGATTATTTATTTATTTTTCTGAATTTTATCTCCATCTCTATTGCGACACCAATATAACTATCACAATACCTAGGGACGTCATAATTTCTATCACTCAACGTCGCAATTTTTTCACATGAAATTCACAATTACCATGACTATATGTTGTTCTTTCCCTGCCTTACCATCACAATTTCCACACATAAATGTAACACTTCCCATGCATAGATGCCAAAATTCCCTCACCTAATTGTCGCAATTCCTATTCAGAGAACATCACAATTCCTTTGTAGAGATGCCACAATTATTTCCTTAAATGTCGTAATTTCATAATACGAACATCACAATTCCTATGCAAATGACATCGTAATTATCTCACCTCTCTGTTCCAATTACCACTCTTGGACGTTAGTATTACGATGCATGTTTTGATGGCACATGCATGTGTCTTAAAATGAGATGTGGTGACAATTTCTGTCCAAATAACAAACCAATATATGTGACGACAATGGTCATCGAACTTTTAAGGATAGAGATGATGTTGAAAATACGACTATAAAATGTTCGAAGCTTTTGTAAACTATTTTTGTCGTTATAGCTACAAATTATTTTCATAATAAAGATGAATATCCATTGAACTTTACTGTTATAGGTAGTAGTGAGGGATGGTTTAAGAGTAGTAAATAAATTGTGAAGAATATTAGGTATATTAATCTGTAGGTAAAGGAGACACTAAATACGTCATAGGAAGAATACAAGGTTTGACATGATAATTTTAGGATAAAGAGGCCATTTTGAGTGGGAGTTAGAATATGGTTACAATTTAACTAGGGTAGGCTACAAGTTCATATCATCAAAATCAAGGCTTTATGAAATGGTTCTTTTAATATACTATAAAAATGGGAGGTAATGGCCATAAACATAATATAACACCATACATGTTCATGATAAAAATTATGAATGTGGAAAATTTCAAACTTTAAAAGGCTTTTATTTTGGGCAAGGAAGAGGATAAGGTCATGCCTTTCATAAAGGACTTAACTCCATATTTTCAAGTAGAGTTCATAAAATATAAAACTCGATCGATGAGGTATAGAATTAGATGTCATTGGAAAAATTATCTTTGGCATTTGATAGACCTTCAAATGACCCTCATAATTTCTTCATAAAGATAACCAAAATCAATGTATTTAATTATCAACCTTGATCTTGTACAAAAATTGTGTTTTCATGCACTATATATGAATACACCACTCTTACTACAATGGTTTGTTTTATAGTTGTACCATCAATAACAAAATTGCAGAGGGAGTAATGAAAATTCAAAATATTAGAAATTTTCTATAAATATAAAACTAATGTGACTAAAGGTATTTGTAGGAAAATTTTCCTACTTGCAGAAAAGTAAAGAAACTAGTAGGAAAATAAATGTTATTGCAAAAAATTAAACAAACTTGTAGAAAAGTAAACATCACATTAGTGAAATTGAAATAACATAATTACACTTAAAAGGCCTATGAATATTAATGTTGTAAACATGAGCATAGATATAAATACTAATATCACTAGTAGAAAATTAGAAAGTACTCACCAGGTGACTAAAAAATTTAGTCACTACAACTTTTCCAAGTGAAATAATACCAAAAATGAGAAATATTAAATGACCTAACTAAAGAAGACTAACATAAATGGCTGATTTAGTCCCCAAGTTAAAATATATTATTAGCTAATAAGTGGTACAATTAAAAACGACTAACGTGAATGACTAATTCTTTTTATGAAAAAATTATGACTACCTAACAAGTACTACAATAATACAAATTGGTTGTTTATGTTATTAATTTTAATTGTGTCACTTTCACAATCTAAACCTATAAGATATAGGGGATTCAAACGCCCTATAGAGATTTTTAGGGTTTTAACCTAGGTTGTCTACATGGAAACATCTTGTACTTTTGAATCTATCTATTGTAGATGTATACATAGATGGATATTCATTTCTTTGAATTTCTCTTTTAGATTTCTTTCTTTCAACCAATTGATTTAGATCTCAGGGAGGCTCAAGTAGCACTAACTTCCTTACTTCCATTGGATTCAATAACATGAATTCTCTTGGAAATCCGTAATATCCCTTTCATGTTGTTTCCTATTTTTCCCATAAGATTTTTGCATGGACTCCATGATCATTTTTTTGTCACTCTTAATAACACACTCATTGGTGGGTGTCATAGAATATTTTATTGTGTCTAAAAATGGACGACTCTTCTTTCTTGCTCTTTTATTATTCATTCAATCCTACCACCCATGAACTTGTTATTTTTCCATTTTTCTTATAATCATATTGTTTCTAGGAAGATGTCTTTCGAGTATATTTTTTTGCACATAGATATACATAAAGTATCATTATTGTAATCTAATTAATGTGTTGTTAAAATCTCCAATATTTAATTAAATATGAATTAATATAGCTTTGCTAAAGTCAACTTCAATGAAAAATTTACGACATGTGTGTATAATTGCCTTCCTTGCTTGGTTTGTATCTTCTTATAAGTACATGATATATTTTTGTTGCCTTTTGAAATATTTCTCATCCAAAAAAAAAGTAGGGGGAGATTCAAAATTCAAATATAGAGTGAGGTTGCATAGACAAACATTGAATATGGATTCAATTTTAGAAACTCCTCGAAGAACTTGCCACAACTTCCATAGATGTAAAATTTTACAATAATAGAACCTCTAAAATACAAGCTACAATATTCTTAGAACTTAAGTTGTAATTTATTTGATTCTTTAACTCTTCAGATCATGACTAAAGATCATTAATTATATAGGTTGACACATTTGCTTGTATTTATTGATGAAATTTTTAACCACCCATAGAGGAATACTTCCCTCAGAAATGTACTTGATTTTGTCGACAATGAAATAATCCTACCATGTTTTTGGTATATTCAACAAGAATACATCTTTAAAGTAATGAAGATTCAATTATTACTGTTTTGAAATCCTTTAATGGGTAGAGACAATCTAAGTCGCATAGGAGGAGGTATTCCATTTGTTTAGCAAACCTCCATGGAGATAAATCAATAAATGCAATATTGACCTCTTGCTTATGTGATAATTATGGAATGTATATCAATTCTCTCATAGATTAGCCTTAGATAATGGGAAATAATCTCCTATTTATTATAAATATCCCTTAACTCTATTTGTATAGTACCTTCTCATCATCACAATCACAATACTCATTTTTTTAGTAAAAAGATACATCAAAACTCTTTGAATATGCAAGTAAATATCCTCTACACATGAAGGTGAAAATAATTGTTTTAATATCGAATTAGATAGCCTCCACACATGAAGGTGAAATCATATTTTAAACATGTTTAAAGAAAATTAAAATATAATGATAGAATAGTTAGCAAAAATCCTTCTACAACAATAATTCACCTTAACAAAAATATATTAAAAATCACTATAAAGTTATAAATAGACATTAAAATTAATAATTAATTAATCAACTTATATAAAATCCCAATTTGGTAATAAATAATTACATAATTTATAAATGATTTATGTATAATCTTAATCTATATCAATTTAATGTGAGTGAGAGAATTGAGATAAACCATTATTATGCCTCATACATAGGTTCATTCCTTTTCCAACTTATGCTCTCTCCATTTGCAAAGCCGAGGACTCTCACAATACTTCCAAGGTACAATTTGACACATCAACTAGATACTGGTGCATTATTGTTTTTTTCTATGGCCTGATGTAGCATCATTAGTTTATGTTCCTATTTATTTTTCCAACTAAAACAATTATTCAGCTTAAATAATAAAAAGATGTAAAATATTCCAAATTCTTTGAAAATCCATTTGAATCAAATCCAAATATATGGTCATTGATGACATGATCGGATGGTAAACATCCTATCCCACCTTTAAATTCAAAACCTCTTCGTAGTTTGTCGCCATTGTAAACATCATATCCCACCTTTAGATTAAAAAACTCTTGGTATTTTTTTGCCATTGCATGTATCCCTCGACCTTGTGAGACATAAAAAACAAATATTTTAGGCCCTTTTATTTTATGGTGGTGTTGCTTCTCCACCTCGGCATAAGACTGTGGGATTCCAACAATTTCATGAGGATAATATACTGGTGAATCTACATTTATTTTAGATGGAATCCCTGTACTATCATAGGGTTTTGCACCACCTCATATTTTCGAGGAATATATGAACACATTAAAACAAAGGTCAAGGTTGGCCCCCACTTTGAAGGTGTTAAGATTAATTACAAAATTTTTATTCAATGGAATACTCCATGTAATTTATTATTGTGAAGCTCCAAGTAACACAACCCCTTGATGCTTCCAATGAATGTAGAAAAAATTTCATTCATGTAATTATCATTGAGATCCCTCAACCTTGTGAGCTTGCATATGAAAAATCTTGGCTTGCAATTGCATAAAAAATTCCCCACAATCTATGCTCGAGCCACCATATCTCTTTCTGTACAACTTCCAATAATTCGTTTGTGTTTCTTCAAGGTCAATGCAAGTTCAAAGAAGGTATTTTTCCGCAAAAGGGTATTGCAAAGTGCCATTGTTTTTCTTGTCACTTCTATGAATCCTCTACATTGTTTCTTGATGAAGAAAGGGGACTGTCAATCTTATGATGTCGTAGAAATGTGACTCTTTCAATGTTATCTAGAGAGATCAGGAGCGATTGATTATACCCATTACATGAAGAAAGGAGTTTGCAATTTTGGCATAAGATGTCAGTTTAATCATCCTCCTAAAAGGAATATTGCTTCATTAGTTGTAAGAAATAGAGGCAAGTACCCTAAGCATCCTCATGGTCTTGAATGTCAACATTTTGTAAAGACAAGAACTTGAAAATTTGGTGCTACTTGCAAATACCACCACCCAAAATACAAGGCTCGAACATCAGACTCACAGAAACTGAATGCTCTTGGCTACCCATTGTGCTTGAATGAGAAGGAATACTCTCACTATGTTAAAACAATACAATGCAAGCTTTGTGTCACTTGTAAATTTCATCATCCACGACTAGTTGGACCATAAATTGCAATTCTTGGACCTGTTATCACTTGGATTGAACCTCAGGCTGAAAAATGAAATTCCGTGGTAACCACAAACCATGCTTAGCCAAGTAGCTAGCCCTACTAGGCAAGGAGATGACTCTCTCCGTATAGATCACAATGACTGAGGAAAGAAGATATTAGGCTAGGTATAGTAGCTCAGGGTTTTGATTTTGATTGTATAGGGTTGTGCTGGATCAGAAGGAGAAAAATAGCAAGGCAAGGGAAATTAGGTCAAAATTTGTAGGGTTTTCTACGAGGCAAGGTAGGTACAGTGGTTTATAACTTTAGGATTTCGATGGGTGGGATGATCAAGACAGGTGAGGAGCTAGAAATAGCTTGGTTAAATCATGGTTTCTTTATAAACTGAAGAAATTTAATAGACTGTGAATGTCTACCCAAAATAGAGCATCTAAGAATGGATTATGCTTATCTAACTTGCATACATTCACTTAGAAGTTATGAAATGATGAATGAAATCTAAAAAAAATTCTAACAACTTAGCACAAAAGGAGAAACTGAAAATAAACACCATACCACATGGATCCCATAAAAATAGCTACAAATTTGACTAATTTTCCTGCTCAGAACTGATAGAAAAGTGCGACTCTTCAAAAGCCACACATCCAACTGAGTCCAACCCTTACAAATGAGAAAGAATAAGAATATATAGACCTCAAAACCACTCTCCATATCCTCAGGGAGTCGAATCCATGAGATGAGAATTATTTTCCACCAAATGATAAAGAAGAAGCTAAAGACTAGGAAGACCCAACAACTTTCCTCTAAAAGAGAGGAAACTGATTCATTTGACCTCTAAAGGACTCAAGCTAATGAATTTACCCATAGTAAACTAATACTTATCATAATTAAATTAATATTGAACATTTACATCAGTAAAATTACATTTCCCAAAGTGAAAATTCAAATTGGATAAGATTTGTTGAATATTGTAAAAATTTGCAATTTTCTGGCAAATGCGCAGCATCCAAGCATGAAACATAGCCTGTTTTTCAAGCTAGTTTTGAGTGTCGTCCCGGTGTCCAAATAAGCTCCATGATATCTCATTGGAAAGCTCTCTGAGTTTAGTTTTAGATATATATTCATTTTTCAAAATGGTTTTGATTTTCCCTATAAAGCATCCAATCTCCCAGGACTGGTAAATGCGCAGCGACCAGGTCAAAAATGAGGCAGAAACATGATTTTTAGGTGGTGTATGCAAGTTTGAGGGACCAGATCTCCTCCAAATATTCTGAAACTTGCTAGGGTTGACGTCATAATAACTATAAACCTGCTGGTGGTGGCCATTTGGCATTTGGAGGCCCCAAAAAAGAGCGCAGTGTTCAGGTTGTCGTGCCTTTCGCAAAATTTATGAGTTGAAAATTATCAAAAATTGCAGAAATTTAACATGAGTGAAAAAATATGCCAAAATTGTTGGAGTACTTTCTCATTCAGTGATTGAGGCATGAAGTGACACCTTAGCAAGTATTTCCAACTTTTCTTTCTCCCCTTTCTTGGTGAAAGTTTCAATTTTGTCATTAGCTCTTTTGAGCTTGGCTAATGAAATTCTCTCTTTCTGTGCATGAAGTTTAACTCTTGCCCTCAACAAGTCATTGTCCTTGTTGGCCTTCTTAAGTAACCTCTCCAAATTTATATTGGCTCTATCAAGCCATGGTTCCCTGTCTTTGATAATCTCTAGGGCAAGCAGCTCACTTGGTTTGAGCTGCTCTGCCAACTCAGCTTCTCTTTGTCTTTCCCGAGATAAAGCTCTCTTCAACCCTATAGTCTTTGGTTTTTGTATTGGAGGCTGATCCTCCTCATCATCAGTTTCAAAAAATCTTTCCAAGGTCTCCTCAAGCAAGGCCTTATCCTTTTCTGCCTCCCTTTGTACTTTGATGGTCTTTACCTAATTGATGATTTGCATAGTTTTTAGCTCCTGATTTTCTTTCTTAAGAAAGTCAATCACATATTTTTCTCTCTCAAGATTACCTTGAAGTTCACTAATCTTTGCTTCTTTTCCTTTGATTGTTGCACTGGTGATTTTGTCCTCATCTTCCTCATCTAGGTCAATCAACTGAAAGTCATATTTTGTCCTCATCTTCCTCATCTAGTTCAATCAGTTGAAATTCATTCTCTTTTTCATGTTTTTCCTCCTCATCATCAATGATTGGCTCTTTAGACTTTTCCTTGTCCTTGTCCACCTATTTTTTTGATGAATAAGGCATGGCCCCTTTCACTCCAAGTGAAGCAAATACATGCTTGTAGCCTCTATTATAAGTCTTGGGAAATGGCTCATCATAAACCAAATTAGCCCAAGTTGCCTCAATATTCTCCTCACTGCTTGATGACTCGGAATCATGATGTGATGATGATGAAGGGTTATGGAAAGGTGAATAAGAAAGATCAACATGAGGTGAATGAAACTGACTTGGTAATGATGTATGCGAAGCGGGCTAAGATGGAGGAGTGGATATGGGAGGATGAGACGATGAGGGGATATTCTGATCATGCTAACTAGGTGGGGTAGTGAAAATTTCATTTTCTATTAATGTGTCCCATGGAATGTTATTTTTCTCAAGTTGATGCATGACTAACATTTTGATAAGGGAGTGGTGAAAGAGACTTTGAATTTGATCATTATAATCCCTCTTTTGTGCAATGTATGCCATCTTGTCAATGCCGCGGGAGAGTAAATAGGGTATGTGAAGCATTCTAACTCTAATAAAATGCATAATAAGCCGGATATGGTATGAATAGAGTCAAGAAAAACTCCCCTCACAGGTGAAGTATTTCATGATGATTTTCATCCTAGGGACATATCGGTCAAGAAGATGAGAGAAAGGGAAAATGGTCTTTTTGTCATCCTTGTATCTAGGTTTAAGATATGGTTCATAGTAGTTATGATCAAGGTTTCCTTGTTTAAACCATTTCTCTCCCACATTAGGGATCCCTGTAGCAGTTGTAATGGCATTAGTAGAAATCGTAAAAGTAACCCCAACAATAGTGACCTACCTATCATGAATATCTGAGATTAATAGCCTAGTTAACATACGGTGATATTGGACCTTTTGCACCTTTTCACAAAGTTCAAAACAATCAACATGTTTAAAACATGACACAGTAAGTGGAGAAGCCATGAGTTCTCTTGTGTTTTGCTGGTTCATATCTGATGATTTTCCCTCCTTTATTATATGTATTCTTCTTTGGTGTTTGCTCCTCACTGAAATTTCTATTTTCTTCTTCAGACATTGTGGAATTGAATGCTTTGGAAACCCTAGGGTAAATAGGTGATGAAGGGAATGTGGATTTGAAAGGAGAAGCTGTGAAAAATGGAGGAAGTGATAATATAAATGATAACCTAGGTCTAAGAAAATCCTAGGATATTATAGATTTTATGACTGATATGTGTGTAGGGACATGAGTATGGGAAATATGAATGAAAAATCGCAAAAGGAAATGAAAACTAGGGTTTCATAGTAAAACACTTCAAATTTGCATTAAATCATGAGACATTTCAGTGAGAAGGCTTTATAGGGTTAAATTACTATTTGAATGAGCTATGAAGAAGTCTGTGCAAAAAACTGAGCTTGTTGGGAATGATAGGACCCTGATAAAACCTCTCTGTTTAAACGCGCAACATCCTGGAGGAACGCACAGCATCTGGGAAAACATGCAGCATCCGGAGCTAAACGCGCAACATCCATTGTTTTCTGCTCTGCGGATGATTGCTCAAATGCGCAACGTCCAGGAAAACGTGTAGCGCCTAGGGAAAACATGCAGCAACCAATGAAATTTTCTCAAAATGCTCAAAAAATCTGAAATTTTCTCCTCTGTTAGAAACTCCTGATGGATGAATAGAGGAAAATGATTTCTTTGAATATTTTGAATAGCTTTATATCTTTAGGGATTTTAATTTTAGTTTGAATAACTCACTTTCCCTATGTTCACTTTTCCCTTTGGACTTTAGCACTGATACTCTTCAACTTTCTGACTTTTTGGCATTTTGCAGTTTGATCAAGTCATGGAGTTTGGCTTTATTTGCTCCACTTAGGCCGAAAATGATTGCATTGACAGCTTGGGATGAATTTATTACATATGAGATTCATAAAATTACATTTGGAAAAATATTAATAAATCACATATTGAATTTTATATCAAAATGGCATTTTGATATAGAAGTCATTAAACTCAAAAATTACAATTTTGAAAATATGATAATTACATCATGATGATATTCTATGTAGGAAAACAAAATTTCTTATTTAGTCCCTCTCATATATTTTCTAAATTCATCTGAAATGGAGGAGTGACCTTGAAAATTAAAAAACCTAATGACCTAATGGGACTTCTTTAGACTTGACTTTCATGAATGAGATTTTATTTAAAAGACTTCCTGGTGAAAAGATCATTTTCATAGGTGTTGTTATGCTCAAGGATACATGAGAATGAGTCAGTCAATATGAATCTCTGAGGGAGATTGAAGCTTTATTGACAAGGAAAATCACCAACAGAACAATTTTATATCATGACCTAATGGAATGATTGAAAATTTCTTTAGAGTGGGACACCTAAGATGCACATGCAAAATGTGTTTCGATCCCTAGTGAAAGTATGCAAATAATGATACGAACATTGGCCTTATTGGGGATGGCAACTCCTTGGAGGTGTCAAGAACACCGTATACCAAGTGCCTAACCTTTGGGCCAATACGTTCAAACAATTTAAAAGACTACAGACTATAAAATTGACTCAAAAACCAATCAAAGTGACTGAGAACTGACTCGAAAAATAACTTTGAAACTGACTCAAAAACTTTGAAAATAACATAAAATCAACAACCTTTATAGCCTTCACTTCGAGCCCCAAGCCTAAATGATTTTCTGCTCCAAACCTTGCCTGAGCTAAGAGGAATATACATTTTTGTTTCATTTTCTGTTGCATGAATAAAGGAGGACATGTAAAGCTCCTAAAAAGAATGAATAAATCAATGCCCATATGAACAAGGATAAATCTGGGCCATGTAAAAAAATCACTTGCAGGTGTGAAAGGGGTTTGAGCTATGAGACTGGGTCAACCTTGACCAAATCTACAGTGTTGTCTAGATACAATGTACCCCATTAAGGGACAACACAGTTCTAGAAGGAGGCCCCTCATGTGAAAGGAGCTAACTCATCAAGGTGGTTTAGGGTTTTTCAAGGCTTTCATCTTATAAAAGGAAGGGAAAGGTAGCAAGAGAAGGTTGTTGATTGTCTATATTTCTAAGTATCTCGTCTGTTTAGACAAATACCATTCTCTATTGTTCAGATGAGAATAGTGTTGCTTAGCATTTGGGAGATCCTATGCAAGGATTTCACCTCTTCCATGAGGATTCAAGGAAGAGTCTTGCTGATTTCATCCACTATCAGGAACTTGGCCAAGCTCTACTTCCAACTGTAACACAGATCCAGTGAGGGTTTGGTTTCTTTTGTAAGCTGCAACAAGTGGGAACACTAGATCTACTTAGATCTAGATTGTACTAGTGCTTCTTCTCAGACAGTGTGTCTTTTAACATCCTGGAAGAATGCATTAGTTGTAGAGCTTCAGATTTGTATCTTGGCATCAGGCCAAATCAGTTGTTCAAGCTACAGTTCAGTTTCCCTTGAGGGACTGTGTTATTTTCAATGGGAGTTTTGTAGGGTGTTTTGACCCCATTTTTGATGAGAGATCTTTGGTGCTGGGATTTTCCTTTCACTTTGGTGATCCATGGATTAGTTTGTTGATCCATGTCCTATATAGATCTAATCTGTTGTAATGTAAAATCATCTTCAGAAATTTGTGAATAATATTGCAGATCTACTACCTAAGACTCAGATCTACTCTTTGTATTGCATGATTTGGTCAAAACCCCAAGGGGATCTTGTAATAGAGCCATTCTAGTGTACAGATATGAAATAGATCTGATCTTTTGTACACAGATCTGATCTAGATCTGAAGTGTAACATTCAACTACTGCATCTCCATAAAATAACGTTGTTAAGCCATTTTTTCAATATATACATGTGTTTCAGCCTTCTTTTATGAAGATTTCCTTCTTTCTTGTCTTCTACATTCTGCTGTATAATGTAATAGCTTCAAGATAAATCTGATTTGCTAATGTATATTCAAATTCTGATTTTATTTGATGGCCTCCTGGTCATGTTTTCCAAGACTTCATTATTTCCGAAGCAGTTTGTTGTACATAGCTGCAACCCCTCTTGTAGGGTGTTTTTAAGCTAGACTAGGTGGTGGGAGACCTGTTTACCACACCTAGTTTGATTTTTTTTTTCTCTCCTTCTGGATTTAGATCTTAGAGAAGATGATCTAAGGGATCCAAGGGCTACAAACTCATTTCTGTGTACATATTTCCCATAAGTGTGTTATTTCATTAGGCACTACTGTGTGATCCCATTTTGGGATATTACAGTGCTATCAGAGCTCCTTTCTTGGCACAGCCTGTGCTTTCATTGGAGAACCACAACCATGTTGAATTTAGAAGAAGATGAGCCTCTTACTAATATGGAGATGGGGTATCAGAATAGAAGTCACAAGAAGTTTGATTACACCAATGATGATCAAGACAAGGGTAAAGCCCCTGAAACTGCAAGTGATAAAGAAGGAGAAGAGTTTGCAAGAACTATTTTGGTAGCTATGTAATATCTTGCTAGAGAGATCAAAGAGATGAGGATGGACAAAATGAGGGAATTTCATGGGATATTTCATCCTGGGGAATGCTCTGGCAGGTCTCACCACTGGACTGGTCAACCAGTGAACCAACCACAAGCTCCACAATGCTCCACTATGCCTACCTTCTTGGTTGTGGAGAATTAAGGACCACAAGAGCAAGCATCCCTTGAAGACTACTTTTTGGAATATGAATCTCAAAATTAGAGATTCAAGGACCACTTGAGTTTTCAATAGTTTTGTCACCTCAAGGACAAAAGAATACTAAGGCATCAGTATAGAGATGGTGGGTTCTTCCATAATCATGATAGAAATCACTCTATGGGCGGATTATTTTTTCCCAAGTTTGACGGGTCATCCACAATTCTACCAAGGCATGGGTAGAAAATCTTTAAATCTACTTTCAGTTGAACAAAGTCCCCGAGATTGAAGCCATCAAGATTGTAGCGCTGCACTTTGAAGGTGAATCACACAATTGGTGGTTCCATGGGTTGTGTACATTGGGCCATGCCAATGTGACTGCATATTCTGAATTCACTAGAATATTGGTGGAGAGGTTTGACAAAAAGGATCCGGAAGCACCTTTCATGAGCCTTGCAATGTTAAGGCAATCGAGAAATGCAGAAACTTATATCTCTGAGTTTCTAAGATTATCTGTTATGGTTCCTGATCTGTCTGCAACAAGGAGGGTGTACATGTTCATCGATGGCTTGGATGAACCTTTGCATGGGTTGGTTAAATCTACCAAGCCCATCACTTTGCATGATTCCATTAAGGGGGCTAGATACCTCCAATATGCCTTTCCAACAGCAAAGGAAACTTTTCAGAGAAAGGCCCCTCACCTTTCTAAAGGGAAGGAAGAGAAAACTGCTCCTTCCAAGGAGAGTTCATTCAGGAAGCCTCTTGATATTGAAGTTAGGAGGGAGCTGAGAAACAAGAGACTATGTTTCACTTGCCAAGAGTCATGGGCACGTGGACATAGATGTGCTGCTGGGAAAGCACACTACATAGAAGTCTTCTGATATTTCGAGGAGGAAGATGAAGATGATGAACCAAGAAGGGGTCACAGCACTGATAATGTTGAGGGAGATCCAACACCATCTGGAGATGGGGATGGAGACTTTGCTCCAATAGGAGGAACTCTTGCATATTTGAGAGGAGTACCTAAGTACTTGACCCTAAGAGTACAAATTTCAATCATGAATCATAGGGTATTTGTACTGATTGATAGTGGGGCAACCCACAACTTTATTGATGCTCATCTTGTGCAGAGGAGAGAAATCCCCACTGATAGTTTTGAGGGATTCTCTGTTTTGGTTCCAGGAGATTGGAAAATGCAATGCATGCACTATGTCCCATCACTTTCAGTTACTATGGGGTCCTACACTTTGGTGGATCACTTTTTTGTAGTTGACATACTAGACACCAATATCATTTTGGGTGTCCAATGGTTGATTACATTGGGAAAAGTCACCACTGATTGGAAGGCTTTGTAGATGGAGTGGGTGGACATGAAGAGTGGTAAACCTCAAATGATCCAAGGCATGCGTACTTACCCTTCACCTATCACTTCCACCCAATCTACAGAGATGGATTTACGCAGTGGAAGAAAATATCTCACAGTCCCTTCTCTGATGTTCTTGAGCATTCTGCATTGGACATTCCTATCTAGTGGAAAACCACCTGGGAGGCCATCAGATTCTGATCTCGTTGGGGAGGCCTCACAAAGTGCTACTCCAAACTTAGATCGAAGAGGGATTGAGGCAATGGAAGACCAAGCTACAGTTCTGGGAGGCTTGGGACAGCTCAAGAGTATGGGGGATCTTCTCCCTTCATCACTATCACCCCCTCTCATTTCTAGATCTGTGCTGAGGGAGGAGGAGAATGGGAGGGTCAGCCTTCCAACACACATATTTGGCATTAGAAATGTCAAAGAAGAGATTAGCAACATGAAAGACACTTCCATGGAGGTAGCATCAGTGTTGTCTTTGTTGAGCAGTGTGGATCTGTACTGGAAATCTCAACTCCTTGTAGAGTATTCCAAAGATCTCCACACCTGTATGATACTAGATGACCTACAGCAAGAAGAGGGCTACTTAGTCCAAGGGGGGATCATCTACTTTCATGGTAGGATATTCCTATCTAGAGCTTCTGAGCTCAAGCAGAAGATACTACAAGGGGCACACAAAGAATTCTTTCTCAGCCATATGTAGTCCATGAAGATCTACACCCTGATCATGAGGAGTTTTGATTGGGAAGGGATGAGATATGATTTACATCAACACTTTCAAGAGTGCATTAGCTCTGAGGAATTGGGACGGCCAATGGACTCTTTTCAAGAGTCATCCCAACCAAATTTTCCTTCTTTTGAGAGAAGAGAAATGCCCATGTGCAACTCCATGTGTATGAGGAAATATGATGGTAAAGGATCTGATCATGCAAAGCAAGTTTTATTTTCTGATCTATCATATTCTTTTACCATGTTTTTGTAGGTTATGACTCCTAAAGGGAGTTATATATCATGTGGATCTCAAGGCTTTTGGAGGGCCAATAGGAATTCTAAACTTGGCCACTCCCTTGTTGTGCAAAGGGAGATTCCTTTTCATGATGGGTGCTTCCCAAAGGCACCAAACATATCTGACATATTCAGCTATGTTAATATGACTCATGCAGCAAATGTGTGGTGAGAATGCCACTTTCCACACCTTGATCTGATGCAGGCAGGAGATGCACTACGCTCGCATCCCATATGGGACTTTGACCCACCTCCTCAAGCTCAAATTTTTGTTTGCATATATGTAGTTTTGCTTCCATATTTGGATGACATAGATGTACTGTTTATGGGATTGTATGGAGGGAGGATGGGAAGTTTGTATGTACCACATGGGATGGAACTTTTCTATGTACCTCATGCTACATGTTTTAGAGAAGGCATTGCTCCAGCCATGTTTATTTCTGTTAAATTTTTCACTCCTTGTGGGATGGACTATGCACATCCTATGATAACCTTGGAGGAACAATTCATGATGTGTTGGCTTGGTGAACACTTGGCTAATGAGGAGGATTTGATCCTTGATGATGTCACCAATGGAGGAGGGGAAGTACTGAAACACTCACCCTATCAGTTTCTTGAGGACAACAAACATTTTGGAGGGGAGGACTGTAATATTCCTACTTATCCTAAGCTAAGAGGAATATACATTTTTGTTTCATTTTTTGTTGCATGAATAAATGAATAAAGGAGGACATGTAAAACTCCTAAAAAGAATGAATAAATCAATGGCCATATGAACAAGGATAAATCTGGGCCATGTAAACAAATCACTTGTAGGTGTGAAAGGGGGTTGAGCTATGAGACTGGGTGAACCTTGACCAAATCTACAGCGTTGTCTAGATACAATGTACCTCATGAAGGGACAATGAAGTTCTAGAAGGAGGCCCCTCATGTGAAAGGAGCTAACTCATCAAGGTGGTTTAGGGTTTGTCAAGGCTTTCATCTTATAAAAGGAAGGGGAAGGCACCAAGACAAGGTTTTTGATTGTCTATATTTCTGAGTATCTTGTTTGTTTAGACAAATACCATTCTCTGTTGTTCAGCCCAGAATAGTGGTGCTTAGCACTTGGGAGTTCCTATGCAGGGATTTCACCTCTTCCATTGAGGATTCAAGGAGGAGTCTTAATGATTTCATCCACTATCAGGTAGTTGGCCAAGCTCTACTTCCAACTGCAATGCAGATCTAGTGAGGGTTTGGTTGCTTTTGTAAGCTGCAACAAGTGGGAAAACTAGATCTGCTTAGATCTAGATTGTACTAGTGCTTCTTCTTAGAGAGTGTCTTTAACCTCCTGGAAGAATGAATTAGTTGTAGAGCTTCATATTTGTATCTTGGCATCAGGAAAAATCAGTTATTCAAGCTACAACACAGTTTCCCTTGAGGGATTGCGTTATTTTCAGTGGGAGTTTTGCAGGGTTTTTTGACCGCATTTTTCATGAGAGATCTCTGGTGCTGGGCTTTGCCTTTCACTTTGGTGATCCATGGATTAGCTTGCTAATCCATGTCCTGCATAGATCTGATCTGCTCTAATGTAAAATCATCTTCAGAAATTTCTGAATAAGATTGTAGATCTGCTACTTAAAACTCAGATCTACTCTTTGTATTGCATGATTTAGTAAAAACCCTAAGGGGATCTTGTAATAGAGCCTTTCTGTGTACATATCTGAAATAGATCTAATATTTTGTACGCAGATATTCTCTAGATCTGAAGTGTAACATTTAGCTACTGCAGCGCCATAAAATAACATTGTTAAGCCATTTTTGTAGTATATACATGTGTTGCAGCCTTCTTTTATGAAGATTTCCTTCTTTATTGTCTTCTACATTCTGTTGTATAATGTAATATCTTCAAGATAAATCTGATTTGCTGCTGTATATTTAAAGTCCAATCTTATTTGATGGCCTCCTACTCATGCTTTCCAATACTGCATTATTTCTGAAGCAGTTTCTTGTACATATATGCAACCCCTCTTGTAGGGTGTTTTTTAGCTAGACTAGGTGGTGGGAGACCTATTTACCACACCTAGTTTGATTTTTTTTCTCTCCTTATGAATTTAGCTCTTAGACATGCTGATCTAAGGGATCCAAGGGCTCCAAACTCATTTTTGTGCACATATTTCCCAGAAGTGCGTTATTTCAGTAGGCACTACTGTGTAGTCCCATTTTGGGATATTACAGATATTTACAATGAAAGTGGAACATTCTTTCAGAAGTTGCATGATAAATAGTAATTTTTCAAGAGCCTACCATTTACCGGTTCTCCTAAAAATTCTTTTCCATTTATCTCTTTTAGAAAATAGGCATTTTTTCCTCGATAAGCTAAGATCTTGTAGGGTCCTTTTCATAGATTTTCAAACTTCCCGTGATTTTATTTCTCTTCATTTCTTGCATCCCATCGCAGCACTACATCTTCTAGCTGAAACTTATCTTCCTTGGTTTTGCGATCATAATTTTTTTCTATTTTCTCCTGAAGTTGAGAAGTATTTTGAGAAACTTCCTCCCTTGTTTTCTGAAGTTGAATCATTTGATTGGTTCAATGTTTAATATCATCTTCCTCACTATCTGTTTCCTGCAATAATCTCATAACCGAGACTGCAAGTGATGTCGGAAACACTGTATCTGTACCGTAAACCAATTCAAAGGGTGACATACCTATAGAATTCTTGGTGCTCACTTGGTCTTCCCACAAAGCATTGGTAAGCTTCCTATGCCAATTTTTCTTGTTCTCCTCCAACATTTTCTTAATGATATTAAGTAAGGATTTACTAGAGGACTCAACTAATCCATTGCCCTATGGATAATATGCAATTGAATGGCCTAACCTGATATTATACTTGTGACAAAACTCAATCATCTCCCTTGACTTGAATGCTGCTACATTCTCTGTAATAATCTTGTAAGGACAACCAAAACGAGAAAAAATATTGGATTCTAAAAAATGAATAATTACCGTGTCCGTAGCTTGCCTTGTAGGAATAGCCTCGATCCACTTGGTGAAGTATTCAGTGGCTGTCAGAATCCATCTATGTTGTGATGATGATGTAGGATGAATTTCCCCAATAAAATCGAGTCCCCACTGTTGAAAAGGAGCATTTAATACAATAGGATTCAGCGGAAGAGGAAGGAGTTTCCTTTTTCCTTGAAAAACTTGACATTCATGACAGTTTGTGATTGTTTTGTACAAATCCAAAAATAGATTCGGCCAATAATACCCTGCTCTCAACACTTTATTAGTTGTTGTTTTCCAAAACAAGTGGCCTCCACAATCTCCCCTATGGAAGTCATCCATTACCTGTTTAGCTTCATCTTCAACTAGACAATTTAAAAGAACACCTCCTGGATCTTTCCAATAAAGGGCACTACATAGAATGCAGAATTTAGCAGATTTTAATTTCAAAGACCTATCCTTACTTTTTGACATTCCAGGAGGAGGACATGAGTGTTGAAGAACATACACTATATCTGAATACCATGGTGAAGTGAGAAACATTTCTGATACCTGTATTAGAGCGCCATCTTCTTCATCATCTGACATTGCTATAATAAGGTCTATGTCTAGAGCATGGAAGTTGGATTAAAACATGAGTTTGGCTAACCCCTGTCCCTTGATCAGCTTGGTGGGCTTGATCTCAAGATCATACTCTAGCATTGCTACTATCCATTTACCTCTCATTCCTTCTGGATCGGTCTACGTGAGAAATTATTTTACAGCTGCATTTGGAACATAAGCTATAGTGTGAGAATGTAGAATATAGACCCGGAAATCCTTCAAGGCTTTGATTAAACCCAAAGCTTGCTTCTCAATAATATTATAGAAAAAAGTAGCATCTCTAATGGCTCGACTGAAGAAAGCAATGGGCTGCTCAAACTGATCCTTCTTTTGCATCAAAACCGCAACCAAGGTGTATTGAGATGCAAATGAAAATATTATAAAATCACTAGTATAATCAATACTAACCAAAACAGGAGTTGTAGTTAAAGAAATCTTTACCAAGTTGAAAGATTTCATAGAATAATTGGTCCATTTTACACTGGTTTATTTTTTCAACATATTAGTCAATTCACACAAATGCTCAGCCAAATTAGGAACAAATCTACATAATAAATTCATCTTACCATTAAAAACTTCTATCTCCTTTTTATTACGCGGAAAGTCTATTTTCTGAATTGCTTCTACTCTGGAAGGATCAATGTGAATGCCATCTTTGGAAATTATATGACCAAGAAGCTTGCCTTCCTCCATGAAAAAAAAGACTCTTTTTCAGATTCAGAGAAATTTCAAACTCCCTACATTTCTGAAAAAAAATTTCTCAGATGGTGGAAATTCTCATCATTAGAACCAGAAAAATAATGTCAAACCTTCTAACTACACCACTAAGTAAACATATTTTTGATTAGAAAAGGCTATATCCATAGCCCGCTGAAAAGTAGCACCTGCACTCTTGAGTCCAAATGGCATTTTGACATACTAAAAGGTCCTCCACGGTGTTGTGAAAGAAGTTTTACCTTGGTCTCCTTCACGTACAAAAATCTGATTATAACATGAATAACCATTGAGTAGCGACATCTGTTATGCTCCAACTACCCTTTGAAGAACATTGTCCATCTTAGGAAGCGGGTAATTATCCTTTAAAGACAATTTATTCAAATTCTGTAAATCAATGCACAACCTTATCTCTCAGGTCTATTTCCTTACCAGAACCGAATTTGAAATCAAATTAGAAAATCTAATTCGAACAATGATACCAGATTTATTCAATCAATTTACCTCTTTCCCAATGGATGGCAACATACTTGAATTTATCCTTCTCAAAATCTGTCTGAAAGGTTTTTGATCTGGCTTGATGGGAATAGTTTGTTGAATAGTATTTTTTTCATAGACCTTCAAATCTGCATAATCCCATGCGAAAATATCAGAAAATTCAAATAAAAATTTGATGTACTTATCTTTTTCCTCGGAAGATAATGTCTTATACAACTTAACCATATTGGGCTTATTTGTTGTTCCGATGTTTATATATTCCACACATTTTTTTGTAGGAGCCAATGTTGGTTTTCTCGCCACAACATCCTGATCAAACAGTTCTTCTAAAGTTATGAAACCTCTAGGAATAATATTATCTTTCAGCTACAAAACATTCATCTGATTGGCCTCTCTGTTTTGATGATTAGAATCACAAACATCATCAATAAAAGCATCTTTGAAATTTCCTTCATTCTGCAAAAAGCTATTAATTTCTTTGTTATCCCAGAAAAATTTCCAATACCTTAAGTTATCAGGAACACTAGGTCTATGTTTGACATGAATTTCAAATTTATTACTTGAGTTCATCGGAATTTTGAGATTACTTGCTGCCGTAGCAAGCGAATCTACAATGATATTTTGACTTCTTGATACCACTGTTAATGTATATTCAGGAAACATTTTTAAGATATCCAAGACTGCATTCCTATAAGATCTCATTCGTGGATTCTTTTCTTGATATTATTCTTTCACCTAATTTATGACAAGCTCAGAATCACCATAAACATAAATTATTTTTGCACCACGTTTCTTCAAAATTTTGAGACCTGTGATCAATGCTTTATACTTCGCTTCATTGTTAGAACAGTCAAAAGCCAATTTATAAGACCATTCTCTAACATTACTTGGAATTCCACCTGACTTACAAACAAGAATTCAGATCCAAATACCAATACCTGCACCTTCCTTACCCAAACCACCATCAAAATCCATGCTCCAAAGGCCATCTTCGTCTTCTACATGCTGAAACTTAATTATTGGTTCTGATTTACTTTTTCCGATCACCTCATATTTTTTATCTGCACTAAGTTTTTGTCCTTCTAAGGGCTGTTCAGAAGAAGTTACCATTGTTTTTTCTTGATCAAGACCTTCTCTATAACACTCTAAAATTTCTGGTACATCCTCTACCTCTACTAGCTGACTATTTATATCTTTCAAACTACCATCACTATACAAAATAAAAGAACCTAGATCTGTATGTACAGCCTATATTGGATTATTTATGGGCTTCTCCTTACTAGTTATCATGTACTTCATTTTCTTTTCTCGATACAATTTCCTTAATTTCTCGAAAGCATGAATAATATCATAAGAGAAGTCAAGTTGTAAAGTACCTTTGAGTTTGTCTCCCCATGATCTAGATAGAAACATGCTGAATTGAGGCGGTATATCAGCCACCACCACATCCATTAAAACATTCTTTTCTGGGATTTGGTCTAAGGAAATGACTAAATCTTTAATGAGACCAACGTAGCGAACTCTACCAGAATCAAACAAATATAAATCATGATAAGGTCGGGTGGTATCCATGCCCACCTTTTCCATAATATCCTTTGGAATTAAATTGTGAGAAGCCCTGGAATAAAGCATAGAATTATGAAGTATATACTCATGTAGTCTAAGGCTTAAATAAAATGGGGGAGCTTCACTCTCTTCTCACTGACCATCTATAGATGGACTAGAAATGAGCTCAAGGTGGTCATCTTCAACATTAACCGTATCGGGCAAAGGATCAACTAGAAAAATTTTAGACACCTGATGTTTATAGTGACTATTCTTTACTAATTCTGTCAAAATAATGGACACTTTTAATTTAGCTATTTCATTCTCTAAATTAAAATTTGTGACTTTTGTTAGTATGAATCCTTTGTCGAAGTGTACGAAAAAGGACCGCTTTAGCTACGCATAACTAATAGCCCTAACAACAAAAGTGGCTGCCAATATCTTCAGATCTGCGGTTAGTTGAACAAGAAAAGAGTTGCAAAAAACCAGATCTATGCATGGAAAGACATTAACCAGTAAAAACAAGGGTTTTCTCCATATACCAATAGACAAGACAAGAACAATTTTTGAAAGAATTTTTGTATTAATTGGGCACCTGGGAGGAAAACAAGAAGGCGTATCCAATTCTCCTCAGTGGGATGGGTTCTTGGAAGTCCTCAGCACTTCAGATCTAAGATTTCTCTCTCTTGTTGGTGTAGAAAACCCAATGTAAAGAATAGAGCTCAAAGGGAGCTCACACAGCAAATAATGGAAAAATGTGACCAAGTGTATAGATCCAGAGTGATCTAATAGGCAACAAAAGGTGAAGAATGATAGGAAAAACCCTCCTATTTATAACAAAATATCGGGTCATTCTAGATCTTGGTGCATGATTAAAATAATGTTAACCAAATCTAGATCCACCTTTTATGGAATATTTTATTATATTTGTTGGAGGGAAAAAGTATTTGACTTGGGTCAAATCCCTTTATTTGTTAATAATAAATAAATAAATGATTTATTTATCTTTTAAGGAAGTGGTTGAAGGATAATTAAATAAATCATTATTTATTTAATTATTTGTGGGTGATTTGGTCATATTTAACAAGGAATATTATCTAAATAGGATTTAAATAATTATTCCTAGAAAATAATAAGATAAATAAAGTTTTATCTAATTAATTTCTTTGTTTTTGGGTTAAACATGACTGGGAATAATAATTAAATTATGGTTTAATTAATTATTCCATGAGGAAAATCTAACAAATATAGGTTTGTTTAATATTTCCTTTTGGGGTTTCCTGTTTAGACCATAAACAACCTAATAAATGTGGTTTATTAAGTTATTTATCATAGTGAAGGCAATTTTACTTAGGGTAAAATTGGTCTTACATGGTGTACTTGGGTCCATCTAATGATAATAGGTTAGATGACCAAAAAATGGTGTAACAGATTGCCCCCCAGTGTGCGAGTGTCAGGAGAAAATCGTATGACCGAACTACGTTGTAAGAACTCAATCACCAGACAACAAAAGGGAAGTCAGAGAGAGAAATGCAAGGTAGATAGTGTGCTGAAGAACTAGACCATGAGGAGACGAGACTTGCAAGTGCAAAAAGTCTCTTTTTATGAGAGGGTACCTGTGCTGAAGGCGGTGGGGGAGGCATACCTATGCCCGCCGAGACAAAGTACAAAAGAATAGTGTGTCTAGTAAACAAGGGACCGAACCATAAAGTACAGCCGGCATAATCATGAGCCAGATAAAAATACAATGAGGAATCCCACATACATGTTGTGCCTAGGATAACAGCCAGGACTGATATAATAATATCTGAGTACATGAGATACAAATACAACCCAAATGCCCCCTGGAAATGGGGAAGGGCTCACAAAATCTGACTGATACATGCAAATCAAAGAGGCGCTGCAAGTGGATAAGGCCAACATCATCAAATATTTGGAGCTGCATCGAAGGTTGCAAGGAGGAGGTCATCCGGGCATGTGGGGGGCTACCTGCAGGGCCACCCCCTCATGAGGGTTGAGACATCTCACACACACCCGGGAATCATCAAGAGCTGCTGCTGTATCACTGAACCATCAAGTATATGGATCTCAGTCATGCTGAAAGGAGCTAGACTGGAGAAACAACCAAGTAAAAGGGAAATGAGAGATCCCTTTGCCTGATCCGAGGCACCGAACAAGAGTGGAAGCTGGAACCAAGGTACACCGCCCTCTAGACCTGGCTTCTGGAATGAATGAGTTGATGTCGACAGAAGGAGGTCTACCATAGGTGAGGCAATGAGATATCCTCAACTAAGGCATGAGAGAAAATAGTAGAGCGATGGACAGACTGACACTAATGATGATAGTGAAATGGAAAGGACTGAGTAGCGAATGGACGACTTTCCTTGGTAGAGCATAAAGGGCACGAATGACATGGCAGTGACTGACACAATATCATGAGGGATAGGGGACAGTGGTACTGAAGGCCATAATGTGCGACACAAGAGAGAGACCAAGCAATGAAGGATGGAGGACTATAGCAGGGTACAAAGGGACTCGGGATAGACTCCATGAATGCGATGATGACTCAACTTGGATGCTCTAAACAAGGGAGACTCGATGGTGCTGCCACAAAGTAAAGGCCCAATGGGGGACCATGAAAACATGAGTACAAGGTGGGAACTCATGAAGAAAATCGACACGAATGTGGACAAGTATGAAGGCGAAGTGGTGCCCCAAGTACGAGTGTCGTAAGTGAGGAGATTCGATTTAATGGGGAGGTGAAGTGACCCTTCTTGGACAAAATGGGTCCGGGTGAAGTAGCAAATCACAAAAACGAAAAAAGATGTTGGCTATCTAAAAGAAAATAAAACATGCATTTCAGAAGGGAAATGCTAAGGGTAATATTTCTTAAGATAGAGTGCATTGCGAGGATTAGGAAGGGGGTTGCCTTCGAAATCCTCTAGGAGGTATGCCCCCTTACCGAGATCCTTACTGATGATGTAAGGGCCTAGCCATAATGAGTCAAACTTCCCATGACCAAGGACATCATGGGCCTGGTCATAGACTAGAACAAGGTCGCCTTCGTGAAAAGTACGAGGCTGGACTTTTCGGTCATACTGATCTTTGGTGCGTTTCTTGGCCGCTTCCATGGTTAGCAGGGCAACACGGCGGTCTTCAGAAGCACGCTCAAGCATGATAAGTCGTTGTTCTAGAGGTTGGGTGTCAGGGAGAAGTTCGACGACCATATGCAGGGAAGGAATTTCACACTCGATTGGTAAGACTGCCTCCTCTCCAAAAACGAGGTGGAAAGGAGTAAACCCGATGGCAGTTTTAACAGAAGTCTGATAGGCCCATAAAGCAGGGAAGAGCATGAGGTGCCAGTTGGTTTTGTGCTTATTCACCATTCGTTAAAGCATAGTCTTGACGATTTTGTTGACTACTTCAACTTGGCCATTACCTTGGGGGTAATAGGAGGAGGAATATTGGTGCTCAAAACCCAACAGTGAGGATAGCTTGCGCCATATATCATCTTCAAAATGTCTGCCATGGTCAGAGACCAGTTGTTTTGGAACCCCGAATCGAGCGATAACGTGGTTAAAGAAAAAGAGGGCCATGATAGCTGCCATGTTGTTAAATGTTGGCATGGCCTCGGCCCATTTTGTGAAATAGTCGACCGCCACGATGATATATTTGTGGTTACCAGCAGATGGCAGGTGACACTCCATAAAGTCGATGGCCCATTTACAGAAGGGACCAGTGGAGATGACTGGATGGAGGGGAGCTGGGGGAGCTCTCGCCTTAGGGGAAAAATGTTGGCAATTGGGACAGTGTTTGACTGCCTCAATGCAATCACTGAAGAGGGAAGGCCAAAAATACCCAGCGCGCATGAATTTCTGGGTATTAGCAAGACCGGAGAGGTGGCCACCGCAAGCGCCGCTATGGGAGGCATTAAGGACCTTTTCATCTTCAGCGTGTGTGAGACAACGATGAAGGACAGTATCAATCCCGCGACGATAGAGGTCGTCACCGATAAGGAGGTATCGGGGAGCCTGGTGTCGGATACGTTGGCGAGCCTCATGATCAAGGTGGAAGGCGAAATTTTGGGTTTGCAAGTAAGTAAGAATATCGCCATACCATGGGTCGTCGGAAGTAATGGAAAATAAGTGTTCATCAGAAAAATCATCATTAACTGGAGGGTCTTGCGATCCAGTAGGTAAGTCAGAAATGAGCTCAGTGAGGGCTAAGCCTTTATTACTCTTTGGTGAGACAAATTCGAGGTCGAATTCCTGAAGAATAATGACCCAACGGGCATACTTCCTAGTGAGGATACGACGACTCAATAGGAAAGCCATGGGGTTGGAATTAGTCACAACCTTGGTGGAGCGCATGAGGATATAATGACGAAGTTTTTGGACTGAGAACACGACAACCAGCGCTAATTTTTCTTCATATGAGTAGGAAACAGGAGGCCCTACAAGGTTCTTACTGACGTAGTAAATCACATGCTTGATACCATTGTCATCTTCCTGGATAAGGACTCCAGCGACCGAATAGGTGGAAGCGGAGATATATAGGATGAAGTCCCGATCAAAGTCGGGAGGGCGGATCAAGGGAGCGGATGTGAGAGCCTGCTTGAGGGCATCGAAAGACTCATGAGCATAGGAATCCCAAACCAATGGGATAGTAGATCGGAGGAGTCTAAGGAACCCATGTGCGGTGGTGGCATAGTCAGGGATGAACCGACAAAGAAAATTACCTTTGCCTTGGAGACTTTGGAGCTAGCGTAGGGTACGCGGAATGGGAAGTTCAAGAATGGCTTGAACTTTCAAAGGGTCAAGAGTGATACCATCCTTAGACACGATGAAGCCTAAGAGATGGCTGGCAGGAACGAAAAAGATGCATTTCAACGGGTTAAGGCGGATATTATACTTGTGACATCAGAGAAAAATGGTGCACAGATCGTGTAGGTGCTGCGCCCGATGCTTAGAGCACGCAGTGAGGTCGTATAAATAAGCAAGGATAAGATGAGCTAAGTCGTGGAAACAATAAGACATGGCCCGTTGAAAAGTGGCGCCGACGTTTTTGAGGCCGAAAGGCATGACCCGGTAAGCAAAAGTTCCCCATGGACTAATGAACGCAGTTTTTAGTTGATCAGCAGGACAGATAACAATTTGGTTGTATCCAGAGAAACCATCCATAAAGGATAGAACCTCATGCCCCACACACTCGTCAATGATTTGGTCAATGAATGGTGTGGGGAAGTTGTCTTTGGGACAAGCTTTGTTCAAGTCGCGAAAGTCTGTGCAGACACGGATGGTGCCTTGTTTCTTGAGAACGGGAACTGGGTTGGATACCCAAGTGGTGTATTCAATGGGGTAAATGAAACCAGCCTACTTGAGCTTATCGATTTCGGCTTTGATAGCGTCACGTCTGGAAGGATGAATGGGTCTCAACTTTTGACGGACCGGTTTGGCATCAGGCCATGTGTCGATATGGTGTTCGACGATGGCGGGATCGAGTCCGGGCATTTCAGAATAGGACCAGGCGAAAATATCATAGAATTCTTTGAAAATATTGGTGTAAGCTTCAATTTCTTCAGGGGTGCATTGGGCACCCAAGGTGACATATTCTTCGATTCCTAGTTTGACTGAAATGTCAATTTTAATGGTAGGAGAGATATTGGCCATGTTTCCTTCTTCGAAAGCATCAGGTGCAGGGATGGGATTTTTGAACCAATCGACTGCATTGGGAATGAAGTCTTTGGTTTCCACAGCAAATTGGTCATGGGACTGCTGTGGGAGGAAGTATGCGCGATGGTGCATATCGTCCCATGGAAAGTCAGGGTTGGTCATGGCTTCCATAATGTCTTCATCGGACTGGAAGATGGGAAGACTAGAGGAAGAAGGGTCACCCGAGGAGGTAGTGATGTGTGACGGGTCATCTGGAGGAGAAGGGCTCAGATTATCTGCAGGTTGAAGGTTAGGTGGACTATCTCGCAAGGATGATGAGAGGTACAAAATGGTGGTTGAAGGCTCTGTTGGTTCGATAGTGGGAGGAGGAATGTGAATGGGAGTAGGAATATCCTCTAGTCCTATCGAAGTAGGACTCATAGACAAGTGAGAAGGTATCGTGTTGTGTGTAGCCTTGAATTGGTGGTACATTTCCAAGGAGGAACGATACTCATCAAGGCGGGGACAGAGGTGGGTGTAATGGCCGTGGAAATCGCACAAAGCACAAGGGTGGTTTGTGCGCAAGGTTTTGAGTTTCGGGATAGAGTTTGGGATAGTGACGTAGAATTCAGGGATATCAGAGTCGGGAAACGTCTCGTTGACCAGGATCTTGAGGTGTGGAAATTCAGGACACATATGGGTGGCGTGACCGATGATATCGCACAAAGAGCATTGGATATCGGGCTTGGGCGGTCGCGGAGGGGTAGGGGTTGTCGGGGCGGCTTGGTCCTGATGGGTTGCCCACTGACGAGCTTTGCCTTTCTTTCCCGGGGCTGGCACCACAGGAGTAGGGTCCTGGGGAGGTGCGCGGGGCCCAGAGGAAGTGAGGGGGACCGGTTGAACTGGTGTCAAAGCAAGGTAGGGTTTGGGGTGACTGGGTGGGGTAGCGGCTGGAGGGTCAATGTACCAGACGGGTATGCCTAGGGTTAGGTTAGGAAGAGAGAGGGTGGCCATGACCGGTACCGTGTGCACTCCTGGTGGGGGAGTTAGGAACGATATCTGTCCAGAGGGGTAATGGCCAAATGCGACGGCTCCTAAATGGCTAAGGCCTGGAGGAACCGTGCCAGGAGGATATAAGGGCTCATGACTACCAACTGCAGGTGAAGGGCTAGGAGCAGGTTGCGGAGGGCATGGTTGCGGACTAGCCGAACTAGGTTGCTTGAGAGCAGCTCGAGACGATTGCATCATACAAACATTCGGTGAGCTGGGGTCAGAGATAGGAGGAAGAAGACCAGGGAAAGTTCCAAGTAGGGAGGAATCTTTGTAAACGCCGGGGGAGACACTGGTCAAGGAATCGACGGTTTGCTTGTTGGCGACAGAAGAGATGGTCGTCTCAGGTGAGGTCTGAGATTTTGGCTCATGATATGTCAACTGGTCAATGGTGACTATCTTTCCATTATGGGGGAAAGACATCTTACGGAAAACCGCGGATGGGATAGCAGACATAGCATAGGTGTAGCTTCGCCCCAATAGAATGTTGTAGTCTAGCGGGGCGTCTATGACTTCAACGTCAATGCAAACATTCTTACCGGCGAGAGTGATAGGAAAATTACGGAACATGCCAATGGGCTGGGAGGCATGGCCGTCCCACGCTCGAAGGGTGATCGTGGAAGGGGCCAACTCAGGGGATCCGAGTTGCTTCCAAACCGAAGCGGACATCATGCAGGTGGATGCCCCCTCATCAATTATACACCGGGAAACATTGGCGTTCCGGATTTTGACTGGGATTTGAAAGGCGACAGAAGGAGGGAGAGGAGGATGGTCCGATTGAGTGGCGTCAAAAACAATCATTTGGTCATTAGCAGGATCTACAGTGCCCACGACAGATAGTAGAGCCTTCTTTTGGGAAGGGCACGATTGGAGGAGTTCTAGTGTTGAAATGGCAGCAGGAGATTGTGCCAAATCATCTACTATGCTATACGAATGAGCAGCTCGACCAGAAGCAGCATTTCGACGTAATGGTCCCTTAGTAATCTTTGGGTGGACCAGAAATTTGGGTTGAGAGATATGTAAGGGGCCATTGGATGTCGAAAGAGGCTCTGTAGAACCGGAAGAAGAGGAATCGGGGGCAGACTGAGCGGGAGGCTTGGGGTACTGGCGAGACCGAGTTTGAAGGTGAAGGTCGACAGTTGGGGATGGATCAGAGGTCATCATGAGGATCTGGTAATCGGAGGAACCAGAAATGGAGGGTGGAGTGGAGACCCGCCCGTCAGGTGGTTGGGTAGCCGCGAATCCTTGCAGAGGGAAAGGATCAGTAAACACAGCTGGTTGAGTAGTGGCCACATTAGGGGGAGCATGAGGGGAGGCATGCTATCCGCGCAATGTGGCTTGAGACTCCCACATCTGCTGCATCTGTGGTAAAAGGGGACAATCGTGGGTGTAATGACCGTAAACACCACAACACAAACAAGGCTTGTTGGTACGAAGAGGCATGTTCGGCTTGGGCTAAGTGCCCTGTTGCTGGTTAGCAGTGTTAGGGTCAAAACCTTGAGGATTGGGTCCATGAGTACCAGGGGCAGATTGATTTGGATTGCCTCTCCGCCTTCTTTGAGAATAAGGGGGATTAGTCGCCCCCTGCTGTGCAAATACATGCCCTGAAGGGGGCTGTAGGTGCTGTTGCTGGGGTTGAGGAGGCAAGGGAGGTGGAAGTGCATATGCTGGAGGAGCTGGCACACCAGGCTGTGCATAAGGGTAATGGTTAGGTTGGGAAACATTGAGGTAAGCAGGAGGTTGGGAAAAAGGAAGAGGCATGCCGTATCCTGGGTACATGCTACCGGGAGGGGGAATAGTGCTAGAGGTGCTGGCCCCTCCGTGAGGGAGACTGTAGCCCATAGGAGGTTAAGCATACGGATGGGAAAGGGCTCCAATGATATCGTCGGCAGAATGAGATGCCCCGGGGGCGTTAGCGCCGCTAGGCCTGGGGAGGTCAGGAAGGATGGTATAAACATAACCAAACTGGGCGTAGATCAGGTCATATTTCAAGGCTATTTGGAGGGCAGCTTCTTCGGTTTGAGGGAAATGGGAGGCGACATCTTTTCCGATGGGAGATAGGAGAGAGCGAAGGAACCAGTCCATCTAGATCCGATCTTCGAAGGGGGGAGCTCGACATAAGCTGTGTCTACTTCACCATTCCTGAACATGGGTGGAAAGGCGGGTCGAAGATGTTTGCTTAAAGGAAGTCAAGAGCTCCGTACTGGTATCGTATCGAAGAGGGAGCTGGAAGTAAGATAAAAAGGCTTGGGCAATGGTCGCAAAGGTGGTATGGGAAGAGGTGGCTTGGTCTACATACCATTTAGAAGCTTCGCCAGTAAGCGTGCATTGGAACAAACGAAGACGGATGGAGTCATCGGTAATGGAATTGGAGGAACACCACATGTGGAAAGATCGTACATGATTGGTTGGATCTTCTCCAGCAAGGCCTTCAAACTTAGGGATGTAGGAGGGGAGCTTGGTTGGCATAGAAGGCCAACCAACATCGTGGCGGATAGGGTCATTGATCAACTGATTGAAATCGGCGAGGCTGAGGCCTGCAATGTACGGTAGCAAGGGTATGGCCGAGGTAGTTCCTGTGGCGGTTCCGCTAGTAGTGGTTCCGGCATTAGGGCCTGGAGCACCGCTAACGTTAGGCCCTGGACCAGACATAGTGAAGGTGACAGGGGGAGAACCAGGAGGAGAAGGAGAACCCAATGAATCAGAAGAGGAGTCGGAGTGTGGACTCAGAGGAGGACTGGCTCGACGACGGCGAGACGGAGCAGGTCAATTGACCGGAAACTGAGGGTGAAGGCCAAGAAGTCTCCGGGAAAGGCGCCTTGGGGGCGCAATGATGACGGGAAGAAGGAAACCGACAAGGGAAAAACGGGATAGAATCAAGTGAGGTCAAGGGCAGAACATGTGCAGTGACAATTGATTTTAGAGTCTATTCCAGGCGGTGTTAACCAGGCACTTCTTCACTTAGGGTCAGTGTGTGGTGTGCGTTAATTTTAATTTTTAAAACCCTTTTCGTTTTGAGAGCAAGAAAAAAGTGTTCTGCGTAACTGAAAATAAATCTGCATAGAACAGTATATAATGCTGAAATAACAGAAAATTAACAGCTACTATTGCATCTATCTAACCCAAGGAGGCGGGTCCCTCAAAACTAGTCTAAAAAAGGGAAAAAATCTAGTCAAAACACATTGAAAAGAGGCCAATAGATCTAAGGTCGGGAGGGACGGGGATCTAAAGGATAAAGCTGCTGAAAAGAGGTGCAGATCACAGCCAAGAGATAGAGGCAAGGTGGCTGGAAAAAGGGAGGAAATTAGCAAAAAGTGGAAAGGACAGGGAGGAGGTCCTAAAAAGAGGTCCAAACAAAATGACAAGAGGTGATTTGAAAGGAAGAAAGGCTGATTTAAAGGGATCTGAGGAGGAGGTTTCAGATCTGAAAAAGGGAAGGCTGAAACTCTGAAAAACAGACGGCTGAAACAACTAAAACTCTTCCACAAAAAGTGGAGGGTACTGAAGCCCTAGGGGGTTAGGTTCCCACTTAGATGAGTAAAAACAGATCAGAACTAGGTCAAAGCGGGCTGAGACAGAGGTTGGAAAACCCTGACAGAAGCTGCAGCAAAACCCATAAAAATTGCAGAAAAACCACTGAAAAATTGGCAGGTCACAGGTTCTGACCTGTTTTCAATGCAGGTCGCAGAAAAGAGGCTGAAAAGTGCGACTTGGAGGTCCAGGTCGCACTTTTTGGGCTGAAAAGTGTGACCTCTCGTTCCGGTTGTCTCGGCGGCAGATTTTCGGAAAATTTGTTGTCTCAGTTGCGGCTGATGTCGCTTACCTACGCAATAGGGCCAGAAACACACAGAAGTGAGAAATTTTAATGTTTTAGGGTTTTATGTAAGAAAAACAACATAAAAATAGGAAAAATAAACAGCTGAAAAGAAACCCTAGGGTCTGAAGTAGCTGGATATGCAGGAATATGAAAAACGACAACGGTCATAATTTAAAACCCGTGTGGAGTCGCCATTTGTTAGTATGAATCCTTTGTCGAAGTGTACAAAAAAGGACCGCTTTAGCTACGCATAAATAATAGCCCTAACAACAAAAGTGGCTGCCAATATCTTCAGATCTGCGGTTAGTTGAACAAGAAATGAGCTGCAAAAAACTAGATCTATGCATGGAAAGACATTAAGCAGTAAAAACAAGGGTTTTCTCCATATACCAATAGACAAGACAAGAACAATTTTTGAAAGAATTTTTGTATTAATTGGGCACCTGGGAGGAAAACAAGAAGGCATATCCAATTCTCCTTAGTGGGATGGGTTCTTGGAAGTCCTCAGCACTTCAGATCTAAGATTTTTCTCTCTTGTTGGTGTAGAAAACCCAATGCAAAGAATAGAGCTCAATGGGAGCTCACACAGCAAATGATGGAAAAATGGGACCAAGTGTATAGATCCAGAGTGATCTAATAGGCAACAAAAGGTGAAGAATGGTAGGAAAAACCCTCCTATTTATAACAAAATACTGGGTCATTCTAGATCTTGGTGCATGATTAAAATAATGTTAACCAAATCTAGATCCACCTTTTATGGAATATTTTATTATATTTGTTGGAGGAAAAAGGTATTTGACTTGGGTCAAATCCCTTGATTTGTCAAAAATAAATAAATAAATGATTTATTTATCTTTTTAAGGAAGTGGTTAGAAGATAATCAAATAAATAATGATTTATTTAATTATTTGTGGGTGATTTGGTCATATTTAACAAGGAATATTATCTAAATAAGATTTAAATAATTATTCCTAGAAAATAATATGATAAATAAAGGTTTATCTAATTAATTTCTTTTTTTTTGGGTTAAACATGACTGGGAATAATAATTAAATTATGGTTTAATTAATTATTCCATGAGGAAAATCAAACAAATATAGGTTTGTTTAATATTTCCTTTTGGGGTTTCCTATTTAGACCATAAACAACCTAATAAATGTGGTTTATTAAGTTATTTATCATAGTGAAGGCAATTTTACTTAGGGTAAAATTGGTCTTACATGGTTTACTTGGGTCCATCTAATGATAATAGGTTAGATGACCAAAAAATGGTGTAACAACTTTATCTACCTCTTTGGTGATAGTGTCTCTTCTATCATTTTGATCTTTTGTTACATTCTCCTTTTTCTGAGTGTCTTTATCTTTAGTAAATGAGCTTGTTAATGGATGGTTCATGTTGCTATGATTCTGATCCGCATGCTCTTTATTCTTTCTCTGATTATTTGGAAGATGATTCTTTGACTGGACCTCTTTTCTTTTCTGAATAGGATTGAAAGGTACATATCTACTCCTTAAATAATATTGTTTCTACTGTGCACTCAATTCATTCATATACCCACACTGGTAATCATTGGATTCAGATCCAAATCATCATCGTTTGCCAAGATATAGCCCTCATCTTTTGGAATATCCAAATTTTCAGTATACTCTTCATCTTCAGTTAGAAACATGGGCAGAAAATTTGCTGTAAAGAAATGATTTGTTTCGATCACCGGATCTTCATCTTCTTCCTCTTCCACTTGAACATAATTCTACTGTAACGGGGTCTAAATATATTGTTGTTGTATTGTTTGTTCGAGTTCTTTTTTCTCTCGTTTCTTGATTCTAAACTGAGGCTGCTGCTGCCCTCTAAAATTTGGGTTCCGGATATGTGGTTATGGTCTATCTGAGATAGACAATCGATAAACCATTATTTCCATAGATCAGAGTAATGAATCCATTTTAGCATCAGAAGTAGATGTCTCCTCATTGACGGTCACTTTTAAGGCAAATCCAGAAACTTTTTTTTTTTCCAAATTTTGACTCCTTGGAGCACAACACCCTAGGTGTTACGCACAAAATTGGGGCATCCTCAGCTACTAAAATTTACATTTTTGGATTTTTCACATCACCAATAGTATACCCACAAAATTTAAGGTCAATTGGAGCACTTTTTCCCCCTCAAAAGGTCAAAACACACCTCAAAATTGACCTTTCTACCTCTTTTTCAGAGCAGGTGTTATAGACAGAGTAGTGTTGGGAGATTTAATTTTTGAGCATGTAAATGGAATACATTCAGTACAAATCAAGTATTTATGGAAATTATACTCATCAAGCTTTCCGACGATCCATCACGGGGCGAAATCCAATGTCAGGAAGGGGTCCAAAACTCAGCTACAACAGACCGTATTTTCTGCTGAAAAGGTGTTACGCACAGGAGCAACCTTTTGCCAAAAAAGTCAACAAAACACACGGATTGATGGCAAAGGAGTTTTTTAATATTTTCTTGGACAAATCACTCTTGATTTGATTAGGGAGTTATGTTTTTGTGTTTTTCATTCATTTTCTTATCAACTATGTGTCTTGGGCCTTGCATGGTCATTAAGGACATTGATTGCATTTATGATTAGATTAGGGTTTCTTGAAGCCTCTTAGGGCTTCCCACCTCCTCAACTGCTCCATAAATAGAGCTTGAGGCTCTCATGTATTTGTGAGATTTCGATAGCTTATGTTGAAGTAATACATAGTCTCTTGGAGCCTTTGATGAGAATTTGATGTCTTGGAGCTCATGCATGCCTTGATTTGTTTACTGATGGTGGAGGACTGTTTGCAGGATCCATAGGCTTGGTTGATGGTGAAGTTTTCTCTTGTTTATGTTTTCTAGTTTTCCATTATGTTTTCCATCTTGCTCTGTTGTAGTAGGACAAAGAATTTAGATTAAGAATTTTTTTCTAATGGCACCTTAAGTTTGTTTGTCCTTCACTGCCTCAATGTTTTCTTCCACTGAGATATGTTAGGGAATCCATTTCTCGCTCTCTAAGAAGTTCCTAGCTTGTTCATTTCTTGAATTGTTTAGATGATTTAGTGTCAAGTATGATTTATGGCTAGACCTGCATATTGTGGCCACTGAAATACTCTATCCTTAGAATACTCTCTTTAAAGCAGCTTTGCCTAGGTTTGTCAAAGAAGTCTGTTTGAATCATGCTCTTTGCCTTTACTTAGCTAAAATTGTTTCAAGGAAACTTCATAGCTGTAACTTTAGATGTTAGGATTTTATTTCCTTCTATGGTTATAGCTACTTGTGCATATTAAATGTTTTTCTGCTCTTGATGATGAAATCTATGAAAGTTAAATAAGTTTCTTGCCTTTCTATGTTTCATCTAAATGTTTGTCTTGGTTGATTATCTACTTTCAGTTTGAAATCAAATGGATTAGGCTTTGCTTATGCCTTTTTATTCTCTTGCTATGCTCATAAATATTCTAACTCTCTCAGTTTACAAGTACATAAATGATTCAGTTTTTTCCCTTTATTAGCTTATTGTTCTCAAGCTTAATGTTCACCTAATGATCCTTCACAACCTTAAAAGATCCACCAACCAAGTTAAAATTTCCCTGCAAATGCTCTTGAAACCATTGATGAAATTATCATGATCTTGTTAGACTCCATTGCCCAATGACTTAAAAATATTCCTTGTTTTCTATCTAAATCTATCTGAGCATCATACCCAACCAAAAACAATCAAAATACCCTGCACTTAACATCTAGCCTAAAATCAACCCAAATTAGCAAACAAGTTCACATCTTTGCACCTACTAAAGAGATCCCTCTCTGAATCCAGGAAGGCTAGGTCCTTGGATTCCAAATCTTGGTTTGATGTTACCCCTGTCCATTTGTATCTCAATAAATCTAGCAAATTACAGGGAGCTAATAGATGTCTCCTCCTTGACGGTCACTCTCTTTTCAGATCTCATCCTTGCTCTTTTAGCTAGAAAATTCGCTTCTGGACTTACAACATTCTTTTCTAGATCTGCTAAAGTTGTAGGATCACGTTCATGCAGCTGATATGACATATCAGTATCAAATCCATCTGGAAATTTTATTAAAGCCAAACCTTCTGGTGGTTTGATATGTGCAAGAAGAGCATTGTACACTACATTAAATCTCACATAATAATCTTTCACAGTCTTGCCAACATTTCTTTTGATGTTCTCATATTTGGAGAGAATTTGAAGGAGATTTTTCTTTTCTTCCCATATTTCTACAAATTGTTGATGCAAAACTTCTGAAGTGTCTATAGTGGCTGCTGGTAGAGCTCTCAACCATTTTCTTACTTCCCCTCCTAGACTTTGTGTAAACAACCTCATCTTCACTTCCTCGATATCAATTTCATGAAGATCAAAGAAGTCATTCATCTTATCTACGTGTGTTGGAAATATGATGCAGAGTGTTGTCCTTGATGGCAACCCACTGAATGAAGATGAAGAGGTGCGACTGTTGACATGTATTGTCCTTGATGGCACTCCACCTGATGAAGTTATGCTTGACTTGATGGACTTGTTAAATGATGTAAATCTGAAGTGATATGATGATTGTTGATGATATGATGTTGAGTGTTGTACTTGAAAGGAAACCCACTTGATGAAGATGATGACAACTTACTTGATGAAGTTGTGTTTGATAGAATATGTCCTTGATGAAGGAAATCTGATGTATCTATAGTATTTACAGAAGGCAATGAAGAAAGGATTTCAGAATGTACTCAGAGAATGATGAAAAAGAGTATGTCTCTTGATATACGCGGATTGGCCTAGGGGAAGTCGCGTATGCACGCGGAAAAGAACGTGCCAAGTCGCGTATGGGCTAAAGCGCTCAAAAAGTGCAAAACCAAGGGTAACCACCATGGTATTGACCCATGGTATTGGGTAATGATCCGCCCAATTGACCCCGTCCAGGTAGTTTTGGGCTCATGGTATTGTTTTGGCCCATGGTATTGAAAAAGGGGCTCATGGTATTGAAAAGGATAAACCTATATAAGGAGAAGAAATTCATTGTGAAAATCATGAGTGTGGGTGCAAGATGTCTGAGCTTGAATGAATACTTCTCTCTGAAGTATATCTGAATGGAAAGGGTTACACTTGAATGATAAATCTGAATGTATGATGCACCAATGATGAAGAAGGAGATCTAGATCTGAATTGCTCGTATATTTGCTAGATCTGATTATGGAAGGCTTAGATCTGTGATGAGGCGAACATCTAGGCGAACATCTGTCTGAAGTAAAGGGTTGAATCTGAGGTGAATGTCTGATCTGATGAAGTATGCAGCTCTGTAATGATTAAAGATCTATACGCTACTTCGTCGCGGAGGAAGCGCGTATATACGCAGCTTCGTCGAAGAGAAAGCGCGTATGCGCAATAAAATATACACTGCGGTATACGCCGGTTTGTATGGACGGAAGAGCGTATATACGCGACATCAGTGAAGGGAAAGCGCGTATGCAAACTAGGGCTTGCTGAAGCAAGGGGTATGAAATATCTGATCTGTTCTGCTGTGTTTCTGCTATCTGATCTATGTTGATATGTATCTGTTGATGATGTCTGGTTGTGCTTAAAAGTTTGGAAAGGGTTCGGTCTGGAAATATGATGAATTGTGGCCTGCAAGTATTGTTCTATTGAAGTGGTTGGATCCAGTGTGAAAATTGATGAAACGTGGTCCAAGGTGGTGCTGAGGGTTGTAGCCTTCAGTCAGGGGGTTGTAGCTCCCTTCCAGGAGAGGCTGGTAAACGAGATCAGGGGGTCGTAGCTCCCTTCCAGGAAAGGTTGGTAAACGAGTCAGGGGGTTGGAGCTCCCTTCCAGGAGAGGCTGGTAAACGAGCGCAGGTGGGTGCCTGCGTGCTGGTCAAGTCTGCGCCAGCACATATGTTGTAAGATGTTTTCTATATAATAAAATATTGAAGGCTGAGCAACTGCAGCGGTGGTTTTCTCCCGACTTGGGTTTCCACCTAAAAATCCTGGTGTTCATGTGTGATTCTTTGTGTCATGATTTATTCTGTTCTTACTGCACATGTTTAATGCTTATTGAATATCTGATGAATAAATGAAGGAATGATTTGAGTGATGAATTAATGACATATATAGATATCTGTGTATACGCTAGTTTCGTAAAGGGTATCCGCGTATATACGCAAGTCTGGTTCAGGAAAGTGGCGTATGCATTTTAGAAGCAGAAAAAGTGAAAGTTTTGAATATGCAGTAAATACTGATTCACCCCCCCCCCTCTCAGTATTTTTCCCAACAATTGGTATCAGAGCAAGGTCCTTCTACAAAAGCTTGATCGCTTGAAGGAGATCCGTCACAATGGGAAGTATACATACAAAAGCCTTGCTGAATTTTGGTGCAAAAGTATGGGCTCTCGCAAAAGAATGTGATGAAGAAAAGGGTGCCTTTGTGGATTCTTTAGAAGACAATAATCTTCTTGAAGAAAACATTCAACTCAAAGTAAGCCTAGAAGAAAAGAACATAATCATTGAGACTTTTAAAAATCAGCTTGAAGCAAGAGAAAAACGCATGGAGGATCTAGAATGTGAAGTAGTAAGTCTAAGGAAGGATAAGGAGAAATTGAATTCTCTCAATCTCAGATTTGCTAAAAGTTCAGAAACCTTGGATGAGATTATCAAGGTACAACGGTCTCCTTTTATAAAAACAGGTCTTGGATATACTGGGGAATCTTCTCAGAAATCAGCACCAAAGTCTCTACATTCAGCCACTCAGCAAGAGAACAAAGGATCTTTACAGGTAAAGCAAGATCACCTCAATTCAAGAAACACTAACAGGGAGATCTTTCAAAATGGCTACAACCAACAGGTAAAGTCTAATAGAAGATTTCATGATCACATAAATTTCTACTTCAATGGTCAATGTTTCACATGTCACAACTTTGGTCATAAAGCTATTCAATGTGTTGCATATAAAACCATCATGACCAGAGAAGCAAGAAAGATAAGGATGAATGATGAACCAAAGAAGAACACCTATAACAATTTTTCTCCTCTCCAAAATGAAGTTGAATGTACTTATTGCAATAACTTTGGTCATGAAGAATCTGAATGCAGAAGCAAGGTCCAGCCAAAAGAGCATGTTCCCTAAAGCTCTAAAGTATGGAAAAAGAAAGAATTACCGGTTGAAAATTGTGGGATAGCGTTATTTGCAGAGGGTGAAGAGAATCAATGGTATATTGATAGCGGGTGTTCAAGACACATGACAGGTGACAAAAGCAAACTTCATACTTATAATGCTCTAGAGAAGGAAAAGAAAGTTACTTTGGAAATGATACTCCTGCTGTTATTAAAGGAAAAGGGTCAGTATTTCTAAAAGAAAAGGTGAAGGCTAAAGATGTCATGTATGTGGATGGATTAAGGCATAACCTATTGAGTGTTAGTCAAATGTGTGATCAAGGAGCAGAAGTGGTCTTCAGTTCCAAATAATGTGTGGTTCGTGATCTTGATATAGGTAAAATCATTATAAAAGGAAAAAGAAATCCAAGCAACCTGTATGTACTCAACGGCATAGAACAATGTTACTTAAGCAAATCTTCAGAAAATTGGCTATGGCATCGAAGACTGGGACATCTGAGTTTCCCTCAAATCAATAAAGCAAGAAAACTTCAAGCTGTTCGTGATCTTCCCAAGATCAATCTTCCAGAAAGTACCATATGCAAATCTTGTCAATTTGGTAAGCAGACCAGAGTCCGATTTAATGCCAAAGAAGGTTCATCAAGTAAGCCTCTTGAACTCATTCATACTGACATCTGTGGACCTATGAGGGAAAAGTCATTACGTGGGGAAGAATACTATATCCTATTTATTGATGACTACTCCAGAATGTGTGAGATCGCGTTTATTAAACACAAAGATGAAGCCTTTGAAAAAATTCAGAAGTACAAAGCACTGGTAGAAAATGAATTGGATTCAAAAATCAAGTGTCTTAGATCTGATCGAGGAGGAGAATATTCATCAAATGAATTCTTTGAATTTTGTGAACAACATGGCATTAAAAGACAGTTCTCTGTAGCAGGCACTCCACAACAAAATGGTGTAGCAGAAAGAATGAATAGAACAATTGTTCAAATGGCCAGAGCTATGCTTACTGAATCTAATGTTCCTAACATGTTTTGGAGTGAAGTAGCTCGTGCAGCAGTTAACATTCTCAACAAGGCTCATGTTCGGGTAAACAGTGATAAAACTCCATATGAACTCTGGTATGGAAAATCTCCCACTGTAAAGCATTTTAAAGTTTTTGGAAGTAGATGCTTTATCAAAAATAATGATGAAAAACTTGGCAAGTTTGACCCTAGATCAGATGAGGGGATACTTCTTGGCTACTCATCTTCAAGCAAAGCATTCACATGTTACAATAAAAGGCTTCAAAAGGTTGTTGAATGTATTGATGTTGTTATTGACGAGTCTCATGCAGCTCCTAAAGAAGAAAAACAAACAACAGAAGAAGATGATGATGACATATGGCCTTCTACATCAGATGGAAATGATATAGACAGTGAATCAAATGAAGAACCTGAAAATGATTTATCTGAAAAAGCTCCATCCAGATATGTTCAAAAGAATCATCCTGAATCTCAAATTTTGGGAGACAAGGAATCATGTGTACGAACAAGGAGAACTCTTGCGGGATCTTCTAGTAATTTGGCACTTCTATCCACAATTGAACCACACAATGTCAATGAAGCTATCAAATATGAATGTTGGAATAATGCCATGGATGAAGAAATTGAGCAAATTGAAAAGAATGACACTTTGGATTTGGTACCAAGACCTCATGATAAAAATGTCATTGGAACTAAATGGATCTTCAAGAACAAGTTAAATGAGAATGGGGATGTTGTAAGAAACAAAGCTAGACTGGTTTGCAAATGGTATACTCAACAAGAAGGTATAGACTTTGAAGAAACGTTTGCTCCTGTAGCTAGACTTGAAGCCATAAGAATGTTTCTTGCTTTCTCAAGCTATCAACGAATCAAAGTTTATCAAATGGATGTTAAGTCTTCTTTTCTTAATGGTGATCTAGAAGAAGAAGTTTATATAGAACAACCGGAAGGATACATTTTGGGAAATGATGCAAATCTTGTTTGTAGACTTAAAAAGGCTCTGGATGGACTCAAACAAGCTCCAAGGGCTTGGTATTATCGTCTTGACAAATATCTTCATCAACAAGGATTTTCAAAGGGGTCTGCTGATAGCAACTTATACACAAAAGTTTAAAATGATAAACTATTGATTGTAGTTGTATATGTTGATGATATCATTTTTGGGAGCAACGAAGAATCTATGAGTCAAAAATTTGCTTCTGTCATGCAGCAAGAATTTGAAATGTCTTTCCTTGGGGAACTAACATTCTTTCTTGGCTTGCAAGTGCATCAATCTGCAGATGGTATATTTCTATCACAAGCAAAATATCTTAAGCAAATTCTGAAGAAGTATGGCACGGAAGAATGCAAACCTGTAAGTACACCAATGATAACCGGATGCAGTCTCAGTTCTAATGATGATTCTCCCACTGTGAATCAACCAGAATACAGATCGATGATTGGAAGTCTACTTTATCTCACTCGGACCAGACCAGACATTATGCATGCTGTTGGGATTGTTGGACGATTCCAAGCTAATCCAAAAGAGTCTCACCTTCAGGCTGTCAAAAGGATATTCAAATATCTACAAGGAACTCAAGACTTTGGTCTATGGTATCCAAAGGATGCTGATCTTACTCTTCATGCTTACACTGATGCAGATTGGGCTGGAAGTGTTGATGATCGGAAAAGCAGTAGTGGTGGTGCATTTTACATGGGGCCCCAGTTAGTATCTTGGTTCAGCAAGAAGAAAAATTCTATTGCCTTATCAACAGCTGAAGCAGAGTATGTAGCTGCCGCATCTTGTTGCACTCAACTCCTATGGATGATGCAAACCTTGCAAGATTTTCATATCAAATGTGCAACTCCTATCTCCATTATGTGTGATAATACAAGTGCCATCAGTATCTCAAAGAATCCTGTTATGCATTCGAAAACCAAGCACATTCCCATCAAATATCATTTCCTACGTGAACAAGTGCTTGAGCAAAAAGTGAAGTTGGAGTATGTTCCCTCCAAAGAACAAGCTGCTGATATCTTTACCAAACCTCTGCCCAGGGAAGCGTTCGAGTATCAAAGACAGAAGCTGGGAGTGGTCTCTGCCAGTCAAAAGAACAAATCTGCATAAATTTTAGAAGATGGCTTGGGATACGCGGGTTTCCTGAAATACAGTCGCGTATGTACGCGAGTCCCTGCACAGAAAGCCGCGTATGGTTGGTTGCTGACAATTTTTGGTTGGTTCAGCTCTCTTCAGCACAGCTGCAGTGTTGTTTGGTATCTATGATACTGTTTGGTATCTCTGATGGTGTTCCAGTTCTCATAATTCTGTTTCTAATGTTTTGATGAAGATGCCTTGATGATTTGTTGGTGGAAGCTTTCAGGATGCACAAACTAAGGGGGAGCCTTAGTCATTTGGAAAGATTGCTTGGTTGCACAGATTCAGGGGGAGCTTTAGCTTTGCTGAGTATAATGCATTGTTGGCATTGTGGTGTTTCTAATTTATAATCTCTCTTGAGGTCTTGCTGGTGTTGGTCTTAAAGTCATATTTGTAATTTGATGACAAGGTCTTGTTAAAGACCCATGATGTAAATTTGTAATATTCAGTCATGTAAGGACTTGTCAAATTTGTAAACCCACTTGGTTGGGTAGCTGAGTCAATTGTGTAAACCCACTTGATTGGGTACTTGAGTCTCATATGTAAATCCACTTGGTTGGATATTTGTTGTAAGTATGAGTCATTGGTGATAGGAAAGTCTTTGAGTCATGTACTTCATTGACAAATATGTTTGGAGATTCAGCATGGACTCAGGGGGAGTTTGGCCACTTCAGCACATATCAGATCTGCAGACTGTTTCTTCCACATGAGGAGAAAAGGGGGAGAATGTTGGTTTTCGATCCGCCCTTTGCCCTTGATGTCAAAGGGGGAGAGTGACATGGTGTTTGAATAAAGAGAAGGTAATGATGTGACATATTTGGGAGAGTGACATGGTATCTATCTGCTGTGGTAACCAAACACCATCGTGGTTGCCATCAAGTCCAAAAGGGGAGATTGTTGGAAATATGATGCAGAGTGTTGTCCTTGATGGCAACCCACTGAATGAAGATGAAGACGTGCGACTGTTGACATGTATTGTCCTTGATGGCACTCCACCCGATGAAGTTATGCTTGACTTGATGGACTTGTTAAATGATGTAAATCTGAAGTGATATGATGATTGTTGATGATATGATGTTGAGTGTTGTACTTGAAAGGAAACCCACTTGATGAAGATGATGACAACTTACTTGATGAAGTTGTGTTTGATAGAATATGTCCTTTATGAAGGAAATCTGATGTATCTACAGTATTTACAGAAGGCAATGAAGAAAGGATTTCAGAATGTACTCAGAGAATGATGAAAAAGAGCATGTCTCTTGGTATACGCGGATTGGCCTAGGGGAAGTCGCGTATGCACGCGGAAAGGAACGTTACAAGTCGCGTATGGGCTAAAGCACTCAAAAAGTGCAAATCCAAGGGTAACCACCATGGTATTGACCCATAGTATTGGGTAATGATCCGCCTAATTGACCCCGTCCAGGTAGTTTTGGGCTTATGGTATTTTTGGTCCATGGGGTGAAAAAGGAGCTCATAATTTGTTGAAAAAAGGATAATGCTGAAAGAAGAAATTCCTTTAACCTTATGACATGTGTGTAGATGCAAGATGTCTGAGCTTGAATGAATACTTCTCTCTGAAGTAGATCTGAATGGAAAGGGTTACACTTGAATGATAAATCTGGATATTGTAGTGGACCTGATGAAAGGAGATCTGGATCTGGATGCCGAGATCTGATTATGGAAGGCTTAGATCTGTGATGAGGCGAACATCTAGAAAAACATCCGTCCGAAGTAAAGGGTTGAATCGTGGGTGAACAACCGGACCGATGAAGCATGTACTCAGAATGATTAAAGATCAATACGCTACTTAGCCGCAGAGGAAGCGCGTATATACGCGGCTTCAGCGAAGAGAAAGCGCGCATGCGCAATAAAATATACACTGAGGTATACGCTGGTTTGTGTGGACGGAAGCGCGTATATACGCGACATCAGTGAAGTAAAAGTGCGTATGCAAACTAGGGTTTGATGAAGCAAGGGGTATGAAATATCCGATCTGTTCTGCTGTGTTTCTGCTATCTGATCTGTGTTGATATGTATCTGTTGATGATGTATGTTTGAGCTTAAATATGTGGAGTGGGTCCAGTCTGAAAATATGATGAAACGAGGCCTGCAATTTGTGCTCTATTGAAGTTGTTTGGATCTAGTGTGAAAATCGATGAAACGTGGTCCATAGAGGTGCTGAGGGTTGTAGCCTTCAGTCAGGGGGTAGTAGCTCCCTTCCAGGAGAGGCTGGTAAACGAGATCAGGGGGTCGTAGCTCCCTTCCAGGAGAGGCTGGTAAACGAGTCAGGGGGTTGGAGCTCCCTTCCAGGAGAGGTCGGTAAACGAGCGCAGGTGGGTGCCTGCGTGCTGGTAGGAGTCTGCACCAGCACATATGTTGTAAGATGTTTTCTCTATAATAAAATATTGAAGGCTGAGCAACTGCAGCGGTGGTTTTCTCCCGACTTGGGTTTCCACCTAAAAATCCTGGTGTTCATGTGTGATTCTTTGTGTCATGATTTATTCTGTTCTTACTGCACATGTTTACTGCTTATTGAATATCTGATGAATAAATGAAGGAATGATTTGAGTGATGAATTAATGACATATATAGATATCTGTGTATACGCTAGTTTCGTAAAGGGTATCCGCGTATATACGCAAGTCTGGTTCAGGAAAGTAGCGTATGCGTTTTAGAAGCAGAAAAAGTGAAAGTTTTGAATATGCAGTAAATACTGATTCACCCCCCCCCCCCCCTCTCAGTATTTTTCCCAACAACGTGATTATGGGCTATCATAGGTTGAGTATTGTGAAACAAAGGAGTTTTTGTTTGGTAATCTTGGGGCATAGCACTCGGGTTATGAGGGAGAATAAGGGGGGCATATCTTGCAGCCACGATGATTGGAGGTGGAGGATTTATAACAGGGATTTGGATACTTGATGTAATCAAGGGAGGATTGGTCACTGATTGAGTAGTGTTAACAGTAGATGAAGTGATGGTAGAAGAAGCTAGGATCTAAGGTATGTTTATTACCCAAGCATCTATTTGCGAAGAATAGTTCTGCAGATCATTAAGATCTTGTAAAAGTTGTGAGCCTGATCATGACCCTAATTGTGACCCTGATTGAGAATGTGAAAACAGGTCTTCAACAGGACTGTGAAAGGAAATAGAGGAATCAACAACTTTTTCGTCAACCCAACTCAAATATTTGTTCCGAAAAAATATTTGTTCAAAATTTATATCAAATTAAATATCTTGCAAGTTTTCTAACTTTCCAGGGAATGAATTAGCTCTGGGAATAGAAATTTTCTCTGATTGATTTCTGGCTAAAATAGATGTCTCCACAACAGTTTTGGCCTTTATTCTTATGCTATGAGGATCACTAACAATGGTGGGAGGATTCAGATCAGGATTAGATATAGTGTATCTTCGGGAAGTCAGTATGTCCCATTTTGAAAACCAACTTTCAATTTACAACTTTCAATATAGCCTTTGAATAAACTCTAAGCTTATCATCCACAAGTTTAAGAATTTCAATGAAAACTTACTGGGTTTGATATGTTCTTACTTTTTCTCCCCAATATGGTCACCAAAATGTTATCACTCGGATTGAACATCAAGCTGAAAAAGGAAATTTCGAGGTAACCACAAACCACACTTAGCCAAGTAGCTAGCCCTACTAGGCAAGGAGAGGGCTCTCTCCATATATATCAGAGCCAAAATGACTGAGGAAAGAAGATATTAGGCTAGGTATAGTAGCTCAAGGTTTTTATTTTGATTGTATAGGGTTGTTCTGGATTATAAGGAGAAAAATAGTCAGGGCAAGGGAAATTAGGTCAAAATTTGTAGGGTGTTCTATGGGGCAAGGTAGGTATAGTGGTTTAGCACTTTAGGATTTCAATGGGTGGGATGATCAAGACAGGTGAGGAGCTTGAAAGAGCATGGTGAAATCATGGTTTCTTTCTAAACTGAATAAATTTAATAGACTGTGAATATCTACCCAAAACAGAGCATTTGAGAATGGATTCTGCTTATCTAACTTGCATAAATTCACTTAGAAGTTATGAAATGATGAATGAAATAATAATAAAAAAATTCTAAAAACTGAGCACAAAAAGAGAAACTAAAACTAAACATCGTACCACATGGATCCCATACAAATAGCTGCAAATTTGATTAATTTTCCTGCTCAGAACTGATACAAAAGTGTGTCTCTTCAAAAGCCAAAAATCCAATTCAGTCCAACCCTTACAAATGAGAAAGAGGAAGAATATATAGACCTAAAAATCACTCTCCCTAGCCTCAAGGAGTCGAATCTATGAGAATGAGAATCAGTTTCCACCAAATGCTAAACAAGAAACTGAAGGCTAGGAAGACCCAACAACTTGCCTCTTAAAGAGAGGAAACTGATTCATTTGACCTATAGAGGACTCAAGCTAATGAATTTACCCATAGTAACCTAATCCTCATCATAATTAAATTCATCTTGAACATTTACATTAGTAAAATTACATTTCCCAAAGTGAAAATTCAAATTGGAGAAGATTTGTTGAAGATTGTAAAAATTTGCAATTTTCTGGAAAACACGCAACATCCAAGAAAGAAAAATAGCCTATTTTGCAAGCTAGTTTTGAGTGCCTTCCCAATCTTCAAATAATCTCCTAATAGCTCATTTTAAAGCTCTCTAAGTATAGTTTCTAGATCTATCTTCATTTTTTAAAATGGTTTTGATTTTCCCTATCAAAAAGCTAATCTCCCAGGACTGGTAATGTTAGGTCCCTATATTACTAATATAGTCCCTTTTTGTTGTTAGTTTAAGCCCCTTATTGTTATTATTGTACCCCTGTAACCTCCATATTGTTATTATTGTGCCCTTAAATTATTATTGTTAAGTCAGCTATGATTACATTGTGGCCCCATGGACTCCTATATATAGAAAGGAGGTTTTGTAATTTGTATCATCCAAGAATTTTTCATTCATGTAATGTATTAGAGGTTTCCCCCTCGAATTGGCTTATTTATAAGGCATTGATATCTCTTTTCTTCTATTTTTGGAGCTAGTTTCACAACTTTTGGTATCAGAGCTTTGGATTCTAGGGTTTCGCTACTCCAAACAGGTCATTGTAGAATTTGTGCTATAAATTTTTTTCTACGAAGGTTTTGAAGCCAATAGTTTTAGAGTGCGAAGCCGAAATCTGGAGGAACATCGTCGCAAAATTTTAGAGCTTGATTTGAAATATTTTAGGAGATATGATCTATTGAAGTTAGGGAGTTTTGCAGGCTCCTGAATTTTACTTAAAAATGTCATCAAAAAATTTTAGCTATAACTTTTTTTTTTACAAAGGTTCAGAAGCTGAAATTTTTAGAGAACAAAGCCGAACTCCTGAGGAACAGTTTTGAAAAAATACAGAGCTTGGTTCACAACAGTTTTGGAGATATGATCTGTGGAAGTTAGGTCTTTTTCAAGCTCCCAAATTTCATCTCAAAGAGGTGATCGTGGGAAAATATTCATAACTCTCTCTCTGAGCATCAGATTGGAATTTTATAAAAAGTGACTAGAAGTACACAAAATTTAGTTTCATGTCTATAAAGTTCAGAGCCAAAGGAGCAAACAGTGACACGTGGCAAGTCATACAATTTCGCTCTACTAAACCAGTCCATAATTAGGTCATTGAGGGAGATTGGACATAACTTTTTCTAGAAGGACCCAAATCAAGTCAGAACTGTGGTTTTTGAAAGAAGATTCATAGGAATACTACAGGGCCAAATTTCAGATATTGAGGATCTGGAAGTATAGAGATAAGTAAATTTCAATATCGAGCTCCTCAAAAGCAAGTAAAAGGTGTGTATTTTTTTTTTCTGAATTGCGTAAGCCTTGTTTGAAGAATCAAGTTGAATTGATTCCAAGTGCATATTGTAGAATATATTTCAGTATTGGGTTCTAGAATGTCTCCTAAAAAGAATTAAACACCCATTAAGCCTTTAGAAGGCTCTACTATGACTCATGAAGATGAATAATGGAAATATGACATATCAAATTTACAAGAGCAAATCTCGCTCTTGCAAAGAGAAACAAAAAATGACATGGAAGTTTTGAAGAAAGGCGTGGAAACTAAGATGGATGGTTTGAAGAAAGGCGTGGAATATAAGATGGATGGTTTTAAGAATGGCTTGGAAGCTAAGATAGATGGCATGGAAGATGGCATGGAATCTAAGATGGATGACATGGAAGCTAAGATCGATGAAAAAATGGAAAACATGAAGAATGATCTAAAAGAAAACATGGAAGGTTTGACAAAGTTGATACAACAAATGTTTCCTAATGGTGAAAATACAGTATAGGAAACTCATGATGAGAACAAAATAAATGTTAATCGTGATTTCATAAACTCTAATGTTGGCGGGAAGAACCACCATATTCCAAAAATGGATATGAGGAAGTTTGATGGAAAGGATCCTGTAACATGGATACTACAGATGGAGCAATATTTTGATCTCAATAATGCGCAAAACACACAAAAGGCACGCACTGAAACTTTAAATTTAGAAAAAAATATATTTGTATGGTATCGATGGCTTTTCTCCCGTAAAAAAATTGTCACTTGGTCAATTTTTATGGAGGAAATGATAGCACATTATGAGGATACAAAGAGCAACACCTTCTCTAGCCAATTGATAAATCTCAAACAAAAGGGTTTAGTGGGGAGCACATTGAGGACTTCCAAAAATTGAATATAAGGGTAACTGATATTCCAGAGGAACACAGGATTGATCTCTTCATAGGTACTTTAAAGGATAACATCCAACATGAAGTTCACAGTTTGGAACCCGATTCATTGGAGAAGGCATTCAGGTTGGCAAGAAAAATTGAATGTAAAATTATGGCGACAAGGAAGCCTACCACTCACTTCTATAAAGAGGGAAGTGTTGCTACTTCTAGATTTCCACAACCTACAAGGTTGACACCACAACAATTGGAAGAAAAAAGAGAAAAAGGGCTTTGCTACAGTTGTGATAGCAAATACACTAAAGGTCATAAGTGTGTTGAGAAAAAATTATTTTACATAGATTGTGAAGAGGAAGAAGAAAATGAACAAGAAGAGGATATACACTAGGAACCAACCCAAGAAGAGGAATAAATGAGTCCGACCATATCGTGTAATGCATTGGAAGGAATTACCACTACTCAAACTCTCAAGATAGAAGGACATATCAAGAAGAAAAAGGTAATAGTGTTGATTGATTCAGGTAGTACCCATAATTTTATTCATTGTAAGGTAGCCAAGGAATTGAATTGTTTCCCATACCCAGCACCAGAATGTCAAGTGATGGTTGCAAATGGAGGAACTATAAATTGCTCTAGAAAATGCCATAATATCAAGCTAACCATGGGGGAATATGTATTGACTAGTCCAATGCTTTCCATTCCTATGGGAGGTGTTGATGTTGTACTAGGAGCACAATGGTTACAATCTTTGGGGACGGTAGCTTTTAATTTTCAAGAACTTTTCTTGAAATTTTTTTCAGAAGGAAAGGAAGTCGAATTACGGGGTATTGAAGGGAAGCCGGGAAGGATAATAAGATCTAATGTCATGACAAAGCTTCTAAAGAAAGAACAACGAGGCGTAATTGCACAATTATGCTCACTAGAAGTTCCAACATCAAAATCATCTATTTCTGCAGATCTCCAAAAAGTCTTGGAAAATCATTCCAAGGTTTTTGAAACTCCCAAAGGACTCCCACCTATTCGTGATCATGATCATGCTATTCATTTGATTCCAGGAAGTGTTCCTCCAAAAATTAGGCCTTATAGATATCCTTATGTCCAAAAGAGCGAAATTGAACGTATGATTGTAGAAATGTTAGGGGCGGGTATAATTAAACCTAGTCAAAGTTCTTTCTCTGCTCCTATAGTATTGGTACACAAGAAGGATGGATCATGGCGAATGTGTTCGGATTATAGGGAGCTCAATAAGCTCACCATTAAAGATAAGTTTCCCATTCCTATGATTGATGAGTTATTGGATGAATTACATGGAGCAATTTATTTTACAAAGTCGGATCTGCGTTCAAGATATCATCAAATTAAAATGAAGACTGAAGATATTCCGAAAATATCATTTCGAACTCCTAAGGGTCATTATGAGTTTTTGGTCATGCCTTTTGGCCTTACCAATGCACCTTCTACATTTCAAGGCTTGATGAATTCCATTTTCAAACCCTTCCTTAGAAAATTTCTGCTAGTATTTTTTGATGATATACTAATCTACAACGGGTCTTGAAAGGATCGTGTTCAACATGTTGACAGGGTGCTAAAACTATTGCAAGAGAAACAATTATATGAAAAAACATCCAAATGTTTCTTTGGAGTACAAGAGGTGGAATATCTAGGTCATATTGTATCTCACGAGGGTGTTAAGGTAGACCCTAACAAAATCAAATCCATTAAAGAATGGAAAGTCCCCACAACCATAAAGAAGTTGCGAGGATTTCTCGGGTTAACAGGGTATTATTGCAAGTTTATTAATAATTATGGGAGAATAGCAGCACCTATAACAACATTATTGAAGAAATATGGATTTTCATGGACTCTTGAAGCAACTAAGGCCTTTGAACATCTTAAAGAGTCAATGTGCCTAGCACCGGTCTTAGCTACGCTAGACTTCACAAAAACCTTTATTGTCGAATGTGATGCCTCAGGAAATGGAATTGTTGTGGTTTTAATGCAAGAAGGAAGACCCATTTCTTTTGAAAGTCGTTCAATCAAAGGAAAGTATTTACAGAAAGATATTTATGAGAAAGAAATGTTAGAAATACTGCATGCACTAAAGAAATGGGGAACTTACCTAATGGGAAGACACTTAAAGGTGAAAACTAATCATGATAGTCTTAAAATTTTTTTGGAACAAAGACTATCTTCAGAAGAGCAACAAAAATGGGTCACAAAGATGTTGGGTTATGACTTTGAAATAATCTACAAAAAAAGGGAATCTAAATGTTGTTGCAGATGCACTCTCAAGAAAGAATGAAGAGGTGGAAGCATTGCTTTATGCCATTTCTATTATCCAACCAGATTGGATAACCGAAGCAAGGGATGAATGGAAGAAGGAACAACAAGTGTGGACATTCAAAATTTGCAACAAGATCCTTGTACATCTGATACATTTTGTTGGAAAAATGATTCCTTATGGTACAAAGATCGCTTATATATTTGTAAGAATTCCAACTAATACAAAAGATTCTTTTGGAATTTCACACTCTCCTTTAGGAGGACACTCAGGATTTTTAAAAACTTACCAGAGGGTTAAGAAAGAATTTTTTTGGGATGGCCTTAAATATGATATTCAAAAGTTTGTGGTGGAATGTTTGATTTGCCAGCAAAATAAAGTTGAGAAAATTAAGACCCCGGGTCTTCTACAACCTTTATCCATTCCAAATCAACGTTGGGAGTAGATTTCAATGGATTTTATCACAGGTTTACCTAAGTTCAAAGGAAAGAGTGTCATCATGGTGGTAGTTGATAGACTTACCAAGTATGCACACTTTTCTGCATTATCTCATCCATTTAAAGCAAGTACAGTTGCTACTACATTTATGGACACAATTCAAAAGTTACATGGAAACCCAAGGGTTATTGTGAGCGACAGAGATCCCATTTTTACTGGAATTTTTTGGATGGAGTTATTTTATTGTTTGGGTACCCAATTAGCTCATAGATCATCTTATCATCCTCAATCTGATGGTCAAACTGAGATAGTAAATAAATGTTTGGAAGGATATCTTTGTTGTTTTGTATCTGATAAACAAACACAATGGGTCAAGTGGTTACCTCTCGCTGAATGGTGGTATAACGGTTCCTTCCATACTGCCGAAAAAATTACCCCATTTATGGAACTTTATGGATATCATCCACCATTCATCACATCATCTTTAAGATAAATTTCGAAGGTTCAAGCAGTGGAAGATCACATCGAGCATCAGCAAGAAGTTCTCCAACTCTTAAAGGATAACCTGAATTTGGCACAAAATTGATTGAAACAACAAGAAAAGCAACATGAAAGCGAAATTTTTTTTGATGTAGGATACTAGGTATTTTTATGGCTAAAACCATACAAACAAATGTCCCTCAAGCAAGCTAAGAAGGATAATAAATTATCGCCAAAGTACTATGGTCCTTAAAAGGTGTTGCGAAAGATTGGTACTATGGCATACAAATTGGAGCTTCATGCTTCTTCACGAGTGCATCCAATTTTCCATGTTTCGTGCTTAAAGAAGGTTATAGGTGAAAATATTCCAGTTCAAACAATATTGCCAGAACTTGATGAGGAAGGAAAAATCATATTGGAACCTGAAGCGGTCACGGAAACAAGAACTCGACATCTATGAAATCGGTCAATTTCAGAGTATCTCATCAAGTGGAAGAACTTACCCACTGAAGATTCTACATGGGAGGATGATAATTTTATAAAGAAGCACCCAGAGCTACTCAAGCGTTGAGGACAACACTTTTTTGAAGGAGAGGGGAACGGTAGGTCCCTATATTACTAGTATTGTCCCTTATTGTTGTTAGTGTAACCCCCTTATTTTTATTATTGTACCCCTATAACCCCCATATTTTTATTATTGTGCCCTGAAATTATTATTGTTAGGTCGGCTAGGATTACATTGTGGCCCCACTAAGATTACATTGTGCCCCATGGACTCCTATATATAGAAAGGAGGTTTTGTAATTTGTATCATCCAAGAATTGTTCATTCATGTAATGTACTGGAGGTTTCCCCCTCGAAGTGGCTTATTTCTAAGGCGTTTATATCTCTTTTCTTCTATTTTTGGAGCTGGTTTCACAACAGGTAAACGTGCAACAACCAGGTCAAAAAGGAGGAAGAAAGTTTTTTTTAGGTGGTTTTTTGGATGTTTGAGGAACCAATTCTCCTCCAAATATTCTGAAACTTGATAGGTTTTATTTCCTCACCATTATAAACTTCTCGATGGTGGCCATTTGGAATTTGGAGGCCCCAGAAAAGAGCGCAACATCCAGGTTTTTGCGCCTTTAGAAAAATTTCTAAATTGAAAATTATCAAAAATTGCATAAATTTAACATGAGTGCAAAAATGTGCCAAAATTGTTGGATTACTTGCTCATTAGGTGATTTAGGTAGTAAGTGACACCTCAACAAGTATGTCCAACTTTTATTTCTCCCCTTGCTTGGTTAAACTTTCAATTTTGTCTTTAGCTCTTTTGAGCTTGGCTAATGAAATTCTCTCTTTCCTTACATGAAGTTTAACTCTTGCCCTTAACAAGTCATTATCCTTGTTTGCCTTCATAAGTAACCTACATAAATGTAGATTGGCTCTATAAAGACATAGTTCCCTGTCTTTGATAATATCTAGGGAAAGTAACTCACTTGGTGTGAGCTGCTCTGCCAACTCAGCTTCTCTCTATCTTTCCCGAGCTAAAGCTCTTTCAGCCCTATAGTCTTTGGTTTTTGTCTTGGAGGCTGATCATCCTCATCATCAGTTTCAGCAAATATTTCCAAGGTATCCTCAATAAATGCCTTAGCCTTTTCTGCCTCTGTTTGTGCTTTGATGGTCTTTACCTCATTGATGATTTGCTGAGTTTTTAGTTGCTGATTTTCTTTCTCAAGAAAGTCAATCACACAATTTTCTCTCTCAAGATTATCTTGAATCTCACTAATATTTTATTCTTTGCCTTTGACTGCTATACTGGTGATTTTGTCCTCATCTTCCTCATCTAGGTCAATAAGCTGAAATTCATACTTTGTCCCCATCTTCCTCATCTAGGCCAATTAGCTTAAATTCATGCTCTTTTCCATGTTTTTACTCCTCATCATCAATGATTGGCTCTTTAGCCTTTTCCTTGTCTTTGTCCACCTATTTTTTTGATGAATAAGGCATGGCCCCTTTCACTCCAAGTGAAGAAAACACATGCCTATAGCCTCTCTGATAAGTCTTTGGAAATGGCTCAACATCAGCCAAATTAGCCCAAGTTTCCTCAATATCCTCCTCACTGCTTGATGACTCAGAATCATGATGTGATGATGATGAAGGGTTATGGAAAGGTGAAGAATAAGGAACAACATGAGGTGAATGAAAATGACTTGGTGATGATCTATGAGCATTAGGCTGAGATGGCGGAGTGGATATGGGAGGATGAGATGATGAGGGGATATTTTGATCATGTTGACTAGGTGGGGTAGTGAAAATTTCATTTGCTATGAATGTGTCCCATGGGATGTTATTTTTCTCAAGCTGATGCATGACTATCATTTTGATAAGGGAGTCATAAAAGAGACTCTACATTTGATGATTATAATCCCTCTTTTGTGCAATGTATGCCATCTTGTCAATGTTGTGGGAGAGGAAATAGGGTATGTGAAACATTCTGACTCTAGTAAAATGCATAAGAAGCTAGATATGATATGAATAGACTCGAGAAAACCTCCCCTCACAGTATTTCATGTTGATTTTCGTCATAGGGACATATCGGTCAAGAAGATGAGAGAAAGGTAAAATGGTGTTTTTTTCATCCTTGTATCTAGGTTTAAGATATGGTTCACAATAGATATGATCAAGGTTTCCTTATTTAAATCATTTCTCTCCATCATTAGGGATCTCTGTAGCAGCTGCAATGGCATTAGTAGACATGGTAAAAGTAACCCTAGCAAGAGTGACTTGCCTATCATGAAGATCTGAGATGAATAACCTTGTTAACATAGGGTGATATTGGACCTTTTGCACCTTTTCACAAAATTCAAAGTAACCAACATGTTTAAAACATGACACAATAAGTGGAGAAGTCATGACTTATTTTATATTTGCTGGTTCATATCTAATGATTTTCCCTCCTTTCTTATATGTCTTCTTCTTTGGTTTTTTCTCCTCACTGACATTTCTATTTTCTTCTTCAGACATTGTCGACTTGAAGGCTTTGGAAACCCAAGGGTAAATGGAATGAGATGAAGGGAATGTGGATTTGAAAGGAGAAGCTGTGAAAAATGGAGGAAGTCATAATGATAACCTAGGTCTAAGAAAATCCTAGGATATTATAGCTTTTATGACCGGTATGTGTTTAGTGACATGAGTATGGGAAATATTAATGAAAAATGGCAAAAGGAAATGAAAACTAGGGTTTCATAGTAAAACACTTCAAATTTACTTTAAATCATGAGAAATTTCAGTGAGAAGGCTTGATAAGGTTAACTTATTGTTTGAAGGAGCTATGAAGAAGTCTGTGAAAAAAACTGAGCTTGCTGGGAATGATAGAATCCTGATAAACCCTCTCTGTTCAAATGCATAACGTCCTGAAGGAATGCGCAAAATTCGGGCAAACGCACAACATCCAGAGGTAAATGGACATCGTCCATTATTTTCCGCTCTGTGGATGATCGTTCAAACACACAGCACCTGGGATGAACGTGCAGCGTCTACGAAAATGCACAACGTCGAGGGCAAACGTGCATCAACTAGTGAATTTTTCTCAAAATGCTCAAAAACTCTGAAATTTTCTCCTCTGCTGGAAGCTCCTGATGGATGAATAGAGGAAAATGATTTGTTTGAAGATTTTGAATAGATTTATAGCTTTAGGGATTGTAATTTTAGTTTGAAAAACCCACTTTCCTTGTGTTCACTTTTCCCTTTAGACTTTAGCACTGATAATCTTCAACTTTCTAAATGTTTGGCATTTTGGAGTTTGATCAAGTCATGTAGTTTGGATTTCTTTGCTCCACTTAGGCTAGAAATGATTGCATTGACAACTTGGGATGAATTTATTACATATGAGTTTCATGAAATTACATTTGTAAAAATATAAATAAATCACATATTGAATTTTATATCAAAACAAAATTTTGATATAAAAGTCATTAAACTCAAAAATTACAACTTTAAAAATATGATAATTACGTCATTATGCTCTTCTATATAGGAAAACAAAATTTCTTATTTATTCCCTCTCATATATTTGTTGACTTCATCTAAAATGGAGGAGTTACCTTGAAAAATAAAAAACCTAATGACCTAATGGGGCTTCTTTAGACCTGAATTTCATGAATGAGATTTGATTTAAAATACTTCTTGGTGAAAAAATCATTTTCATAGGTATTGTTATGCTCAAGGAGACATGAGAATGAGTCAGCCAATGTGAATATCTAAGGGAGAGTGAAGTTTTATTGGCAAGGACAACCACCAGTGGAACAATTTTATATCATGACCTAATGGAATGATTGAAATTTTCTTTAGAGTGGGATACCTAAGATGCACATGCAAAATGTGTTTTGATCCCTAGTGAAAGTATGAAAATATTGACACTAAGAGGACCTTCTTCATATTATCCAACTCGACCCTCTTTTTCAATACCAAATACTCAATCATATGCGATAGGGCCAACAACATGGCCGATTTCAAGGAGGCCACTAATGGCCAACCCATATTTGCAAGGCCCCTATAATTATGTACCCTTTTTTATTCCCGATGGAATGCTGCTAGTTCTTGGCTAGAACACTTCTCATGGAAAATTGGGTTCTATAACTTCTCATGATGTGGGGAAACAAACACCTTGAACTGGTTTATTCTATGGAGCTAGGTTCCAAACATATGGAATTAAGCCTAGTATTCACGAGGCACTGGCTTCATAGTCATCTCAATTGGGTTCTATGGGGATTTCATCAACCAATACACAAATGGAGAATATGTTTCCAGAGAGACATTTTTATTATGAGATTCAATTGCTAGATTTATCCTCCAATATTTATATGTCAATTTGGGCTCGTAAACACGAGTTGCACTACACTTCTTGATTCAGTTTGTAGGTGAGATATTTAATTTTTCCTTTATAATGATCAACTAAATAATAAAACACACAAATGCTTGTGAATAAACAAATTTTGAAAAGGGAATCAAGACATCTCACTAAAAATAATGAAATTAAACTTTAGAACTTAAGATCTCTATTTAATCAATATAATTCTACTCTTTACAGGAAATATTTACTTTGAATGGAAACCTACATTGCAAATCCTTCTTGAACCAATCTGTGAATAAACATTAAAAAATATTGAAATTAAAGCTAAGCAATCTTGAAATTAAAATATCGGAATAAATCTTGCATTAAACCCTAAAACTTCACTTGGAATTGAAAACCCTAAACTAATAGGAGCTCCACACACACAAAATTCAATGCTCTTCAATAATAAACAAAAGGAGAATGCTAGCTAAGAACTTATCTAAGAATTATGCTCTTAAGGAATTATGCACACACCTAATCAAATGAAATAAACAACTCAACTCTTCTTCCTACAATTGAAACTCTTCAACACTCTTGTAAAATGATCTTTAGTCTACTTCACCAAACCCTAGCTCTATGAAAGGCACGACAGAATTGAAAAATTCAATTGATTCACACAAGGGAACACAATAAGGAAAACACAATCAACAAAATGATGTTGCTATTCTATAAAATCAAGTTGTACTTTAATTGTAAACCTATCTTAAACCTAATTTCTTTATTCATTCAACAAATCAATCTCAAGCAATTTGCTAATTGGAATTTAAAACAACCTAGAACTTTTCTTCTCAGATGAAAATAAATCACACTGTTAATCTAGCTAAGGCAATATCAAACTTCAACAATGCTCAATTTAAAAAACCCTAACGCACACTCGAACATGGATCTACTTATAAAAACAAGGTACATGCATTGAATGAAACTATATCTTTATTCAATCTGATAATTGAAATTACTAACACACACTCCTAGTGAGATCGAGATTGTATCTAACGGTCACACCAAACTCTAATGTAGCTTATGAATTCTATTTTTTGTTATATAAACTTTAAAAACACTCCTAAAATAAGACAACTCTTGTAATCAAATGACATAATGCAAGAAAATATATAAAAGCCTTTAAGTCTCTAAAAACAATCTAAAAACACACAACAATAATGTCATTACAAAACCCTCATTGTTCTTTTTATAAATTCTAGAATTTGAAAGCAAAGGGTATTGACTTTTATTGCCTTCATGCTTTGTTTAAAATGGATTTAATGATCATGTGAGAGGTAAAATCTGTTTCAGAGATGATTGAAATGTAATGCGTTCAATAGACAAGGATAGCATTATGAATACTCTGCATATATAAATGAATGTTCACAGTGATAAACACAAGGAAGCATATCGACACTTTTTCAAGGTTAAAGACACATAAACAATGACTTGTATGCAATCCTTGAGACCAATTGATGTGAAATTCTTGAGCATTATAAACATGGTTGTTCAATCGAATTTTGCAAACAAGATTTGTTCATCTAACTAGAATCAACAAACATCAACACACAATAATCTAATTGAGTTTGAGAGGAAAGCAAAATGAAACCTAAATTAATTGTTCAGGAAGCAATCTTAAATAGAAACACATCAATGAAATAGAAACGCACATAAATATTATACCTATGGATATAGTTACAAGAAGCTAGATCCGGACTATGGTGGGCCCTTGCCACACCCGGAGTCATCTTGGAAGCTTACAGGAAAGAAATAAACCTTAACACATAAGATTCAATGACTAAATGAGTTCACACTAATTCTAAATCGAATCAATAACACACCATAATGAGTCGTCAAACAGAGATTTGATTATGAAGCAACAAAGTCTTTACAGTATCTCAGACTTGATAGCAAATGGAAACGAAAATCATAAATTCCTACCTCATGGTACTACATGAGCCTTTATAGGCAGAATTAACATACACAAAATAGTAATGAAGTATGTTCATGGAAAAATTTGAAACTAAACCTGATATTGAGATCTTGTGATCCATTTACAATAGCATTATCACTCTACATAGGATAACCAAACTATAAATGTTCCTATCCCTGGCATAGAGTAATTATGCACTGATCTAGAAGTTGTATTCATAAGAATCATTGATCAGAGCCCGATTCTAGAGAATGGCCAGCTGGAATGTCTTCATTAGAATCATGGAGATAGAACAAAATCCATCTTGGAAGCTGAAAGCTGGTAGTCATAAGAAATATCAATCCTCAAATTCAAAGCTCGATGATGTCAAAGCATTGACCACCTTGTGTGATTTTAAGTAAAAAATTTGAATCATTTCTTAAGTACAAATTCCTTTAAGTCATCTTCAGTGTAAGAGTCATCTTTTGGTGCAGGAGTCAAGCTTTCCTTTAGTTGACGTAGGCCCTGTGGAAGCACTTTCACAATTTAGGTTAATATATGACATGATTCAGGCCACAAAGAGGACAAAAATGGAATAAAAGGAGTTCATGGATGACCAAAACATGGTTGTTTGGGAGATTTTGACAAATCTGGAATTTCTAAATTTTACATAAATTAGCCTCAAAGAAACCTACATATATTCTAAACTGTAATGAACTGTGTAAAACTGTTTTTGGTGTAATAAAAATGATATACTGGGACCAAAACCCATGTTCCATAATTTCTTCATTATTCTTCAGATGCATGTAAATCGAGGAAACCATTAGCAGTTTAAAATTTATTGTAGATTTCAACAAATTGGTTAATTTCCTTCTAGAGACCCATATGAGTGACCTGGGTGGAATTCAAGTTATGGATAGGTATTATAACATCATTTTTTATAATAACCTCTCTCGATTTCTCCAGAATCACGCTGGAAGTGTCAAAGCCCTAAATTAGGCATTTCCTTACTTAATTGGCTTGTGAAGGATTTCAGAAATGGAACCCTGTGATAAATGTACTTAGAAAAAATGTCATCAGTAAAACATGGCATAATCATCTTTAATAATGTATAAGTGAAGAAAACTAATGATAATAAACCATATAGAGTATTTGGCGGCAAGTGATGAAATTGGGGTATTGAACGGGCTAAAAACCTAAGGTTTTAGGGTATAAACATTGATATTTTATGATGAAAACATGGGCATATATGAGGCCCAACAATGGTCAACTAGAATGTCAATTCTACATGAGAAAAGGGTACTATAAATATGGTTCAACATGTAATTGTTCCATTAACAAGTTCTACTCTCAGCCCTCTCGGCTTAACCCTATGTTTAGGGGCCCAAACATGTTATTTATATGCTTGTCAAGGATTTTGAAAATATGGACCAAATTGAAAATATGACGACCCTATGGGTAATTTAAGTTACAATCCATCTGCATCTTCACTATCAGATATGCTAGTTGTAGTTATTTTTAGTTCTTTAATGGAAAAATTGGCCACATTTCAGATGCACATTTACTCATATGAAGGATGCAGGAAACGAGACTCATTTAGCCAGTATAATAAAATTACTTGGCGAATAATTGGTGCAAAATGATACCTGCAAAAAAGCCAAAAAGGTTCCAAAATTAGAGTCAACTTCACCAATTAAAAACTGCAAACAACCCTGAATCCTATCTTCAGGACAAGATTGTTTGAAGCTCCCCAAAAATTAAAGTATGTTGCTGCTGCACTACCTCTCTATACAATGAAATTATTTATTTTATTGTTGTAATATCAATGATATAGTCCTCATTCAAAAATTTGAAATATAGACTTTATTTTTCATCCAGTTTATTATGAGACTTTGTACTAAAGGTCATGAGGAAAAAATCCAATGCTTTTAATGTAGTGAAGCATTAGTACCTGAAAATTAAATAGTAATTGTCTTTGTCTAGTTTCCCACAGTGCAACAGACATATCGTTGGTTTTAGAAAGCCTTATAATTTTCCCCTCTAACTGCATAAGGAAGCAAATTTTTGAACTCTTCCTTGACACACATGAAATTTAGATGTAGTTTTGGCAATGGTATTCACAAATTGTAAGAAATTATTTTACAAGAATATTCTTACAGTCCTTACTTCTCATTGCCAAGAAGATGATACAATGATAATTCTATCGAACCATCCAAAATACATAGCTCCTCCTTATTCCTTAGTATTTAGCTATTGCAGTATAATTGACAGAGAAAATATTTAACTGCGTCCTTATTGTTTATTTACTCTTTCCAACATGGAGCTCTTACTAACTTGTTGCCTTGAAAGTATAAGGCTACATTTTAGGTTCTCCTTTTCTCTTGTTTATTAAAAAAATATCCAAAACAACATTTTTACCTTGCATCGATTCTTAGACTCCTTCCTTCTTCCATTGATCTTATATATGATAATATGGAGGTTAATCATAAAAAAAATATAGGATACACTTCTCATATTCTATGGATAGCCACTAGCATAGTGACCTTTCTTGTGGAAGTTGTAGCCTTCAATGTGAGCAACTGATCTATGATTTATTCCTTTTGGTTTTTGATGAGGAGGTCCTCTTGATGGGCCTCCTTTGGATTTCTTTATTTTTTTATGGGAAACATAAGCAGCATGCTCTCCTTCTTCATGTTTATGAATCCTCCCTCTTGATATCATTCTATATTCTTCCTTAGTCATTTTCCCAACACTTTCATTAAATGATAGAAGAATGTTGTTTTTGTTGATAGTATTAATGAAGGTTTCCCAAATAGGAGGGATACCTCTAAGATTCACGATAACCAACTCTTTTTTTGGTACATATTCACCAACCCTTAGCAGTTTATATTTAAGACGAGAGATCCTCAGGATGTAAGACTGAATAGTCTCACCTTTGTTCATATTTTCTTCCTAGAGTTGGTCTTTCAACATAATAATATCAATCAGATTGTTAACTTCATACATGTCGGATATCTTATAATACATATCTTTAGACTTCTTCAAATTCCCAACATAAGCAAGTAAGTGATCTTGTAACCCATCAACTAAGATTTGATTTGCTTTGGAATCACCTTTCTTGTAATTGTTCTTGATGAAGGTGGATGCATCTTTTGAAGGATCAGGCATGTTTCCTTGAATTTATTCCATCACATCATTGTTGCCAGCAATGATCTCTAATCTAAATTTCCATGTAGCGAAGTTAGAAGCGCCACCTATTTTTTCATGCTTCTTGAAGGTAGAGGAAGACATCTTGTCCTTGGTTTGTAGATCTGCTCTCTCATAGACTTGTAGATCTTCTCTCTGATTAACTTATAGATATTCTATATGAAAATGCGGGCTTTACTAATTTTATTCTCTTGGGCTTGTCCTCCACCTTAGATCCGATACCATGTTAATTTTTCAATATTGTTTTATTTTGTATCAATTACTTAAGCCCATATTATATTTTCATTAAGAGTGTATTGAGATCTATACAATATAAGTAACCATAAACTGTAAATGAAGATTTAACAATGCAAGAAACGAAAAAGAAGAAAATAGCACAACCATGAGACACAAAGATTGGTCCATGACCAGGAAAAAACGCCACTATGGGGAAAACCTTTTCATATCTCCATCTTCTATAGATTGTCTTCAAAATATTTCAGCAGAGAGTACAATGAGCCCAGTACATGTATAGAGTGGAAATAAAAAGATCTGATTGTGGATCAGTATATCTACAATAGAAAATTGTGAAACCAATGGATCAAAAATACCAAATCATCTCAGCTGCCTAGTTCTATATCTGGATCCAGAATATTTTCGATGACTGTTCTGATGCATTAGTGACTACATGATGGATGAGTGATTATGATGTGCAAGCAACTAATTGAGAAGAAAAATCAATCTCCCCAGTAATTCTATGAGTTGCGACCATAACACGCTCAATCCGTGTCTTTGGGGCTCTGAGCCGCTACCTCAATGTTCAGTTCCTCTGACTTATGGTCTCAACACCCAAGAGCCCTTTCCGTGCCCTGAAGCCATCTAGCTAGTGATTTTACCATGTTATGATATTCCAACACAAAGGAAATAGTTAAGAATAACTTAGTCTAGTGTAGAGTTAGGTAAAGTGTGTTTCTTTATTATGTACATTTGTAACTTATAATCCGACGGTCACGATTTGTAGTGATCCAACGGTTCACTCTCTCCTTGGTGTTAATGACACTTGATCCATGGGTTAGCACCCGATTGTACCATGATCTCTATTTAAAGAGCATGGAGGGTCATTTTCTGGTAACCATTTATGATTGAAACATATGTAACTTTTCTTTTATATTAATAAATTTCCTGAAGTGGCCGTGTTGGCTCAAGCTATGGATTGTCTCCCTCTTCGAGGGTTTTAACCACGTGATAATACCTTTGTATTGATTTTTCATCTGTTTGTGAGTGGTTACCTTGGGTTTTTAATCTATGTGTTGGAAATATGATGCAGGATGTTGTCCTTGATGGCAACCCACTAAATGAAGATGAAGACATGCGACTGTTGACATGTGTTGTCCTTGATGGCAAACCACCTGATGAAGTTTTTCTTGACTTGATGGACCTGGTAAATGATGTAAATCTGATTTTTGTTGACAATATGATGCTGAGTGTTGTCCTTGAAAGGAAACCCACTTGATGAAGATGATGACAACTTACTTGATGAAGTTGTGCTTGAGAGAATATGTTCCTGATGAAGAAAATATGATGTTTCTACAGTATGTACAGAAGGCAATGAAGAAAGGAATTCGGAATGTGCTCAAAATATGATGAAAAGAGTATGTCTCTTTGTATACGCGGATTGGCCTAGGGGAAGTCGCGTATGCACGCGGAAAAGAACGTGCCAAGTCGCGTATGGGCTAAAGCGCTCAAAAAGTGCAAAACCAAGGGCAACCACCATGGTATTGACCCATTGTATTGGGTAATGATCCGCTTAATTGACCCCGTCCAGGTAGTTTCGGGCTTATGGTATTGTTTTGGTCCATGGTATTGAAAAAGAGGCTCATGGTATTGAAAAAAGGGTAAACCTATATAAGGAGAAGAAATTCATTGTGCAAATCATGAGTGTGGGTGCAAGATGTCTGAGCTTGAATGAATGCTTCTCTCTGAAGTAGATCTGAATGGAAAGGGTTACACTTGAATGATAAATCTGAATGTATGATGCACCAATGATGAAGAAGGGGATCTAGATCTGAAATGTGCTTGTATTTGCTAGATCTGTTTGTGGAATGATTAGATACGTGGTGGGCGAACATCTACGAGCGAACATCGTACTCAAAGTTAAAAGGTAATCTGAATTGAACATCGATCGATGGAGGTATACATTTCTTTGGAATCATTGAAGATCTATACAGCTACTTGTGCAGCGGAGGAGACGTATATAGAAAGCAATGAAGTAAAAACGCGTATCATGACAAATATACTGTTGAAGTATCATTGGTTGTGTGGACGACGCGTATATATCTTGTTTTATCGAGTGAAGTGAAAGCGCGTATGCAAACTAGGGTTTGCTGAAGCAAGGGTTGTTGGATCCAGTGTGAAAATTGATGAAACGTGGTCCAAGGTGGTGCTGAAGGTTGTAGCCTTTAGTCAGGGGGTTGTAGCTCCCTTCCAGGTGAGGCTGGTAAACGAGATCGGGGAGTCGTAGCTCCCTTCCAGGAGAGGCTGGTAAACGAGTCAGGGGGTTGGAGCTCCCTTCCAGGAGAGGCTGGTAAACGAGCGCAGGTGGGTGCCTGCGTGCTGGTCAAGTCTGCGCCAGCACATATGTTGTAAGATATTTTCTCTATAATAAAATATTGAAGGCTGAGCAACTGCAGCGGTGGTTTTCTCCCGATTTGGGTTTCCACCTAAAAATCCTGGTGTTCATGTGTGATGCTTTGTGTGATGGTTTATTCTGTTCTTACTGCACATGTTTAATGTTTATTGAACATCTGATGAATGAATGATGGAATAATAGAAGTGAATATTTAATGACATATCTAGATCTCTGTGTATACGCTAGTTTCATAAAGGGGATCCGCGTATATACGCTAGTTTACTGAAGGAAAGTAGCGTATGGGTTTTAAGGAATGAAAAGGTAAAAATTGTTGAGTATGCAGTAAATACTGATTCACCCCCCCCTCTCAGTATTTTTCCCAACACTATGAAACTTACCCTATAAATTCCTACATGAAATCAGAGCTATTTTGAGGGCTGCATCCGTTGTTGATCCAAATCCGAAGCCCCTTTGACTGCATGTGACTATCGTTTTCTAGATCTATTATTTTTGAACATTTTCAGGCCTGGGGAAATACTCTGTTGTGTTTGGAGTGTCTGTTACACTGAGGAACGCCTTTCATTTCATGAAAAAAGGTTTTCAGTTTCCCAAGTTATGTCACTTTAGATTTGGAGGTATAAAGTATCTATTATGCAGTTATATTTGCTAATAGTTCTACTTATTTCGGTTCCCTCTATTTATTTCAGTTTTTAGGTTTTATTTATCTACTAGATCTATACCCTCTTCTCTGTGTATGCTCTTTTCTCTGCGTTGTTTGCAATCTCGTCAAATTAGAAACAGGAAGAAGGGATTTTTTTGCTACGTATGCTCTTTCCCCGTGTCTTTCTACGATCTCAGAAAATCAGAAATAGTGAAAAAATAGATAGTTTTCGGTAATGCTAACCAAAAATATAGTATTCTTCTATAAGGTTTGCATTTGATTTTTTTGCTCTGATTTTTGTATTTTTTGTGTAGGAAAAAGCACGCACACGAAACCAAAAAAAAAACTCTTCCTCCTTTCAAACAATTACAAAATCCTTTTACTATCCCACTTGGTGAGAAGTTAGTTTAGGAGAATAGAGGTATTGGGTTCAAGTCTCTTTCTCAAGCTTCTTTTTTTTAAAAAAATTTGTAAACGGGGCAGGATTTTTTGAAAGTTTAACTTCATCATAAAATTTCAAACCGTTCTCGTAACTATTCGGCATCTTCAACTTAGTTTTTTTCAAAAGGCATAACTTATTCATTCACAAGCCATTTTTTGAGCCTTTTTTTCTAATAGATATTATTTTTTCAAGATATTTCCATTGCATTAGTTAGTTTTAGCTCTTTTTAGCTTCATATTTAAAAAATAAATGGAAAGTGCATGCACGGTTATTCTTAATAGCACCAATTATTTACAATGGCTACCTCACATGGTAGATATAATTAGAAGCAAAGGGCTTTATAGAATAGCCACCGGACAAGAAACTAAACCTTCTGATGATGATAAAGTCGCTAAATGGGAAAATAAACAAGATCAAGCATGGGGGTTCATAGGAATGTCCATTTCTCAAGATCTTCGATTTCATATCCTTGACATTGACACCCCTCATGAAGCCCTGAAAAAGATAAATACTGTATTTGGCATTCAAGATCAAATCAAGACCCACCAGCTTGAAAATGATTTGCTTAGTTTGGACCCCAACAATTTCTCCTCTATTGACGATCTTTTGTCCAAATTCAAGACCCTTAGACTTCTTTTAGAAGGTTGTAAGGTCAAAAAGGAAGATGGTAGCCTCATATATTACATTCTTACTAAGCTTGGCCCTGCATACTCTATATTTGTTTCCACCTTCCATTCCACTAGAGAAATCATCATTTCTTCAGGAACCACCTATAATAACCTCTCTTTTGATGCGTTTTGTGATTCTTTGATAAGAGAACAAGAAAATCTCTTACACATTGGTCTTATCACTTTTGGAAACGATTATAAGAAAGCCTTAACAGCCGAACAACAACCATATCAAAAGAATCCCAAGAAGCAGTATCCTAAAATGTATGGTCCAAAACCAAACAAGGGTCCTAAGCAATTTTAGCCGCAAATTGAGAAAGAAACTCACCAAAATGATAAGGAAAAAAAAAAAAGGGGGATAAGATAGATAGACATTGAAAATTGTGTAATCATGATGGCCATATAGATTCCAAATGTTTTAAGAAGATGGAACCCTTAAAAGAAGTAATGAAGAAGCACAACATCAATTTAGAGCACTCTTCACCTTCATCTTCAGGAATGTCACTTTCTGCTTGTGGTTGTCAAGCATCAAGATCTGGTTATGCATTAAATGTATCTTCTTCTTCTCATTCTCATGAGTGGCTCATTGATTTTGGAGGTTCTTACCACATGGCCAAAAATAAAGCCATGTTTTCTTCTTTAAATGATTGTAACACCAAACTTTTTTATGTTGGTGATGATAGATCTCTTAGTGTTGTAGGATTTGGAACCATTAATCTAGATAATGGTCATTTTAATGATGTACTATGTGTTCCTACCTTGTCATGCAACCTTCTCTCTGTTTATCAGATAACTCATTCAGGTGAAGGGAAAATAGTAGAATTCTCACCTCATGATGTTGTAATCAAGGAACTTAAAGATGCTAGATATATTTTATCTACTGGAATTGTTGATGATTCCACAAGGTTTTATAAGTTTGACAACTTTGGGTCATCATGTCTTCCCTCTGGTTTTTTTGCTCATAATGATGAACTGAGAAAACTTTGGCATGAGCGATTTGGTCACTTAAACTATTGCTCTCTTCAAACTCTATGTAAAGAAAATATGGTGACAATTCTTCCTATGGTATCTTTCCGAGATGGTGTTTGCTCTGGATGTGTACTCGGAAAACATTATTGGGATAGTTTTGACAAACGTGCCTCTTGGCATGCTTCAACCCCTTTGCAGCTTGTGCACAGTGATTTATGTGGCCCACTTCTTGTTGTCTCTTTCTCTCATTGCAAGTGCTTCTTAACATTCATTGATGATTTTTCCAAACGCACTTGGGTATACTTCTTAAAACTCAAGAGTGAAGTTTTTAATATGTTCTTGGCCTTTAAGGACTTTGTTGAGAAAAAATCTGGACATCAAATTCTCAAGTTAAGATCAGACAATGGAGGATAATATGTTAACAAAAAAATTATCAACTTCTGCACTGAGCATAGCATTCAATTGCAACATACGGTTCCATATACTCCGCAGAAAAATGGTGTAGCTGAAAGGAAGAATCGCACCTTAAAAGAAATGGCTAATTGTATGCTTCAATCTAAAGGACTTAGTGTCAATTTTTGGGAAAAAGAAATTAACTGTGCAAATTACATATTAAATCACACTCCTAATAATTTTTTAAATAATATAACTCCAGAATAAGCTTGGAGCTCAATCAAAATAGATGTAAGTCACTTTCATGTTTCTGGAAGTGATGCTTGCGCCCATATTCCAGATGCGAAACACAAAGCCTTAGAACCTAAGAGTGAAAAATGATTTTTTTTTGGATATTCTGAAGATGTCAAAGGATATATACTTCTTCAACCAAAATCCAAAAATATAGTCATTAGAAGAGATGTAAAATTTGATGAAAATATATCAGCCTGTGAGCCTAGTTCGGTGGGTGTGCCACCTTTGGCCCGCGAGCCTGATTCGCCTTATGTGCCACCTCTCTCTCTCTCTCTCTTCTACCTTTAATAGAATTCGTTCTAGTTCAGATGATGACAGCGAGGATGAAAATCCTCCTCCACCTCTTTAAATTATTCCTTTTACTCCACAGCTTCCAATATGGGTCCGCTCTACTCGGGATGCAGCAGGTTCTCTTGAAGGTGACCCTACAAATCGATGATGCACACATTCTCAGTTCGAAAGAGACTCTTCCTTATTGGCTCAAGTTCCAGAAAATCCTCATACAGAAACCTTTGAAGAAGCTTCCAGTCATCTAGATTGGTATGAAGTTATGAATGAAGAATATCGTTCCTTATTGGCAAACGATACTTGGGATCCTGTTCCTCTTCCAATAGGAAGAAAATTTGTCAAATGCAGATGGGTGTACAAAACAAAGTTTGGACCAGATGGAAAAGTGGATAGACATAAGGCTCATCTTGTTGCTAAAGTATTTTCACAAGCTGAAGGCATTGACTATACTAACACCTTGTCCCCTATTGCCAAAATGAATTCTATCCGCCTTGTTTTTTCTTTTCTTGCCTCCTTTAAAATGGGAATTCCATCATATGGATGTTAAATCTGCCTTCTTAAATGGAGATTTGCATGAATAAATATACATGGAACAACCCCTTGGCTTTATCCAAAATGACTCTAGTCTTGTTTTTCGCCTTATCAAATCTCTCTATGATATCAAACAAGCTCCTCGGGCTTGGTATGCCAAAATGGATGGATTTCTATTAGATAACGTTTTTTCTAGGTGTCATTCTGACAACACTATCTACACCAAGAAAGTGGGTAAGTCCTTCACCATCCTTGTTCTTTATGTTGATGATATTATCCTTACTGGTAGTGATCCCAACCATATAAATCATGTGAATTCTAGCCTCGAAAATAAGTTTGAAATGACAGACTTGGGAAACTTGCATTATTTCCTTGCTCTTCAAGTCTTGCAATCCAAAGAAGGCATTACCCTTTCTCAATCCAAGTATGCAGGTGATATTCTACACCACTTTCACATGGGATACTGTAAGCCAGCCCCTTCTCCCATTCAGTTTGGAGTCAAGATTTCAATCACTTGTACCCCCCCTGAAGTTGATGTTGCCTTATACCGTCAACTTGTTGGTAAACTTTTGTCTCTAACCCATACCCGTCCTGAACTTTCCTTTGTCGTTGGTCTTGTCGCTCGGTTTATGCACCAACCTCATGAAACTCACTGGAAAGCAGCTAAAAGAGTACTTCGATATATTCGAGGTACATTTCAGTTCTAGATTCATTACAGTGCAAGAGCATCTCCATTATTGATTTTTTTCACTGATTCTGATTGGGCTGGTGACCCTGATGATTGAAAGTCTACTACAAGATATGTATTAACTCTTGGTTCAAGACTTATTACTTGGTCTTGTAAGAAACAAAGTGCCATCTCTCTTTATTTAGTAGAAGCAGAGTATCTTGGTGCAGTTGAAGCCAGTAAGGAAGTCATGTGTCTCCGTCAGATCCTATCTGAATTTGGTCTTCATCAGCGACATCCAAATACACTTTGGTGTGATAATCAGAGTGCCATTAAACTATGTGAAGATCCATTTTAGCATCAGTGTGTGAAACACATTTAACTCCACATACACTTCATCAGAAATATCATTCATGATTGTGTTCTTGAAGTGCAGTATTGTCCAACCAATGATCAAGTAGCCGATATCTTTACAAAGGCTCTCACAAAAGAGAAGTTTACCAAACTTTGATCCATGATTGGAGTTCAAGAAAGTTATCATTAAGGAGGGATAGGCTCTAATGCCTCCTTCCTTCTCCTATATTGTCACCTTTGTAAATCCTTCAATCCTATTGCAATTTGTTCTTAAGGGGGGATGTTAGGATATTTCGACACATAGGAAATAGGCTCCTTTTGTGTCACCTTTTTAAATCCTTCAATTCTATCCAAATTTTTTCTTAAGGGGGGATGTTAGGATATTCTGACACATAGGAATTAGTTAAGAATAACTTGGTATAGTGTAGAGTTAAGCAAAGTGTGTTTCTCTACTATGTACATTTGTAACTTATAATCTAATGGTCACGATTTGCAGTGATATGATGGTTCACTCTCTCCTCGATATCAATGACAGTTGATCCGTGCCTTAACACCCGATTGGTCCATGATCTCTATTAAAGAGCATGGAGGGTCATTTGTCTGATAACCTTTTATGAGAGAAACATACGTAACTTTTATTTTATATTAATAACTTTCCTGAAATGGACGTTTTGGCTCAGGCTATGGAAATTTTCCCTTTTCGATGGTTTTAACCACGTGATAATATCTATGTACTGATTTGTGATCTATTTGTGAGCGGTGACCTTGGTTTTTTATCTACGAAAATTACCTTGTAAATTCCTACATACTAGCTGAGACGAAGCCTAAACAAGCCTAGCTAGTGGTTGTGGCCCTTCATAGCTGCTACCTCAGCTCTTCCTTCCCACAGGCCTGACCCAAGATACCAAGATTTGAAATGTGCCCTTGTTTGTGATCCCTATCCATTGAGTGAGCATATTGTGACATACTTGTGTGAGCCAAAAACATAAAATACAATCAATAACAAAAACAACATGAAGAATATTTCATGAGAGAATGTATTTAAATCAACTTGGGGTCGTTTCTATTTATAAATTTGTGAGGGACCGCTTGAGGCTTTGAACAAATCAACATGCGGTTAGGTCGACCCATAAAATAATAAAATAAATCATAACTTAAATTCTGCTTAACCGATTGGGATGATATATAGGTCGATTTTGATCCTCTCAAAAATATGAATCTAATTAACTTATTATTTTAATCATCTGAGCTTTCCAATGTGGAATTTGATCGTAGTTTCAAAAATTAACACAAAGAAGGAGACCTTCTACTGTTGTATGAGAGCAAGTCCGCAAAGTTCCCAGGAAAGTTTCAAAATCATTGGTTGGGACTGTACATCATCAGGTATGTCTGTGAAGGAGGCACAGTTGATGCCAAGACGAGTGACTGGGAGCAAATTGAAGATATAGAAGGACGAATTTTTCCCTAGAAATTCACACTAACCAAATGAAAGGGGAAAGTCTTACTGCCACCAATAGTTGAAAGTGGGAACTGGAATATAAAATACTCTGTAGATGGGAAATTCGTTGAAGGAAGAACATTGCACAATAGTAAGGAGTATGGAGAAGTCCAGAAAAAATGCACCGAATGATGATTACTACACGATACTTAGGGGTATGTCAAAATCTGAAGGAACTAGGATGAAGGAGGAATTGCTACGACACACAAGGGACGGTTCATCAAAGATCACCAGAAATATGACCGTTGGAAGGAATGAAAGGGAAGTTTCCATTAAAAGGAGTAGGGGGAGAGAATTTATTGAGCACAACTGGGAAAATATAGCTCCATATCTGAATTAAATGATCCAAATATGAAGAAAATCATGGTGTTTGAAATTAAATTTTTTTATTAAAGAAAGGTCCCACTCACATTTTGACACTTTTCCTCCTAAGAATTCAAATTGTAAATTTTTACCCAAGTAAGAATAGAGAAATTTATTATATTTCTGGGAGGTGATTTAATGAGATTGCAAGATAATTTATAAGGAAGGGACTATCAAGAGTCATGGAATATACAACATTGAATGTCACAAGAGCAAGGTCACTGAGAAACAAAACACTTTTTGAAGCGCAACCGAATAAAAAGTTAAAGAGAGCAGTTGTGACCCCTGGAGTGATGCAATCCCCAAGGAAGAAAATCGCCGAGTAGTAGAAAAGGCATTGATAGGATACGAAATAGAAGAAACCAATGGACATTCCGAACAGTGAGGAAGAAAGTAATGTCCCAAAAGTAGAGATACTAGAAGAAATGGAATAAAAGGATGTAAAAGATATCTCTATGCTACCCCCATATATATTTCAAAGGAAGCTGGGTGCTAAGAAGGTTAAATAATATGATAATGTGAAGTCTGGTGCAATCACACTGCTACTTCCTGAAGATGTACCTTTTGAAGGAGAACCATGGTGAAAGTGCCGCAGCTAAAGATGGAGGATTGGGACTTTAATGATCGAAGAAAGTACCTGCAATTTGAGCCTAGTAGATATCTCCATCAAGTTTATTACATGGAAACTAAAGTCACCATATTGGAGGTAGACCAATGGGCTGAAGGATTTTAGAGCGTAGGGTTGTTAAATATGTTGAACATGCCACACTTTGGTCGAAGTGTTATTAACAAAATAAGTGTTTGACGACTCTTGGAATTAGTACATGATGGATACCTCTAGTTAGGAGAGACGATCCAAATAGATAAGATGTTGATAAGAAGAATAATCGTGTTGTTATACTAGGGAAAGAACCCCACTGAGTAGTTCATGGGTAAGAATCAGGATAAGGTAGTCGCCGATGACATGAAAATGTAATATGGGATGGTCAAGAAGTCAAGGGGATACAAAATCAATTATGTCAATGACCAAGCAATGTGCCTCACCACACACATACTTACAAGGAAAATTATGCAAAACTGCAGACTGAATGAAGTCCCTGTAGTCATGGCCTCCTTGGCCATGCATTGTAGTAAGCGGATCCTGTTTAACTAGTTTGACAACTTATACAAAGAATTTTTGGAATATTACGATGAAGCACAAGAACAAGGGAAGACAATCTAGTACATATGGTTTTTTTTATCATTACATTGATGGCATGGAAAGAACCAACGAAATCACAATTACCTATAGTGGAATCAGATGTGTGCGAGGCCACGAGGTATGCCTTGCTCTAGTTTACCAACGACACACGTAATGGAGAATAAGAATTTTGGGGTACAAATAGAGATTGATTTACGCACGGTGGTGAATCAGCGTCGCAGGTTTTCACCCATTTCGTTTAAAGAGTACTAGAATATCACAAACTTTAAGGCCGATTTCCATAGAGCATACATGAAGGCACAGAAATAACCTATAGAAACATGGAATAATTTTCCACATTTGGTCACATAGATTGACCACTTGAACATACTAAAGACATGGTAACCAAACTTGATGACCCCACCCATTGGAGGCACTATGACAGAGAAAGACAATGTGCAGCATACGGGAACTAGTGGAATCGAAACCAAGAAAAGAAAATATGAAAAACAAGAGAGAGAGAAGGATGGGGAAGAAACTGAAGAAACAAAAGCATATCAGGGTGGCCAAGACCCTACTACTCCCACCATTGTAGAAACAATTGAATCACCATTTATTATCAAGAAGAGGGTAGTTACAATATCTACACTAGGCGTGCGGAAGAAGCACAAGGAAGATAGATCCATGTGTGCAGAGCAATTGGTTATCACTCAAGGGGACATTCAATAAATAAAAAATCAAGTGAAACACATCATAAAAGAGATATGGAAAAGAATCAAGGATCATTACAAATAATTTTTGACAGAAGTATAGGAAGGAATGAAGGAAATTAAGGTGCCAACACAGACAACAAGACCACAGGAGCAATGAGCTGGTCAGCAAGAGGATACAAGTCATCTGGTGCAACCAGAGTGCCGATAAGAAACATAATTTGGTTTGAAATTTATAGGTACCCAGAGGAGCACTCTAGTTTGTAGCAGCTAAAGACAGATAACAAGCCCAAGGATGGGAAAGAATCAACACGAACCCCACCATTCTCTCGACTCCAATACTACATGAATTTCATCAAAATATTGTTGAAGACCTAAAAGGGAGAGAACAACGAATGTTGTAGTCTAGTAAAGAAGTGAGAAATGAAAAAAATATGATGATGGCGATGCTTGAGAGTTTTCTCAAAGAAAGAGATGATGTTCATCAACAAAATCAATAGTTGAAATAAGCCATTCAAAAGACTTGAAGTGAATTTTGAGACATTCAAGTCCTCGTAGAGGACCCACGAGCAGACAAGGTTGCGAAGATCGCTCTCGCAATCAAGGAATCAAAGGACAACATTGAGAAGATGAAGTTTGAATATCAGGTCCAGACTGCTGAGATGCAAATGAGGATGCAACCAACCATGCCACTATAGGTCAGAGAGAAGAGTGGAGCGGATCCTAAAACTACACTGAAAGGTATCCCCACCATATTAAAGGACCATGCTAAGATTTTAGATGACACCACTAAAATTTGGACCTCATTGTAGGAGGAATATACAAACATTTAGAAAAATTAATATGAGGTATAGGCCAATCAAAAGTAATTTTACGAGATCCGAGCAACTGCAAGGACTATAGCACCCACGTAGCAGCTTGATGGGATCACAAAAGGAAAAAATTAGCAGAGCCAGATCAAGGATCCGTGAAGGAAAGAGAATTTGATCACCACAAGTACATAACCATGGAAGGAAGAGGTCGTCCAACTTTCACATACAGTGGATAAAAAGCTTAAGGAACTTCCATAGAGGCAGAAGGATGTCTTGTAGAAGACAGTTGGACCAGTGACTGAGAAGATTTTGGAGGAGGTGTGCAATGAGGAAAAGCATATGGTATAGATACTTCAAAAGTATAATGATTCCTACACCAGCATTGCAGATAAGGTTTGGGGAATACTAGTGGAATGAGTCTAGATGAGTCACATGTGAGCGTTGGGTACCTACTGGGCATGGCCCAACTTGTTCTATTTTTTATATAATTTTGGTCAAAATACTCTGCAACTTGAGGAGTGGAGTACGCGAATTCAAATCTTTCATGAGGTGTTTAGGGGCTTCAGGGAAGGTCAAAGCTCCTCATTTTGTAATGCATTTTAGGTTTTAGTGTATTATTTTGTCTGCCAATGATAGGTGGACCATGGTTTCGAGTTGATGTAAATTCTATTAAACAAATTTAATTTAATTTCGAAGTCATAATGTCATGGTTGAATCAATATTGTAATTTTTCAAGATTTTTGGGCCTAAGGGAAGGCTTTAGAGTTGTGTGCATGAAGGCATTGAAGAGTTTGCAGCTCTATTTGCAGATAAAATTTAGCTCTATGCATAAGTTAAATAAGTATATGTACTGAAGAGAGTTATCATAGATAAAGAAGAAGTGTTTTGGAGGCATCTGTGTGTTTATATCTGTATTGTGAAGTTGTTTATATGCTTATGTTGTGTTTTAGTGATAAAGGCACAATGCAAACAAGTATTGATTGATGAATGTATTAGTGCAGTTCCAAATTAACATAAGAAAGAGGTTTAGTAGTATATCCACATTACATTTTCCCTCTGGATGTAAAAACCTAGTTCTCACATCCCCCAATATTTCCTTAGGTGAGACAGTGATCTGAGTTGTAGGTCGTTTCCAAAAGGATTGGTAATAAAGGGTTTTATTGGTGCGCATGTAACTCTGAGCCTGGTTCAAGCCCCTCTCAGCCAAAAATTTATTCTTTCATAAATTGTGTGATGATATAATAGTTTATTTACTACAAATAGGTAGATAGCTAGATGAATTATTTTTCATAGCATAGTTTCCTTTTTCTGTAACTAGGTTAACTGTTTATGTTTTTATTTCACTGTCAATTGCAAGTATAATTTTGATAAACATCCTCTTTGTCTTAGACTAGAATCAATTCCCTATATTACATTAGCTAGCTACAATTTAATCAAGAAGAATGAATGACCTAGATTTATTATTGACCGCCTCTATTTTTTTACGGACATCAGGTTGATAAGTAAAGCTAAGTAGCCCTTAGGAGTTGTAACACTCTTGGTGAAATAACAGGGCTCACCACACCTCCCCCTTAGGAGGGCACTCAGGATTTTTAAAACCTTACCACAGGGTTAAGAAGGAATTTTTTGGGATGGCCCTAAATATGATATTCAAAATTTTGTTGCGGAATGTTTTGTTTTCCAACAAAATAAAGTTGAGACAATTAAGACCCTGAGTCCATTACAACATTTATCCATTCCAAGTCAATGTTGGGAGGATGTTTCAATGGATTTTATTACAGGTTTACCCAAGTCTAAAGGAAAGAGTGTCATCATGATTATTGTTGATAGAATTACCAAGTATGCACACATTTGTGCATTACCTTATCCATTTAAAGGCAATACATTTCTACTGCATTTTTGGAAATAATTTAAAAGATACATGGAAACCCAAAGATGATTGTAATCGAAAAATATCCCATTTTTACTAGAAGTTTTGGATGAAATTATTTTTTTGTCTCGGTACTCAATTAGCTCATAGCTCCTCTTATCATCCTCAATTTGATAGGAAAAATGAGATAGTGAACAAATGTTTGGAAGGATATCTTCATTCCTTCGTATCTGATAAACAAAAATAATGGGCAAGTGGTTACCTCTGGCTGAATGGTGGTATAAAAATTCCTTCCATGCTTCAACAAAAATGATCCCATTTATGGCACTTTATTGATATCATCCATCACCCATCACATCAAATTTAAGATAAAATTCTAAGTTTCAAGCAGCGGAATCACATTGAGCATCAACACAATATTCTCTAACTCTTAATGGATAACCTCACTTTGGCATAGAATCAAATGAAACAACAAGAATATCAACATTGCAGTGAAAGAAGTTTTGATGTAGGAGACTTTGTATTTTAATGACTACAACCATACAAACAAATGTCCCATAAGCAAGCTAAGAAGGATACTAAATTATCACCAAAGTGCTATGGTCCTTACAAGGCGTTTCAAGATATTGGTACTATGGCATACAAATTGAAGCTTCCTGCATCTTCCAGAATGCACCCAGTTTTCCATGTTTCATGCTTGAAGAAGGTTATAGGTGACAAAATCGTGGTTCAAATAATATTTCCAGAACCTGAAGAGGAAGTAAAAATCATATTGGAACATGAAGAAGCCATGGAAACAATAAATCGTTAACTACAAAATTGATCAGTTTTAGAGTATCTCATCAAGTGGAAGAATTTACCTATTGAAGATTCCACATGGGAGGATGAGAATTTTATATGAAAGAATCCATAACTACTCAATCATTGAGGACAACGTGTTTTTTAAGGAGAGGGGAATGGTAGGTCCCTATAATACTAGTGTAGCCCCTTATTGTTATTGTAGCCCTTTTATTGTTATTGTTGTTCCCATGTTGTCCCCATATTTTTATTATTGTGCCTCATAGAAGCCCTCTATTGTTTTTGTTGTTCCCTTAAATTATTATTGTTATGTAGAATCTGATTATATTGTGACCCCTTAGACTCCTATATAGAAAGGAGATTTTATCATTTGAATCATCCAATAATTTTTCTTTCATGTAATGTAAAGGAGGTTGCCACGTCAAAGAGGATGATTTCTAAGTCATTGATCTATCATTTATTCTATTTTGTGATTTGGTTGAATTTTCATTGATTTTCCCATCCAATTCAAGTCATTATGTTGATTGTTATTTCTTTTATTTGGTGTTTTTTTGTCTTCAATTGGTTGTTATTGTGCAAATAATCAGATTTGAGATTCTTTGATCACTCTCATTCATCGATTGTTTTTCCTTGAGTTAGGGTTATGAGTTTTAGAATTCGTAAATAAGTCTCTCTTTGTGCATTGACATACAACCCTACTTGATTTTCATTGTCCCTTTTCTCTTCATTTTCATCCTTTATTGCGTTTCAACTCTTTTTTCTTGAAAAATCCAAAGCCTTGAGATTTTGAGTGTATTTTTTTCTTTCTAGGGGGTCTTCTTTTTGTTGTTTCGAGTGATTTCATTTAGGTTATTTTCTTAGGTATGTGTTATTATAAACTTGGTGAATTTCATCTTGCTGCTACCAATGCGCCAATCCTCATGTGTCAATAATACCACTACAAGAAAAAAGGACGTTGGCGAGGGTAAAAAAATGTCACCATAAGCTCATTGGTGATCGTCAAAAGAGCCTCTGTCACTAAAAAATGAACGTCACCAAAGGTGGAATCGCAAAAAGTATAGGTGTTGTGGTGACATTCAAGGTTTGTCACCAATAATGATTTATAATGCCGAATTGTGACTGTCATCATTTCGTCTGAGCAACGATGACACAACTTAGCCTCTACCACACAAAAAATTGAACGTCACCAACGGTGTCATTGCCAAAAGTATATTTGTTGTTGTGACGTTCAAGGTCTATCACGAATAATGACTATAATGACGGATAGTAACTGTCACAATTTTGTTTGAACAACAAAAGTTCCTTGTGATGGACCCTTGATGGTCATCACTATTGATGCATATATATAGTTTTGGTCATTGACTGTCACCATTTCATATTTTGGTGAGGATCGAAAAATGTCACCATCAGCTCATTGGTGAGGGACAAAAAATGTCACCATAAGCTCATTGGTGATTTTCAAAAGAGTCTATATCATCAAAAAATGTTTTTCATTAGTCCATATGAATATCAAGGTATGATTGAATCGAAACACCAACCTCCTACTTGTAAAGTAGGTTCTCTTCCATTGAGCTAGCACCCTTTAAAGAATTAAAATTTTAAAAATTAAACCTTGAAACTTTATGAATTTTAAATTATACAACTTTCAATAAATTATAAAACTTTTTAAACTCTTAGAAAATGTTTTAATAAACAACCAAAATAGCATAAAATTTGAGTACTAAATTATAAGAGAAAATTTGAAGACATTTGTAGCCTATAAATGACCTATAATTATCAAACCTAAAATCTGCAATTACGCCAAAGATTGATTTATGACCTTGTGAATCATGTAAATTTATTACGACAACATAGAAAATCTTCCTCTAAAAACCTGATTTGCATGTTGAAAAGTTAAAAAAATTGAGTATATATGATGCAATTATGACTTATGGTCTACATGCTTGAATCGCACTAGATATGGGGTCTATAAAACTAATAAGTAGTGCTTCTCGTCATTAATTAATTAAATATGTCAAAATACAATGAGGAATAACAATGATCCTAAAATGTAACCACTAAATAGATGCTAAAATAGAAAGCACAAATTTTGGTTAATATCTGTTACACCAACAAAATATCCAAGGGGCATTCAAACACTTCCAAATCCACACCAAGAACAAGTATTCAAAGATGCAATTAAATGGATACAAAAAAAAAACACTCTTTAACTCTTAATGATAACTATGTTCTCCCACAAGTACTTCATCTAGCAAAGCAATGTGAATACAACAACCTCAAAGAAAAAAGAAATACGCAATATGAAAATACAATTCATCCCCCCTCTACCTTTATAGAATAGATCTAGGGAAATAACAAAAAGATCCTATAGAATAGTATTATAGTGGAAAAAATAAAGATGATAAACAAAAATATAACCAACAATGAAATCTACTAATTTGAACATGTTTTCACTTGTAATAAAAGATTAAAGGGAACAAAAAAACCTAGCATTATTAATTATACACTTAATAAAATGGAATTTACTTATTTAGTAAAAAGGAAGAAAACCCCAACCTCTCTTATCTTTTCCACTGGAATAAATCCTATATGTATGGAATTGGGATTTTTTGCTATATGCTTACTCTCCAACATGAAAACAAGAATGGTTGCAGAGGAAGCCAAGGAAGTCAGTCCTTTCAAACATAATTTTGTAGGGAAGTATACTAAATTTTTTGTGCTTTTTATACTTCTTCTTTAGACTCATAATCAGGTAAAAAAAAAGGCTTTTGGGCAAACGCACCAGACAAAACAATGTTATCATCAAAAAATAAATGCAGCATATTTGTAGTGGTGGTTTTGGTGCACAAGTGTACCAATCCACTGGTTCTTTGGAGGAGTGGTCGCTACCTTCAAGCTATGGTCACAGACATAAAATATGGTTAGCAGGTTAGTGAACACATGTTAATAAATATAAAACACACTAAATTATGGAATGTAGTATGCATATAAGGAGAGAAAACACTACTAAACTAACGCAAAAACAAAATCTCACAAGGAGTCAAACATGACAATAATGAAAACGGTGGAATTAAAGTCGCCTCTTATTGACCACTGTTAAGAAGAAAGATAATACGTTACACTCTTGCCAAAGGACCCTTAAAGCTATGGAGTTATAAGACCTAGTGCAAGGATGTTTTTACCTTTTAGATGATGTTGCAAGCTCTCTCTCTCTATTCCAAAGGATTGAAATGTTGGGTGGCCAACAAAATAATCCTCACTCTCTTGCTGCTCTGGATTTCACATTGCTGGTTTTCTCATGAGAAATTTGGCCATAATAACAATGTGCTCACCTTTTTCTCATCTATTGGTGGCCATTTATATGTGAATTCAAATTATCCTTCCCTCTCTTGGTACATTGGTGGACGGTGACCCAAGAGGTAGGGTTGATTCCTTCAAGTGCCACTTGATTCATTTGTGTTCTCACTTGAGCTCCCAAGGTGGCTTAGCTGGCTGTCCTTGGGCGGCCTCAAGTGGATGATAATTTCTTGAAGTGTGTCAAGTGGTCTGAGAAAGTGACTTCCGCCACTCCTAGGATTGTGCAGCATTTTGAGGGAAATCCGTGCAGACTAGTGTGCCTATGGAAGGAAAATGTGCACAAAGCACATTTGACGTATGTTTCTAGTGAGAAATTTTATTTTTGGCACTTGACCTTAGAGATTTTTAAATTTTTCAGATCCTGTAATGTTCCTCAGCCCTGTAAATCCTTCTACCTAACATTTAATAATGTCATCTTTTCTTGTCAGATTTTCTAGTGACAACAGTTTCCCCATAATGTGTGAGGTCTAGGAATAACTGTATAGCTGAAATACATTATAGTTTTTATCATGTGTAGCTTGTGTGGAGAGGGACAGAGACCCGCGTACAGATGAAGGTTGGAAACCCCTTATAGTGGGTAGAAGAGTTACCATGTTCTGTCAGAAACATCCAAGAAATAGTATGATACAATAAATACAATTTTTTTACAAGACGAGCATGTCCCATGCTCATAATGCTTTGGCTACTTAAACAAATCTATCTGACAGATCAAGGTTCTTTCTGTGTCACTGCTATGGTACTGATCTACTGATTTCGTTGATGAAGACGATTGATGATGCCCTCGAGGGAGTTTTTTCTTTGACAATAGGTGGAATGTGGTACCCACATGTGTAATATTGGTAAGGCTTACAAAATCTCATTGTACGCATGGGTGTATGACTGGGACCTTCCCGTGTAAGCATTGCTGAAAGAGATGCTTATAATGGTATGGATCTTCGACCAATTTGAGCAAAGTGCAATAGTTGTAAAGTATGATGCCTTCTTGAAATGAAAGCTTATGTCGTAGTCGAATGTTAAGAGGATTGATGACATATGTGGGTAATGATGATTCACACAGTGCCACCCGAGGATGCCCCTATTGTGGTGAGGGGCCATCGAAGGTACTGGTTCCTTTTTGGAGAATAGGTGTTGAATTCGACAAAAAGGAAGCTTCAACTAAACGAGAGGGCTACTGATGGAAGGGACCAGGGTCCCAGATTTGATAGGTTTAACATAGGGAAGATGGGGAGAGGCGACTGAAAACTAATGATGGGAATTCAGTGGCCCAAGGTCGAAGCATAAAAAAGCATCTTGGCGGTAGTCATAAGTATTTCTAATGAGGAAATCCTTGCAGTAGGTAGGACGTCCAGGGTGGGTATATGTTGGTTATGAATTTCATGGTGGCTTTAGGTGAAAGTTGTGATGCTCCAACCAAGGGTGTCTAGGGACTACTACCATGGGAGAAAAATGGATGTATGAGTGGGGGGCTATTCTCCATTTGGGATCATTTTACACTTACCAAAAGAGTTAAATAATGGGATTGGTTTGTAAAAACCACAGAGACGGGTGCCCCAAAACATGAGAATGTTAACTCACTGATGATGTGAAGAGGGTGTTTTTGTTGAGGGTAGGGGCCCCATTGGTTGGTGTCTTGTGTTGGGATGGTGAAGCGAATGGAAAATATCATAGATGGCATATGATGATGGAGGGATGGTAGGCCAAATGCGAGATTCGGTGGAATGTATTTGATCTGCTTACACAAAAAGGTAGTACGGGAAAGGCATTTTATTTAGGTATGATAAATCTTGTCTTGATGCATGGTCGGTGAATGGAAATGAAGTGCTTCCCAAGCTAAGGTGGTATGACCATGGCCTCATGATTTTATGATGTATGGTCTACTTTGAGTGACAGGCGCCATGGAGGGGAGGCTCTACCGACCAACAAGCATGTTTACCATGTGCAAGGTGGGGAGATGATAAACATTGTCAGGTGTTTGGAACCTATAGTTAATTTCTTGTGGAGAAATGATGTTAGGATATGCAGAGTTTTTTTGGGACTCTATCATGCTTGAGGGGAGAATGATACCTACTCTGGAACCTTCGGTGCATGTGCGACGAATGATTTGTACAATACCTGCAGTGAAATACCAAAAGTGAAAGAATCTTCCTCATTCAAATATTATTGAAAGCATGTTCTTTAATGAACAGAAGATAAGAGAGGGCATACCTGTCAGCACTGAAATTTTATTTTTTTGGAGGTGTGAATGAGTTTAGCCTCCATTGGGTGTTATAAGGTGTTGATCACTATGTTTCATTTTGTTCTATAATTGGGTTCTCTGAGCTCTCATTATGGTCCTCCAAATAATCTAAAAAGGGAAACATATAGGCCAGTATGGCTCATTTCAGCTCATTTTTGACATTTGAGTGTTTGAGAGTGTGAGAGGTCAGAGGAAATTGCAGAGATTTTCTTGTCATTGCGGTCTGCCTGTGCACCCGGGGCTCTCATTACTAGAGCTAGGTAGGCCCCATAACATCCTGAATTTAATTTTTTTAGCATGACTGGGTCAGGGTCTGTACAAAGAGGGTTTGTACCGAACCCAAGAAAATTTTTACCTTGACGAAGAGAGGATGAAGGTACAAGCGCAAAATTTGCGCATAAAACTAAGGTTTTACGTGTAATTTTCGTGCCTGTCATGGGTTTTTGTGCGTGTCCTCCATGCCTGTCTGAGGAAAAAGTGCACGGTCAACGTGCCTATTTTAGAAACAAGCACGCTAAAAGGCCAAATATGATTCTTTGAATTTTTTTGCGAAAATTTTCAGTTTTTGGTTTTTTTTTTTATGCCACTGATGTGTGTATGTTCGGTGACAGGATGTTATTGAGGTAGAGGGACTGGTATTACCTCCGAGAAAATGTGGCAGAAGATGCCAACGCCCACCAGCAGTTGGCAAGATGGGGTCTTCTGAACTTTCTTGAGAACGACCTCCTGCGATCGCAGGATCGGGTACTGCATTACCTGGTCTGCTGCTGGAACATGCACCGTATAGTTATGGTGTTAAGGGGACGTGACTTGACTATCTATCTGGAGATAGATATATATGTTGTGATGGGATTACTGCCTCAGGGTGAGGCACTTCCATACCCGCTTCCTCTAGGGAGAATCGACCTCCGATGATTTTCCCAGATTCATTATGGTGGGGCGCCTCTCATGGAGCGGTGAATTTTGATTGAGTCAGTGACAGATTTGGCCGAGAAATGTGCTCCGGCCATGATTTTCTGAATCACGGGGTCTCATCGCCACATAAGGTGTTGGGGCCGTAGCTAGGTGTCCTGCATGGGTTGAGGGCTAGCCATTTCTTCAATTTTTCCCATCACGGCTACGACAGGATGGTGGCTTAGCTATCGAAGTTCCGTGATCGATCTAATTTATTCGCCTATGCTATCATCGTTTGTAGCGTCATGTACAAGAGGCTAGTGTTGCTTCGACTCATGGTGGTTATGCTTGTAGGGGGTCCTCGTGACCCTTGTATGAGGAGGTGGGCTCCTGTTATGCCTCATGGTGGGGGAGGTCGGGTAGGGAATTACTGCAATGCTACTACTGAGGCTTGGTTTGAGGCCAACCCTAAGATGTTCCTCCCCTACCCGTATGTTGGGATGGACTCTCATGGAGACCCTTACATGGGTCTTCTTGCTGGATATGCATGGGGACCATCAGGTATGACATTTGTATTTCACTCTGCATTTTTTTAGTATTTATGTTTTATATGTGTACTATGATGACACTGACATAGTCTTGTTACTCTTGCAGATATTGGCAAGGTTGGGCATCCTATCACTCGGTTTGTAGGACATCATCCACCCTAGAGAGTGTGAGGGGCTCTTCTCCCAGCAGGGGAGCAGGGAGGAGGTCTGGAGCAGCTCTAGGGTGGAGCTCCTAGTGATGGGGTTGGTCCGTCTCTAGAGGGTAGCAGTTTGACTACTATAGAATGTGCTACAATGATTTCTCATGCCGAGGCAGCGAAGGGTCTTATGCCATCGATGGTAGATTAGATGGTTGCTCTAGAGGTCTGGGTCACTGACTTGGAGGATGCATGGGGCCGCTTGGACTGGTTGAACTAGGGTATACCTACCTATGGGTTTGTTGATGACCTTGATGATGTATGGCTAGAGACACTGATGGCCTGAGAGAGGGACTATCAGCCGACTCTAAGCCATGTGGCAGCCTCAGTTTTGACAGTTGCACTAGTACTGGTACCGGGAGCAGTTGTGGGTCTAGGTGCCAAACCTGGAGGGGCATAACCCTATAGGCTTTTTGTACACAGGGAAATCACCCATTATGAGGATGCTTCCTTTATTTTTTTCACTATGTGTATATGTTTTTTGGCTGACTTATGGGTCAGATAGATGACTCATCATTTGTACTTAGACATACATTTTTCATATATATGAGAGATATTTTTTTCAGCTCTATATGGTGTGTTCACTGCTATGTCTTGTTGATGATGTGTATTGCTAATGGATATCTATGTTTTTTATGTTTTTTTTTATGTATGATGGTTTGTCTGAGATGAATTCTAGTTGAAGATGTGGTTAGATATGAAATCTGTTGTCTCACTTTGATTTCTTGGCACATGTGTGAATGTAATGTGATCAAATTAACAACTTAATCTTTTCGCATGCAAATATTTTCTAAACAGATGGGGATCTCGTATGTCAAAATCTTGGTTTAACTGTGAAACCACTAACTGGGAATCAAGGTAGATATGCAAGTGATGAATTCCTTGATTGAAGGCATCACACATGAGCCCAATGACGGTGTCATATTCTGCCTGATTGTTCGTCGCTGATCTGATGCATACTCCTTTGGTCAGAATTTTGATCGGTCAGGGTGGTAGATGACCCAGGTAGTTTTTGCTAAACATTGAGACCATCGCAATGCTCCATCAGTGAATCCAAGTTAATGGTATGTTTGAAAATCCATATGTAACACAAGAGCGTTTTTTATGACTGTTAGGTCCCAGTGATTTGTCAGATTGGTGAGAACAAATAAACATGGGTAACATCAGACCAGTCTTTAGAGTCCTAGGACCTAGCCTTCCTAGACTCAAAGAGGGTTGTCTCTGTGTTTGTGCAACAAATGTGAACTTGATAGGTGTTAGGTTTTTTATTTTAGGCTAGTTATTAGGTTTAGGGTTTTGTTTGTTTGTTTGGATGGGTAGGTTGTCAAGTAAAATAGATAGAGTAGGAGAGGTTTAGACCATTGGGCTATGGAGTTTGCAAAAGTTCTCAAAAGTTATAACAACAGGTCGAGGATGCTTTGGAGGGAAATTTAACGAAGCTGAATGGATCTTCAAGGCTTAGGTGGGTGGAGTGAACATTAAATTGTGAATAGAGTAGGTGCAAAGGGTAGTTAATAATCCTTTGTCAAATACTACAACAAGAACGTCCTTAAAGGATACTATGCATAAAGACAAAACCAAAGACGGGGCATACCATACTTCTTTGACCAAACCCTAGAAAGAAAACATCAAGGCAACAATCCAGCAAGCCCTAGAGAGCAAGGAACTGCTAACCTCTCCAGCTATCTACCTTCAGTCAAAGAAAACATGAAAGGAAAGATATAGTAGAGATCAAAGAAGGGGGAACTCCTAACTTCATTAATCAAGCTATAAATACCTACAAAGCAACTATTTAGGATAAGAAAAGGGTATGGAAAATCATAGAACTCTTTAATTGAACCTAATTAGTAATACTTCGAAGTAAAGACCTCAAAAACAATGTGAAAGTGCTTCCAAAGGGCAGGGCTAACCATAAACCTGTTTGGGACTGAATCTATTGAATCATTCTTGAGATAAAGAAGCTGAGTGGGATTAGAGAGAACCTAAAAATTCTCCAAACTGACCAAGCAGAGGAAAAACATGAAAGCAAGAGAAGAAGATAGAATTAATGAGCCTTTGACAGCATACCTTAAGCTAAATTTTATGTTCTAATGTAAGAGAAGGATGGCACAATATGTGAAACATAAGAAAATGAGAACAAAACAAGAAAGAAATCACCATTATCCATGTTCATGAATCCTGCAAAGTGCTTGGCTCCATTGTTATGCAATCCAAAAATATCTGCAAGGCTCCAAAGCCAAACTTCATAAAAAAATGAAAGCCTATGCTCAACTTAACAACTGACCAGCAACAAAAATGAGACCTCCATGCTCTATTTATCTACAAAAGGAGGGCAAAAACCCTAACTAGGGTTTTAGCAACCATTAATACACCATAAATGTCATTTATGTCCCAAGAGGCCATGCAAGGCCCAAGGCACATAATATCTAATGCAATAAATGAAAAATAACTTCTAACACCTAAATTTGGAGTGATTTGCCTCAGAAACCCAAAAAATATCTATTTTCCATAAATTAGTGTCTTTTATTGACTTTTGTAGATAAGGGCACAACAGTGAGGTCCAAAGGCACAACGCCTGTACTAAAAAACTGGGTAACCTTGCAGCCAAGTTTTTAAGTCCTTCCCGATGTCGGAATGAGCTCTGTGATGGCTCGTTGGAAAACTTGTTGAGTATACTTTCAAAAAATTCCCTTGCTTTTCTGATTGAGCTCAATTAACATATTCAAAAATAAAATCTCCCAACGCTTCTAAAGGCTCAGCGCCAGCCCTAAAAATATGGCAGAAAGGTGAAATTTTAGGTGTTTTTGACCCTTTAGGAGGACCAAAAATGCTCCAAATAACCTAACATTTGGTGTGCATGATTTCCTTGGCTCGATGAATCAAAAAATGTAAACCACTCCTTCAATGGATTCCTATAGAAAAAGCACATTGCCAAGGGCGCCCTTGGCCCATAAAATCAGTCAAAAATTCAAAGCTTACAAGAAGTTCCCAAAACTTGGATTTGTCTTGCTCATGGTGTTTGGGATGCCTGTAGGGGATTGGTCAGCCAGTTTTTAAGGTTTTCATTGTCTTTAGCCTCTTTTGTCCCACCATGTTTGTCATATGTCTCATTTTTAAGTAGCCTTACTGCTTTCTTCATGGTTCCTTGACCCATTGTCATCACTGATTTCTTTTTCACTGATATTTTCCTTATTGGCATCCTCTTCCCTGATATCCTCTTCTTTGTTTTCTTTGTTGCTCTCATGGTTGCTCTCATGGTTGTTCTTATTTGTTTCCATGCTCTCTACCTCACTTACATCTTCAATGCTGACATCACTGCTTTTTTCTTTGTTGCTTGATTCTTCCTTGTTGCTTTTCTTTTCACTAACATAGGCCTCGTCATGCTTGATTTATAATTTGCATCTACCCCTTTATTTCCTTGTTCTTTACTGCCACTGTCTCTCCCTCTTTCACCTTTTTACCTTTCCACTTTTAACACCCTAGTACTGCTTATGAAATTGACATAAAAGAGGGTAATGGAGTGGTGATAAAAAGGCAATTTTCTACAAGTGAATGAAATGAGAGAGTGTTAGGTATATAAGGTTGAATGAGATGCTAGAAATAACTTGATGACCTCCTCTGCTGATTTGTAAACAAAAAATCTTCTTGGACACATTTAGCACTTATGTCAAATTTAAATAAAATAGGGCAATGTGAGGTCAAACTGTCTGCAATGTAAGGGACAGAGCTATTTTAGCTTGGATGGATGATTAATTTCAAACCACTGCAACCACCCTAATTCACCCCTGTTTCAACTGATATTTCCTTGTTTGCAGATGAAGGAGGCTTAATCAGTGTTTCTAGCATGAACTTAGGTTTTCCTCCTTAGGTATTCATTCCCTCAATCAAATGATGACAAAGAACTTGGAGAGGGTTTGATGAGATGCATTTACCCCTTAAGGATGCTTGAAAACCCTTGATGATGACCTAGAGCAGTTTTGAGGGTTTCTAAGTGTTGAAGTGGTGTAGAAGCCCTCCTGACCAAAGGCGCAGCATAGAGGGTGAATGGGTTGTCGGGTCAGCCAAACGTGCAGCGCCTACCAGGGGTGTCAGGTCGGCCAAATGCGCAGCAGGTCACGAGTGAGTCGGGTTGACAGATTTGTCGGGCCTTGTGCTAGGCGCATAGTGCTGACGCTCCTTTTTGGCCCTGTTGGGTCTTTCAGGCCAACGCCCAACCCTTGGCCAAGCACGCAGCGCGTATCTATAGGCATGCAGTGCAGAGTAAATTTACAAGGGTGAAACGCCCAGCTGCATAGTGCCAGGCAAAACTTGTCGGATTTTTCTTTACAAACTCAATTTTATTATCTCCTTTAAACCTTTAATTCTTTGCAAGTGAAAAATGATTTATATGAAGTGATTAAATGAGTTCTATGGGCTTGCGAATCGATCTTAAACTTGACAAGCCTTCTTCCTGATTTTTACAATTCCTTCTCCTTTTGATTCTAAGCCTTCACATGCTTAACTTTGACATCTCTGTGATGCTTGTACACAACAACAACTTTTACCTTCAAAATCATTTCTTTGTTGTCATCATGGAGTTTACCTCATCATTTTTCCTCCTCTATAATCATTCATTAATTTGATATCTTCTTGGCACACTGCTGGCCCAATCAAGCTTTAAAACCTTGATTCTCATTAAGACCAAGTGCTTCCTGTCTTCCTTGCTGCAAGATGTCTTCTTTTAGGAACATATCAGTTACCTTATCAATTTATTTTGCTCATTGACCTCTTGACACTGCTAAAGAAGTGCTAAGTACATTTTACCTTTTGCAAAACTTGAATTTTTACAAAGTAGTCCTCTTTAGAGATTTTCTGATCTTTCTTGGAAAACAATGTGTTGATCTTCTTTTACATTTGAGCCAGATTCTAATACAGAAAAGACAGTGCTTGAAACAACAAGGATGAACTTACAACCTATGAACCCCTAATGACCTAGTGGGAGGATCCTTTGACCTGGTCTTTGACTGAAACTTGGTTTGGGGTCTTCAAGTGTAAAAACATAATATTTGACATATTGATGTATTGAAGATCTGAAATCCAATGTACTCGATTTATCTAAAGATCCTACAAAGAGTTTTGAGATCATCAATGCTTAAGGAACCTAGTGAAAATGGGAAGGAAAGGTTGTTTGGTAACCCTAGATGGCAAGTGGAGTGATGGGCAAAGGAAAAACATAGTGCTGATGTTATAGGTGGGAAAATAGGATATATATGAGTGGCACAAGCCCATAAGAAGTTTTTTAGGAGGGGCAGGGTAACCATGGAAGGGAAAAATGGTAGAATAGTGAAAAAATTGGTATACGGATAATGAAGGCAATGAGATTCCTAAAACTCATATTATTAAAGAATCTTGTTTTTAGAAATCTAGAACCAATATTTAGTCATCTACAAATAGTAAAAATTACTGATGACTAATAGTGACAAGTTAATGATCAAAAATAAAAATTTGGTATGTGTACGTTAACTCTAGGGATGAGCCCTCTTGGCCCTTATGGGTAAAACTTCTTGAGGTAAAGACCGTTGATGGGGTTTCTCAGGCATGTTCTCTCAGGCTTAGTGAAGATATATGCCCCATTTTGGAGACAATGTTTTATGATATAGGGTCCTTTCCAAAAGGTTTCAAATTTTCCTGGCCCTAGGGCTTATTTTGCGACATTGTAGAGGAGGACAAACTCTCCTCATTAGATGATCAGGGGGTGATGTTGTGATCTAACGATTATTTCACCGAATTTTTATGGGCCTCATTGTAATGGAGAGACTGTCATCCACTTTCGTCGACTTTCATTGACGAACTCTAGTTTTACTAAGCATTGCTCTAAAGGCTGGGTGTCATCGAGGATTTCGATGGTATTGTGTAAAATCAGGATCTCGCGTTCTATGGGAATCACGGGTTCGACCCTGTATACCAAGTGGAAGGGTGTGAACCCCGTTGATGTTTTAAATGCTGTGCGATATTCCCACAGGGAAGAAAAAAATATATGATGCTAATTTGTTTTGTGGTTATTCATCATACGGTGTAACATCATTTTGAGGACTTTGTTTACAAATTCTACCTATTTTTTGGATTGGGGGTAGTATGGTGGCACAAATTCATGTGTGAATCTGAGGTCATGAGATAGCTTCTGGAAAAAAAAAAAAATTGAAATGTTTTCGATGGTCAGAGACTAACTCCTTAAGTACACAAAACCGGGCAATGACATGGTTAAACAGAAATTGTGCAACAGTTTCTATCATGTTGTCGTATGTGGGAATTTCTTCTCCCCACTTGGTGAAATAATCGATGACCACAATAATGTATTTGTGATTGCCTGATGATGCTGGGTTTCAAGTCATGAAGTTGATCTCCCATTTTCAAAAGGGACTAGTGACGATGACGGGGTATAGGGGAGTGGGAGGAGTTCTTGCCCTGTGAGCGAAGCGTAGACACCACTCGCACCTCTTGACTGTTAAAATGCAATAACGAAATAAAATGGGCCATATATATCTTAACCGTAAGACGTTTTGGGAAGTGGCCATTCTGGAGAGGTGGCCACCGTAAGCTCCGATGTTGTAGTCATTAAGGGCCTTCTCAGCTTGGTCGTAGGTGAGGCATTGTCGTAAGATGGTGTCGATGCCCCATCGGAATAAGACATCTCCCATGAGGCGGTATCGGGGGGGGGGGCTGGTGGTGAATGCATCGACAGTCGTCACGATTGAGATGGGGTTTGAACTTTTTGGTTCGTAAAAATAGGAGAACACCTATGTACCAAGGGTCGTCAGTCGCTACAAGGAAGAGATGTTCATTTGGTAGCGAATCGTTGATTGGTGATCCTTTGGTATGACTTGGGAGGTATGTAATGAATTTTGCTAAGATTAATGCCTTCTTGCTCTTGGGGGAGCAAAAACGTAAGTCGTACTCTTGCAGAATGACTATCTGTGGGCATACTTATGGTTAATTAAGCAGCGCGTGAGTAGGTATTTGACAGGGTTAATATCTGCGATGACTGTTGTGGTCTTTAAGATGATGTGGTGGCAAATTTTTTGGACCGCGTGAATTAATGCTAGGGAAATATTTTCTTCAGGATCATATCTTAATGCAAGGCCTGATAAGGTTTTTCTGACGTAATAGATTACGTGCTCTTTCCCATCTGGGCCCTCCTAGATCAATACTCCAGCCAAAGTGGTCTTGGATGCTGATAGATACAGGATGTAGTCTTTTTTGTAGTCTGGGGGACTGATTAGCAGTGTTGAAGATAATGTGTCTTTTAGTGTTTTAAATGATTTTTGGGCTTGATTGTCCCATTTGAACGGGATGTCCTAACAAACGAGACATGGGAATACTTGAGCGCAAATGGAATAATCTAGGACAAAACATCTCAGAAAGTTGGCATTTCCCTGCAAGTTGTGTAGTTTCTTGAGGGTTTAAGGCGGAGGTACCTCCTTGATAACTTGGACCATGAGGGGGTCCACTCTAATTCCTTGCTGGGACATGATAAAACCTATAAGTCATCTTGCTATGAATTAGAAGATGCACTTGAGGGGGTTCAAGCGTAGGTTTTATTTCCGACATCGTTGGAATACCAGTCGCATATCCTCAAGGTGGTCTGATCGCTTCTTAGATCGAACGGTAAGTTATCCAAGTAGGAAAGGATAAGGTGTGCCAAGTCATGAAATATATAATTCATGGCCCTCTAGAAGCTGGCTCTAGCATTCTTTAGGCAAAATGGCATTACCTGGTATGCGAATGTGCCCCACAAGGTAGTGAAAGGGGTCTTGTACTGGTTGGTGTGACGTATTTGGATTTGGTTATACCCAGAGAAGCCATCCATGAAAGAGAGGGCCTCGTGACCCGCATAGGCATCGATGACTTGGTCAACGAATGGGGTAGGGTAATTTTCCTTTGGACAAGCTTTGTTCAAATCATGAAAATTGATACAAACACGTATGGTGCCCTAGTTTTTCATGACGGGAACAGGGTTGGAAACCCAAGACGTGTAAGCGATGCGGTAGATGAACCCAACTATGTGAAGCTTTTTGATTTCTTGTTTTAGTTATTTTGCCCTATATGGGTTCAATTGATGTTTTTTATGACGTATTGGTGGTACGTCAGGCCAGGTTTCAATATGGTGCTCTACAATAGTGGGACTAAGCCCAAGAATTTCTGAGTAGTACCACGCAAAGATACGTCGATATTCTTGCAATAATTGGGTGTAATAGGTTATATCTTCTAGTGAAAATGCTGACCCCAGTGATATTTATTCAACCTTTTCCAAATTTTGAGAGATATTCACCTTGATGGTAGGCGAAATGTTTGACATATTCCCTTCTTCGAATGCATCGGGTGTTGGAATGGGATTCTTGAACCAATCGACTTTCCCTGATGGAAGGAAAGATTTTGCTTCAATCGCATAAATATCTTGGTTTCCTGTTTTGTTAGGGCTGGACATTTTTTTAGGAAGAAAAATTGAGTCGTGATGTATTTCATCCCACAGATAATATGCCTCTATCATGGCCTCAAGGATGTCCTCATATGAGTGGAATAAGGATCCTAAGGAGGATTGAGTCTGTGCAAGGCCATGAGGAAGAGGTTCAGTCCTAATGGAACTGGTCGACAGACATGAAAATAATTCCATCATCGATATGGTGGAACCAGACGTGGTCGACAAGGTGCATATGGATTGGATTTGCATCATCATTGGTACAACTACTCTCGTAGTTGCAGCTAACTCAACACCAATGAATGATGAGCAGACAACCCAAGTCATGGTTCTGATACATGATGATATGAATCATATGTGGTGTATCGTGTCATCGATGTTTGGTGGGGGAGGAATTTCCAGCGTGGGAGATTGTGTGGGAGCAAGGCTAGATTCGTCATTAGGCTAAGCACTTTCCTGTATTTAGAAGTTGTTCCTGGTGCAAATTTTCCTGAATGTTTCCATTAATGGGCATGCCTCTAGTTCACGGTTATGGCCAGTGCAAATGGTACATGGTACCACTATTTTTACAGAGTAGAATGTGTGGGAACCAACACTACTATTCGCCCCTGAAGTGGACACTCAAAAAGAATCATACATGGGGGAGAGATTTCTCTGCTGCCATTTCTGAGTTTTTGGTTTGGGTAGGTCTAACTCTTTTGGGGATTGTAGAATTAATGCCGCTCTTCCCACTTGAAGCTTGGGGAGGTGTTCAAAGTACATAGTATGGTGAAAATACGAGCAGATCCGACAATAGCAGTGTGTGATTTTTTCCTAGTTAGAGAGATGTCTCTGAGGGACGAAAGATACCATGTGAAATTTTTTCATGAGGTGTTTCAGTTATTTTCACTAATTGACCTGGTGGTTGATTATGTCGCATAGCCCGCATGCTGACCTAGACTGAACATGGGTCATGCTAGGTCAATGCACCCTTCTAACTCCGATGTGTTGGTGTGGAAATGGGGTAGGTTTCCTAGGGGAATTATGCCTTCCATTATGTTTCATGAGTTATGGATTGATGAGATCCCAATGGTGCATCTCTAATGAATGAATGATGTCAATTAGCAGGCACACTCAAGGGATATAAGTGCAGCGTTGATCATGATGGTTTCCCTGACATACTGGACAAGAACGTCATTCTTGGGTATTCCATTCCTATTCGTTTGGTGATGCGATCGGGTACCAGCGGCGTAGTGCTTCTAGGTTTGGGCATGTGGAGACCACTAGGTTGCATGTGTTACACAACGCACATGTTGTTCTTCTCCATGGAGGGCGGTTTGGGGTGACCAAGGGTTCCACAACCAACCGATTTTCAGCGGACAGGAAGAGGATGGATTTTCCTATCACATCCTCCTGCATTGTCGAGCTATTCATGGATTTTGTATCATAGTCATTTTCTAGGGAGAGGCGTACTATGGTCATGAATAAAATAGTCAGCGCTAAGTAAAACCGAGGGATGTAATGGCACTGTTCTAAAATTTGGTTGCTAGAACATATCGGACATGAAAATTGGGTTACTTGGAAGCCAACATAGTACACTCGTTCAACTGCATACCACCTTCGGATGAGTTCCATGGTTGTGCATTCGTTGATGAAATGGTCACATTCATCGCAAAGTGCACAACGCATTTTAGGTGGAGGGACAATGAACGAGAGTCTTTCTGGTGACTGTCATGCCTCCTGTAGGTATAAAATGACGTGAAGTTCTTCCCCTGTTGACTAGATGGAGGGATACTCTTGATAGGATTGTTCTATTCGATGTAAGGCATCCTTGTATCGCAAAATTTCTTGGAAATGATGGGTGTAATGCCCATTATGGCCACAAATAGCACATGCGTGGTTGGTACACAACGCCTTGCCTTGATATTTGGTGGCTGGTTCATTTCTATGGGAACTTGTTGCCGTGATATTTACCTCGGAGCTAAGTAGAAGTTTTAGTTCGTCCAACTTCAGGCAGATATGGGTAGGATGTCCTACTATGTCGCATATGGCGCAAGGTTGTAATTCCCATTATATGGTGGGAGTTTCTACCTTCTTCCCCTTTTTATTAGTTTTCTTGGTCATGACCATCGATTTTGCGATGGGAGTTATCTTAGATGGTATGTTGGCGATAGTCTCCTGAACGGGCGAAGCCTCCTCTGGAGTGAGGGGAATCAACCCTATAGAGGTAATGCCAATGACTCTTGTAACACAGGGGGATCTCCTAGGAATGATCCAAGGATGGACGATAGTTTGAATTGGTTGGGGCCATATTCTTGGTACCATGTAAGCGTCTCAACATATGTGTCTACATAGGGTAGAACAACATCGACGTTTGTTAAGGGTCACTTATCATGATATGACAATTGATCGACAGTAATGACGCGATGCTCATGGGGGAACATCAAGGTTCGAAAGACAGAGGATGCTATGGAAAACATGGTGTACATATAACTCCACCCAAGGAGTATATTGTAATCTAACTGAACATTGAAGACCTCAATTTCTATGAGGACCATCTTTCCAGCCAAGCAGACATGGACATTTTGGTAGAGGATGACAGGAGAAGATGGGCGCCTGTCGTATGCTCTAAGGGTGATTCTTGATGACTTTAGTTCAGGAGATCCTAAATTCTGCCACACGTTCTTTGACATGATGCATGTGGATGCACCCTTGTCAATAATACAGTGGTGGATAGTGATGTTTTGGACTGACACCAGTATCTGAAAGGAAACCAAAAAAGGAATCTTGGGGGTGGATTTATCTATATCAAAGTCCACTAGGTGCGACTAAGCAGGGTTGATGGCACCTAACATGAAAATTAAGGCTTTCCTTTCCCTTGGTCATGATTTCAATACTTCCAAAGCTGACATGGAATGGGAGATTGGGATAAATCATCCATAATGCTATAGTTATGGGCCACTTTGGAGTGATTTCCAGCTCACCTAGTTGGTCCCTTCGCCATATTTGGAAAAGGTTCAATAGGCATCTTTGATATAGTCAACGATGTTGTTGGTGCACTCATGCTAGCCCCTAACGAAATGGTGTCTGGTGGGGTATCGTAATTTCGATTCCATGTCTGAGAAAACATTTCTTCACCAGTCATGTAGATTTCGTGGATGTTTTCTTCGAAATCGTCAAGAGTTTTTTTCTACTGTTGGGTGCTAACTATCTCTTGGTGGGCGAAGGGATCCTGCATGACAGTTGTCCATTGTAAGGGTCCCCCTTTTCCTCGATTACCCTGAAGCTTCTTTAGTTTGAGGAGATCAGGACAATAGTGAGTGTAATGGCCATACTCACCACATATTATGCAAGAGTGGTTGGTCTGAAGGTTCACCCTCTTGTTCTACCCTTGGGAGTTATTTGGCTCCTGGTTTCGATTTCGGTTGGAGTTGCCCCCAGCCTGAGATCGTGGAGGGAATTTTTTATTGTTTCCCCTTTGTCCATGATTTCCATTTTGTTTTTTTTTTTTAATTTTTTCCTTGCCGCATTAGGAGGATAGGTAGGATTCTCCTGATTATATGATTCGCAAGGTTGTGCCTCGCAAGGTTGCACAGAGTTCACTTGTGCATTATTCTGCATGGGTGGGTTTTGTGCTGGGGATTGGAAATATTGGGGTCCCTCTCCCTGCTTTGTGAATGGCTACTAGGGGGGATCTCTTCCATCAACAATCCTAGTTGCGTAGTGGGTCCTCTGAGTAGGAGGATATGGTCCCCCTTGCTCGTGATGGTACAACTACGCCCTATTGGTCATTTTCTGCAAAGGTGCATGATGATTTTCATAGCCAGGTTGCGGGATGTTCTGGTTAGGATAATACCCATAACCGGGGTACAGAATACTACTGCTTAGGTAATTTTGGGTCAGTGGCAATATCAATCTGTCTATAGTGTTCGACGTGCATGGAAATTATTTATAAGTTTGCATGCACGAGGCATTAGGCACGATGCTATAAATGTATCCTAACTGCGTGTAAATCAGCTCGATATGTTGGGCTTTACTGATGGCATCCTCTTCAGATGTAGTTTTTTGGGTTGCTACATCTTTTGAAATCTCTGTAGTGAGATTTTTTAGGAATAGTTCTAGTAGAACTCGATCGTCAAGTTTGGCTTTACACAAACTACGACATTTCCGCCATTCATGGATATGGTTTGAGATATGGACGACTAGTGTCTCTCTAAAATGTGTCATTAATTCCATCCCAGAATCATGGTGGATGGCTAACTTAAAATATGTGAGGAACGCAGTATCGAGGGTGCTAAAGGTTCCATTTGTAGCAGAAGGTTGCTCCACATACCATTTCACAGCTGGTCTGGTTAGGGTGTGCTGAAATAGTCTCAGCTGAATAGTATCATCAATGATGTTGTTCGATGAAAACCACAAGTGGAAAGTCATTATATGATTTATGGGGTCTTTCACTTGCTGCCCTTCGAATTTTGGAATGTCTGAAGGGAGCTTTCTGGGCATGGGGGCCATGTAGGGTTGTTTGCAATGGGTTCATTCATTAACTTGGTTAGATCGGTTAAGTTCAACGATTCTAAGAATGGTAATTTTGGGTTGAGTGCCATTGCAGACTGTCAAGACACAATGTTCTGGTTAGATATGGGGTTTTTCAGCAACGTTCTCGGCTGTGTGTTCACTTGGCTCCCGAAATGGGTACATTCTTCTGCCCCCTATGGGTTGTGGGAGGAGTGGTATGTGGTAACCCTGTGGGGGTTTCCACTAGTGTGGCGCTGGGTGACCCTTGAGGGTTCCCAACTAAGGATGCCCCAATAAAGGATGAAACGATAAGGTTGGCAGTGTTCTGTCTTTGAAGCCTAAATGGAGAAAGACCTAGAAATCCTCCTGGTAATAGGGGGAGGTCCAAAAGATGTCTAGATCGACAAGGTCCCATGGGGTCCATTATGGTGTCAACTAGGTATGGTTTTGGAAAAATTATTCAGTTCTATGAGAGTGAAATATCAAAGAAAAAAAGGTGACCACATACCTCAAACAAAGCGAAAACAAAACTTAATTTATGTTTAACTTATTTTTATGTGATCAAGCAATAAAAAAATGGTTTTGGTTTTTTTTTCATGTGATACTCAAAATCCTATAGACCTAAACATCCTCACACTCTCAATTGTAACTGGGCCTTGTGATGATATCTTCTGGTGGGTACTAGGGTTGTTATCACTTGGATTGAACCTCAGGCTGAGAGAGGCAATTCCGAGGTAACCTCAAACCATGCTTAGCCAAGTAGCTAGCCCTACTAGGTGAGGAGAGCGCTCTCTCTGTATGAATCATAGCCAAAGTGACTGATGAAAGAAGATATTAGGATAGGTATAGTAGCTCAGGGTTTTGATTTTGCTTTTGTAGGGTTTTGCTAGATCAGGAGGAGTCAAACAACTAGGGCAAGGAAATTAGGTCAAAAATTGCAGGGTGTTCTAAGGGGCAAGGTAGGTAGAAGGTTTGACATTAAAATATGATTATGGTGAGGTGAATAGACTGGTGAGGATTTAGGAAGAGAATCTGAAATGAATTCTCCCTAAACTGAAGAAAATAAACAAATTATCCAAATTTCCCAAAACAAAGCATGAAACATGAATTCTACCTTTCAACTTGAAATTAAGCATATAATAGGCATGGAAATGGTTTATGAGCTTAAAATACATTCATAAAAATTATCACAAAGAAGAAACTATGTCAAACATTGCATACCACATGGATCCTAAATAAATAGCTGCAAATTTATCATTAATGTCCAAGCCAAACTGATACAAAAATGTCTCTTGAGATGCCAAAGCTCCAAGTGATTCCAACCATTAAAATGATTGATAAAATACATCAAATAGACCTCAAAACCACTCTTACTAGCCTCAGGGGGTCGAATCCATGAGATAGGGATCAGTTTCACCTACTCCCAAACAAGAATCTAAAGACTAGGAAAACTCAACAATTTGCCTCTAAAAGAGAGGAAACTTATTCATTTGACCTCTAGAGGACTTATTTGATGTATCTACCATAGATAACAATAAAAAAATGAAATTTGTATTTATATTAACCTTTTACATCAATAATTTTCAATTTCTCGAGATAAAAAGTCAAAAATTCAAAATATGTTGAAGATGGTGAAAATGACAATTTCTTGGCAAAAGCGCAGCACCATGACAAAAAAAGTAGCCTCTCTTGCAAGCCAATTTTGGAGGCCTTCCCGGTGTCCAAATAAGATGAATGATAGCTCATTGGAAATCTCTCTAAGTATAGCTTCCAAATATTCATTCAAATTCCAAAATGATTCCCATCTGCCCTATCAAAAATCATTTCTCTCAAGACTAGTATTAGCGCAGTGCCGAGGCAAAAACAAGGGCAGAAACATGTTTTTTTGGTAGTTTTTTTTCTTTTTGAGGGGTCATTTACCCTCCAAATATTATAAAAATTGCTGGAGTTGATGTCCTCATCATTATAAACATGATGGTGGTGACGGTTCCTTCATTCGATGCTCCAAGAGAAATCTCATCGCCAAGGGCGGTGCGTTTTTGGCAGTGTGATTGTGTGTGAAAATTGCCGAAAAATCCAAAAAATGCACCACGGGGCCAAATGTGCCAAAATTTATCAAAATTGTGAGTTTAATTGCTGATAAATTGTTATAGGCATAAATATACACCTCAAAAAATATGTCTAACCTTTCCTTCTCATTTTTCTCGGTCAAAGCTTGAATTTTTGCATGGGCTCGTTCGAGCTTGGCCCTTGAAATTTTGTTTCTCATGGCATAGTGCTTTTCCATTTTCCTCTGAATATCATTATCCTTATTGGATTTCTCTAGAAATCCCTAAAAATGCAATTTAGCTCTATCAAGCCATGACTCTCTATCTCTGCTAATCTCAAGGGCAAGCAACTCACTTGGAGTGAGTTTCTCTGCCAACTCAGCCTCTCTATGTCTCTCACGAGCTAAAGCTCTCTTAATCCCTATTTTATTTGGTCTCTCTCCTGGAGGTTGGTCCTCCTCATCATCAATCTCACCAAATCTGTCCAAGGTTTCCTCCAAAAAGTCTTTAGCCCTCTCTACCTCTTTCTTTTCTTTGATGGTTCTTACCTCACTAATAAGCTGCTTGGTCTTCAACTGTTGATTCTTTTTCTCAATAAAACAAATGAAATATTGTGCTCTATAAATATTAGCTTGAATTTCACTAATATTTTCCTCTTTGCTTCTAATTAATGCATTGGTGATTCTATCCTCATCCTCCTCATCAAGGTCAATCAGCAGAAACTCCTGCTCTATTTCATGTTTGTCCTCTTGCTCCTCAATGATTGGCTCTTTTCCCTTTCCTACCTATTTTAATGATGAATAAGGCATGGCCCCTTTCACTTCAAGTGAATCAAAAACATGCATGTGGCCTTTCTGATAGGTCTTGGGAAATGACTCAACATCAGTCACATTAGCCCAAGTTTCCTCAATGTCCCTTTCACTACTTGATGCTACAGTATCATGATGGGGTGATGATGAAGGATTACGGAAAGGTGAAAAGGTAGGGTCAGCATGAGGTGAAGGCATATGACTAGATGATGATGTATGAGTAGCAGGCTGAGATGGAGAAGTCGATATGGGAGGATTAGATGACGAAGGGATGCTATACTCATGATGACTAAGTGGGGTAGTGAAAAATTGATTTGCAATGAATGTATCCCATGAAATTTTCTTCTACTCAAGTTGATGCATGACTACCATCTTATTGAGTGAATGGTGAAAAATACTCTTCATTTGATAATTATAATGCCTCCTTTGTATAATGTATGCCATCTTTTCAATGCTTTGGGAGAGATAGTAAGGTATATGAAGCATTCTGACTCTAGTGAATTGCATGAGGAGTCTAATATGGTATGAATAGAGTCGAGAAAATAGCCCCTCACAAGTGAAATACTTCATGATTATTTCCATCATGGGAACATACTGGTTAAGGATATGAGAGAAAGGGAAAATAGTTTTCTTAGCATCCTTGTATCTAGGTTTTAGCTATGGCTCATAATAGCTCAGATCAAGGTTTACCTTTTTAAACCAATTCTCTCCCACAGTAGGGATCCTTGTAGCAGTTTAAATAGCACTAGAGGACATGGTAAATGTGACCCCAACAAGAGTGACATGACCATCATGAATTTTTGTGATGAACAACCTTATTACCTCAGAGTGATATTGAATCGGCTGCACCCTCTCACAAAATTGAAAATAACCAACATGCTTGAAACAAGACATAGTGAGAGGAGAGGCCATGAGTTCCCTTGTAGCTATTGGTTCAAATCTATTAATTTTCCCTCCTTTGTGATCACTTTTCTTTGGTGATTGTTCCTCACTGATATCTTTGTCCTCTTCTTCCGATATTTTGAGTTTGAAAGCTTTGAAACCCTAGGGATGAGGTAGATGGGGATGGGTAGTGAAATAGGCTTTAGGGAATAGGGATATGGTACTATAGGGAAGGAGCAAGGTCTAGGGAATAGGGATATGATGGAGGAAGAAAATGTGAGGTTTATCGATGGAAAATTTAGGAACAATGAGAAAAAAAACTGAATCTAGGGTTTTATAGACTATCCAACCTCCAAATTTCACAAAGAAAAAAAAATCACCATGAAAATGCTTTTGAAGATAGCAAGGGGGTGAAATTCATTGGTACTACTTGTCAAAAGGCTTTAAAGAAACTTTGCTGAAGTATTGGAGGCACCTTGACCGAGTTTTGAGGCTCAAAGACCAAAATATGCATTAGCACAACACTTGGACATTAGCGTAGCACCTCCGGCTTTAAGCGCAGCACCTGTGTTAAATACATTGCATTCCTCAAGCATAAACACAGTGCAAATGGAAATTGGCACAACGCTCGAACATTAGCGTAGCACCTAGGTGAAAAAACGCAGTGCCACGAGATTTTTTGCCCAAATTTCTCAAAAACTCAGGTTTTTTCCTTTGCTTAAGACTCTTAATAGCTGAATGACAACAATGATTTGTTTTGAAGTGCTTGGTGGGATTTATAGCTTTAGTGGATTTTAAATCTAATTTAAATTACCCACTTTTCTAATGTTCATTTTTCTTCTTTGACACTGATAATATTTTTGCTTTCTGACCTTTTGGCATTGCAGGCTTGATCAACCTGGAGTTTGGATTTCCTTGCTCAATTAGGATGAACATGATTGCACTTTGATAGCTTTTGGATTGCATTTATTACACATAATAACATAAAATTACATTTCGAAAAATTGAAATAAATTACAAATTTGACTTTCCTATCAAAATGACATTTTAATATAAAAGTCATTAAACTAAAAATACAACTTTGAAAGTAAAATAATATCATCATGATGATCTTATTTAATCCCTCTCATATATGTGTTTACCTTATATGAATGAAGGAGTGATCTTGAGAAATGAAAAACCCTAATTACCTAATGGGACTGGTTTTTTACATGAGCTTTGAAGAAGATTTTGACTTTAAAGATTTTCAAGTGAACAGAGCATTTCCACAGGTGTTATTATGCTCAAGGAATCATGAGATTGAGTTAACAAATATGATCTTATGAGGGAGAAAGAAGCTTATTTGACAAAGACAACCTCCAATGGAAAAATTTTATGTCATGACTTAATGGAATGATGGAAAATTTATTCAGAACGGGACACCTAAGATGCACATGCAAATGTGTTTTGATCCCAGGTGGAAGTATGCGAATACTGATACTAATAGGGCTAACGCCCTAAAATAATTGGCGACGCCTTCTAGCAGCCGAATAATCGACCAAGGTAATGGGTATAGGATCTAGTGTTGCCTGCACCGCCACCTATAGGGAAGGATGCCTTAGATTTGGCCATAAAGTATCGTTGTACCACCTGAGATTTTGAGTCTTGAGTTTCTTGGCAAATCACCTACCAGTACTCAGAATTACATGGGCTAGAAAGTCCCAAATAATACTATACGCACTAGGCCTAAGCTTAACCCCCTCTAAAACGGGTCTCTGTGGCGCTTGGGTTTTCTTTTCCATGGGCGGATAGATGGATTTAAAGCTCCCTATTCAGTCAAATTCTATGTCTCAAGATGTAAAATGACCATGGCAGCTTATTGGATGCCTACCCTCATGGTCCTAACCTGAACTACAAATTTCTTTTTTGGCCCCTATGGGGAAATCTAGTGAGCTCAGTTAGGCTAGCTTTAAGGATTCTTTACTTCACTTATGGCATAGAAGTGTGTGAGAAAAAAGTGAAAAATCACACAATTTTAAGATGTGGATATGTGGTGATCCTTTACACGTACCCTATTAATTTGTGTTTTGATTGTTCGTTGCTATAAGAAAATCATGTACAAATAGTGGGTCACTTACAACTTTGCCTAGTTAATCTAAATTATTAACTAAGGGGAGATGGAAAGTTATCAGAAGAGATCTTTCATATGCTTGCCCAAGGTCACCAAAAGGTGTAAGGGAAGAAAATATTACTTTCTTCTCTTAATATAATTAAGTCCTGGTCCCAACTCCTAGTGCAAAAATTTAAACTAAAATTAATGATCTAACTAGGAAAAAATGAAAACTAGCTAAGAAAATGTGGATTACGGCCACTTACTCTAGCTAATTATCTATGTGTGTTTTGGTGTCTATTTTTACAAAATGAGTTAATTCAGATTGCAAGTAAATTGCCCCCTACTTAAACTATGTGAATTTTATGAAAATAAGCTTTAAGTTTAAAACTATGCGACTAGAAATACTAAAACACAGTCAAAATAAAGTTATAAATAGTCATGGGACACCACAAATAGTGTTGGAAATTTTTCTCTGGTCTTCCAGTCACTTTACAATTGGGAAATTGAAGAGAATCACAGAGAAATTTGGTCTCTAGTTTCCGCGCAGAAAATTTTAACCAGACGCACGACTCTTTGCACAGGTCAGAGATGAACTTGCGTGAATCACCATTTATTTTTGAGAAAAAAGCGTGTGGTTTTCCTACAAATGAAATTTCTGGAACTCCTAAAATGTAAACCTTCGCTATGGGTGAATGAGGAGAGAAAAGGAGAAGGGGAGTTCTCCCAGCAATACTCCAGAGCAGATAGAAGGTCCCTGCAACAAGTGAAACCACTTAACTAAAATATAAAGCAAGTGGAGTCGCTAATCCTGTGCTGGTGGTTTTGGTGCACAAGTGTACCAATCCTCTGGTGCTTGGGAGGAGTGGTTGTTTCCTCCAAGCTATGGTCACAGGTAGAAAATATGGTTAGAAGGTTAGTGAACACATGCTAATAAATATAAAACACACTAAATTATGGAATGTAGTATGCATATAAGGAGAGAAAAAACTACTAAACTAACAAAAAAAAAAAAAAAAATCTCAAAAGGAGTTAGATGTGACAATAATGAAAACGGTGGAATCAAATTCCCCTCTTATTGACCGATGTTAGGAAGAAAGATACTACATTACGCTCTTTCCAAAGGATCCTTATAACTATGGAGTTCTAACACTCAGTGCAAGGAATTTTTTACCCTTTAGCTCATGTCGCAAGGTCTCTCTCTCTATTAAAAAGGATTGAAGTTGTTGGGTGGCCAACAACTGAATACTCACTCTCTTGCTACTTTGGATTACACACTGTTGATTTTCTCATGAGAAATTTGGCCAACATAACAATGTTCTCTCCTTTTTCTCATCTCTTGGTGTCCATTTATAGGTGAATTCAAATTCTCCTTCCCTCTCTTGGTACATTGGTGGATGGTGACCCAAGGGAGAGTTTTGATTCCTTTGTGTGCCACTTGATTCTTTTGTGTGCTCACTTTAGGTCACAAGGTGGCTTAGGCGGCTGTCTTGGGTGGCCTCAAGTGGAGGATCATTTCCTGAAGTGTGTCAAGTGGTCCCTGAAAGTGACTTCTGCCATTCCCAGGACTGCGTGACTTTTTGAGGGAAATTCACACAGACCAACGCACCTATCAAAGGAAAATGTGCACAAAGCGCATTTCACCTGTGCTTCTGGTGTGCAATTTGATTTTTTCCTCTTGACCTTAGATATTTTTAAAAAATTTCAGATCCTGTAATGTTCCTTAGCCCTGTAAATCCTTCTCCCTGACATTTAATAATTTCATATTTGCTTGTTTTATTTTCCAGTGATAACAATAGTTATGTATTCCTTAGTCATGTAAGTCGTTTATTATTTTGAAAAAAAATACCGCGATAAATGATGCAAAAAAGGGAGGAGATCAAAATCCAATGAACCAACATTAAGGAAAAATGAGTTGTACTAAAATTTGAAGTGAAATATTGCAATAGGAGATCCAAGATCACATCTCCATATTGTAATAAATTGGTTTTGCATTATTGGTGGAGAATAGATGAGGCATTAATGGCATTGTCGATTTTTGTTATAATTCAACACATTTGAGACAATTTATAGAAACACTTCTCAACCAATTTTTTTAATATTACAGCAAAAAATAATCAACAAGGTTAATAAAATTGAAATAATATTTATGAAAATCACAATTATATATTGTTAGGAAGTTTAATGTAAAAGAAACATAGACTATAAAACATGGAATATAGGGAATATGTTTATCAAACAAACACAAAGGAAAAACAAATGAAGTAAAGATCCTACCTTGTATAGAAAATTACAAAAATAGATAAACATGCATGGCTTAAATAATGCAATAAAACAAAAAATAAAACTCAAACCAAAGTAAGGTCTTCTCAAATTATGCAATGTTTAGCATACCTAGTAGGCCTACAACTAAGCTTTTTCTCCATGAAATACTTGCATAATGCAGAGGAATGTTGTCTATAGCAGCTTCACTTGTCTTTCTATTAGTTCGATTCAGTTCCTATATGAGAGAAACATCATCAAGAGGCAAGAATACAAGCCAGACAAAAATTAAAGAGAAGAAAATGTGGCCAATCTGGACAATTGGGCAGCCACGTATAACATAGGGCTCAAGAAATCATGCTAAAAATCATTCAGTTTCATCCATCATCGTAGGTAAATGCCACTTTCTATCATCAATTGATTAAGCCTCATTTACTAAATATACACTAGGCAAAAAAATAGTTATGTTGGTTGCTATTTTTTATTATTCACATAGGAAGAAAAGTTGAGTCACTAGAAACCAACAAAACAAATTGAAATATATTCAGGGTCCTATGTAATATAGCTTATAATACAAAAAAATCTATTATTTCCTCTTGAGAGGATACATGAAATCAGACATTGGAGGTACCATTGATGACATGAAATCCACCTCTAGATTTTTTTTTTAGGATCCAGTCCTATGTCATGTGGGGACAAGAAGTGGAAATTTGTTTCTCAATATTCTACTGAAGATAAATATTACATAGTAGGAGGACATGTATGAAAAATAGCTACATCGCATACTTGCAAGATTTGGTATACTACAAATACATCATATGATCTTGGAGTGCGTCAATTAAGGTGTTTTATAACTTCCTTTCAATAAAATATTTCATGAGAAAACAAAATACATTGAGGTTAAATATCGATTCAAATGAAACCATGCTCACCAATACGACATTTGTTATCACTAAAAAATAATCACCTAGCCACTTTTAACTATATGGATCGAAATACACCATGTAAGACGAATTTTACCATAGTAAAATTGCTTTCACTGTAGGAAATAAATTGATAAACCACATTTTATTAAATTATTTCTAATTAAAACAAGAAACCCCATGAGTAATAATTAAATAAATCATTATTTAGTTAATATTCCTTGTCAAATTTGACTAAATCGCCCAGGAATGATTAAACAAATATTTCTTTGTTTGTTATTACTTAACCACGTCCTAGAAATAATAAATAAATCATTTGTCTGTTTATTATTTCTAAATAAAGGTATTTAACCAATTTAAATATCTTTTACCTCCAAAAAGTATAACAAAATATTCCAAGTAGTTAGATCTAGAGTTAATAATATTTTATTATTTTCCAATTTTCAAAATAACCCAATATTTTTTTATAAATAAGGGCTTTTCCATCTGTTACTCGCCATGATACTTGTCATAGTTGTTATTATTTTATTTTTTCCGTTGATCTCCCATCTGAGTTAAACACATACTTTTGGGTTTCATACATGAGAGAGAGAAATCTAGAAAATTGAAGCATAGAGGACAACCAGAGGACTCATATCATTTTAGGGGGGCCTATAACCTGTCTACAAGTTTCCTTCACCAAGTGTAAAATTTTAATAAAAACAATCATTATTTTCATTTTCTTTATACGTGATTGGGGTTTTACACTAGTTAATATTTTTGTTGTTGAACATCTTCTGCTACATAGATATATTATTTTGCAGGTTTCTTCTAAATTTTTGCTCCAGATCTGAAGAATTAGATGGCCATATTTTTTTTTAGGGCCATCAGTCACTTCTAGCTTAAGTAAAGCCTTTTTGGTACACCTTCCAAAATATTTTACACTAACAACATGCAACTCCAGTTTTATTCACTCAAGATCAACGTGTAGATATTTTCATCAAGTCACTTACATGTGAGAATCTTGAGGTGTCCTAAATCTCTATTATGTACTTCTAAGCATCTAAATTAATTGAGGGGTATGTTAGAATAATTACATCATGGTATATGTAAATAAACCAATGTAAATGAGGTGTTGGGAAACACAAAACTTACAAGTAGAATACATTTAATACATTATATTAGAAGTATGAGAATAGGTTTGAGATCCTAATATATATGAACTAAGTTAGCTATTTTTCATAAAATATGAATATGCTACAATGAATAAATCAATATTTCTAAGTCTATAATCATGCTCCTAAATTTTTTATTCTACACCAATATGGAATAGGTATTGTTAACCAACTGCAAAATAATGTACATGTCAAAGGAAAAATCATGAAGAGTACCTGATTTCCATGACTTTTGGGGCAAAATTTCTATAGTACATATCTTTGACTTCCCCTTGTGTAAATATATTACTATCTTTAAATATATAGCATATTATAGGACCAGTGTCATACCTCCCTATGTAATGTAGAGCTTCTCTTCCATAGGTACTGAGAGAATATGCTCTTATGGATGTGTATTTTTCTATTTTTCTACCTTATTTCAGTTTCTTGCACCACTAATTGGAATGATTATGCTCTACACTATGTTGACATTCAAATATTTACATAGCTATATAAATCATCTAGTAGGAATATGAGATAATAGGTCAAAACTCCTAGTAGACATGTCCACGGCGCATGCCAAAAAAGAAAATAAAACATTTCATCACTAGTTCATTAACATCCAGAGCAAAGGGATTAACCTTAGATGGTAGTAAAAGCATTCCATCTACCTATGTATTTTATGATATTTTGAAGGCTATTTTCTTAGTTAAAGAAACAAATCCTTTTGATCTCAAAGTCAATGTTGAAATACAAATATTCTTTTTTGGAATCTATCACTAAGCGTCAAAAAAGAAAATAATAAAAATGTTGAGGCAAATATTTTAAGTTTATAACTTGTAGATATCAATTATAAAATCATTTATGAGCCAATTTTGTTCAGAAACTAAATAGGAGTTAAAAATTAATGGGGGAATGGCAACACACCATTGAAAAATTGATTGGGGTGGATTTTTCATTTTTACAGACATATGAGAAATTTTATGCTAGATATAAACCACACTACATTTGGTTACTCACGAGAAAAAAAAAATCTAAAACATAAATTAGATTTATTATTTTACTAACTATTGTGAAACTCAATGAAATCGACTTCTCTGAGGCTTGAGGTGTTTTCACTATCTGATTTTCCCTTTTCAACACTTGACAATTTTACTTGCATTTATAACTTTGATATAAGGTAATGTTCCATCTACAACTTTGATATAAGGTAATGTGGTTATGATTTTTCAGTATCTTCATTAGTATTTACCTTCATGATGTTTATAAATTTTGAGGTGCATACATCCCTTTCAACTATATTATCTAATCCCTAAACATTTAAGATTTGATTTCTAGAAAGGTTGAAGGTTTCCTTTAAAAAAATGAATATGGAACCCTGTGAATGAAGTGAATCACAAAAGGAAGATAAATATGTGGTTGGTATGTTTCTAGATAAGTTTTAGTACCAATTCAAATGCAAACATGTTCATCAATACAACATGGAGCTCTAGTTTTCTCCAGTCAATATTACCATGCAGGTATCTTCAAGAAGTCACTTGCATGTGAAAATATTGAGGCATTCCAAGAGTCTCTCGTTTTTACTTCTAAGAGTATAAATTAATTGAGGGGGTGTTATAATAATTACATCACAATATATGTAAAGAAACTAATGTAAATGAGGCATTGGGAAGTACCAAACATAGAAGTAGAATATATTCATTCCATTCTATAAGAAGTCTCAAAAAGGGTTTCAGATCCTAATCTATATGAACTAAGTTAACAATTATGTGTAAAGTATGCATATGCTCCAATGAATAATTCAAGACTGCTAAATGTATATTTTTTCTACGAATATTTATATCCCACACGAATATGGAATAGGTACTATTGGCCAGCTAAAAAGTAATGTACATGTCAAAGACAAAATCAACAAGAATAAGCTATTTCTATGGCTTTTGGCGAAAAAATTCTACACTACCTATCTTTGAATGTCCCTTGTGTAAATATATTACCATATTTAAACCTCTAGCATATTATAGGACTAGAAGTATACTTCCCTATTTAACACATATCTTCTCCTCCATAGGTAGAGAAAGAAGATTTCCTTATGGATGATTTACTTTACTATTTTGGGACATACTTTTAGTCACTTTCACCCCTATTTGGAATCATTAATATCTACACCATGTTGACATTCACAGGTTTACACATCTATATAAGTCATCTACTATGGTTATGAGGAAATAGATCCAAACTCCTAGTAGGCACCTTTATGGAGCATGCCAAGAAGGATAATTTGAAATTTCATTGCTAATTTATTATTTTCCAGAGTAGATGGATTGACCTTGGATGGTAGTAAAAACATTCCATCTACCTACATCTTTTATGGGATTCTTCTAGGCTACTACCTAAGTTAAATTAATAGAACCTTGTGATCTCAATGTCAATGTTGGAAATATTTCATTGGATAATCTCTCTCTAAGTGTACCAAAATAAAATAATCAGAAATGTTGGGGAAAATATTGTAAGTTATTTGAAATTATTGGTCGGCATAAACTTGGCCAAAAAACCTCAAAAAATATTAGAAACATTGGCAACTTGAAAAGTTTGGAAAAAAATGGAATTATTGAGAGAAATACAAGAAATTCTAACACTGCTAAGAATAAATAGCTTATTAGATGGAACCCTTTGAAAGGTGTTAAGAAATTATATGGTTGTTGGTGAGCTAATCAGATTCACTACTGCTCCACAATTGTAGACATATTAATCTAAATTGTACAACGTTAACATATATTATTTGAAATTCCATCAAATCCAAAATGATTTTTTCCAGTATTCAGGCCACAAATGTGAGCTTCCCTTGTTGTTTTGAGTATATAAATAACAAGTAAATTTTTTGGTCATTTAGATTGCAGGTCTAACGAAATTTTATTTGATGAATATTTTCTAGAGGGAAAATATTGAGAAATTATCTCTAATTCTACAAGAAAATTTTACTCTGCCACCCCTAAACCCCTTGGGTAATCATTTTAACATGGATATTGAATTTAGGACTTTCATTATTTCATCTATTTTATAGGACATATCTCTTTTATAGGTATGTTTTTATTTTTAATTATGGATTTTTTATTTTTGAATTTCCATTACTTTAAAACTCAGGTGTAGGCATAACCATATAAAGAGTTATACATTGAATAAGAAGGGATTTTAAGTTCTTCATGTTTATTCATATAGAATAATAGCTCCCTCATTGTCACTAATTATATCACTCTAAATCTCAGAGAATAAATAGAACTCCAAAGAGTACATGATATGGCATAAGGGACATCAACCATTATCACACAAAAAACAAATATAAAGTTTAGGATCTAGATAGATATATATCATCTTTAGATTGTAGATCCCACAATGTTCGAATGTCCCCTCCATACTCACAAAATCCAATATATCCTTCACTCGAGAGTTTGAAATTTTCACTAGTTTGGTAGGGCACTGTTGTTCAATACCAAAAAAGTCAATATAAGGATAGTTGACTTGTAGATATAATTTATCAAATCATTGTTGAGTCTATTTTATTTGGAAACTAAATAAGAGTTGAAAAATAATGGTGTAATTTCAAAACACCATTGAAAAACTCATTGGGGTGGAATGTTCATTTTTCCAAAATTATGCCAGATATTAACCACATTATTGTTTGTCTTGTAGGCTACATCTGATTATTCACTAGAAAAAACAAAATTTCGAAGGTACATTATATTTCCTAATTTAATAAATATTGGGAACCTTAATGAAGTCATCTTAGAAGAACTCAGAAGGAGAGATATATTTTTCCATGAATGGCTTCTACAATCAAAGGACCTTGAGAATAGATCCCTACTATTAAAATAATCATTCACAAATCGAGGACCAAGGGCATCACATTGTATTATATAACAACAAAAAATTACATGTATCACATTTAGTAATTTAAACATATTGAAGACCATGTTATGAAGTGCCACATATTTAATATATATTATTAAATATGAATGTATACAATATAATCTATTTTTATGTTTTCATGTGTTTATATGTGCTACATGTTCTCAACAAATGAAATATATGCGCGACACGTCATCAACATTCATTACAATTCCCACGTAGGAGGGTAGAAATGATCTCGCACCTACAATTACATTTGATCCGATGCATTTCTTTCCAATAGAATGACCATCACCCAACACCCAGGCGAGAGCCCAAATGAATTGACATGCCTTTGTCTATTCTTGAAATGGTTCTACCTTCTGGTCCATGCATGGATTTGGAACTGCTCGCTCTCAATCTTTATATGCATTTGCATCTGTGTCCACCTTTGGGTATTTCATTGTTTCTTTCCCGGGCCATTACGAATGTTATGTGGTGGTTATATATTAGTTATTTCCTATGTTGTTTGTGCCTCTCCCATTTCTACAGGTGTTGATACGTCTAGCAAAGAAAACACCATATATTCTTACATATATACCAGGTTTAGTTTACCCTATACCTGTTGATTCAACAGAAATTGGCTATTTTGGTGTTGATCTAACTTGAGCAGGCATAAATATTTATTGAGAAAGTAGGGCTTAGCTTAGGGATAATAACCAAACCTTATCCAAGGGGCTTATGGCCAAGGTGATTTTTTGGTATTTTTATCCATCATATTAGAGTATGATGATGATGTACTTCTGCATACTCACTCGAGTAAGTGCGACCTTGGTGTTACTGCTATGGCATATATATGGATTATTGAATCCATTTTATCAATAAATAATGCATGCACTTTCCTTCCTACCTTCCCTTAGGAAAGCTCCCTCTCCCATATATTTACCAAGAATAGGGATAAAATGGGATTCATTATCTGCTTCCCTTCCCCCCATTCCATATATATGGAGCATTCATGAAGTAGGGATATGTGTAGTTTAAGTTCTCTAAAGAATTGATCAATGGATTCATCCTTCTTATTAACCAACAACATGTTGTTAGGTATTTATTAACCCTTAAACAAATTAATTGTCATATTAAATTCATAAAGTGAAAGTAGCTTTCCCCTTAATATCAAGAGAATGTCAATTTGACTTAAATTTTTAGCAATACCACTAATTGTTTTAGGATATTTGAGAGTGGTTCCAATCTCTTAATACTTTATATGGAGAAAGTGGAATTTCATATCGCTTTGAAAATTCAGCATACTTAACAGTTTTCGAGATTTTGGGATAATTAAATCTTGTTTTTTTGTATTTCTAGTGTCCATTACTAGTTCTAAAATTCTTGGTGTCACAACATTGTCATCTGCATTACATTATTGTTTCTATTTTTGCTCAAATTTTACATCATCCTAATGAAAGAGGGGTTTCCTTTATAATTGGTATTTCCCAAATCTAGAAGGCCATCGTGCAAGTGAAACTCTTTAGAATTAGATTTAAAATTTTCTTTGCATGAAGATGTTCTTCAAATTCCAGTTCCATAAAGGGGAATGAAATTTTAAAATTTATTCTTGTTTCTTTAGTTCTCTCATTCTTGATGGTGCAATTTACCATTATTGTCTCCAACTATATCATGAGCTAGCATACAAAATTAGATATTGTCATCAAGATAAATCCCCTCCACTGACAGAGGTGATCTCTCTATCCATAGAGTGGGCATGGAAACTTGAGATACTTTCTAATGCAAATATTCCTTAGCTAATATTCAAAATGTGAAAAGAAAAGAGATCGAGGTACCTTTTCCCCGATGATATGTTCGAACCCATTGATGATGACCTTGATCCATGATCCTTTTAGGATTTATCGTTACTATTGGTGGCACACAAATACATGTGGATGATCAAGAGGCAACATAAAACGTAATCCGATACATAATAACCATAAACATTAGCTATCTAGTAGATCAAGGAGTACCAAAATATTTGCATAAAATATTAGACAAATATAGAAAACAAACATCAGATGTTTTATTGATAAATATGAAAGGAAGAGCTTACAACCCAGGCCTTGATTTTGGAGGCCTCCCTTTGGTGAAAATTCGAGTCCTTCACTGAAGCTCTAACACATTCCTTCTCCCGAACAACTTAGGCATTATGAAAGTGCAAGAATGTAAAGGGAACAAGAAGCCACACTAGCACAACCATGACCAACTAGTAGTGGAAGGATGGTGACCATTTTATAAGAAGGGAGAAGAGGTTGGTTTCCCATGAAAAGAGGATGAAGGTACACTTTATAAGGGATAAAAATCCATGGATGAGATCAAAGCTCTAAAATCGGAGATCTCGACTCTATCACCATTGTGTAACAACCAAATTTACACCATAGAACTTCTAGAGGTTCAAGCTTCTCCTCCATTTTAGAACACACTGCCAGAAAGGGATCAAAAAAGTTTTCCAAGAAATAAGGGTGCTGGTAATGCTAAACCAGAACTGTCAATCTGACATCAACACGAGAATGAAACTAGGAAAGGCACTGAACATGGAAACTAGGATTTTTACCAAGTTTCTTCTGTAATCTTCCAAGGCAGTTTCCTTTTAATATTCAGGGGATGTCTTAATATATTTCTTCAAGGTGGAAAAATTTCACGGGGTCTTTCATGAGGCATTTTAGGATCAGGTATGGGAAATGAGCATGGTGAAAAACTATTTTGTAACATATACCCCCTAAAGCATGAAGCGAAAATGGGGAGTGATGGGTGAAATGATTTATGAACCAAGGAAAAGAACTCAGATCACGACCAGGAAACCTACCAAATAAAATATTTTACAATATATGACATCTCTAGTATGAATATACCTAACCACATGACTTTGCACTAGGAATCAAATAACACATGAAACCACAACATGGTTGCATCCATCCATCTAAAGAGATCATAGAAGTGGATCTGCAGTATGGATGAAACCATCCGTATAGATAGAATCATGTATACAATAATGAATACTCAATAAATCCATGAAAACTGGACCAAAATCAAATGTGACCCAGGGAATTCACTGTCATCTCAATAAACCCAATGTACGAATCTAGCCATGTGAATAAATTTGTTGGTGTCGAACATGGTAGAAACCACCTGATTACCAATCAATGATGAAAACCATTAACATACACGAGATATGCCAACAATAATGACAATGGACCTCAATGTACAACAACACAATCTACAAGCGTGAATGAATGTGTTTAATTCAAAAACATTCAAAATCATTCTATCAAAGGCTAATGACGTGAAATTATCGCCGAACATGAAGAACTTTCCGTTGAGTCTTGCAAGCTCCAAGGTACTGAAAAGAAGTTTCTAAACCACCTTCCCAGATAATGAGCTGAAGTCGACAGGAAGTGATTCGTCTAAGGAAGTCCATACTAACTCTCATAATCATCGAAACGAAACGATAGATATCTCAAGGTGATAAGAGCAATTTGCCATTGTAACAAAGGAGGTCAAAGAAGTAAAAGGTACTTGACAAAAAGGACTTCTCTTGAACATATTGGCAATACAAATCCATAGTGCAGTAGCATTTGACTCAAATGGGATAAGAGTTCATGATGACAAAAAATGATGATCAAATAGGAGGCAAATGGATTTCCCAAACTCATGTAGGAAAACTGACGAATGTAGGATCTCCCCAACCCGACATGAACTATAGATGAGAGTCATGTTCAAGAGCGAAAAGCTTCCTGAAATAGAAATAAGATGTTCACTTTCCATTATCCCCTATTATTGCTAATGATTACCTATTTATTTTTGATAGCCATCATGAAAAGGATAACATCTGTTGAGCATGTAAGTTCATTCTTCAAATGAATCCATCCTAGTAATTTTAACGAGCCCTAGGAAGGAGGAAATCAATCTCATCAGGGTGACAAGTCTTTCGTTGTTTAACCTTTAACGAGTCCAATGACAGGGTAACTCAGTAACTTTTCATGTTTAAGGATATTGAAAAGAAACAAAATGGAAAATACATGATGTCCCTTTTCATAGGTCATCTCTCGAATTTGAAAAGGTTGAAAACAATATCTCAGAGAACCTCTTGACTCTGGGGGGGAACTTAGCCTCTAAGTCTTCCTAACTCAGACTGATCTTGGATCAGTTTGACTGATCACTAAAATCTAAGCTTTATTAGGTCTCTATTAGTTTGAATAGGGTTAGATAGTCATTTAACTGTGTCAGGCCTATTTTTTTTATGAAAGTCCTTTTTGTTTTTCCTTGTTTTTAGTGACCAGTGAGATTTATGTTTGCACAGTAGCGCTGCCAGCGTTGTTCTATATAGCACAACCATAATTTTTTTCCTTTTACGACCCTTCTTCACATCACAGAAGTGTTGATCTCAGACCTAGGTAAATTTATCATTTCCCATTGATTTTAAAATGTGTCCTGGCCCTTGAAGAATGTTTGTAGAGTGTTAATTACCTCTTGCATGTGTGTTTGACTTGCTTGTCTTCTTTGAGCGAGTGTTTTCATATGTTTGACTTGTTTGTGAGTTGGGATATTTTTCACCATTTAAAAAGAATTTTGTCGCATTTCTCCTGACTTGGTCTAAAGTGATTTCTCATTATATGCAGTTGTCATCACTACATTTTTTATCTTACCTTCAACTTAGTGTCAAAAACAGGATCACAAATTGTTTGATTTGCGAGACTAGAAGAGTGTCTTTTCCCAAATTCAAAAGAAATTGAAAGTGATTTTCATTTTATTTTTTCATTTTTCTTGTATTTATCGTTTTGAAAAAAGGAGTGAAAATAATTTTATTCATGTATTTTTTAAAGAGATTTTGATTTCTGTTTGATTGAAAGAAAATCGAAAAGGATTTTTTTTGCATTTCTTCATCTGTTTCATTCATTTTACTTTTGATTGCATTTAAAAGTAAAAAAACAAAAAAACAAAAAAAATATCATTTTATGCATCTTAGTGGAAGAGATAAATATTTTCATTTTTTCAATAAGTTTCATTTATGGGAAAGGTGAATTCGATTGGAAATAATTGCATTTCGTAGTTTTGAATTAGCTTTGGGGGGCATCATTGCTTGTTGCATTGATTGAAATTTTTCTTGTATATCTTCCCTAAATAGTTTAGACTTCATCAAAATGAAAATATTTTCTTTTTGCATTTATCCTGCACCATAGGATTGAGGTGACATTGATTTTGAGCCAAAAACTAAAACTTAACTCAAGATCAACATTAAAATTTACCCAATTTACCTTAAGTAGCATTTGGAACTAACGAAAATGTTTAGTGGTCTAGGCTAGGGACATGTTCTGGCGTCGTAAAACATAGGATCTGTTGCTAACAGTCTACGTTACAACCTGAGGAGATATCCCATCCCATGTATGGAAGTATATTTATGTATGATAAGCATATTTGGGGCGGTCTCATCGAACGGTTACTCATTAGACAACACTACTATGGACTGGACTCCCACGTACCGTCACGTATATTTTGGGAGACACTATTAGGTTGCAAACCTACCATAGTTAACCGAGTCGACCTCCTGGTATACGTGATACACCGAACACAACATTTCGGGATATCGGCTATAGTACGTTAAGTCCTTGGTCATTTTTTTCTATCTTTTGTCACCAAGGTGTGTATTGCAATTCAAAAATACTTGGTAAACCTCTATGCCTATGATACCCTCTTTTATTTATTTATTTTTAATTATAAAAGTAACTTCCCACGAAAACATCTCACCTGTGCATGTAATATACCAAAATGGAAAAGACAAGAATATAGAACATTTATAACATTTCAATCAAGGCAATAACCATAATGTAAGCACAAAACTGTAAAATAATGAAAATTCCAGAATCTAACATCAAGAAATTAAAGAATTAGCACTAATAGCTAATCGATATCATTATGTGTCAACAACAAATCTAAGTACACACTGCTCCAAAAGGAATGCACTCAAGCCACAAGATTGCTGAAATACACTACTGAAACCTAGCACTGGAAAGTATAAATTATTGCTGTTGGAAACTACTGCTGCTCGGAAGAAGATCTATGTGCGAGAGGCTGCTAAAGGGCTCAAAATGACCTGGGATTTTAACCACGGATTCTACTCAAAAAAACCTGAAGGCCAGATTTTGAGTTTGGAACTTTCGCCCTTTTTGGGTTGGACACTGCACCCCTGCTGTCTGAGTTACACACTCCTTGGAGACAAATACTGATCTGGTGCTGAAAGAATGATCTATCTGTTGCAATAACACCCACTCAACCAACTAACTGAAGGGATGGTCCCTTCTCCCGATCCCAAGCTGAGAAATTTAGGATCTAGCTCCTCCACTGAATATGCAGTTGCTGCATGCACAACTGCTGAGAAATATCACGTTGTCTAGGAGGGTTGATGATGTAGCCTTCTGATAGATAATATGATGATTATCCTAGGCTGCTGAAGTGATCCCAAAAGTGAAGGATTAATCCCTCACAGGATTCCAAGTTGAGTTGCCTGGAACTTCCTCCTCTCCTCAAACCCTCACTACAGAATTACATAATTTCTGCAGGAAATTTTGCTGCATAGGAGAATTAGACGGATGGCCTAATGTTGGATATGAAAATGAAATCCCTTAATACTACAATGGATCTAGAGTCTAAAGGGCTAATCCCTTCATGGGTTTCTCAGCTAAAGTATTGAGAACAACCTTCCAACTCTCAAAACCATATTTAGGAATGCGTAATTCCTATAGATGGAAGTGTAGATGAGAGTGGTTGAATGTGGCACTAATTTCCAGATGATGAATGTTTCCCAAGAAAACCTTCCTAGATTAGGTACTTGATGTCCCCTGTGGGTAAGGGTGGAGTTCCCGCTCGGGAACACCCGGTGCTAAACATCACAGCAGACTTATCTAAATAGATAAAGCCTGCAAATAGATGTCTTATGACACTCAACAATAAAAAACAAGACTCCCTTCCTTTGCTTCCCTCATCTTCCTTTTATGGCTTTTAGCCTTCCCTAGCTTAGGCCCACCTCATAACTGCGCTGCACATGTGGCCACTACCCTCCATAAATACTGCGTTGTCCTCCATGATCTCCATCACTACTACAATTAATCTCCACTTCCTCCATCATGTATGCATTTATTTCTCCACTATCTCCATCATCTTTGCAATCACTCCTCCACTATCTCCATAATCTTGCATTTATTCCTTCACTATCTCCATCATATTCCTCATTATTTCTTCATGACCTCCACTCTTTCTTCATTATTATGTTGCTCCACTACTCCATAATGCTACTTCACTACTCAAATAGCCCACATTCACTCTATAGAAGTGCATTTTATTCATCTACTTGGTTTATGGCTCCCTCCACCCTTTTATTTACTTAACAAAATAAGAAAATTAAGAAATCTAATATTCTAATTAGTTGATGGCTAATTAGGAATATTACAGTCCTCCCCACCAAAATGTTGCTTGTCCTCAAGCAACTGCAAAAGTGGGTGACGCAGAACTTTCTCTCCCTCCCAAGTGGCACCCTCAACTGGAAGGTTCTCCCATCTACTCCAATGTGATATGACTACCCAAATCCATAGCTACCTCTCTAGAATGTCTAGAATGGCCTCCGAATGTATAACTAGATGCCTCTCCTCATCAATGAGTCCCGTAGTGGAAACCAATCTAGTGTCCAAAAGCCTCCTTGTGGCATCATACATGGAAAGTGTTGTGGTTTTGTCCTCCAAAATAAAGTCCCAACTCATATGTAATCACTACAGTCCATGCTACCTGGAGTATGTTGTGTCTCTCCATACTCCAATCCTTGGCCCTGGTGGCCTTGCTTTCTCCAATCATCATATCAATGTTGTGCAAAGTGAGAAGTAGAGATACATGGATCAACATGTGAAATGTTGAACCATACTCCCCTAAGAGAAGCCACCGAAGCAATGCCTCTTGCTACCACTTCACATCATCATCATACCAAGTATGGTAGCCATACTCTCTCAAGAGAAGCCACCGCAGCAATGCCTCTTGCTGCCACATCACATCATCATCATACCAAGTATGGTATCCATACTCTCTCAGGAGAAGCCAACACAGCAAGGCCTCCTGCTGCCACAACACATCATCATCATGCCAAGTATAAAATAGTGACATACAAATTGACATGTGGAATGTCATATGGTGGCCATACTCTCCCAAGAGTAACCATTGCAACCATGCCTATAGCTGTTGCATCTCATCACTAGTAACTACTGTGCAAGGTAGGAAACAAAGATATACCAATGGACATATAAAATGCAATGTCTTGGCCATACTCTCCCAAGGGTAGCCAATGTAGCCATGCCTCCTACTTCTACATCACCTCAAAACTATGCAAGGCATGGAACATACCAATCTAAAATGTTGGGTGGTAACAATACTCACCCAAGAGTATCCAACACAGCCATGCATCTTGATTCCCTATGTCATAGATTTGAAAGTAGAGTTTGAGCCACTTTCTCAGCATCTCCATCCATCCATCTAACTATGGGTGATGAATCATATCATGCTCCAGCTCGGTATCTGATCTGGATCTTGGGAGGAGGCCCCCAAGATCTAAAAAATTGAAATGGATCTGACAAGATCTGAAAAATTAAAATGCCAAAAAAAAAGGGGGAGAAGAAAATACAGTAAATAAAATCACAAAGAAACTTTTTATTAAAACAGAGAATAATTGTAGAGGCTACATTGTGGTGGAAAATCTATCCTTTTACAAAGTGAGGCTTGTTATTTATAGCCTTTTTTTGAGTTACAATACCATGGCTAGATACCCTAGGTGGATACCATGGGTCAATTCCAATGTAGATACCACCTACAATACCATGGGTAAATTCCATGTGTGGATGGATACCATGGGTGAAAGAATATCATGGATAAATGTCACTTACAATACCATGGTCAAATAAATACCATGGGTGGATGAATACCATGGGTGTAGGCCACTTTTCATTCGGATCATTCCTCCCTCCTTAAGAACCAATGGTCTCCATTGCATGAATTTCCCTCCTAAGAAGCCCTTGTTGAATATGAAGATCCATTGAAGAGAAGGGTTTTGTGTGGTTAACCCATAATCGTGATGAATGAAAATCCAAGGATAGAGATATCCTATAATGCTTATGACCAACTATGATACTGATAATGTGCGGACTAGAAAATGGGCTTTGATGAAGTGTGGGTTTGTAGATGACCCAGAACCATGAAAAAATAAGATCTGAGAATAGAGATACCCTATAATGCTTTTGACCAACTGTGATACTAACAATGTGCGACCTAGCAAATGGACTTTGATGAGAAGGATTTTGTGTGGCTGACCCATAATTGTGATGCTAATTGTTGATGAAGTAGTAGGTGCCTACATAGATTGGGGTGGGAAGGAACATATCCAAATAACCCAAGCTGAATGCTGCTATGCTGAAACTGATGAATGTGAAGCAGGTACTGACTAAAGCAGGATGGGAGGGCGCATCTCCAAAGGGAACCCGCTCTGAATTTTTCTCCAGATTTAAAATGGGCATAACTCGTCAATTTAACTCAAAATATTTATTATAACCTATTGCGGGAAATCAAATGATAATTCTGCATCTTCTCGTGTGTTTGAAATCACTATCTCGAGACTCTAGACTCCCAGATTCACGCTGGAACTATCTTGCCATCATAAAATTTCTTAAAAAAATAACTGATTTTAAATCAGCAATAATTCCATTGTTTGGATTCCGATTTGAATGAATGTTTGTTTTGAAATCGAGTGATTTTTCAAGGGGAGCTTAGATATATAACCATTTCTCTAAAATTTTGCACTAAAAACTGCAAAAAATGACACGACAGCCGTCATCTGTGAATTATCATCAAATTTTTTTTCCAACATTGTTGATTTTGAATCAGCGATATCTCACTCATACGAACTCCAATTCGGCTAATTTTTTTTTGAATTTGGGTATTTTTCACAAGGAATCGATATCTGGTCTTTTTTTTTATAAATTTTCCACCAAAATTTTGCCGAATATTGCTGCAAAACATTGAAACTTAAATAGGCTTCAAACCCCCATTCCCATGGAGGTGTAACTTGAATCTAATACTAGTGATCTTGATCTTGGGAGGAGGCCCCCAAGTTATAAAAAAAATTAAATGGATCTGAAAATATCTGCAAAATTACAATGCTAGAAAAAAAAAAGAGAAGAACATACAGTAAATAAAGGCACAAAGAAACTTTTTATTAAAACGGAGAATAAATGTAGAAGCTACATTGTGGTGGACAATCTATCGTTTTACAAAGTGAGGCTTATTATTTATAGTTTTTTTTTTAGTTTCAATACCATGGGTAGATACCATAGGTGGATACCATGGGTCAATTCCATGGGTAGATATCACTTACAATACCATGGGTAGATTCCATGTGTGGATGAATATCATGGGTGAATGAATATCATGGATAAACGTCACTTACAATACCACGGGTGTAGGCCAATTTTCATTTGGATTAGTATCCACCTAATGGAAAAATTATCGCCAAAAACTGCTCATAAAGTAACTATTCCCATCACTATATATGGCCTTGGGAAAACCATGAAGCATGAAGACATCTCGGGAAGATAATTCAGCGGCGGGTGAATAGATGTACTATGTGAAAATGTCGAAGCAATGTGCATACCTCGACAGCGGATAAATGTCAACAATACCATCCTCCACAATATGATGACAATGTTTGCACGCCATGATATGTCAAAGTGCATGTTCCTTGAGGTGTCTCCATGAGAAACTCTCACCGATGGCCTGGTAGAACCTATGAGGTTCTAAAATTGCTTCATGAAAAAACTTCTCTTTGAGCTGTGACGTGCTCATCAAGAAGGCTTTGTCCTGATAATGGAAGATGTTATCCATTACATGATATATACCATCTACCATCTTCCCATCCCATGTTTCATAAGTGAATCAGTCATCAAAATAATCAAATAATAACTGGGCCCTCAAATCATCATTTCTCCTCAGTGACATCACTGCTAATCTCCACGATAGTTCACCTACTGTCTCATGGCCCTCTCCATACATCATGTTGAACTCATAGTCCTGCATTGTACTGATCCATTGTTGCTACCTCTTCTGAAGCTACTGCTACACCTCAAAAATTTGCAAGAGACTATGGTGGTTGGTCTATACCCAAAATCTACCGCCCATATGGTGGTTGGTGTACACCCAAAATCTACTTCCCATCAAAAACTGTCGGAATTTTACTAGTGCATGCATAATGGCCAATATCTCCTTGTCATAAATAGAATACGACAGCTCATGCAACAGTAACTTTCGGTCCTTGAAAGCTACTGTATATCTTCCCTGCATTATTACTATGCTAATCCCATCCTCAGAAACTCTAGACTACAACACAAAGTGTTGTGTGCATCTCAACAATGTCAAACTAAGATAGCTATACATCTTCTCCTTGAACTAGTAAAGGGTCCTCTACGCAATGATAATGTGCTGCTCCAAATCAGCAATGTGCTCTAACCCTTAGTCGTTTAATTGCCTCGATGGAATGACCTCACAAACCTAAATTTATGTGATGAAATAATATGGGGTGAAAATGATTACACACCTTGGATCGGCTGATGCTTGGGAACATCTTGCAAAGCTACAAGAGTTCCTCCAACCGATGCAATTGATTCTCCAACTAAAGGTTATGGTGATGGATGCTCCTCTACTGTTACACCAGCACTGGTATCTACTTCCTCCTCCTCATGCACCTCCTGAATCATGCTTGGAACTCTCAATGTCAAATTATTGGGACCATCTTGCAAAGATGCAAGTACTCCTCCCACTGATGCAAGTACCTCTACTACAGCTGGTGGTGGTGGTAGTTTCTCCTCTCTTGAAGTATCAATGTTGACATATTCCTTTTTCTCCTCATATACTTCCTTATCAATGTCATAAAATGTCTCAATGGAAAGTACCTTCGGTTTTCTTCTGTCAAACCTCTTTACCAACCTTTTAGTGAAGTCTACATATGCAATCTCTTGCATGCTTCAATATTTCGAACCACCAGTCATTTGCTTCACCCTCAAGGTGTAGTGTTGCAATATGAATAGCTTCCTTTTCCTCTATAGGGTGTAGCTAGAAGAATGCATCTAACTTCTCCATCCAAGATTTTTCCATGCTTTTGGATGGCCCATCCAATGTAGGCAGAAATAATCTACTCTGCATCTGCTCTCTTCTTCTATTTCTGCAGCAGGGTCTCTGGTTCTCTTTAATCTAGAGAAATTGTTGGAAAATTAGATTCTCTTTGAATTCTCTAGATTGAGATTTTTACTCTGCAAGATAATCACTCCGAGTATCATGCCCCAAATATCCCCATCTCCATTCCATTCATTTCCTTTTGCTAGAAAAGTGGGCATAGTAGGGCGTTGTGGAACTTTCTGCACCATTGATTTCTTATACTGCTGATAGGAAGTGCTCAGACCTTATCCATTCTGAAACCCTCTTGAGGTTTCCTTTTTCCTTTCCCTTCTCATTTATTTCATCTCCATGGTGATATCCTTTATATATCTGAAGAGAAGTGTGGAAAAACTAAAACCTTCTACCATTAAAGACTTCTTCTTTTTCTGCTTCTTCTTCTTATTCTTCTATTGTCATGAAATGCCCACAAGCTAAGCCAAATATCATGTTATGATACCACTGTAATATCCAAAAATGGAAAAGACAGGAATATAGATCATTTATAACATTTAAATCAAGGCAATAACCAGAATGTGAGCACAAAACTGTAAAATGTTGGAAATGCTGGAATATAACATCAAGACATTAAAACATTAGCAGAAATAGCTGAAAAATATCATTAGGTGTCAACAACAAATGTAATTACACAATGCTCCAAAATTAATGCACTGAAGCCATAAGATGGCTGAAATACACTACTGAAACCTAGCACTAGAAGGTATAAATTGTTGTTGTTGGAAACTGTTGTTGCTTGGAAGCAGATCTATGTGCGAGAGGTTGCTGGAGGGCTTAGAATGATATGGGATTTTAATCATGGATTCTACTCAAAAAACCCAAAAATGTTCTGGCTAGATTTTCAATTTCTAATTTTGGCCCTTTTTGGGTTGCACACCGCACCCCTGGTGTCTTAGTTATGCACTCCCTGGAGACAACTGATGATTTAGGGCTGAAATAATTATCTATATACTGTAATAGCACCGAATCAGCTCACTAATTGAATGGTTAGTACCTTCTCCCGATCCCAAGATGAGAAGCTTAGGATCTATCTCCTCCACTGAATATGCAGCTACTGCATGCACAACTGGTGGGAAATACTACATTGTCTAGGAGGGATGATGATGTAGCCTACTGATATATAATACAATTATGATCCTAGGTTGCTGAAGTGATCTATGAAGTGAAGGATTAATATCTCACAAGATTCCAAGTTGTGTTTCTTGGAACTTCCTCTTCTCCTCAAACCCTCACTGTAGAATTATGCAATTTCTGTAGGAAATGTTGCTGCATAGGAGAATTAGATGGATGGCATAATGCCATATATGATAATGAACTCCAGAATACTGCAATGGATCCACAGTGTGAAGGGATGATCCCTCCATAGGTTTCTCAGTTGAAGTACTAAGAACAACCTTGAATGTGGCACTAATTGCTGGATGATGAATGTTGCCCAAGAAAACCTTCCCAGAGTAGGCACTCAAAGTCCCCCATTGGTAAGGGTGGGATTACCACTAGGGAAACCCGGTGCTAAAAAACACATCAGACTTAGCCAAATAGTTGAAGCTTTCAAAGAAATGTCTTACGACACTCAACAATAAAAATTTAGACTCCCTTCCTATGTTTCCCTCATCTTCCTTTTATGGTTGTGAGCCTTCCCTAGCCTAGGCCCACCTCATAATTGTGTTGCACATGTGGCCACTAGCCTTGATCTAAAAATGGAACTATTCGTAAATGATGTGCAAAGTATTCTCTATGTCTTGCAAGTTAAACAAAGTTTTTTTGATAAGGTTTCTGAGTCTTATGTGTGAGGGAATGTTAATTAAATTTACTGTTTAACATATTAAATTAGAAATACATAGTAGATAAACATCACCATAACATAACACAACAACATGATGAGGCATTTCACCTTTCCTGGACTACATCTATTGGGTCCAAGGCTCCCAATGGGCATGTCGTTGCTCTATTAAGTTTCTCAAAATGGTTATAAAATGAGAAATATGCCTAAAAAGGAAAACCCAGCTATAAAATTGAATTCAAAAGACAAAAATAAGCTAAAAATGGCTTTTGTTTCACCTCAAACAGTGAAGTACAGCCCAATAGAGCTCCATTTCCCTAATGGCCCTAGTGGATCTCCAAGATTCCCTGAAGAAAAAATGGAAGTATAGCACCTCTGTTCATTCTAAAACATATCCCAAACTCTCCAGAATGCTCAAGAAACCCAAAATTGACCAAAATTTTGTCCAAATTGGTTCAATATTGAGAAAGTTATGATCAAAACAAATTTTTTCTCAATGTCACTTGAAAACCCCACTAATTGTGGGCTAACTCCAGTTAGGAGCGCTAAAAATGGCACAAGTGCCTGATTTGGTGGACCATTACCAAACTGGTGGAACCACTAGCAGTTACAATAAACGCTAGGTAGTTACAGTCACATGTGCATTTAATGCCAATAGGTTTGGTGGCAATTACTGTTATGGTTGCAATAAATGTTATGACAGGGAGTGGTCACATGACCCTCCCACCGCAACCGTCAGAAAAAACAATTGTTTTAATAGTTTTTCAAACCATTACATCAAACTCCAACTCCATGGACATGTGACCGATGATAAAGGTTTTACGGCCAGCGAAGTTTACCGCCAAGCTTAAGGCTAAGGTCATAGTGCCGAGACATGTGGGGTCAGGCTAGCCCTAAGGGGCTAGCCCCTTTAATTTTCCAGCGGGAAAAAATTTGAACCACAAATATGTCTCATTTATATTGAATGTTAAGAAACATTGGCATGGCTTTTTGGTAAGACTCAACACTGTTCATGGGGAGGTCCCGTGTTCCAATCCTGTGGAGTGCGATAAAATTTTGATAAACCATTTCTGTCTGACCTGGGGCCACGTGGCAGCCTTCGGGCCTGCCACATCGCAGCTCCTGATTTGTGCATGCCAAAACAAGTCAACCCAACATCAAATAAGAACTTGCCACTTGTCACAAAATGATTCGCCTCTGCAAAATATTCCATGGAATATTTCAAGGAATATTCTCGAAATATTCCTTGGAATATTCTTTTTTTAATTTTTCCAAAGTCAAAAAGTCAACTTTGGTCAACTGATTTTTTGAAGGACACTGAAACTTCAAACCTGCATGAAAATCGCAACGACAAGTTCATGGCACTAGAATCGCAACGACAAGTTCTATCCAGTCATTCAGGTTGCAACCAATTCTGAGAAGTTCTATTTTTGAGCATTTTTTCAACTTGGACATGATTGCCTGATCATACCTCCCAAATGGAAATATTTTGGACCCCAAAAGCTCTATGATTTATAGAAAATGAAGATGAGGAGACTGATTCTCCACTCTTGCAACCTTGAACCACTGAAATCTTCCTCACTTCATCAAATTGGGCTTCTCATAAAAAGACAAATTCTTCCTTGAATCTGTAGACCGATTGTTGCTAACCTTGACTGTGTCATACTACAATTTTTTGAAACTTACAGAATAGCAACTAAAATTTGTAGAATACATACTATTTCTACAATGTTCTAACTTCAAAGGAAATTGAAAATAAGATTCACCTTGCCAACTGTCCTCCTGGCGAATTTTTTCCGAATGAGCCATGTACTTGCATCGAATCCCGACCAAGTTTTCTTGCCCTAAAAACTTGCCATTATGAAACCAACATTGACCCATGCTAAAATTTGTGTCCTCTTTTCTTGCATGCTTTTCCCTTTCTTGGATTCTTGCACCACTTTTCACCAACACTTTGTTCTTTGCACCGATCGACACCAAAGGCACTTTCTGCAACATCTTGTCATCTTCTTCCAAAGACACCCGCTTTCAGACTGAAAAATATCATCATTTATATAAGAAATAACAGGAAAAGGATAATGTACGAAATATTTTTGCTTAATCATCAACAAAGTCAAATTTTTACTTGCATTGACAAGCCTTTTCAATTTCCCTGCATTGACTAAAGAAGATTCTAGCTTCTTCTGATGTGCTCTCACAATAAACTCATTACCATCCTTGAACAGATGATACCTGTTCTCATGGTGATGGAAGATCTATTTTCTGTCATATAAATATGGACTGCCCAACATCACACATGTAATGTTAAGAGGTACCACGTCTTATTCAACCAAATCAACATAATGAGCTATTATGGCGAAGCACAACATGCACTTTCTTGAGACTTTTAAATTAGCATCCTTGCAAATCCATCCAAGTGGATATGGCTTAGGGACGTGGAATGGTCTCAAGTTTTAGCTTCTTGACTAATTCTTCTGAGATGAGATTCGCTTGTGATCCACTATCAAATAGTGTGTCTATATTTGTGTGTTTTGAGATTATCCTAACATGAAACAACTCTATCCTCCTCTCTTCATTTGGAACTTCTATGTGACAGTTTAAAGTGCTAGAATTGGGATTTGTTTCCTTTATAATATATTTCCCCTTTATGTTCTTTAGTACCATGGCTATGCTTTTAGTTTCATCACCTGATATAGATTCTAAGTCTTGTTCAACAGTTGCAACCATTTTTCCCTTTTATTTTGCCCTATCTTTGGTTTTAAATTTTTCTAGTTTTAGCTCTAGATGAATTTTCTAGCAATGGTCTTCATCGTGGCTTGTTTTGGAATAGTTTTTACAACAGAACTTTCCTTTTTCTTTTTAATAGTTTGCATTTATTTTCCTCCCTTTTCCTTTAAATTCACTATCCATATTCCCATCAAAAGATTGTTTCCATCTAGCCTCTAAATGCGTGGCTTGCACACAAACCTCGTCTAGACTGGTAGGATTTAACATAAGGATAGAATGTATAAGATAATTGTGTAAACCACCTATATATTTCAGCAAAGTATCTTGAATATGAAAATCAATTTCAAGTAATAAAGCCCGTTTATAAACTCTTGAGTGTAATCTTGAACACTTTGTCCCTTAAGTTGTCTAAGACTTTGCCAATTCATGATAGCCTTTTGTAAATGAGCTAATGGATAAAATTGTTGCTTAATTGCGGAAATAATTTCAGCTCATGATAAAGTGATCTTACAATGTTTTTTAATTTCATCCTTGGTCTTGGCCTCCCACCATACAATGCTGCTCCTTCCATTCTTAAAGAGGCTAACTGAATCTTGGTGTCGTCTTCATGAAGGTTTTGTATCCTCAAGTAAACTTCCAACTATCTTATCCAATTGTCAAGTTTCTCTACATTGACTTCACCATTAAACATAGGTCCCTCAAATTTAACATCAAGCTTTAAAAATGGAATTTTACCAGTGGTTTGAGACTTGTGAGATTGATTCACCAAAGTAGAGGATGACGATGTAGAGGAAGAGGATGAAGATGGGGATGGTGTATCACCATTTCTTCCATGTCCTTTCTTTGACTTGTCATCACTTTTCTTTCCTCCTGAAGAAACGTCTCCTTCTTTATGATGTTTAGAACCTTCTCCAACAAGCCTATCATTCCTTTCTTGGTAGAGTATCCTCACCATCTCTGTCATGTCTAGGAAAGCCTTTCAAAATACCTGCTCTTCTTCTTTGGGATCAATGTCTTCAGGAGCTTCTCCTTCTCTTGAAGACATATTTGAGGCTTCTACAGTAACTCTTGGGGGTGTATTAGATAGTGGAGGCAATGGCTCTCTGGCCCTCCTTGGTTGAGGATTAGCTTGTGCTCTAACCAATTTTCCTTCCCCTCTTTTGAGTTTAAGCCTAGTAAGCATCAAAACTTGAAAAAAATCATTATATCTTTGCACAAAACAAATGCAGAGTAAAATTATAGCTTCGATACCAACTGATCTGAAAATGGAACTATTTGTAAATGCTATGAAAAGTATCCATTTCCATTTAATTAAGTGTGCAAAGTATTCTCCATGTCTTGCAAGTTAAACAAAGTGTTTTTGAAAATTTTTCTGAGTCTTATGTGTGAGGGAATGTTAGTTAAATTTATTTTTTAACATATTAAATCAGAAATACACAATAGATAAACTTCACCATAATATAACACAGCGACATGATGAGGCATTTCACCCCTCCTGGGCTACATCTGCTGGGTCCAAGGCTCCCAATGGGCATGTCCTTGCCCTATGAAGTTTCTCAAAATGGTTATACAGTGAGAAATATGCCTAAAAAGGAAAAACCAGTTGTGAAATTGAATTTGGAAGATAGAAATAAGCTAAAAAATGGCTTTTGTTTCACCTCAAACAGTGAAGTACAACCCAATACAGCTCTATTTCCCTGATGCCCTAGTGGCTCTCCAAGATTCCCTGAAGAAAAAATGGTTTATAACACCTCTTTTTGGTCTGCAACCTATCCCAAACTCTCCAAAATTCTCAAGAAACCCAAAATTGACCAAAATTTTGTCCAAATTGGTTCAATACTGAGAAAGTTATGATGAAAACAAATTTCTTCCCAATGTCACTTGAAAACCCCACTAACTGTGGGCTAACTCCAGTTAGGAGCGCTAAAAATGACACAAGTGCCTGATTTGGTGGAACGCACCCAAACTAGCGGAACCACTAGCAGTTATAATAAAAGCTAGGCAGTTATGGTCACATGCGCATTTAACACCAACGGGTTTGGTGGCAATTATTTTTATGGTTGCAATAAATGTTATGGTGGGGAGTGGTCACATGACCCTCCCGCTGCAATCATCGGAACAAATAACTATTTTAATAGTTTTTCAAACCGTTACATCAAACTCCAACTCCGCAGACATGTGAGCGATGACAAAGGTTTTACGGTCAATGAAGTTTACCATCAGGCTTAAGGCTAACGTCACAGCGCCGAGACATGTGGGGTCGGGCTAGCCCCTTTAATTTTCCAGGGGAAACAAGGTTGAACCAAAAATATGTCGCGTTTCCATTGAATGTTAAGAAACATTGGCATGGCTTTTTGGTAAGACTCAACATTGTTCGCGGGGAGGTCCCGTGTTCCAATCCTGCAGAGTGCGATAAAATTTTGATAAACCATTTCTATCCGACTCGAGGCCATGTGGTGGCCTCCGGGCCTGCCATGTGGTAGCTCCTGATTCATCTGCCCCAACAAAAGTCAACCCAACATCAAATAAGAACTTGCCACTTGTCACAAAATGATTCGCCCCTGTGGAATTTTCCAAGGAATATTCTAGGGAATATTTTGAGGAATATTCTTGGAATATTCCTTGGAATATATATATATATATATATATATATATATATATATATATATATATATATTTTTTTTTTTTTTCCAAAGTAAAAAATTCAACTTTGGTCAAATGATTTTTTGAAGGATACTGAAAACTTCAAACCTGCATAAATTTCACATACGATGTCGGATTTGAGTCCCATTTGCGGTGCCAGAATTGCAATGATGAGGCCTATCCAATCGGTCAAGTTGCAACCAATTCTGTGTAGTTCCATTTTTGAGCATTTTTTCAACTTGGACATGATCGCTTGATCAAGCCTCCATAAAGACTATGTTTTCCTCCAGGATCTCCATCACTATTGCAATTAATCTGCACTTCCTCCATCATGTGTGCATTTATTTCTCCACTATCTCCATCATCTCTTCAATCACTCCTCCACTATCTGCATCATCTTGCATTTATTCCTTCACTATCTCCATCATCTTCCTCATTATTTCTTCATGACCTCCACTCTTTCTTCATTATTATGCTGCTCCACTTCTCCATAATGCTACTCCACTACTCAACTAACCCACATTCACACTATAGAAGTGGATTTTATTCATCTATTGGGTTTATGGGTCCCTCCACCCTTTTATTTACTTAAATAAATAAGAAAAGTAAGAAATCCAATATTGTAATTAGGTAATGGCTAATTAGGAATATTAAAGTGCAGTTCTCCACCCTCACATCTTACCCATGTAGTTCTCCGACCTCATTTTTGCCTTTTAAATTGGGGATTTTTTCACCTACTCCTTTGATCTTGTTTTGAAAGGCCACCATGGCTAAATCGTCGAATTCACCTCATCCCTCCTTTGAAGGATCTCAAGAACCTCCTCCTGAGGTCACCTAGTTTCCAGTTGGACCCGTTGAAGCTCCAGGTGCAGAAATTGGGATTTTCATCAGTGTACAACCCATTTCATCTCGACGACTACCTGAGGATTCTCCTTGGATGACATCGGAAGACTCTGAGCTAGAAAGCCCTAAACCGTCTGCACAGTTTATGGTCTTTCCGAAAAATACACCCTTTAATCTCATTGTGGTCTCGCCTCAATAGGATTATAGTCCTTTTGATAAACCCAAAGTTCCCCTTCCTTCTTCTCCTGTAGCATCTCGCTCTATTGTCAATTATTTATTTCCTAGCGAAATGGCATCTAATGCCGATGATTTTCCATTCGTGAGTGCTCCTCAGAGTACTCTACAGGAAACCATTGGCAGCTATATCCTGAAAATATTCTCATCCATATTTCCCATTGAATATGATTTTTTTGGCTCCACACCTCATGATTCAGGTCGTGGGACTGAAATATCCTTTACTCAATTTGTATCTCCACTTCCACAAGGGTATACCTCTTTTGGAAATCTTATTTTAAGAGCTTCCAGTGCCACATATTTTTTTATGGATCCCATTTGGTCAATGGTTATCCCCCATATTTTGGTCCATTCATTTCAAATTTGGATGTCGCGTCTCAACATGTTGTTTGACCTACCATCACTATTGGTCAAATGATTTTTTCGATAGAATGTTCCATATCCTTTTCGCCATCTACAATTATTGCAATTCCACCATTGAGTGGACAATCTATGGTTTCATCAATTCCTGGGGGGATGTCTAATCCTCTTTACGTGCCTCCCCTCTCGGGTGGGGGACCACTGAACTCTGGGACCATTCCTAGGGGAGACAACCTAATGCTAGGCTAAGTGGGACACGGTCTTCACACCTGATGAATACTATCGTAGGAGCCATTCCTTTGAGTGGTCAACCTACTTCAACCACATTAATCTTTCACTAACCCCACACTCAATATTCTCAGGATTAGCATCCCCTTCAGAAATCGATTGTACCATATTCATATGTTTATAAACCTAACATTCCTTATCATTATGTTCAATAGCCTAATGTACAATATCAATATGTTCCTTGACCAGGCACCTAGTAGTATGACCAAGCACCCAGTAGTATGTCCAACAGCCCCAGCCTTCCTCAGGTTGCATTATGACTAACCCTCAGTTTGGTATTCACACACAAACTAGTCTGAATCTCCCTTTGGGTCAACCTGGTACTCAATAAAAGCCACTACATCATGGTCGATACCAACAACCCCAACCTAGGCCTCAGCCTGGTGGTCAATATCAGTAGATTCTTTAGCACCAACAGGCCCAATTAGGACCTCAGGCTGGTCCTTACGTTTAGCAAGGAAAATAGGCTGGACCCCATGTTCAATAGGGACCACAAGCTGGACCTCATGTTCAGCAAGGACCTCACACTGGGCCCTATATCTAGCAAGGTCCTCAACCTCAAATTCGGCAGGGGCTTTATGAATAGACCCAAAATGATCCCTATGTTCAACAAAAGATGTAGCAAGGCCCTTACTAGGAATGGGGGAAATATGCATATTCAGGACAAAATATGCCTATTGGGCACAAAATCCATATAAACCAGGTTGGAACCCTTGACCCTTTTCCCCTAATCATCCTCCCTCGCCCCATAAAATTTGAGATCCCCGATCAATTGTTGACTGAATGGTTTATGAAATCATTTGTTCCCAAGATTTCTAAATATCTTGCCATGGGTGGATGTATCACAGAATTGGAAGTCATTTCCAGAGCCCAATACCTTGATTCAGTTTATTCCCAATCTGGACTCTATACGAGCTCTTTCTTGACGCGCTGCAACCTTCAACTGATTTGGCTTCATCTAAGTCTCCTGTTATGCCTCTAGTTGATGGAGTTATCAAAAAAATGGCTCATACTTATAGTAGTGCAGCTAAAAATCATTTGAATTCTAAGTCCAATACTGTCATTGCACCCTCCACTCCTTCCAATAACCAGAAGAATCCTGGTAAAACCTCCGAGGTAAATGTTTTCCAATCTATTGCATCAGAAAAATACTCAAAAGGTAAGAAAACGGGTAAAGGAAAATCCAAATCCAACAACCCTGAATAGGATTTGAAAGTCATCTACTAATGATTATTCTATGTGCAAGCCTAAATATTCTTGCCTAATATGTGATATTGATCATTACACCAAGGATTGTCCTAAGCCTGTTGAGGTTGCATGTCTTTTGAAAGGTGCCCCTAGGACTCCAACTGTCTTTAAATAACCTTTCCCTTTTTATAAGACACATATGGTATATCAACCCCAATCGTCTGGACAGTCTCAGGTTTTCATGGTTGGAACATAACCTATCTCTATTACCATGAGATTGAAAGAATACCCCAATCCATCCAAGGCTCCCATGGAACCAAAAGTCATAGATCACCCTTCCTCTTCCATGCCTCCTACTTCTAGTCCTCTTTAGATTGAGAGACATAGTAGAGAATCCATCATCCGACCACCCCCAAAAGGTGTTCCTCTGAAATCGTCCTATAATATAAATGTGAGAGTTGTGCAACACTACAATATTGTAGAGGATCTAGCTCAAGTACCTTCGGTGATGTTAGATTTGGAGGTCCTTCATTCGTGTCCATCACAATGGAAGGCACTACTTTCCTCTATTGGAGCGATTATTCCCCTAGATCCTAATATTATTACTTTAGATCTTTAGAACTCTGTTCCTCGCCTCCCATCTCAGGTGGATTTTCTGATTCAAGTTACTGTGATGGGAAAAAACATTCATAGAATGGTTTTTGATGCAGGCTCTTTGACCTGAATCATGTCTATCGTGTGTTGGAAAGACATCAACTGTCCTCTGTTGAGTCAGTCCCAAAATACCTTGGAAGCTTTCGATGGTTGAGTTTCTCAGTCGTATGGTATTCTCAAATCATTTACCATCCTGTTGGAGGGAAAAACGGTAACTTTAGAAGTTGAGGAGGTACATTCCAACTTGAATTATAATATTCTTCTTAGAAGCAGTTGGACTCATGCAATGGTTTGCGTGGTCTCCACCCTTTTTTGTGTCCTTCGTTTTCTTCATCAGGGAAATATTGTGACTGTCGATTAGTTAGCTTTCTTTTCCTCTAATTCTTCAACAAGAAACATTCCATATGTTGGGAATACCACTACCCCCTATGAGAACATCGGCCCAGGTCCATTCAAATACTCGTCCCTTATGGGAATTTTTCCCCTCCCACCTCTGAATGTTGCCACTCTCAATATGATATCACCTGGTCACAATCTGTGGATTGTTCCCAATCCCAATCAGCTCGAAATTTTAGGTGATGTTATACCATTGAGCCCTGCTAAAAAAATGTATCAAAGTATTCTCATCACTTCTGAGGCTACATCTAGAACCAATGACTGTTAGGTTTTCTCTCTAGGCACTTATGCGCAGTCTCCCTGTTTTTGTTCTTAGGAATATGATGACCCCTTCAATGAGACTTTCCCCACTGACGAAAGTATCGTGGAGGTAATGTCTCTTGAAGAAACTCCATGGGATGATGGACATCATCGTTCCTTGTTTCTCCCAACCCTAGGTGACATCTCCATCTCTCTGGAATCCCATGCTTTGTATATATTGATTGGCCCATTTTAGAATCTGATATTGATTCATGAAGTGCTCTCTGAAGGGAAAATCAGAAATATTACTCTGACCATTCCAATCGACATCTCTTTCAAACCAGGGATTGTCAAGAATTTTCACATCAGTTTATCTTGTTCTCCCAGTGAGATCTAGATCTACACTGAGATTTTTCGGGAATTCTGTGATTCCTTCATATGAAGAGATGCCTAGCATTTATCTGAGTATTATCATGTACGAAATTCCTACCTATCTGGATTTGAAGCCCATTTTCGAACAGCTTCGTCCTGTGCACCTGAGAAAGGCTCCTCCCATAAAGGGTGAATTTGAAAAACTTCTCAAAGTCGGATTTATGTATCCTATATCATTGATAGATTGGGTCTCAAATATTTTTCCCATTATTAAGAAACAAGGGTTTTCTTTGATTACCATGATATCAATAGAGCGTGTCCAAAGGACAATTAACCCACTCCTTTTATCGATCATATCATTGATGAATGTGCAGGGAGTGATATTTTTTTCCTTTTTTTGATGGTTTTTATGGCTATACCCAGATTAACATTCCTCTAGATCATCAACACAAAACCATTTTTATTTGTTCGTGGTGGAGATTTGCTGACAAAAAACTCCCTTTTTGGCTTGAAGAATGCCAGAGCCACCTTCCAATGAGCTATGTCATATGATTTTCCATGACATCAAGCACATAGTTCATCTATACCTCGACGACCTTCCTGCTCATTCTGTGAAACGTTGAGATCACCCAGACAACCTCAGAGCCATTTTTCTTCATTGTCGACACTATAATATCAATTTGAACCCTCATAAGTCTGTCCTTTGCATCGAATATGGTCAGCTCTTGGGTTTCATGGTGTCCAAAGAAGGCATCTACATCTATCCTCTTAAATTCAAGGAGATCATCAATTTTCCTCCTCCCTCTTATGTTCATCAACTGCAAATTTTGCAGGGGAAAGTCAATTTTCTCTGTATCTTCGTATTGAATTATGATGAGCTTGCCAAAGGCTTTACTCACTTATTGAAAAATGTAATCCTATAAATATGGGATGAAATTTCCTAAATATCTTTCGATGCATTGAAACGAGCCCTCATCAATGCTCTACTACTACATCCTCCAAATTATCACCGCAATTGCTGCCTATATTTGGCCGTTGCCAACAACACTATCTGTATGGTGCTGGTTGAGGAAGATGAAAATGGTCAAGAGAATGTATTTTAATACTTGGGACACAATATATTTGATACTGAGACCTATTACGCTCATGTAGATAAACTCACATTGGATGTTGTCCATGATGTTCAGCGTTTTCATCACTACATTCTCCTATCCAAAAATTTGGTGATTTCTGATTGCAACCCCATGAATTAAATTATCACATGTTATTTGGTTGGGGGCAAGTACTCTAAATGGATTTTCATCATTCAAGAGTTAGACCTATAACTCACTGCTACTAAGTCTAAGAAATCCATGGTCTTTGTTGAGTTGATTTGTGATCTTCCTACCATGGTTGATCCCACTCCTCTTGATGAGTCAATTCCAAACGAATCTCTCTTTCTCATCATAATATTGATCCATGGTATGGATACATCATTATTTATCTCCAGACCCAAATTTTTTAGCCATAACTATCACATTATGAGCATCAATGGATTCGTAACCAGTCCCAACCTTACCATATCATTGGAGACACCCTATATCACATTGGTATTGATTATATCCTCCATCGATGTTTGACTCTCAAGGAAGTTGAGAAAGTTCTCAATGACAACCACTTTGAGGCCTATGATGGTCGCATGTCCATTTATGCTACCAACTAAGATCCTTCATGCAGGGTATTTTTGGCCTTCTATATTTAAAGCCTACATTGTTGCAGTATGAAAAATGCCATGACTGTTAAGTCTACTCTCGAAAAGAGCATGCCGCACCCTCACCCTTGCACCCAGTTGTGACCATCATACATTTTATGAAATGGAGCATAGATTTCATGACCTGTAACGTTCGCTCGGTAGAAGGGCATGGTTATATTATCATTGCCTTTGATTATTTCACTAAATGGGCCAAAGCGATGCCTAAATACAATAATGAAGTTCTAACTATGGTGAAATTCCTGTTCAATCATGTCATAGCTCAGTTTGCTGTCCTCAAAACGATTGTCACTGATCATGGATCTCATTTTCACAACCATATGATGCCAGAGTTTGCTACTCAGTTGGAGTTACATCACGATAGATCCACACCTTATTATCCACTGGCTAATGGCCAGGTTGAGGCATTCAACAAAGTCTCGGTGATCATTCTTCAACACACCATTGGGAAGCACAAACGAGATTCGTATCTCATGCTCTTCTCAACTCTGTGGGCTTACTGAACTTCTACTAAGACTACCACTAGATTCACACCAGTCCAATTGTTGTATTGGCTAGAGGCCACACTCCTGATCGAGTATGAAACTCCTTCTCTAAAGATAGTTGTCAAACTACTTCCTATTCATTCACCTTAAGGGGAACGTCTACATTACCTTGAGTATCTCAATGAGACCCGTAGACTTGATGATTTAGTTGTTGAAGCACAAAAAAGACTAGTTAAAGCTCAATATGACAAATCTGTCAACCCTCGCATTTTCTCCAAAGGTGACTTGGTATTGCTTTATGACCAAGCCCACGATAAATTAGGAGTAGGAAAGCTTGAGCCAATGTGACATGGTTCCTATATCATTCAATGAGTATTAGAAAGAGGATCCTATGAGCTAGCAAATTACGAAGGAAACCAATTGGTTGTGCCTTGAAATGGGCTCTATCTGAAAAAATATTATGCCTAATCATGAGTGTGATACTTTTTACATTAGTGTTTTATTCATTAGTGTGCTTTGATTGGACTTTTGGTGTGGTTGTTTGCTTTGCAGACATGTTTCCTCTGCTCACCATATGTTCCACTTGGTTTGCAGATGTCATTAAATCATTACATCGGTTATAATGATGGCACTTGTCGTAGAACACAGAACCTGTCTTCCACAAGATGGGAAGTCTTTTCCCCTAATGGCGAGTTGATTAATTTTCAAGGTATTTGTTTGGGTCGAAAAACTAACAATATTTCTGAATATAGTGTGGTTATCAAGCTATTATCGGATGGTATTGAACTCAGAATTAGAGATTTTTTTGTTCAATTAGACTCACAACTCGTTGTGTTTCAGTTAAATGGCCATTATTTTGTGTGAAATCCTCAAATTTTGCCTATGTATTTGCGTGTTCAATTATTGGAATGGAGATTTTATTTTATTACATATCTACATATTCCAAGACATTTAAACACATTAAAAAATACATTAGAAAATCATGTATTATATAGACATATGTGGAACATGTAAAAAACCAAGACATCATTATGATACACAAGTACTTGTAGAAACACACACACACACACATAAATATATATATATATATATATATACAGGGTCTGTCAAGTTTGATACATCCAAAATATCAAAAAATATGTGTTCTGTTACAAAAATGTCTCTTTGAGCCTACATTAGTACAAAAATGTAAAAACAGGGCTGTTACCTAGCCACATGGTGCTCGTGATAGCAGGTGACTACTAAAGTCACTTGCCATAGTAGGTGACACAATATTCCTGGAACCCCGACTGTATGCCTCTAAAATCGAAGTGGAATGTCATCAAAGGTAGCATACTCAGGGATGCTTCTCGTAAGGCCTACCAACTTCCTCTCTAACTGGGCTAATGAGTCTTCTCCCTCCTTAGAAGGGACATACTCCTCTAGGCGAGCTACCCTACTATCCATCGGTGACATATATAGTGGTCTCTGAGGACCCATAATTGTAACAAAATCATAAGTTTACGTCTCATAATGCATAGAAAAGACATTAAAAAACTAAGAAATCTTAAAAAATAATTTTTACCTGCATCAGTCCATTGTGTGCCTCGTGGAATGGGTAGATCTTGATCTCCCATGAAGTCGATAACAACATGCTCAAAACTATTGTAATATAAGTGAAAGGGGGTAGCTCACTGAATATTGACATTCGAACAAGAAATTCCATAGCATTTCTACTTCCCATATTTCGACAACAATGTGATGAATATTTTCAATGAGAGTAGTTGAACTTTTACAAATACTCCAAAGTCCTACCAAAACCCTTGTTATACCATCCGACATAATTCCTCTACTAAAAATATTGGGTATTATCCCTTAAAAATATAACCGTAATCCAACCTTATTAACGATTATATCATTAAAATTGTAACCCCTAACCCTTTACACCTTGTATCCCTAAACCTTAAACACCTTAACCACTAAACCCTAACTAAAATTTACATCTTATGTATACCTCTTCTTTTCTTAACTTACTCCCAATTTGTTGTGTACATAGAATATATCCATAACAAAAAACCAATACATTAATTTTCCTTTACATTTAACATATAAGTGTTTACAAAAACAATCTAAAATATAAATAAATATAATGAATAACTTACCAAGGGATGATATTCATGCTCATATTCAAGGTTTCCATACTTTCTACAGTGTATTTTTCTCTATTTTTAGTAAAATTGTTCTCCTTTTATAGCCCCTAAATTCTTTACAATGGAAATAACATTTTTGATCCCCTGAATCCTTAAATGTATATCTCACATCTCCCTTTCCTCTTGTAGGAATGCTATATGAAATTTTACCTTACCAAACTTCCAGTGATGTTTATCTTAAAAATTAATCCTCACTGGTATTTAACTATTTGTAATGAAACTAAAAAAATACAATATTTTTGTATTATGACCAAAAAATAGCCATTCGTTGGACTTTCGATAGCTATTAACAAAAGAAACATTTTCCAACTAGAAAAATATTGACTTTCTCAAATTTTAGTATTCTAATAAATAGATAATTTACTTGGTCAAACGTGAATATCTGAAAAAAAATCAATTGTCGTCGCATATTTAATGAACAAAATTATTGTCGAATGTTTGACTAGCGTATTGTCATATATCTAACAATAATTTTCTTTGTCAAATATTTGACAAATTTCGAGGATTTTTCTAAAAAAATATAAAAAAATATTTGCAAGTAAAATATGATAGTATGACAAAACTATTGGAGTATGTATCAAATTTTCCACCCATATGTACTAGTGGGGTTTAGGGGTTAGGGGTTAAGGGTCACGGGTTAAGAGGATAAGGGTTATAGGCTAGGGGTTCATGGATTTTAGTTTAGGGTTTAGTGGCTTAATTTTTAATGGGTCAACGGGTTAGTGGGTTATGAGGTACGAGTGTAGGGGTTAAGGGGTTAGGGAATTTAGTGATTATGGCTTAAGGGCTTATTGGTTGTGATAATGGGGACCCTAATCCCCTTATCACCACTATTGGGGGTTCCGTTGTCAATTTTTCTCATTTCCTCCTCTCTACGTCCCGTATCCTATATGAAATTAGGTCCTAATCCACCTTCTCATTCTCTAATGATAGGATTATAGATTTTTCTAAGCCATGCTTAGACCTTCCCTTACTCCAAAAAATACACAAAAAGATACCAGTCCCACCCTTTGGGTCATGCCATTTAATTTATCATAATGTTATGAACCCCCAAATTTGGTCCCAATGCCACTAAAACTACATCCTTGACTCCCCTTGGATAAGGGCTTCAATGCATTAGGGTTTTTTGGTTGTGATAAGGGAGCCCCTAATCTCCTTCTCAAAACTATTGGGGGTTCTAGAATCGACTTCAGTTTCATGATACATGAGATAAATTGGTAGAAAAAGACATTGAAATTGGCAAAGTTAAAGTAGTTGTTGAAGAATTAATGGAATGAAAAGCTACCATGGAGGTGGGGAAATAAAATTGAGTTAATCCAACACCATCCAAAAATGTAATAAGTACATGTGTAGAATATTTAATTTTTTATATATGTTTGACCTTTTTTGAAAATAAGGTTGAGTTTGACCTACGTTTTATCCTATTAATGTATCTTCTAGGCCAACATATGTTGAGAGTGTTAGACTAATTATGTTTAGAAGTAAGCCTTTCCTAAAGTACGAGGCAATATTATCACCAGATGCAAAAGCGAGATCTAATTGTAAGATGACCTTGGTCATATTTATATTGAAAGAAAAAAAAATGGGGTCAAAGGGGGATGAACCTATATATGGATAACTTGAAGAGTGCCCCATTCACATACTTAAGGATTGCTTGTGTCGGTTTTGAATAGATCTACATAAAACTAAGGGAATTTCAATGTTGTTTTGAGCATGTTATGGACAAAAACTTTGAGAAATATTGTAGACTTATATGGGATGCTACCTATATATTTGGTAAGAGAATGGACCAACGTTAAAGGATTATGAAAACTAAAGGGACATCCTTATATCCTCTTTTTATTTTCATTGGACATGAATTACGTTTGGGCCATGCATGGAGATGAAGATTACTTTATTCCTATGAACTTAGACACATTTGTGGACATTAGAAGACCATATTATTTCCCTTTGAAATAAAGTACATGTAGGATATTTGGGGGAAATACGTTTGTCCATAAAATGTATATTATATTTTGGGACCTTGTGGCCCTTTTCCTTGGACCGTAATAGTGCTTGGAGGTTTTATTTGGAGGGGTTAGAGACAAAAACCTAATATGACTAAGAATATTAGTGTTGGAGCACATTTTGTTTAGGAAAAATTCTTAGGGGTTCTAGGAGTTATGTGGTTTAGGAATCACGTGTAAAGGGTAAAGCGTAAAGGGTTAGGGCTTAGGGGGTTGAGGCGTTAGGGGGTTGAGGGCCAGAGGGTTGAGGTCTATGGGGTTTAGGGGTTGGATATTAATGAATTATTCATTAAGGGCTTCAAGGGTTGATGGTTAAGCACCAATGGCTTATGGGTTGATGGATTTATGGGTTATGCACTTAAGGGTTATGGGATTTAGGTGTCAGTAGGTTAAGGTGTTAAGGGCTTTAGAGGTTAAGGGTTAAGGGTTAAGGCTAATGATTTAAGAGGATAAGGAGTTATGGATTGTGGGGGTTGGGAATTCTAACTTAGGTTTAGGGGTGAAGGGGCTAATGTCTTACAGTTAAAGCGGAAAATGGGTTAATGGGTTATGAGTTATTAGTGTAGGGGTTAAGGTATTATGTCTTTGGGGTCAAGGCGATAGGGAATTCAGTGCTTACGAGTTAAGGGCTTATGTTTTGTGTTAATGGGGCCCCTAGTCCCCTTATCACAACTATTAAGGGTTCCATTATCAATTTCTCTTGTTGCCTTCCCTCTAGCCCCCTTATCCCACATTCCATGAGGTCGTAAGGCCCCTTATCATTCTCTAATGCTAAGATTATATATATCACTAAACCATGCTCTAACCTTTCACTTCTACCCATACATGCTACCCTAATGTCCCTTTTCCCCCTTCGATATAAAAAAAACCCCCCTCCCACAAAATTCATGAGAAATGAACATTTGGAGGTAGTAATTTAACAAATGCCTCTAAAAGTTTTTTTTTTTTGTGGGGGGGCGGGGGGGGGGGGGTGTGTCCAAAATTTCCTCCAAAATCTACATTTTTGTGACTTTTAAGGGAGCTTCAGTAATTCTAAGTTATGGGTTAGGGGTTAAAGGGTTACTGGCTTAGGGTTTAAGGGATCAAGGGGTTAATGGGTTATGTGTTGTGAGTGTAGGGGTTAAGAGATAAGGGCTTGGGGGTTAAGGGAATATGGAATTTAGTGGTTATGGGTTAAGGGCTTATGGGTTGTGATAATGGGGCTCCATATCCCTTTATCACAACTATTGTGGGTTCCCTTATCAATTTCTCTTGTTTCCTTCCCTCTATGACCTATAGCCCCTATGCCATGAGGTCCTAAGACCCTTATTAATTCTTTAATTATAGGATTATAGATATTAGTAAATCATGCTAACACCTCTCACTTTTACCCATCCATGCTACCATTATGTTCTCTTTCCCCATTCAATTCAAAATAATATAGCAATAGAAAATCCACGTATATTCAAATTGCTAATTGTAATATGTTAAAACAATATATTGAATCTACTCTACCAATTGTAGAAACCAATTATGATCATGAAAGAACAAATCATAAATTAGAAATAATTTCAATCACACATAACAAAAATATTTCGTGGGAAAAGCCACAACTAAAAACCCCACTATCTATATATTGAATAAGTCAGAAAATACGAGAAGATTACAATGTTTTTCTCAAACATGAGAATAAGAAACCTCTGCCCTATCTCTATGTATCTCATTGCTTCCTAGACAAGGCTTGGCCAATACTTAAAAAAATTTCTACCCTTAGGGATACCTATTTCCTTGTGTTGTTTCCTTGGGTAATTAGGCCCTATTAATTAGGGAAATTCCCAACCACAAATACACAATTCATCTAAGGAATTTCTCTGACTTCACGCACCACCTGTACAATTTGGATATATATACAACTGATAGTACAATGCCCTTGAACTCCAATATCAACAAGTTATTTCTCTAAACTAACATGTATGAATTATTTATGGCTAATTTATCAGTTAACAGGTTGAAGACGTGAAGCGACACCCCACTCTCTAACCTCATTCTAGTTCCTCCATCAATTGGAATTAGTTTAAATGACTTAAACACTGATAAAATAAGTTAATTGATTACAACTTGAACTCATATAATGTGGGATCCACTCTACATGAATCTAGTTAGTCCCTCAACTCGAATTAACTGAACTGACTAAGTCCATTTAACTTATTAACTCATACAAGTTGTCATGAGATTTGTAATTACAATTTTATTCTAATTTAATTCAAGGGAAAATTAAATTAAAATATTGATTGATGCCATTTTCAAGATTTCATGTTTCCATTTTCAACACTCCCTCTCAACAAGGAAGGAATTCAACTCTATCCCTATCTGGTACCTTTGGAATGTTTCTCATGCAACACTTATCTATGTTTTTTTTCTCTACTGCAACATCTGCAATAGAAAATAATCCAAAAAAATAAACTGACTCAAATGTGACTAGTATGATACCTCTTTCACCCATGTCTCTGACTACTACTAGCTACTACATCATCTACTGAAAAATTTTAGTTGTTGATGAATCTGTAATGTTCCATATGCATTGCTACCAACTCTGTAATGCGCTCCCTTTTATCTGAATTCTTCTAGTCTCTGCATCTGTCACTATGACATCTAACTACATTTCTGCCTCGGATCCATCTTGTTACTGTATAATGTGGGCCCTTGTATCAAGGTAATGATGCATGGGACAAAAAATATCAATGGAACCTGCCTAAATGTTTTCACTCTTGGGACTATTGGTTCACGTTTCCCCACCTCTCACCTGTAGGTATGGCTACATGTGCTCCCTCTTCCCACTTAGCTCAAAACCCCCCCTATTGGAGGTATCTTCTTGAGTGGATGTCTCCATTGGACCTCCTCTCTATGTCTGCAATTGTGGTTTCTCCACAACTTTTTGCGGTTGCATGTTAAGCTATAATTAATGCCCCCTCTCAAAAACCAAGTCTCTAACCTTTTCCTTGCTCCTCAAGGATTTTCATGCATCTGGTACCTCAAGTGCATACAGGCTCTTGAATCACACAATGATATATTTCATCTATCTTGTGGGGATGTCCCTAAGTGTTGTGTTTGGAGCCTGATTATCTTCTTTTTTTTAGATTTATCGCTGTGTTGGACCCCTGTTCTTAAAAGGGAGGAAACGTTGCCCGTTGTTTAATCACTACTAGGGGGTTCCCGGGGGGGGGACGACATTGTAAAATTGCCTTGTAAAATATTGTAATTTTGTAGTCAATATCATCCATTCATTAGGCAAATGATCTGATAGTAGAAGTTATGTTTAATTTAGGATTTTTTTCCTTAGAAGGAAACCCCTCATTTTGTATGAGGGCATTGTATTGCGGTTGTGTATGGTATGTGTATTATGAGCAAGAAATAGAAATGGGGACTATGAGAGAGAGTAGAGGATATTATAGCGGAACTGATGTCGGTTGTGTCTCTTTATCTTGCTAGATAATATAAAAGAAGGACTGGCTGTTCGGGGTGGACGTAGCCCAAATTGGGTGAACCAGGTATATTTGTGTCTCTCTTGTTTTATATGTTTATGTTTCCACATATTTTATGTGTTCCATTTCTCTATAATATATAATTTTCTAACACTAAGGAAAACCTTTCCTTTTCTAAATATCACATCATAGCCATGGTCTTCCAATGCCATGACAGAAACACAATTCTTCCTTATTCTTGTAACAGAAAGCACTTTTTAAGCCTGAGAGGGGATCCAAACTCCCTCCAAAAAGTAACAGAACGTATTTCAGTCACACTAGAACTTTTTTCATCTTTGCTTGAGGTATTTCTCCTCCAATTCAATGAAGAGACATTTATTCCTCGTTATATGGAATGAGGAATCACTATCGATATACAACATGCTTCCCATTACTGTGCTTTCCATGCATGCATTGAGATTAAAATGAAGCTCGAATTTTGAAGTTATAGATTCACCTACTGATGCTACTACATGCTACTTCTTACTTGCTTTCTTGTGTGGACATTTCATGGCATAGTGCCTAAACTCATGACAGTGAAAATGCTTGATGTTGTAAAGTATTTCTTCTTTATTTCCTTTCCTTGGGACTTATTTCCATTGTATTTATTCCTTTGTTGACTAATAAAAATTCCTCTTCTACTTCTTTATATGAGGCCCCATATTTGGTGTTCCACCTTATCTCTTCTTGCAGCAAGTCAGACCACAAACACTCCCACTTTGGTAGCTTCTCCCTCCCATTTACTGAATTCTAGTATTTGTGCCAGTTCTTAGGAGTGACAAGCTATGCTAGAAAAATTTAAGGCATGTTAGATACCATGGAAACATGCAAAGATTTCCTAGGTTCTAGGGTGTACCAACACATGCCAATGAGTGTTAAGGAGTGCTAGGTAAATGCAAGGGATCACTAGGTCAAAATACATGGAAATAAATTAATAATAGTTTGTGACCATGAGTGTCAACAAGCTCTAGGTGTTATAAGGAGAGAGTGAAAAGGTATGATAGGTATTTCCAAGGAATTCTAGAGTGATAGGGTGGCATGCTAATATTTTCTAGTGCTAAAGTGTGCCAATGTGTGCTACAGATTGTTAGGGAGTGTTAGGGAAACACAAGGAAGCACTAGGTAAAAATTCATGGAAATGAATGAATAAGACTATGTGACAGGGACTGTAAATGAGTTAAAGGTGTTTTAATGAGGGAGTTAAAAGGTTATATGCTAGGAAGTTCCAAGGTATGCTAAAATACCAAGGCATTTCAGGAAGTGCTAGGTTGTGCTAGGGAGTGTCAAATAATGCCAGTGAATGTAAGGGATGCTAACACATGCCACATAGTTCCAAGGAATTCTCATACATACCATGTGTTATATAATTTTAAGATGTAAACTGTGTTTCTTAGTTGGTTTAAAACCAAAGTTATATGTGATGAGTGTTTTCTTGGTAACTTGTTAAGTGGGATGAGTTGAGATTGGGCATGAGTATCATAAGATGAGTTATAGGTAGTTCTTAGGTGAACAAGGCATATGTTGAATTTTCATGACACATGAGAATATGGGTTTGGTCTTATAATATTTGATGCAAACACACTCAAGTTCCACAACACATCTACTTTTCACAATAAAATCTACATACATCAAGGAATCAAAAAGAGACAATTTTTGAATTTTTGAAACCCTTCTTCATTATATTACATACTATAATACAATAGACTAGAGTTCCCATACAATGAATCGTAAGCCTTTACAATCACATTAATATAATAAATATAAATAGGGCTTGTTGTTAGTCATTTACAACAAGTCTACCTTGAAAAAGAGAACACTTGACCTACTTTCCATTGGTGGCCACACACAACCCTTTCAGTCCACGTGTCTTCAAAACATATATGAGGCCATCTTTCCTTTGAGTATGCAACTCCTCAATCTAGATCTTTTAATGAACTCAACTACTTTAGGTTATTAAAATCATCTCAAAAAAATTTACGCTCTACCTACCACCTTTTTCCTTCATGCTCTGCAACACATACGGTTTTAGATCAGCTATTCACAACTCTATTTGTGAACAATGCTTTGGTCTGCCCGGTTTTGCCATACTACTGCTCCAAGATGAAAATTATAGGGCTATGGAGGTTTCCCTTCTTCTGACGGAATCAATCCTCTACAATGTAGTGAACTGGGGCTAGTTTCATAGGCCACTTGAATGCTACTTTAGTCCTTTAAAGTCTGTGTGTCCTTAGGCCCAACACACAAACCCTTCTACCAGACTTGTTTTCATTCACAAGTATAGGACTTAGGGCTCTTCTTTGATAGTAACCTAAAAACCCTCCAATTTTACTTGGAATACCATCAATTTTCCCAACCATAATCAATTATTTTATTGATATAGGGCCCACAACACTGCCCTCATCTAAGGATCTTCAAATTTTCCACCCAATAGTGATTTGAGTCCTCTCAAAATCACTATTCTTGTGTACCAATTTCTTTGTTGTCCAATCTATGAATAATTATGAGCTAATCATTTTCTAATCCTTTGAAAAATATGTAAATGACTGAACTAGGGTCACAAATCATCCACTAATATTCCGTGGAGTAACTTTTTGTAAGTTGCTTGAGATCCTTGTCGAGAACTCTATGGATAGTCCACAAAAACCAACTCCTCTTCATGTAAATCAATTCCTCATATGACACATTTCTAATGCTCAATATTATACTCAAGTTCCACCCTCCTTTGGATATGTTATCTCCACACATACTTGTAGAAAACATCTTCCATATATGTGGTCTATATTGAAGAGATAAACCTCGCTCTAAGGGTCACAACCCCTCTTCTTCTATGTAAATTTGTCACAATATTAAAGGAATACCTTATGGATTAAACATGCTAGGAAACATACCTAACTACGACATTTTATTTTTGTTCTTATTTCCTTAGAAGAAACCCTATCCGTCCATAGCAAAAACAAAAAATCTTGCCTCCATAAGAGACTTGGCCTAACTCATACGAATCCAGAGACTTTAGAAATTTCTTTGACTCAATCTTGACCTGAGCTTCATATCTCTATGACCCTCAAAATAATATTACCTGAGTCAATATTACCCCTGTGACTACTTCTTTTTTGGCCCTAAATTCTAGTGCAGCCCCTCCTACATTTGTGTTGGTATTTATCATAACCCTTGTGGCCTAGTAACGAGTGGAAGAGAGGGTCTCAACCCTCTATTCTATTCAAAAATTTGATGCAAAATTTGCACTAAAACATCATGGAAATCACATACCAAAATTCTCATGAGCCGCCTCTCTTGAACTTGATCTACCAGAAGACAACCAATAGTATGTCATCCTACTTTCTAGCTCAAACCCATTAAGGTATGTGACATTCTTGTGAACCCTCACATGATGATCTTTTTCTTGGTGTATTTCCATGACCTCCCTTTAATAAAACTTACTTAGCCCTCTAACTCAGCCTACTTTAAGACTACATCTCTCGTGGCCTCCTTGAAAAAATGAGCTCCTTATCACTTGATTTTATTTCCTTCATACTAAGGACTTTTAGGAACCCTATAGAGCTTATGGATTTTATCCACTTGAACCTTACAAAATATCAATTTTCCTTTTTAATTTTATTTTATATTTTAAATCCGATCTTAGGTCCAAAGCCCCTTCAGTTGGGTTCTTTTCGCACAAAGATATTTTTTACCAAAATCACACAAACCCATATCACTAGGTTTATGGAGTACCTACCAAGCTACAAAATTCATCAACATAGTGTAGTTTTAGTAATCGCAATTTGGTCAAGCTCTTATAGTAATGCGAGGACTTGGTTGGGTTCCCAAGCTGCAAATTATGTAAGGGTAGTTATGAGGGCATGATAGCTAGGGAGGGTCAGGGCATGCCAAGAAATGAAAAGGCATGCTAACACATGTCAGACAATGTCAATGCATGCTGAGGAGTTTTAGGGAGTGTCGAGGCATCACAAGGGATAACTAGGTCGAAATGAATGGAAATGAACAAATAAGATCTTGTGCAAGGGAGTGTCAGTGAATTCAAGTGTGCCAAGGATGAAGAGTGCTAGGAGAATTTAATAACATGATTTTTAGGAGGTAAGCCTATGTTTGTGATAAGGGTATTGACATAGAAATTTTATAAAAAGTGAGACTTTTTGTTGGGAACAACATTGTTTTTCCTTTAGCTATTAATTTTATATGACATGTGGCACACTTGGGTTGAATGCTCATGTTTTAAAATATTGTATACGATTTCATATTGTACATTGCTATGTATAGGTTTTTTAGCACTCGTCTTGTGCCAACTTATATCTTGTCTGTCTTATGCATCTTGTGGTTCTTGCAAACTCTCGGTTAATGGTTTAGCATTTATATGAATTAGACATACATGTCAAATATTTTCTGTGTAAGCTATGTTGCTTAGTTGTTTTATGGCCATGGCTAGATGTGATCCTTGTCTTGGTAAGTTCTTAAGTGGGACAAGTTGAACTTGGACGTGAGTAGCTTAAGATAATTTATAGGAAGTTCTTAGGTGAATAAGGAAAAATATACTTGTAGTAGGTGTAATTGGTAAGATTTTTGCGGTTGAAGCAAGTCAATGTCACATGAACTACAATAGATAAGGACTTTATTTGGTTCCCAAGTCATAAAAAAATGTAAAGCTAGTTGTGAGGGACTGAGTACCAAGGCATGGTAGGGAATACTAACATGTTCTAGATAGTGTGAAGGAATGTTGAATATGCTAATATGTGTCAAGTGCTAAGGCATGCCAAGATGTGCAAGGGTGTGAAAATACATGCCAGGGACTGTCAATGAAACAAAAAGGAGAAACAAGTTAAACTACAATGAAATAAACACATATGAGGGTTAATAAGTCATCAATTTAACTTTTCCAAGAGGGGCATGCCAGGCACACCAACACTAGGTGCCAATAGGTTCCAAGTCCCAAGTGTTAGTGCATTCTAAGTTCCAAATATTCCCCTCTTACTTGTCATATACTTTCCAATAATTGATCTCAAATAAATTTAATATTAAACCATTCCAAAGCATACCAAGGCATCTCAAAAAATTATAGACATGCCAAGTGCCAACACGTGCCTAGTGTCAATGTGTGTTAGAGAGTGATACACAAGTTATGAAGTGGTAGGGCATGTCAAAGAGTTCGAAGGTGTGCCAGAGACTGCTAATGCATGCTGAGGAGAGATAGGGAGTACTAAGACAATGCAAGGGAGCACTAGGTAAAAATTCATGGAAGTGAATGAATATGAGGGTGTGTTGTGGAGTGTTAACAAGTGCTAGCTGACATGAAAGGGAGGGAGTGACAAGGCATGTTAAGCATTGGTAAGACATGCTAGGGAATATCAGGGCATGTAAAGAAGTTCCATAGTGTGCTAGGGAGTTCCAGTGTGTGTTGACATATGCCAAATAGTTCCAAGGCATGCCAAGACATGCCATATGCTAAGACATGATAGAATGTTGAAGGTGACAGGGTATGCCAATATGTGTCAAGGACTGTCAAGTAAACAAAAGGAATAACCAAGATAAAATGCAAGGAAATGAAAACATAATATGTTTTATAAGTCAATACTTTATCTTTTTCAAAGGGGGCATGTTAAGCACACTAATAATAGGCTCCAATACATGCCAAGTTCCAATGTGTTCCAAGTGCTAATGTATGTTAATTCATGTTAAATTGTTCTAAGGAATGCTAGGGACTACAGGCCATGCCAACACATGCTAGGAGAGTGTTATGGTATGTTAGGGCTTTCTAACATGTGTTTGAGTGTCCTAGTCATGACAAGATGTTCTAGGTACAAATGTGTCCCAAGACATGTGAAGTGACAAGGAATGTTATTATGTGCCAAATCATGTTTAAGGTTTTCCAAGAGTGTATAGGAATGCTAGGTATCTCTCATTAATATAATTGATAAAGCTTGATTATGTATTAAATAATATAGTTCCTACACACAGTAGTGGAAATTTATATAAATGGAATTTTTTAGGTAATAAAACTAATAGAGATGAATCATTCGCTGAATCATAGGAAAATTATATTCTCATTACTTGAGGGAAATGATATACACTAATTTCTTATTAACAAATTGTCTGACTCTAACCACTATGGCCTTGGACACGTAAAGAAAAAATACTCCACAACAATAGTCTTAAAACATTATATTTTGACAAAAAATATACTAACATGCACATAGCATCATCAAAATATCTTTGGAATGATTAATGAGGTAGAAAATTTCTGACCGTCACCAAAAATAACCAAAAGGAGCATTAGTGAGGGTCAATAAAATATTGTCACTAGAAGTTTCACCAAAAAGATAATTAGTGACAAGCCTTTAACAACCCTTACCAAAATTGTGACTGAAAATGGATTTGGTGACAAACCTTAAAGGAACATCACTATATGAACTTACAACAATGATTTTTTAAGGGTCGTCGCCATATGCATCATTGGTAATGGACCTTAAAGGTCTGTCACGGGCATGACCCTCACCAATGGCCTTTTTTGTTGTAGTATATTATGACCTTCTTGAGTCGAGTTATGCTCCTAAGGAATCAACCACAGTTACTACTTGTCATGGGACACTCACATTAGATAAGCATATATAACCAACATATGACCCACTCAAGGGTGTAGTCTGAATGTTAACACACAACCCTAATGTGTGGGCTACCCAACAATACAATATTGTTGAGGATCTTGTCTAAGAACCGTGTGTCATGTCTTCATTGGAGGTTTTGCAAATATGCCCTTAGCAAGGAAAATCGTTGTTGATTTTCATCATAGGGGTTGATCCCTCAGATTCTAGTTTAATTGCCTTTGATTTTGATGCACCTCATGGTCAAAATTCCCATCATGCTTCATTTCAAATCAAAGTTTGAATCTTTTCTCACGATTTCTATTTCTCTTTGATGAATGAAGGGCCTTCCACTTATGTCATGTCAGCATCATAGTGAATATATTTTAAGTCATCACCACTCACGAAGTATAGTAACAATCTACAAGGCTTTATCTCAAACCATTTTGTACCCGAGGATGTTCTTCAAAAATTTTTCATCGAGCTATGGGGAAAGACCATGTATGTTGATGTTGAAGTTGTAGAAACTTCTTTAGATTATAATTTCTCCTTTGACGTACTTGGTTTTATGCCATGTCTATTGTCATGTATTTAGTGTTTTGTGTTTCTTTATTTCACCATGAATGCAATATTTTCATTATCAATAAAATTAATTGTTGTATATATTTAACCAAAATTAAATCTACGAGTAATATTGTACCATTGATTGGAGATAACCATGGTAACCACGCAAGTGCTAGGGTAGGATTGTTTGAAAATTCATCTCTTATGGGAGCCTACCTTTACCCTCGCCTGACATTCCTAGTGATCCCTGGTATTGCACCAACTATGCTGCAACTCCCATAGGCTCCTCAACTCAATTTTTCAACCCAGGCTTCATACAAAATTCGAGGTGATAATGTTATATGCACATGCAAAAATTGTCATACCGATTTTCCTTAAGTGATACTTGATATCTCAGAAATTTCCAGTACTCACCATTGTGGGGATATGTGAATATCATTATACATTCACCATGGATATCTCTAAGTGTCATATCTTTAACATCAATTCACTTTATAATCCTTTTAATGGTCTTCCCAGAAGGAATTATAGTGGAACGTGATGCAAATATGTGCAACGAAGGCCATCTGACATTATCATATACTTCACCATATTCTTCCTCATATGTGATCTCTTTTCAAGCAAACAATTGATATATTTATAACCTAGTAATTAACATGGATTTGTAAGTATAACAAGTTGTGTCTCTGTATGTGCGAATTGAAGCCATAAAACCTTTTTCTTTCCACTCTTATTCAATCTCTTTTTTCAGAATCTTCTTTGGTGGGGCCATTTCCTTTAATTATGATGAAATTATGAAAAATAATGGTATAATATATCTATCATTTCAAAAATATTCATATTTATATATTAATTTAACCAAAAAAAAGATAAATATATAGTAACACACGAATTATCAGTATAGTCATATTTAGGGTAACATGTTATGGTTCAAATAGAATGCATAGAATAAAGAAAAATGTTACATTTTGTGGAGGAAGTAGAGGATGCATGCAACAAAAATCAGTGTGAAAATGAATATTGGGAATAGGGCTTATATTGTTTCTCACACATGTGAGGATCATTAATTTTCCATAAATTCTCCATTGTAAGGAGATATGTGATAGTGTTGTGACAATTCAATATGAAAGACATGAAGAAGGGAACTGTGCCAGACTTACAAGTTGTGCTTTAAATTATTGTGAGTGTGTGTTGAAACATGTAGCTTCTCACAACATACTCAAGTTTAAATTATCCTATGAAGTAGAGTCTAATGAGCATAACCATGTATATGTTTATAACTTGAATGAACTCGACTTGAAAATCTGGTTGTAGTCCAAAATTTTGGGGGTTTTGAAGCTATTACAACAATATGTAAAAAAAAAAATGAATTATGCCAAAACAAAAAGGGAGGAAAAGAGAAAAGCCTCATAAATCTCATATCATTAGAAAGCTAGCAGATATAGTGATGGGAATAACTTACATAGGAAACTATATAGATCTAGGAAGTCCTTAAGGTGGTATATGATAATGTGCCTTTGATGTGCCACTCACATAGAGATAATATGGTACTAACATGGTGATGATGTGGCACTAATGTGGTGATCTTGTGGCATCAATGTGTAGGTTTAGTGGCACTAATGTGGCATAGACATGGAGATATCATGTTATTGACATGGACACATTATGTGGCAAGGTTATATGGCTTAGAGTGTACAATGGTGCTAAGATGGACATTGAATTTCAATATCAAGTGACGTGGATAGTAGATGTCGGGAGGTCATATATTGATTGTTAGTCTATCTCTAGGTTCGGTCCCTTATATTGAGCATAAGACTCAATACTAATCGAATTTGGAACACTTGTTAGATGATAGATTTTGTGTTCCATTAACTACTACAACAATAAACATAAAACAAAATGAATTATGTATAAAAAGAAACGAAGAAAAAAAAGAAAAGAACATCATAAAGTACATATCATTGGAAATATATAAGACAAAATGATGTGGATATCTTGCGTATAAAAATATTTAGATCGAGGAAGTCCGTGAGGTTTTAAATGATAATGTGGCTTCGATGTGCCACTTACATAGATATAACATGGAATTGACATGATGATGATTTTGCACCAATGTGGTGATCATGTGGCATCGATGTGGATATTTCATGGCATTTATGTGGCATAGACATGGTGATGACATGTTTTTGACATGGAAAAATTATGTTGCAAGGTGATATGGATTAGGGTGTGCAATGGTGATAATATGGAAATTGGATGGAAATAGAAAGTGACATGGATGGTAAATGCTGGGAGGTCATCTATTGAGTGTTAGTTTATTGAGAGGTTTGGGCGCTTATATTACACTTAAGCCTCAATACTAATATAACTTGAGAAACTTGTTATATGACGTAGATCAAGTTCCATTTGCTAAAAAATGGTTGTGAAATGATCATCATGGGGAGTGTTGGATATTATCTAATTTAAGAAAAAATAAAACAAAAAAGTTGAATTCATCAATGAACATCTTCCATTGAATTACAATCCTTGTTTGATAGAAACTTTAGTCTCTTCACCTTTTCAATTGAATAGACCTCATTTTGGTGATTATAATTTCATTTTTGTGTAGTTCTCACCTGATGTCTGAAACTAGTTGCTCATCCAATATAGAAGGACTTCTTCTGACTTTCAAAATTAAGAATAAGGATCCATTATGTCCACCTTCATTCCATTGGTTAGTGAGATGTCTATTCCCACTTTTATGTCCCATACATTAGGTGTTTCTATTCGGGAAGTTCCTTTTAAGTTAGTGGCACATCCCAATTAAGAGACTCAAGGTTTAAATTTAGCAGGTTCATTTTGAGCAATGAAATGAAAATTTCTTGAGTAAAAAAATCACAATATCAACATAAAGTGTTGTGACATATTTCTTCATATATTGACCTTTAGAATGGTGTAAAAACCATCTCAATAGGAGCTCATATATGAAAATTATTTCTTCCACAATTGGAGCTACCTTGTTGGCCACCATTGTACTAAGTAGATGGCATAGGTGGACCTACCCACATCTAGACCATGGGAAATCTTTGGAGCAAAATTTCATAGATGGACTTATTTTCCATGCTTTTTCCAATACAAAATTCTACACTTTCCTTTTTCTTTCTTAAATGATTCACATAAATTTTATAGGATTAAATTATTTTATGCAACAATTCATCAAAATTTTATAGATAGTATATAGAATTGTTATAAATATGAATAATTTTAGATGAATATGTTCAAAAGTTTAAGGAGATAGTAGGATTTTCCAAAATTTCTACAATTTGAGATAAATTTCAATGTTTAAAATTTTTCCTCATGTATAGTTTTAAGAAGAATCTATATGGTCTAAAACCTAGTACTAAATGAGGGTAGAGGAATACAAAATACTTAAATGTAGATGGCTATTAGGCTATATTAAATATTAGGCCACTTGAAAGAGAGGAGATTCAATTATTTTAGCTTTGTAAATGTTTCATAGTTGTGCAAAGTATAAATGGGTGAGATGTTAGGCAATAATAAATGACCACTAAGATTTTGTAGTAGCCACTTAGGCCATCATGTCAAAGGAAACTTGGTAATAAGTTCCGCTTTCTTTGTGTTTGCATTTCCATTACTAAAGAAAACAAAGAAGTGTAATGACCTTATATTCTAGCTAGGTTTCCTCCCATTTTAGGTTCCCTAAAAGACATATTGTATTCGTTTACTCTAAATGATTTGTTGATTTACATGTTCTTTGATTTTTATATTTTAACTATTCTAAAAAAGTTCCATTAATAAGATAGTTCTAGCAATTACATATTATATATAACCTATAATCTTTATTAACCATAAGCAATATAATCTAAAATCTATTATTTTAATTTGTTTTATATTAAATTTAATTCACATTTAAAAATAATGATTTCATCTATTATTTCTAAAAAATACTATAAAATTTGAATATTATTAAATCTAAAAATCCATTATTTTATTCTTTTGAGTCCAATGGTAAACATTTATATTATTACATCTAGGAATCCCTTATTTCATGCTTTTCTACAATATCATGTTATTTTACATTTCATTATTTTTTAATATAAATATTTATAATGGTATAATAAATCTTTTGATGATGCCATAAAAAGTTGTCGTTGGCATTTTAAGACCTTTGTTCACTAACTCCATAGTAACTAGCTACCACATGACAATCAACTGTAGGTTTTAACCCTATATAGAAATTATCTGCGAACGAATCTTAAAAACAAAAAATAAACATTAGCAAGAGCATAAAACATAAAACAGATAAACACAGAGATTTTCCCCTGGATCCCAAATCGGAACAGCCAAATTGATTTTTAATTATAAAACTTTTAGTGTTACAACACATATATATACATGCTGAAGCATAGATAAACCCCAATCCATTAACCCTGGATTAGAAAAAACCGTAGTCCCCTTGACCGGATCTACAAAATGCAAGGGGCTGAAAACCATCGTACCGCAAAACCATGTTCAAACCCATGCATAAAACCATGGGCGGATCCTCCCACCAGAAAATAAGGACCAAAAAAATTTTTTTGGGGCACTGCCCTGAACCAACCCCCCCGATGTTGCACCCAACGGAATGTATAGGGGGGGCTATCACCCCCCCTGTGACCCCCCCACACGTGATTAGTCATGGAAAGAATATAACACATACCCAACATTCTCCCACTTGTTGTTTTCTTTCCGCAAGGGGCCACAGGAGAGCTTAGTCATTAGCTTAGTTCTGCAACACCCATTGTTTCTCTACACCAAGAGAACTTCTGAGTGCTTACAGACTTTGTCAATTCATCTACAACATTTTTCAAAGTGTCCAACTTCCCAGCAACACCCTTTTAGCCTCAACCATATCTCTCACAAAGTGATATTGAACATCAATGTGCTTTGTCTTTGAATGATAAGCAGGGTTCTTAGCCAAAAAAATTGAACTTTGGCTATCACAATCTATCCTTATAGCTTGCTCCACCAACCCCATACTTGAAAAAAACCCCTACAACTGAACTGCTTCCTTGCTTGCATGAGTGGTTGCTATGTATTCAGCCTCTGTAGTTGAAAGAGACACTACAGACTATCTTTTACTCATCCAACTCACTGCACCTCCAAATAGGCTAAACACATACCCACTTGTAGATATTATTTGGTCCAGATCTCCAGCCCAGTCTACATCAACAAAACCATGAATGTCCAACACTCTTTCCAATCCTGGTCTTCTGTGGTAGCACAAGCCATAATCACTAGTGGCATGTAAATATTATAAAACCCGCTTCACTGTTCTCCAATGCTCCTTCCCAGGGTTTGTCATAAACCTGCTCAATACTCCTACTACATGTGAAATGTCTGGTCTAGTAAAGACCATTGCATATGTCAGGCTACCCACTGCACTTGCATATGGAACACGGGACATATCCTCCTCTTCTTCTTGTGTCTTGGGACACTGTTTAGCAGACAACTTTGTACCTACAGGAATTGAAATATTCACCGATTTACTATCCTGCATATTGAACCTCTGCAATATAGTCTTGAAATACTTCCTCTGGTTTAACTAGAGCTTCCTCTTTTCCCAATCTCTCTTAATTTCCATGCCCAAAATATAGTTTGCAGCACCAAGATCCTTCATGGCGAGTTTGGAGAACAGTTGGGTCTTCAAATCTTGGATAATTTCTTTGATATTTCTAATCAAAAACATATCATCAACATACAAGACCAAATAAATAACATGATCACCAATTAATTTAAAATAAACACAGTGATACTCCTTGATTTTGGTGAAGCCAAGTCCCCGTATGTAGGTATCAAATTTCTAATACCACATCCTTGGTGACTCTTTTAACCCATACAGAGACTTCTTTAACATGCATACCAGCTCTTTCTTCCCCTTCACCATAAAGCCTTCAAGTTGTTTCATGTAGATCTATTCTTCCAGATCCCCATGAAGAAATGTTTTCTTGACATCCATATGTTCTACCTCAAAATCAATGCAGCAGCAATAGATAAAATTAATCTAATAAAAGTAACTTTAGCAACAGGAGAAAAAATATCACAAAAATGAATTCCCGACACCTGGGAATAACCTTTTGCTACCAAACGAGCTTTGTATTTCTCCACCTTGCCTTCTACATTCATCTTCTTCTTAAACACCCATTTTCTCCCGATGGGCTTCCTTCCAACTGCCAACTCCACCAGATCCCATGCCTCATTTTTATGCAAGGATGCCATTTCATCAACCATGGCCTCCTTCAAGAGTTTTCCATTCTCTGAATCTACTGCCTCCCTGACAGTTCTGGGATCATTAAGTTATATTTAAAGGAAAATTTGAACAAAAACCAGATGGACTATACCTTTCTGGTTTTCTTCGTTCCCGAGTTGATCTTCTCACAGCTGGAGTTTGTGGCTTTTCCTCTTCTCAGTCTCCTTCTGTTGTAGAGTATGATTCATCCTCCTTTAGCTCAAACATTATCTTTTCAGGTTCCTTTGGTATGAATTCATGTTTAACAACATCTTTCACCTCTATAAACACCATATCTTGACTATACACAACCTTCCTTGTTTTTGGGTTCCAAAGCTTGTAACCCTTTAAACTGTCATTATACCCAATAAATATGCACCTTTCAAATTTATTATCCAACTTCGTCCTTTTCTCCTTTGGAAAATGTACATATACATCCCATCCAAATACCCTCAGATGTGAAAGAGAGGTTTCTTACCAGTCCATACCTCATGTGGAGTCTTATCCTCCAACGCTGATGAAGGTATCTGTTAACCAAGTAACATGCAGTCTTCGTTGCCTCTGTCCAGAATTCTTGTCCTAATCCGGTACTACTAAGCATGCTTCTTGCCTTTTCCATCAGCATTCTGTTCATTCTTTCTGAAACTATGTTTTGCTAAGGTGTGTATGGAGTAATCTTCTGTGATGCTATACCACACTTCTTACAGAACTCTTCAAATTCCTTCTTGCAGAACTCCCCACCATTATCTGTCCTCAACACCTTTATCTTCTTCTCTATCTGGTTTTCCACTAGAGCCTTAAATTATTTAAATATTTCAAAGACTTCCGATTTCTTCCTGAAGAAATACATCCATGTATTCCTTGAGAAGTCATCTATAAATGAAACATAGTACACAGAATTACCTAGTGATGGAACCGACACAGGTCCAAACACATCAGTATGCACAAACTCTAATATCTTGTTCGCCCTCTTAGCACCAGAAGGAAAAATCACCCAATTCTGCTTCCCATATACACAATGTTGATAGAAATCAAAATCCAGAGAGCTATTAGACATACCTTCTACCATACCATTTCTATGTATTATCGGAAGGCCATTCTCTCCAATATGTCCAAGCCTTTGATGCCATAGCATGGTCTTTTCTCCAGAGACTACTAGGCTTTCCGCTCCACCTTCAGGAACCACTGAAATATTACATATAGCAATAACAGTGCTACCCTGAAGCTTGTACAGAGTTCCAATCCGAACTCCCCGCATTAATACCAGTGCTCCCTGAACTATCTTATAGTTATCTTTCTCAGACATTGTTTTTACACCTGCATCATCCATCTTTCTTAGAGAAATCTGATTTCTGGCCTTTGCGGGAATGTGTAGAACACCGGGAAGTGTTCTAATCCTTCCAGCTTGCAGCTTCAGCTTGACTTTTCCACGTTGAACGATTTTTCTCTTCCTATCATCACCTAAGAAGACATCACCGCCATCATATTTCTCATACTCGCAGAACCACTCCCTATGGGGAGTGAAGTGAAAGGATGTGTAGTGTCCCTTCTTGGTGAGATAGCTTTGATAACACTTAGAGATGGTTTTTTTGATATAATGATATGATATTATGCATTTCAGACTTATGTACATGCTTATATGCTATAGACCTAGTTTGGGTCACTTGGTTGTTGTGTGCTTATGATAATATATATGGTTGTGTGTATAAGAATTGATTTTGGTTAAGAGCATAGTAGCAATGTTTTCTCTTTTGGTATCCTATTTTGGACATAGGTGTATGACATGAATGGTGATTCAAGATTGAGACACAGATCCATGGATGATCATGGTTATGTGGAACATATGGTTAATTATGATTTATGGATGATACATGATTTGTATGATTATATATGCACAATCTAGTACTAAGCATTATGTGGCAGGGGACTTGGTCATTGCCAACAAGGATGCTCAAGTTATAAATGACTACGAAAGTCATTTCTCCAAAACCAAAATGACTGTGGAAGTCATGCATAATCTTTGGTAAAATGTGAATAATTTAATTATGAAATTCATTTGATTTATTTGATCTATGAAATTGTGATGTGTGCAGGTCTTGGAAGAAGGCCTTACCAATGAACCATCAGATGGGTATGAGTTCACAATCAGTACCTTAAGGTGAAGCGTGGAGTTTCAAAGTAGAGTATATGAGAAGCCATGGAAATTAGTGCATGAAGTCCTAAATCCATGAAATATAAAGATGTGGTGTCTTGGATATATAATAAAAGGATTATGGCGCAGAGTCCTAAATCCAGGAAATATAAATACATGGAATCTTGAATCTACAATGAAATTTTTGGGGCGCAATGTCTTGAATATTTAAAAAGATCAAGGTGTGGAATCTTGGATCTTTAGAGTATATCAGGGCATGGAGTCCTCAATCTACTAAGGCATGGAGATGGATACAATAGGGGTAAAGAATCCCTATTATCTAGAAGAAAAATACCGCTCATGGGCAGCTCACAAATGAATTTCCTTAAATAAAATCTCATTCCTAACAATTTTGGAGTGACTTTCTAAAAATAGAAAGTCATGTCTACCATTTCAAGTATGACTTTCCAAAAATTGTAAATCACCTCCAATCAATGGGTAATCAAGTATACTTGAAGGAAAATCACTTAACTTATGATTAATCAATCGTAATAGTTCAATCTCGACTTAATCCTCAATATTATTAAAATTATTAATATTATTATTATATTTTATGATACTATGATATTATTATTAAAGGGGAATTATATCTCGTCAATCACTTCACTCCTCTCTCCTTGATGATTCTCATGGCTCTATGTAACCCTCTCTCTCTCTCTTTTAATAATAAATTACACTATTTTATGCACTCATCAAAGAATGTCATATTCCTCTTACACACATTAAACACATGTCATAAAATATTCCTCTTACACTCTCTTTAATTCATATGTTGCACCCTCCTTAATTACGACATGCATACCTCTCCTTAATGGCATGAGTTACACTCGTCTAAATGGAATACAAGGCATGCATATTACTCCTACTTTATGACAAGAATTTTTTGGTCCTCCTATATATATGTCTCATATATTCTCACTTGGGGGAGGTGCATTGTGGTACCAAGAGTTGGAGAGATTTGAAAAATATGTGAGGGAGAGACTTGGAGAGTAGTCAATTTCTTTCAAAATGAATTTGAAATTCCTAATCTAAATTACTAAGTGTCTCTACATGGTGGAGCTGACCATGAGTGGTATTGAGAGGAGGTGAAACTTACCTTCCTCAAATTGCCTTGTATATCTCTCTACTGCTATATTTTGGTACTACTTGTGAGCTGTTATAGCCCAGGGGTTCCAGGGGGAGAAGTTATCCTTGGATATGGTTGGGTGGAAAACTGGATGGTTCAAAGGTGGATCATATTCTCAACGATTGGAGCTGAATATCTCTTCAGGTATAATTTCCATTATCATAAAATTATAGTATGGATTTAGCATAAAATAAAAAGTAGACATTTAAATTGTTGTAAGCATCTAATTTTGGTTTAGGCTTATGTTATCTAGAATATTATTGATTATTTAGAAATGAGACTAGATCAATCTATATGTATGGATTTTTAGATCTGAATATTGGAGTTATTTTTGGTGTAGTTTATGGTACTAATCTTGGTATTGTAGCATTTGAGAAAGGAAAGCCAAATATTGTTGAAGGTAATTGCAATAAATAAATTCCAAAGGACTTGGGTAAGTATTTCACGATTTATGGTTTTCTTTCAAGTAATTAGATGGATGTTTTAGAAATGGTTTTAGGATAGTTTGCAAACTGTTTGACAAAATCCGTGAATGAGTAATGTTATCAATTTATTTATGCATGAATAAGTGTTAACTTGCAGCTTACATCAAAAGTAAGAAAATGGACATGTACCCAAAATATATCTGGAGGAATTACAAATCAACCCTTAAAAGAAAATGCAAAAATAATGGAAACTAAAATATGGTTTGGAAGATCAAATGTTTGAGGTAAGTTTGAGATAAATTCTAGTTATGGCTTATGTTTGATATTCTTATCAATAATTTAATGTTTCGTTATTCAAGTTGTGGTAATAGTACTATTAGAATTTTGATAGAAAGCCTTAATGGCTATAGCATTTAGGGCTACCATGTGTTTGTCAAATTGTAGCAATTGGTGCAATAAGCTTGTCAAATCATGTCAAATGAATTAGCTTGTGGGTGGTAAAATGTTTCAAGAACTCATACGGTGGATTTAGAAATGTGTGAATTCAACGAGAATATCTCAGTAGCATAAATTTGGGTTGTTGTTCCTCATGTAGAGTTGTAGTTGTAAGTTTTCATTCCATATGTTTGACAAAAGTCATAAATGAAACATTTAGGCTATAGATTTTTGTTGTTTTCAGGAATCACATTCCTGGGTGTTTTGAATTCGATTCGACCTAACATCAGGGGGTATCCATGCCTAATGGACCTATAACCCCTGATTTGATTCCAAAAAAATACATTTCAGAACCAATATCATAAATTTGGGTGATTTTACAGTTTGTTGCTGTGAGTTATGTGTTGTTGAGTCTTTGATGAAAGACTAAGATTATTTAGTCCCTGTTTTAAGATTCCAAATATAAAGTTTCAATTTCTAATTTTATGAGATAAATGTGTTGAATAATAATCTTAAATTCATTGTTTCCAATTGTTTAAAAAAAAATGCCTCAATGAACTGTAGAGTGTATGTATGCAAAGTGTTTGTCAAAAGTCTTGAATGGCTGTAGCTTTTGTGCATATAAATTGTTAGTGTAAAAGTGTTATTTACTGTTGTTTTTATGTTATTACAAATTATAAATAAACTATTTAATGGGTGTAGCTTCCTATGTCTGCAAGTTTTGGTATGAATATGAAAATGAATTTAATAATTTTCTGAAGTATGATTAGAGAATCAGTCATTTGTTTCTTGTATTATCTAAAGCTTTCATAAATTAAAAAAAAAAGGCTTTTTGTTGGAAACAATTTTACAGTGACTAATTCTTTAGGATTTTGTGCAAATGAGTATTAGTGATAAATGTGACCTCTATTTCTGTATATTATTGATGGTGGGTAAGGTGGGACCTTACATATGGTATCAAAGCCAAGTTACAACACTAGGGCTAATGGGCCAACATGCTTATTTGTAGTTTGATGATGTATGAATGCTGGTTTTGCATGCAAGTTGAGTTATTGTATATGTTGACTTGGAAGCATATTATTTATTCTTATTATGTCATTTAGAAACTCATGAAAGAAAAAGAAAAAAATGTGTTCTTATATTCCTTTATATTTTTGTTAAGACATATTATTATCAATATGTTAAAATGCTTAAATACATGTTGGGAAATGATGTGCTTTAGAAACTTCGGGTTAAACTCATATGTGAATGCCTTGATTGTCAATTGATGAGTGAGATAGTTGGACTGCATGCATGGTTGCATATATGTTTAATGCATCATTTTCAATGTGATATGGGCTTAGTAGCGATCCTTACTAGCTGAAATCATATCTACCAAGATATATATTGGATTAATCTGGACTATAGTATGATTACCTTGGTGTGGATTCTTTGGGAATGAGTAACAAGTGTAAGGTTGAGATTCAATTAATGTGATGATTGAGTTCATCATGTTAATTTTGAGTCTTTTCGTACGTACACTAATGAAAACTTAACAAAAAGATAACTTGAAGGATGTCACTTTTAACTGTGAATATAGATTCAAGGGTAATGTATGTGCATTAATTAGATGTGTTAACATATGATTTGGGAATACATTCTTAATGAGTAAGAATGAAATGCCTCTGATTTTTTGACATGATTTTGTGTATTTTGGGTTGACATTATGCATCAAATAACTTTAAATTACTCAAATACTAGGTTGAGGTATGATCTTCCTAATAAACAAGAGGTTTAAATGACTAGTGCATGAAGGGTTGCGGAAGTCATTTTAAGGAACATTTGAAGGTTATGTTTTACTTAAGCTAATGTATGGGTGTGGAATCCATACTAGCATATATCTATGAGCAAATTTATTAGTGTGGAATCCATACTAACATATATCTATGAGCTAATGTATGGGTGTGGAATCCATACTAACATATATGTATGAGAAAATGTATGGGTGTGGAATCCATACTAGTATATATCTATGAGATAAGTAATGAAGCAAGGTATCGGTGTGCAATCCATACTAAAATATATCTATGAGTTAAGTAATTCTTCTCATTAGATGGAATGTCATAGGTATGATTAAGGAGTGATTATGTGTAATTTAAGTGTATAGAGATTTGCAACATGAACTTACTTGAGATTTAAGTCCATCATTTTATTTTTATTACAAATTAAGATACTAAGATTGGTATACTGAACACCATTAGGTGGTTTAGAATTTTTGGAATAATTGATTTTGATATACGGAGTCAAGCGTGAACTAGATATCTATCCTCTAGTATTTTAATCCTTTTGTATGTCGTTAATTTAGGTATAATTAAAATGATTTTCAAATACTTGAAAGGTAGAAAAATATTATTGTGATAATTTGATGAAATAAATTTTCTATTGGCTTAAGACAAATTAGGTCTAGGAAAGGCATAATAGTCTCTTTAATGATTTTATCATTTGAATATTGGTTGAATTCTATTTAACCAAATTTATTAGAGAAATTATGAGGATTGAACTCATGTATTGCTCTAAGCTATTGTTAGTTAGGCGATCGAGCAAAAATTCATATTGTTTATAAATTGTTAAGAGAATAACATGTTTAGAAGGTAAACATTTTATGTGGTGAGAACTTGTTTGAGCTTAAAGAAAAAGGCATGTGATTAATGAAAACCCTAATTGAGTTCTTGTTTTACAAGAATATGTGATTGTGATATTTTTTTGAGGGAGAAATTGAAGGAGAGTGAGATCACATTTTGATTGATTCAAAATATTGCATGATGATTATATTGTATGTGGAATGGGGGAGATTGTTTGATTTAGGAATTTTGTGTTGGGATGTTTACTTGTATGAGTATTTATTAGTCCTACAAAATGTTGTAATAATTTGAGAGGGTGGTAATTCTTCTTAAAGAAAAAGGGTTTAACTTTAGGCTAGAAATTCCCTTGTGATAGTCTAAATCTTATTTAAATTTGACACAAGATTCATCACATTTTGAGAAATGTATGGTTTTCATAGTTTGTTGTTGCGTACATATTAATAGTAAGGGATAATACATGAAAGAAAATGAATTGATTAATTAATGAATAGAAATCATTAGTGATTTCATAGTTGGAAAACAAATTGACTTAGAGTTATCAAGGTAGATTCAATAATATAGATACCATATTTGCATAATTGTGAGATTTGTTCTTGATTAAGAGTTGCTTTCAAAAAGATATCATTAATCTGATTTCAGATGAAAATATTCTAATAGAGTCATTCATAATTGATTCTCAAGTTAGAGAAGTGACTAATAATGAAGATTATGGAAACTAAAGGAATGATCTATAATGCATAAGTGGTTCAATGAGGATTGTATTTAACCTTAGCTTGTTAGTTTAAAAAAAGAAAGAAAAAAGAAATGGTACCTTGAACCTCAAATTGTGATTTTTCCTAAAGAGTAAACGTTTAGTAAAAAACTAAAGATAGATCCTAAATATTTTGATTGCAAGGATGTTTTATGGAATGAAAAGGGAAAAATTGGATTGAGAATACATAAATCAAGTGGCATGTAAGAGTGAGTTTTATATATAATATCATGTTTTGTTGTGTAATTTCATTGACAATTGTATGTGGATGATTTTATGCTTATTGTATGCAAATTTGATTGTGATATGGGATGGACCATCATTGTTGTGTATACAACCAATGTGATCTATTTATAGCTTGGAAATATCAACATACTACAGAACCAAGAAGATAACACATATAGGATTCATATAGACTATGCGAAAGAAAAACATGTAGAATATCAAATTATTATAGATAAATTAAGTAGATGTCATATCAATTACATAGAATAGTATTTTTGAATGGTACTATAAATTTTATGGCTGGTTTTGATATAGAAATATTTGGTATTTTGTGTCAAAACATGCCTAATATGGCATGGATGTATTTTCTACTTGATTAAGAATGGTATGTTTAGTTTCATGGAGTTGCTTCCAATTTAGAAAATATTAAACTATGGATTGGCATTGAAATATATATATATATATATATATATATATATATATTTATATATATATATATATATATATATATATATCAAATACATATACATAAGGTTAAAAACTTATTAATAGGAGAATCGAAAAGAACTAAGCATCTTATGACTGTAGGAAAAACTTCGGGCCAAGTTTAGCCCAAGAGGGGGAGTTTGTAGTGTCCCTTCTTGGTGAGATAGTTTCGATAACACTTAGAGATGGTGATTTTGATATAATGATATGACATTATGCATGAAAAACTTATGTACATGCTTATATGTTACATACCTAGTTTGGGTCACTTGGTTGCTGTGTGCTTATGATAATATCTATGGTTGTGTGTATAAAAATTGATTTTGGTTAAGAGCATAGTAGTAATGTTTTCTCTTTTGGTATCCTATTTTGGACATAGGTGTATGCCATGAATGGTGATTTAAGATTGGGACACAGATCCATGGATGATCATAGTTATGTGGAACATATGGTTAATTATGATTTATGGATGATACATGATTTGTATGATTATATGTGCACAATATAGTACTAAGCATTATGTGGTAGGGGACTTGGTCATTGCCAACAAGGATGCTCAAGTTATAAATGACTGTGGATGTCATTTCTCCAAAACCAAAATGACTGTGGAAGTCATGCATAATATTTGGTAAAATCTGAATAATTTAATTATGAAATTCATTTGATTTATTTGATATATGAAATTGTGAGTTGTGCAGGTCTTGGAAGAAGGCCTTACCAACGAACCATCAGATGGGTATGAGCTCAAAATCAGTACCTTAAGGTGAAGCGCGGAGTTTCAAAGTAGAGTAGATGAGAAGCCATGGAAATTAAGGCATGAAGTCCTAAATCCATGAAATATAAAGATGTGGATTCTTGGATATATAATAAAAGGATTACGGCGCAGAGTCCTAAATCCAGGAAATATAAATACATGGAATCTTAAATCTATAATGAAATTTTTGGGGCACGAAGTCTTGAATATTTAAAAAGATCAAGGTGTGGAATCTTGGATCTTTAGAGTATATCAGGGCATGGAGTCCTCAATCTACTAAGGCATGGAGATGGATACAATAGGAGTACAGAATCCCTATTATCTGGAAGAAAAATACCACTCGTGAGCAGCTCACAAATGAATTTCCTTAAATAAAATCTCATTCCTAACAATTTTGGAGTGACTTTCTAAAAATAGAAAGTCATGTCTACCATTTCAAGTATGACTTTCCAAAAATAGTAAATCACCTCCAATCAATGGGTAATCAAGTATACTTGAAGGAAAATCACCTAACTTATGATTAATCAATCGTAATAGTTCAATCTTGACTTAATCCTCAATATTATTAAAATTATTAATATTATTATTATATTTTATGAGACTATGATATTATTATTAAAAGGGAATTATATCTCGTCAATCACTTCACTCCTCTCTCCTTGATGATTCTCATGGCTCTATGTAACCCTCTCTCTCTCTCTTTTAATAATACATTACACTATTTTATGCACTCATCAAAGAATGTCATATTCCTCTTACACTCATTAAATACATGTCATAAAATATTCCTCTTACACTCTCCTTAATGCATATGTTGCACCCTCCTTAATTAAGGCATGCATACCTATCCTTAATGGCATGAGTTACACTCATCTAAATGGAATACAAGGCATGCATATTACTCCTCCTTTATGACAAGAATTTGTTGTTCCTCCTATATATGTGTCTCATATATTCTCACTTGGGGGAGGTGCATTGTGGTACCGAGAGTTGGAGAGATTTGAAAAATATGTGAGGGAGAGACTTGGAGAGTAGTCAATTTCTTTCGAAATTAATTTGAAATTCCTAATCTAAATTACTAAGTGTCTCTACATGGTGGAGCTGACCATGAGTGGTATTGAGAGGAATTGAAACTTACCTTCCTCAAATTGCCCTGTATATCTCTCTACTGCTATATTTTAGTACTACTTGTGAGCTCTTAAGGCTCAGGGGTTCCAGGGGGAGAATTTATCCTTGGATATGGTTGGGTGGAAAATCAGATGGTTCAAATGAGTTGGTTAAGGGATCAAAGGTGGATCATATTCTCAACAATTGGAGCTGAATATCTCTTCAGGTATAATTTCCATTGTCATAAAATTATAGTATATATTTAGAATAAAATAAAAAGTAGACATTTAAATTATTGTAAGCATCTAGTTTTAGTTTAGGCTTATGTTATCTAGATTATTATTGATTGGTTAAAAATGAAGACTAGATCAATCTATATGTATGGACGTTTAGATCTCAATATTGGAGTTATTAATGGTGTAGTTTATGGTACTAATCTTGGTATTGTAGCATTTGAGAAAGGAAAGCCAAATATTGTTGAAGGTAATTGCAATAAATAAATTCCAAAGGACTTGGGTAAGTATTTCACGATTTATGGTTTTGTTTCAAGTAACTAGATGCATGTTTTAGAAATGGTTTTAGGATAGTTTGCAAACTGTTTGACAAAATATGTGAATGAGTAATGTTATCAATTTATTTATGGATGAATAAGTTCTAACTTGCAGCTTACATCAGAAGTAAGAAAATGGACATGTACCCAAAATATATCTGGAGGAATTACATAATCAACCCTTAAAAGAAAATGCAAAAATAATGGAAACTAAAATATGACTTGGAAGATCAAATGTTTGAGGTAAGTTTGAGATAAATTCCTGTTATGGTTTATGTTTCATATTCTTATCAATAATTCAATGTTTTGTTATTCAAAGTTTTGTAATAGTACTATTAGAATTTTGATAGAAAGCCTTAATGGCTGTAGCATTCAGGGCTGCCACATGTTTGTCAAATTGTAGCAAGTGGTGCAATAAGCTTGTCAAATCATGTAAAATGAATTAGCTTGTGCGTGGTAAAATGTTTCAAGAACTCATACGGTGGATTTAGAAATGCGTGAATTCAATGAGAATATCTTAGTAGCATAAATCTGGGTTGTTTTTCCTCATGTAGAGTTGTAGTTGTAAGTTTTCATTCCGTATGTTTGACAAAGGTCATAAATGAAACATTTAGGCTATAAATTTTTGTTGTTTTCAAGAATCGCATTCCTGAGTGTTTTGAATTCGATTCAGCCTAACATCAGGGTGTATCCATGCCTATAGGACCTGTAACCCCTGATTTTATTCCAAAAAAAATACTTTTCAGAACTCATATCGGAAATCTGAGTGATTTTACAATTTGTTGCTATGAGTTATGTGCGCCTGTTGTTGAGTCTTTGATGAAAGGCTAAGATTATTTAGTCCCTGTTTTAAGATGCCAACATTTAAAGTTTAAATTTCTAAATTTTATGAGATAAATGTTTTGAAGAATAATCTTAAATTCATTGTTGCCAAGTGTTTAAAAAAAAATGCTTCAATGAACTATAGAGTGCATGTCTACAAAGTTTTGTCAAAAGTCTTGAATGGTTGTAGCTTTTGTGCATATAAATTGTTAGTGTAAAAGTCTTACTTACTGTTGTATTTATGTTACTACAAATTATAAATAAACTATTTAATGGGTGTAGCTTCCAATGTTTGTAATTTTTGGTATGAATGTGAAAATGAATTTAATAATTTTCTAAAGTATGATTAGAGAATAAGACATTTGTTTCTTGTACTATCTAAAGCTTTCATAAATAAAAAAAGGCTTTTTGTTGGAAACAATTTTATAGTGACTAATTCTTTAGGATTTTGTGCAAATGAGTATTAGTGATAAATGTGACCTCTAATACTCTATATTATTGATGGTGGGTAAGGTGGGACCTTACATATGGTATGAAAGCCAAGTTACAACACTAAGCCTAATGGGCCAACATGCTTATTTGTAGTTTGATGATGTATGAATGTTGATTTTGCACGCAAGTTGAGTTCTTGTATATCTTGACTTAGAAGCATATTATTTATTCTTATTATGTCATTTAGAAACTCATGAAAGAAAAAGAAAAAAATGCTTTATTATATTCCTTTATATTTTTGTTAAGACATATTATTAGCAATATGTTAAAATGTGTAAATACATGTTGGGAAATGATGTGCTTGAGAAAGTTTGGGTTAAAATCATATGTGAATGCCTTGATTGTCAATTTATGAGTGAGATATTTGGGTTGCATGCATGGTTGCATATATGTTTAATGCATCATTTTCAATGTGATATGGGCTTAATAGGCATCCTTACTAGATGAAATCATATCTACCAAGATATATATTGGCTTAATCTGGACTATAGTATGATGACCTTGGTGTGTATTCTTTGGGAATGAGTAACAAGTGTAAGGTTGAGATTCAATTAACGTGATGATTGAGTTCATCATGTTAATTTTGAGTCTTTTCTCACCTACACTAATGAAAACTTAACAAAAATATACCTTGAAGGATGTCACTTTTAACTGTGAATATAGATTCAAGGGTAATGTATGTGCATTAATTATATGTGTTAAAATATGATTTGGGAATACATGATTAATGAGTAAGAATGAAATGCCTCTGATTTCTTTGACATGATTTTGTGTATTTTGGGTTGAAATTATGCATCAAAGAACTTTAAATTACTCAAATACTAGGTTGAGGTATGATCTTCCTAATAAACAAGAGGTTTAAATTACTAGTGCATAAAGGGTTGTGGAAGTCATTTTAAGGAACATTTGAAGGTTATGTTTTACTTAAGCTAATGTATGGGTGTGGAATCCATACTAGCATATATCTATGAGCAAATTTATCAGTGTGGAATCCATACTAACATAAATCTATGAGCTAATGTATGGGTGTGGAATCCATACTAGCATATATGTATGAGAAAATGTATGGGTGTGGAATCCATACTAGATTATATCTATAAGATAAGTAAGGAAGTAAGGTATGGGTGTGGAATCCATATTGAAATATATCTATGAGTTAAGTAATTCTTCTGGTTAGATGGAATGTCATAGACATGATTAAGGAGTGATTATGTGCAATTTAAGTGTATAGAGATTTGCAACATGAACTTACTTGAGCTTTAAATCCATTATTTTATTGTTATTAGTAATTAAGATACTAAGATTGGTATACTGAACACCATTAGGTGGTTTAGAATTTTTGGAATAATCAATTTTGATATATGGAGTCAAGTGTGAACTAGATATCTATCCTCTAGTATTTTAATCCTTCTGTATGTGTTGAATTTAGGTAGAATTAAAATGATTTTTAAATCCTTGAAATGTAGAAAAATATTATTGTGATAAGTTTATGAAATAAATTTTCTATTGGCTTAAGACAAATTAGGTCTAGGAAAGCCATGATAGTCTCTTTAATGATTTTATCATTTGAATATTGGTTGAATTCTATTTAACCAAATTTATTAGAGAAATTATGAGGATTGAACTCATGTATTGCTCTAAACTATTGTTAGTTAGGCTATCGAGCAAAAATTCATATTGTTTATAAATTGTCAAGAGAATAACATGTTTAGAAGGTAAACATTTTATGTGGTGAGAACTTGTTTGAACTTAAAGAAAAAGGCATGTGATTAATGAAAACCTTAATTGAGTTCTTGTTTTACAAGAATATGTGATTGTGATATTTTTTTGAGGGAGAAATTGAAGGAGAGTGAGATCACAGTTTGATTGATTTGAATTATTGCATGATGATTATATTGTATGTGGAATGGGGGAGATTGTTTGATTTAGGAATTTTGTTTTGGGATGTATAGTTGTATGAGTATTTATTAGTCCTACAAAATGTTGTAATAATTTGAGAGGGTGGTAATTCTCCTTAAAGAAAAAGGGTTTAACTTTAGGCTAGAAATTCCCTTGTGATAGTCTAAATCTTATTTAAATTTGACACAAGATTCATCAGATTTTGAGAAATGTATGGTTTTCATAGTTTGTTGTTTCATACGTATTAATAGTAAGGGATAAGACATTAAAGAAAATGAATTGACTAATTAATGAATAGAAATCATGAGCGATTTAGTACTTGGAAAACAAATTGAATTAGAGTTATCAAGGTAGATTCAATAATATAGATACCATATTTGCATAATTGTGAGATTTGTTCTTCATTAAAAGTCACTTTCAAAAAGATATCATTAATCTGATTTCAGATGAAGATCTCCTAATAGAGTAATTCATAATTGATTCTCAAGTTAGAGAAGTGACTAATAATGAATATTATGGAAACTAAAGGAATGATCTATAATGCATAAGTGGGTCAATGAGGATTGTATTTAAACTTAGCTTGTTAGTTTAACAAAAAAAAAAAAAAAATGGTACCTTGAACCTCAAATTGTGATTTTCATAAATAGTAAACGTTTAGTAAAAAACTAAAGATAGATCCTAAATATTTTGATTTCAAGGATGTTTTATGGAATGAAAACGGGAAAATTGGATTGAGAATACATAAATCAAGTGGCATGTAAGAGTGAGTTTTATATATAACATCATGTTTTGTTGTGTAATTTCATTGACAAATGTATGTGGATGATTTTATGCTTATTGTATGCAAATTTGATTGTGATATGGGATGGACCATCATTTTTGTGTATACAACCAATGTGATCTATTTATAGCTTGGAAATCTCAACATACTATAGAACCAAGAAGATAACACATATAGGATTCATATAGACTATGAGAAAGAAAAACATGATGAATATCAAATCATTATAGATAAATTAAGTAGATGTCATATTAATTACATAGAATAATATTTTTGTATGGTACTATAAATTGTATGGCTGGTTTTGATATAAAAATATTTGGTATTTTGTGTCAAAACATGCCTAATATGGCATGGATGTATTTTCTACTTGATTAATAATGGTATGTTTAGTTTCATGGAGTTGCTTCCAATTTAGAAAAGATTAAACTATGGATTAGCATGAATATATATATACATATATATATATATATACACACACACACACACACACATATATATATATATATATATATATATATATATATAAGGTTAACAACTTATTGATAGGAGAATCGAAAAGAACTAAGCATCTTATGACTGTAGGAAAAACTTCGAGCCAAGTTTAGCCCAAGAGGGGGAGTATGTAGTGTCCCTTCTTGGTGAGATAGCTTTGATAACACTTAGAGATGGTGATTTTGATATAATGATATGATATTATGCATGACAGACTTATGTACATGCTTATATGCTATAGACCTAGTTTGGGTCACTTGGTTGTTGTGTGCTTATGATAATATCTATGGTTGTGTGTATAAGAATTGATTTTGGTTAAGAGCATAGTAGCAATGTTTTCTCTTTTGGTATCCTATTTTGGACATAGCTGTATGACATGAAAGGTGATTCAATATTGGAACACAGATCCATGGATGATCATGGTTATGTGGAACATATGGTTAATTATGATTTATGGATGATACATGATTTGTGTGATTATATGCACAATCTAGTACTAAGCATTATGTGGCAGGGGACTTGGTCATTGCCAACAAGGATGCTCAAGTTATAAATGACTATGGAATTCATTTCTCCAAAACCAAAATGACTATGGAAGTCATGCATAATCTTTGGTAAAATGTGAATAAGTTAATTATGAAATTCATTTGATTTATTTGATCTATGAAATTGTGATGTGTGCAGGTCTTGGAAGAAAGCCTTACCAATGAACCATAAGATGGGTATGAGCTCACAATCAGTACCTTAAGGTGGAGTGCGGAGTTTCAAAGTAGAGTATATGAGAAGCCATGGAAATTAGGGCGCGAAGTCCTAAATCCATGAAATATAAAGACGTGGAGTCTTGGATATATAATGAAAGGATTACGGCACGGAGTCCTAAATCCAGGAAATATAAAGACGTGGAGTCTTGGATATATAATGAAAGGATTACGACACGGAGTCCTAAATCCAGGAAATATAAATACATGGATTCTTGAATCTATAATTAAATTTTTTGGGTGCGGAGTCCTAAATATTTAAAAAGATCAAGGTGTGGAATCTTGGATCTTTAGAGTATATCACGGCGTGGAGTCCTCATTCTACTAAGGCACGAAGATTCATACAATAGGGGTATGAAATCCCTATTATCCGGAAGAAAAATACCACTCATGGGCAGCTCACAAATGAATTTCCTTAAATAAAATCTCATTCCTAACAATTTTGGAGTGACTTTCTAAAAATAGAAAGTCATGTCTACCATTTCAAGTATGACTTTCCAAAAATAGTAAATCACCTCCAATCAATGGGTAATCAAGTATACTTGAAGGAAAATCACTTAACTTATGATTTATCAATCGTAATAGTTCAATCTTGACTTAATCCTCAATATTATTAAAATTATTAATATTATTATTATATTTTATGAGACTATGATATTATTATTAAAAGAAATTATATCTCGTCAATCACTTCACTCCTCTCTCCTTGATGATTCTCATGGCTCTATGTAACACTCTCTCTCTCTTTTAATAATACATTACACTATTTTATGCACTCATCAATGAATGGCATATTCCTCTTACACTCATTAAATACATGTCATAAAATATTCCTCTTACACTCTCTTTAATGCATATGTCACACCCTCCTTAATTAAGGCATGCATACCTCTCCTTAATGGAATGAGTTACAGTCATCTAAATGGAATACAAGGCATGGATATTACTCCTCCTTTATGACAAGAATTTGTTTCTCCTCCTATATATGTGTCTCATATATTCTCACTTGGGGGAGGTGCATTGTGGTACCAAGAGTTGGAGAGATTTGAAAAATATGTGAGGGAGAGACTTGGAGAGTAGTCAATTTCTTTTGAAATGAATTTGAAATTCCTAATCTAAATTACTAAGTGTCTCTATATGGTGGAGCTGACCATGAGTGGTGTTGAGAGGAAGTGAAACTTACCTTCCTCAAATTGCCTTGTATATCTCTCTACTGCTATATTTTGCTACTTCTTGTGAGCTCTTACGGCTCAGGGGTTCCAGGGGGAGAAGTTATCCTTGGATATGGTTGGGTGGAAAACTGGATGGTTCAAATGAGTTGGTTAAGGGATCAAAGGTGGATCATATTCTCAACGATTGGAGTTGAATATCTCTTCAGGTATAATTTCCATTGTCATAAAATTATAGTATAGATTTAGCATAAAATAAAAATTAGACATTTAAATTGTTGTAAGCATCTAATTTTGGTTTAGGCTTATGTTGGGTGTAAAACCGGATGGTTCAAATGAGTTGGTTAAGGGATCAAAGGTGGATCATAATCTCAAAGATTGGAGCTTAATATCTCTTCAGTTTATGGTACTAATATTGGTATTGTAGCATTTGAGAAAGGAAAGACAAATATTGTTGAAGGTAATTGCAATAAATAAATTCCAAAGGACTTGGGTAAGTATTTAACAATTTATGGTTTTGTTTCAAGTAATTAGATGCATGATTTAGAAATGGTTTTAGGATAGTTTGCAAAGTGTTTGACAAAATTCGTGAATCGGTAATGTTATCAATTTATTTATGCATGAATAAGTGCTAACTTGCAGCTTACATCATAAATAAGAAAATGGACATGTACTCAAAATATAATATACTAGGAGGAATTAGAGAATCAAACCTTAAAAGAAAATGCAAAAATAATGGAACCTAAAATATGGTTTGGAAGATCAAATGCTTGAGGTAAGCTTGAGGTAAATTCCAGTTATGGCCTATGTTTCATATTCTTATCAGTAATTCAATGATTTATCATTCAAGTTTTTGTAATAGTACTATGAGAATTTTGACAGAAAGCCTTAAGGGTTGTAGCATTCAATCCTGCCATGTGTTTGTCAAATTGTAGCAATTGGTGCAATAAGCTTGTCAAATCATGTCAAATGAATTAGCTTGTGGGTGGTAAAATGTTTCAAGAAATCATGTGGTGGATTTAGAAATGTGTGAATTCAATGAGAATATCTTAGCAACATAACTCTGGGTTGTTTTTCCTCATGTAGAGCTGTAGTTGTAAGTTTTCATTCCATATGTTTGACAAAAGACATAAATGAAACATTTAGGCTATAAATTTTTGTTGTTTTCAAGAATCACATTCCTGGGCATTTTGAATTCGATTCAGCCCAACATCAGGGGGTATCCGTGCCTAAAGGACTTGTAAACCCTGATTTGATTCCAAAACAATACTTTTCAGAATCCAGATCAGAAATATGGGTGAATTTGCAGTTTGTTGCTGTGAGTTATGTGCGCCTGTAGTTGAGTCTTTGATGAAAGACTAAGATTATTTAGTCCATGTTTTAAAATGCCAACATTTAAAGTTTCAATTTATGAATTTTATGAGATAAATATGTTGAAGAAGAATCTTAAATTCATTGTTGCCAAGTGTTTGACAAAATGCCTCAATGGCTTTTGATTGCAGGCTTGCAAAGTGTTTGTCATAAGGCCTCAATGACTGTAGATTTCTTGTTTGCAAAGTGTTTGTAAAAAGTCTTGAATGGCTGTAGCTTTACTGCATATAAATTATTAGTGTAAAATTCTTAGTGACTGTCGTTTTTATGTACCAGAAATTATAGATAAAATATTTAATGGGTGTAGCTTCAATAAACTATTTAATGGGTATAGCTTCCTTTGTCTACAAGTTTTTGGTATGAATATGAAAATTAATTTAATAATTTGTTGAGGTGTGAATAGAGAATAAGACAAGTGTTCCTTGTATTATCTAAAGCAAAAAATTGAGTATTAGTGATTAATGTGACCTCTACTTCTCTATATTATTTATGGTGGATAAGGTGGGACCTTACATATGGTATCAGAGCCAAGTTACAACACTAGGCCTAATGGGCCAACATGCTTACTTGTAGTTTGATGATGTGTGAATGTTGATTTTGCATGCAAGTTGAGTTCTTGTATACCTTGACTTGGAAGCATATTAGTTATTATTATTATTATGTCATTTAGAAACTCATGAAAGAAAAAGAAAAAAATGTCTTCTTATATTCCTTTATATTTTTGTTAAGACATATTATTAGCAATATGTTAAAATGCTTAAAGACATGCTGGGAAATGATGTGCTTGAGAAAGTTCGGGTTAAACCCAACTATGTGAATGCCTTGATTTTAAATTGATGAGTGAGATAGTTGGACTGCATGCATGGTTGCATATATGTTTAGTGCATCATTTTCAATGTGATATGGGTTTATTAGCCATCCTTACTAGCTGAAATCGTATCTACCAAGAAAAATATTGGGTTAATCTGGACTATAGTATGATGACCTTGGTGTGTATGCTTTGAGAATGAGTAACAAGTGTAAGGTTGAGATTCAATTAACTTGATGATTGAGTTCATCATGTTAATTTTGAGTCTTTTCATACCTACACTAATTAAAACTTAACAAAAAGCTACCTTGAAGGATGTCACTTTCAACTGTGAATGTAGATTCAAGAGTAATGTATGTGCATTAATTAGATGTGTTAAAATATGATTTGGGAATACATTCTTAATGAGTAAGAATGAAATTCCTCTGATTTCTTTGACATGATTTTGTGTATTTTGGGTTGGCATTATGCATCAAATAACTTTAAATTACTCAAATACTAGGTTGAGGTATGATCTTCCTAATAAACAAGAGGCTTAAATGACTAGTGCATGAAGGTTTGTGGAAGTCATTTTAAGCAACATTTGAAGGTTATGTTTTACTTAAGCTAAGGTATGGGTGTGGAATCCATACTAAGAAAAATTTATGAGAAAATGTATGGGTGCGGAATATATAAATAAATATATATATATATATATATATATATATATATATATATATATATATATATATATATATATATATATATATATATATATATATATATATGAGATAAGTAATGAGGTAAGGTATGGGTTTGGAATTTATACTAAAATATATCTATGAGCTAAGTAATTCTTCTAGTTAGAATATTTTGATGGAATGTCATAGACATGATTAAGGAGTGATTATGTGTAATTAAAGTTAAATGTATAGAGATTTGTAACATGAACTTGCTTGAGCTTTAAATCCATTATTTTATTTTTATTACAAATGAAGATATTAAGATTGGTATACTGAACACCATTAGGTGGTTTAGAATGTTTGGAATAATTGATTTTGATATATGGAGTCAAGTGTGAACTAGATATCTATCCTCTAGTATTTTAATCCTTTTGTATGTGTTGAATTTAGGTAGAATTAAAATGATTTTCAAATTATTGAAATGTAGAAAAAGATTTTTGTGATAAGTTGATGAAATAACTTTTCTATTGGCTTAAGACAAATTAGGTCTAGGAAAGCCATAATAGTCTCTTTAATGATTTTATCAGTTGAATATTGGTTGAATTCTATTTAACCAAATTAATTAGAGAAATTATGAGGATTGAACTCATGTATTGCTCTAAACTATTGTTAGTTAGGCGATTGAGACAAAATTCATATTGTTTATAAATTGTTAAGAGAATGTCTAGAAGGTAAATATTTTATGTGGTGAGAACTTGTTTGAACTTAAACAAAAAGGCACGTGATTAATGCAAAGCTTAATTGAGTTCTTGATTTACAATAATATGTGATTGTGATATTTTTTTTTTTTTTTTTGAGGGATAAATTGAAGGAGAGTGAGATCACATTTTGATTGATTCGAATTATTGCATGATGATTTTATTGTATGTCGAATGGGGGAGATTGTTGGATTTAGGAATTTTTTGTTGGGATGTATAGTTGTATGAGTATTTATTAGTCCTAGAAAATGTTGTAATAATTTGAGAGGGTGGTAATTCTCCTTAAAGGAAAATGGTTTAACTTTAGGCAAGAGATTCCCTTGTGATAGTCTAAATCTTATTTAAATTTGACAAGATTCATCACATTTTGATAAATGTATGGTTTTCATAGTTTGTTGTTGCGTACGTATTAATAGTAAGGAATAAGACATGAAACTAAATGAATTGATTAATCACTGAATAAAAATCATGAGAGATTTCATAGTTGGAAAACAAATTGACTTAGAGTTATCAAGGTAGATTCAATAATATAGATACCATTTTTGCATAATTGTGAGAGTTGTTCTTGATTACAAAAGATACCATTAATCTGCTTTGAGAATGAATATCTTCTAACATAGTCATTCATAATTTATTCTCAAGTTAGAGAAGTGAATAATAATGAAGATTATGGAAACTAAAGGAATGATCTATAATACATAAGTGGGTCAATGAAGATTGTATTTAACCTTAGATTGTTTGTTTAAAAAAAAAATGTGTGCCTTGAACCTAAAATTGTGATTTTTTCCTAAAGACTAAACGTTTAGTAAAAAAAACTAAAAGTAGATCCTAAATATTTTGATTGCAACAATTTATTATGGAATGAAAAGGGGAAAATTGGATTGATAAGACATAAATCAAGTGGGATGTAAGTGTGGGTTTTATATATAGCATCATGTTTTGTTACGTAATTTCACTAACAATTGTATGTGGATGATTTTTTGCTTATTGTATGCAAATTTGATTGTGATATGGGATGGACCATCATTGTTGTGTATAAAACCAATGTGTGTTCTATTTATAGCTTGGAAAGCTCAACATATGTGTGTTCTATTTATAGCTTGGCAAGCTCAACGAATGTGTGTTCTATTTATAGCTTGGAAATCTCAACATACTACAGAACCAAGAATATGACACATGTAGGATTCATATAGACTATGAGAAATAAAAATATGTAGAATATCAAATTATTATAGATAAATTAAGTAGATATCATACCAATTACATACAATAATAATTTTATATGGTACTATAAATTGTATGGCTGGTTTTGATATAGAAATCTTTGGTATTTTAAATCAAAACATGTCTAATATGACATTGATATATTTTCTACTTGATTAAGAATGGTATGTTTAGTTTTCATGGAGTTGCTTCCAATTTAGAAAACATTAAACTATGGATTGGCATGAAGAAAAAAATATATCAAATACATATACATAAGGTTAACACTTATTGATAGGAGAATATAAAAGAACCAAGTATCTTATGGCCGTAGGATAAACTTCGGGCCAAGTTTAGCCCAAGAGAGGGAGTATGTAGTGTCCCATCTTAGTGAGATTACTTTGATGACACTTAGAGATGGTGATTTTGATATGATGATATAATATTATGTATGACAGACTTATGTACATGATTATATGCTATGACTTGTTTTGGGTCACTTGGTTGTTGTGTGCTTATGATAATATCTATGGTTGTGTGTATAAGAATTGATTTTGGTTAAGATAATATTAGTAATGTTTTCTCTTTTGGTGTCCTATTTTGGACATAGGTGTTTGACATGAATGGTGATTTAGGATTGAAGCACAAATCCGTGGATGATCATGGTTATGTGGAACATATGGTTAATTATGATCTATGGATGATACATGATTTGCATGATTATATGTGTGTAATATCGTACTAAGCATGAAGCGGCAGGGGACATGGTCATTACCAACAGGGATTCCCAAGTTATAAGAGAATGCGAAAGTCATTTCTCCAAAACCAAAATGACTATGGAAGTCATGCACAATATTTGGTAAAATTTGAATAAGTTAATTATGAAATTCATTTGATTTATTTGAACTATGAGATTGTGATGTGTGCAAGTCTTGAAAGAATACCTTACCAATGAACCATCATATGGGTATTAGCTCACAATCAGTACCTTAAGGTGAAAAGCGGAGTTTCAAGATAGAGTAGATGAGAAGCCATGGAAATTAGGGCGCGGAGTCCTAAATCCATGAAATATAAACACATGGAGTCTTGGATATATGATAAAAGGATTAGGGCGTAGAGTCCTAAATCCATGAAATATAAAGACATGGAGTCTTGGATCTATAATGAAATGTTTGGGGTGCAGAGTCCTGAATATTTAAAAAGATCAAGGTGTGGAATCTTGGATCTTTAGAGTAGATTAGGGCGTGGAGTCCTCAAACTACTAAGGCGCGGAGATGCATACAATAGGGGTGTGTAATCCCTATTCTCCAAAAGGAAAATACCACTCATGGGTAGCTCACAGATGAATTTCCTTAATAAAATCTCATTCCTAACAATTTTGGAGTGACTTTCTAAAAATATAAAGTCGTGTCTAACATTTCAAATATCACTTTCCAAAAATAGTAAACCACCTCCAATCAATGGGTAATCAAGTATATTTGAAGGAAAATCACTTAACTTATGATTAATCAATCCTAATAGTTCAATCTCAACTTAATCCTCAATATTATTAATATTATTATTATATTTTATGAGACTATGATATTATTATTAAAAGGGAATTATATCTCCTCAATCACTTCACACCTCTCTCATTGATGATTCTCATGGCTCGATGTAACTCTCTCTCTCTCTCTTTTAATAATACATTACACTATTTTATGCACTCATCAAAGAATGTCATATTCCTCTTACACTCATTAAATACATGTCATAAAATATTCCTCTTACACTCTCTTTAATGCATATGTTACACTCTCCTTAATTAAGGCATGCATACCTCTCCTTAATGGCATGAGTTACACTCTTCTAAATGGAATATAATGCATGCATATTACTCCTCCTTTATGACAAGAATTTTTTGCTCCTCCTATATATGTGTGTCATGTATTCTCATAGGGGGAGAGGTGCATTGTGATAGCAAGACTTGGAGAGTAGTGAATTTATTTCAAAATTAATTTGAAATTCCTAATCTAAATTACTAAGTAGCTCTACATGGTGGAGCTGACCATGAGTGGTATTGAGAGGAAATGAAACTTGTCTTCCTCAAATTGCGTTGTATATCTCTCTACTGCTATATTTTGGTACTGCTTGTGAGCTCTTACAACTTGGGGGTTCCAGGGGGAGAAGTTCTCCTTGGATATGATTGGGTGGAAAACTGGATGGTTCAAATGAGTTGGGTAAGGGATCAAAGGTGGATAATATTCTCAATGATTGGAGCTGAATATCTCTTCAGTTTATGGTACTAATCTTGGTATTGTAGAATTTGAGAAAGGAAAGACAAATATTGTTGAAGGTAATTGCAATAAATAAATTCCAAAGGACTTGGGTAAGTATTTAACGATTTATGGTTTTGTTTCAAGTAATTAGATGCATGATTTAGAAATGGTTTTAGGATAGTTTGCAAAGTGTTTGACAAAATCTGTGAATCAGTAATGTTATCAATTTATTTATGCATGAATAATTGCTAACTTGCTACTTACATCAGAAGTAAGAAAATGGACACATACCCAAAATATACCAGGAGGAATTACAGAATCAACCCTTAAAAGGAAATGAAAAAATAATGGCAACTAAAATATGGTTTGGAAGATCAAATGCTTGAGGTAAGTTTGAGGTAAATTCCAGTTATGGCATTTGTTTCATATTCTTATTAGTAATTCAATGATTTCTCATTCAAGTTTTTGTAATAGTACAATGAGAATATTGACAGAAAGCCTTAATGGTTGTAGAATTCAAGGCTGCCATGTTTTTTTCAAATTGTAGCATTTGGTGCAATAAGCTTGTCAAATCATGTCAAATGAATTAGCTTGTGAGTGGGTAAAACGTTTCAAGAACTCATGTGGTGGATTTAGAAATGTGTGAATTCAATGAGAATATCTTAGTAGCATAACTCTAGGTTGTTTTTCCTCATGTAGAGATGTAGTTGTAAGTTTTAATTCCATATGTATGACAAAAGACATAAATGAAACATTTAGGCTATAAATTTTTGTTGTTTTCAAGAATTGCATTCCTGGGCATTTTGAATTCGATTAAGCCCAACATCAGGGGGTATCCGTGCCTAATGGACCTGTAACCCCTGATTTGATTCCAAAAAAAATACTTTTCAAAACCTAGATCGGAAATCTGGGCGATTTTGCAGTTTGTTGCTGTGAGTTATGTGTGCTTGTTTTTGAGTCTTTGATGAAAGACTAAGATTATTTAGTCCCTGTTTTAAGATGCTAACATTTAAAGTTTCAATTTATGAATTTTATGAGATAAATATTTTGAAGAAGAATCTTAAATTCATTATTGCCAAGTGTTTGACAAAATGCCTCAATGGCTTTTGATTGCATGCTTGCAAAGTGTTCTTCATAAGGCCTCAATGAATGTAGATTTCCCGTTTGAAAAGTGTTTGTAAAAAGTCCTGAATGGCTGTAGCTTTGCGGCATATAAACTATTAGTGTAAAATTCTTAGTGACTGTCATGTTTATGTACTAGAAATTATAGAAAAACTGTTTAATGGGTGTAGCTTCAATAAACTATTTAATGGATATAGCTTCCTCTGTCTACAAGTTTCTGGTTAGAATATGAAAATTAATTTAATAATTTGTTGAGGTGTGAATAGAGAATAAGACAAGTGTTCCTTGTATTATCTAAACCTTCAAAAAAAAAATTGAGTATTAGTGATTAATGTGACCTCTACTTCTCTATATTATTTATGGTGGGTAAGGTGGGACCTTACACATCATGTCGCTTCCACAAGTATGGTTGACCTAATAATACATTAGAAACATCAATAGGAGCAATGTAACACAATATCTCATCCGTGAAGGGCTTGATATTACAGGGAAGGCGACACTGGTGGCTGACATGGAGATCCCGTCCTTGGTGAAGCCACTCAATGGTGTATGGTTGTGGGTGCGCTGTGGTTGGAAAGCCCAACTGCTTCACAACATCTGCTGAAATGAGGTTCTTTTGGCTCCCATTGTCGACAATGAACTGTAGCGGGGAACCCTTTACCCACATCTGGGAGTGGAAGAGATTCTCTGCCTCCTTTGGATCTTCTAGTTCCTCCTTCTGGATCTTCGCAGTGGCAACAGTGGCATTGGGCTCCGCATCAATAATATGCTTCCCTTTGTCATTTCCCTTGTTAGGTTCTAATTCAGAGTCAGAGCATACATCTGATTCAGAAGCCCTCGTCTTGGCCACCAGTGACTGCTTGGCCCGACACTTACTTGTGTTGTGAGTGGAGCTCTTATGGAACTCACACCACTTTCTCGTGTCCTTCTTTGGCTTCGCAATGTTGTTCTTTGCTTGTGGCTTTGGTAGGTTGTCTTGGGCCGCCATGCCTTGGATTTTTCCTTTGTTCTACGGTTTGGGGGCACCTTTCCCTTGCTTTTGATTCGCATATCCATGGTCTCGCTTCTTCTGTTTGAATTTTTACTCAATCTTGGAAGCATACCAGTATGTCGTACCAAGCGAAGAGATTTCGAGGAAATCCATTTACTCCTGAATGTATCTGTGTAGAAAACTATGATACTTTAGCACCAAATGTTTCTCTGAATCTTTGATACCCAAATTTGTGTGTAGGGTATGGAACAGATTTGTCAGCTCATGCACATCTTGATCCCTTTATTGCCGCAATGTGGTCCATTGTATGTACTTGTCCTCATAGCTCCCCACAGGATAGTATTGTTCCTTGATGGAATCTCGAAAAGAATTCCAAGTGGGTACCGCTGAGAACAGAGAGGGTTCTATCTTGTCCTTTTTCTCACAGTAGGTTTCCCACTAGTCCTTGACATAGGGGGTAGCTTTGAGGAGTGCAAAAATAATATTCTCCCGGTCAGAAAAGTCATGAACCGAGAAATATCCTTCTAATAGATTCAACCATCTATCTATGGCATTTAAATTTATTTGACCCTCAAATATGGGAATGTCAAAGTTTACTTGTACCTTAAAGGGAGTCGCGCCTCTAGAGTGGCTGCTGGATGCAGATGCGACGCCGGTGGGCAGTCGTTGAAGGATCTGGGCAAAGTTATCCATCATCGCATTCCTTTGTTTTTCGAGGGCCTCCTCGAGCAATGTTTTGATAGGATATATTACTCCCTCATCTTTCTTTTCGTCCCCCATGGGCGTCCATCGGGGTTTGCGAGGCTAATATTACAAAGGTTCCACCAGATCAAGCCCTAACTCCTTATACCTCGACCTCGTTGGCAACATGCAAAGAAGGATCGAGAAAAAGCAGACCGCTCTAATACCACTGATTTGGATTTATGCAGGAACGCAACAGAATACACATATAACCATAAATACAAAGATGTAGTGGAAATAACACTTCATTTCATTACTATCAAAGAACTGAAATTTTCTTATAGACATAATGGAAATAAACTAGCTAGGGCGCTGGTAACTTATCTCTAAGAAGAGATGTGGCGGCTACAGGCCTCTAAACTGAGTTATAATGAGGCTCGAGGGCCTATTTATTATTTAGAAACAATGGAAAACCCTAAACATCCAAAACCCTAACCCTAGGAGATGAAGCACCAAAACTATGGGCCCTGTTTGGGTAAATTGTGTTTCAACTTCCCCGGGACGTAACTTTGGCATACGATCTCCGTTTTACGCGAACCATACCTCGTTAGAAAGATCTATCCGAGGACTATAAATTTTGATGTGAGAAACATGGTCCCATGTTTCAAAAAACCATTTTGCTCTCGGTTTTCTCAAAAAGCGTCGTTTAGGGCCTCAAAACGGCTCCAGAAGTTCAGGACCCGAAAAATTGCTAAAAATAGTAAGTTGTGTCGAAACTAAAAAAATGAAAGATAAAATGGTGGGGCTGCAAGTGGAATAGGCAGGTGGCCACCAATATCCACCTAGATCACCAACTTCTTGCTGGACCAAGAGATTGGACCTGAACCAAGTTGAAATATGTAACCAGCGGTTGACCGTCGATCAGAAATGTCACTTGCCCAATCATAATTTGTATAACCAGAGAATAAAATTGTTGCACTGCTCAAATAAAATAAACCATAATGCAATGTCCCCTATAAATATCGCATAATTCTCTTAGATGCCTGCCAATGACTTTCACGAGGTTGTTGCATGAACCGAGAAATCAAACTGACGACAAAAGAGAGATCTGGTCTACTATGAGTTAAATATATTAAACTTCCAACAAGATGACGATAAAGAGTAGCATCAACCAGTGGAGTGGTACACTCGTAGTTAAATTTACACCGGATTGAAATCGTGTAGGAGCAGGTTTACAATTACTCATATGGAAACGAGCCAATAGATATGTTGCATACTTAGGCTGAGAGAGAAAATTACCATCGGCCATATGCCAGATCTGAAGACCGAAGAAATAGTGCAATGTACAGAGATGTGTCATCTCAAACTACTTCTGAAGAGCAATTTCCATATCTTGAATTAATACAAGTTAGTTGCCAATGATAATTATATCATCCACATATAAAACAATAATGAGGAAATTATCACCAAAGTTCTTAACATACATATTTGGATCAAATATACAACAATTAAAACCATTATTCAAGAAATATGCATCAATTTTATCATACTAAGCCCTAGAGGTTTGTTTGAGACCATATAAGGATTTGTGTAATCTGCAAATTAAACTTGAGGATTCAACAAAAATAAAACCAGGAGGTTGTTGCATATAAATTTCTTCAGTAAGATCACCATTTAAAAATGCACTTTTAACATCCATTTGATGAATTTACCACTTAAAAGATGCAGCAAGTGATAAAATGGTTCTTATTGTGTTCATTTTAGAAACAGGAGAAAAAGTTTCAATATAATCAATACCTTCAAGTTGATTAAAGCCTTTGGCAACTAATCTAGCTTTATACTTTTTGATTTGTCCTTCTACAGTGAACTTAGTTTTATAAACCTATTTACAAACAACTAAATTCTTTCCTAAAGGAAGAGGAATAAGAGACCAAGTCTTGTTTCTCAAAAGAGATTCATATTCAGCAGACATAGCTTGTTCCCAATGAGGATTACCCTTGAATGAGCATAAGTAGAAGGATCATCTGTGGCCAAAAATTTGGTCATAAGAGCAAAGTTAGATCTAGTTCAATGAGTGTCGGAAATATTTCGGCCCTGATTACTTGTAGATTCAAGGGTTTTCCAAGCCCAAACAGGAAGAATAGAAGGAACATGAGTCACTTCAGGAGTTTCATGAGTTTTAGGTGGAATACTTGAGGGAGAGGAAGAATCAAGATCAATAAGAGGCACAGAACTAGAAGAAGGAGTAACAGGAATAGGAGTAACAGGTGGTATTGGTAAATTCAGGGTAATATGTGTTTCTATAGACTCAAACGGGGAAGATACATCATGAAATTGAACATCCCTTCTGATTATGACACTTTGATTAGAAGGAACAAATAACCTGTAAGCTTTGGAATTCTCATCATAACCAATGAAGATACAATTGTGAGATTTGGGTTCTAAATTTTTATGTTTTTCATTAGGAATATGAGCCCAACATTCACAACCAAACACCTTAAAATTACTAATATCCAGTTTACGTCCATTCCATTTTTCCTCAAGGGTAAGATGCTTAACAACTTTAATAGGAAGGAACTCTATTTAAAATAAAATTAGCACAACATATGGCTTCAGCCCAAAATTTCTTATGCAATCCTTTAGAATAAAACATTCATCTAGCCATTTCAGCTAAATTTCTGTTTTTCCTTTCAGCAATACCATTTTGTTGAGGTGTGTAAGGAACAATATTTTGATGTTGAATACCATGTTTAGATAAATATGCATCAAATTATTTCTTAACAAATTCCCCTCCATTATCAGATCGCAAAGTTTTAATACTCTTACCAGATGCATTTTCAACCATGGATTTAAATTCATGAAATTTTACATATGTTTCACTTTTATTTTTCAAAAAATAAACCAAATATTTTCTACTAAATTCATCAATAAAGGTAAGAAAATAAATTTCATGGGATATTGAAGGAACTTCAAGAGGACCACATGTATCATTATGAATTAATTGCAAAGGTTCTTTAGCACGCTAGGATTTACCTTTGTCAAACTTTTCTCTATGATGTTTACCAAGAACACATCCTTCATAAACACTAGTAGTAGAAGAAATATTAGGCAAACCATGAACCATTTTAGTTAGTATTTTCATTTTACCATAATTCAAGTGACCCAGTATTTCATGCCATAATTTAATTAGTTCATCAACATGAGCAACATAGGAATAAAAGGGTTGTCTCTTAGTTGAATTAAAACCTGCAAATTTATATAAACTAGTTGTATGATCAATAGGGCCAGAAGAAACTACTTTGTAATTTTGGTTGATATCTTTAAGAACATATTTATCAGGCCAAGCTTCAAATTTAAAACCTTTCTGACATGCACGATAAATATAAAGTAAGTTGATGGGCATGTTTTGAACATGAAAAACATCTTCCAATTGACCATTAGCAACATTAATATTACCAAAACCAATTACAGAAAGTTGTTTACCATCACCAACAGGAAATTTCTGAGATGATTGCTTGTTAGTGTCATAAGATGTAAATAAAGAAGCATTACCAGTCATGTTTAGAAGCACCAGAATCCATTATCCATTCCACATTCGAAGAAGAATTATTAGATAAAACAATAGATGCACATAAATCTACTTGAGATTCATTAGAATTTTTGTTGTTTGCTTTAGTCATTAAACATTTCGCTTTAAAGCAATTTTTTTCAAGATGGTTAGTTTTACCACAATGCTTACAAGGATCATAGACTTTTTTCTTCTTGCTAGTTTCATAATTTGCATGAGAATCATGACCATTATTATTAGTATGATTAGAAGTGTGTGAACAAAAACCTTTGGCATTATTAAAACTTTTCTTAGGATTTTTATTATGTGCCATAAGAGCTTTATTAGGTGAGACTTGTCCTGAAGCAATCAACCTTTCTTGCTCATTTATCAACCCTTTACAAAAATCATCAAAAGTAGGTTTAGTTGTACTTTAAGACAATTCAAGAGCCCTATTCCTAGTTTGGATGAACATGTCAAAACAATGTGGCAATTTTTGCTCTTTAGTAGTTGATTTGATCATTAATTTAGTCATTGATTTGGTCATTAATTTGGTAACTGATTTGGTCATTAATTTGGTAACTGATTTGGTCATTGATTTAACCTTTGATTTGGTCATTAATTGTCGCAAATAATGACCAAATATACAACAAAATATATTACTATATGATCACCCAAGAAAACCAATTAATGACCAAAGAAATATGACCAAAATGTTGGTCGTGTTATAAGATACTGTAAATTAGCTACTAATAGTCATACATATGGAAATTTTAGTCATCGTTTGAAACCAATTAATGACCGAAGAAATGTGACTAAATTTTAGTCGTGTTATAAGACATTGTAAATTAGCTACTAATAGTCATATATATGCAAAATTTAGTCATCATTTGTAGTCACAAATTTATCATTTGCAGTAGTCATTTATTCATTATATAAATGACTAATTTAGTAGTTTATATTCATTTCATTTACTTTCATTAATAATCATTATAAATGACTAATTTAATCGTATATTCATTTTATTTATGTTCATCATTAATCAATATAAACCATTAATTTAGTAGTTTTAAATTCATTTTGTGTTCATTATTAATCACAACATAAATTAATTTGTATGATTTAAAAAATGTCATATAATGTGCATATTCATCTAATATGAAAACACAAAATCACATATTTTAATTACAATACGAAACAATATCAAGTGCAACTATAAATAATTTCAACCACATAAATTATATTATATGAAATGTTAAAGTATTACAATATGATTTTCCAACTTAATATTGGATGGACTACAATTTACACATGAAATGGTGTTCCATCACTTCAAAACATTATCGTTGTGTTTTCAAGGCATTGCAGGTGAATTCACCAACTCTGAAGACTTGACCATCGGCCTTTATATGTGTCTTATGTGGGATATTGGCTCTAACAGTATCACTGCACCAGTTCTCCTCTCTCTCTCTTTTTGCATTTGTCGCTCCACTGTTATTGCTCCCCTCTATTTTCAATTCATGCTTCTTACCATCAATACTGAGTTCATTTTCTGAAAGAAAAAGAAGATAAAAGGCAGAGTGTAAAACATGAAAGACAATGAACACTAGAATATAAACTAAATTGGACTATAAATAGTTTATACAACATATACCTCAACATCAGCAATGTCAAAGCCATTTTTCCCCATACAAGTGAGAAACTCGAACAAACTTTCTTCATTGGGGTGATAATTGCCACTATAATGTGGCCGGATAACCTGTATAAACAAAGCAAATAAAATATCACTATATATAGAAAAGAACACCTTAGTGAATTAGTATTCAACTTTCAAGGAAAGCTTAGGAACAATCATGTCAACTAAGTTATATGCTAAAAATCTCAAGCTATAGATAACTTGTGAAAACAAATAATCTTAGGTGTGATGTTTAATCCTTGTCATTTTATTCACAACAACATTTCATTTTCTAACGCATGAACTTAGTCAAGTATATAAACAACATGTACTCGAATAACAACATGAAAGTAACTTTTTCTGATAGTCATGAAAATATTTTAACACAAAATAGCTATAAGAATTCCAATCATAGTGTAATACTAATTTCATCTTCAAGCTTTGGTTGTTGTTTAAATGGACATGGTACTAAGTATTTTCAATTTCATAGATAAAAGACAAAACAAAATCAAAAGAAACGTCCAAAATACAATCAAACAATAAAGAGAGGATATCATGGAATGGGAATTGCAATTATAAAAAAATTGTTTACCTATCCACTGATGTCATGTCTGGCATTCCTAAAACATTTTCTTGCCCAAAATAACCATGAGGTGAAATAATCACAACATTAAAAACCATAGGAATTCTTACTGGAAACATTTCCAAAGTCAATGGCTTGGGTGTTTAAGCGATCTCTAAGCGAATGAACCATATCCAAGACGTGATATGCATAGTCTCCCCATCCTTTTTCCAATCACATTTCTTGTAACCTGCCCATATCAGAGTCAAGTGACAATCAAACAAAGACATTGACATTTGTTTTTATTTTTATATCTATAAAATTTGAATCTGATTTGTTTCATGAACATATTAATTCATATTTAAAGCCTTCCTGACATATGAGAAAGTATCAATCAAATAGGACATCAGAAAAATCGACCTCAATGAGGCCCTCAAACAATTTCTACAATATCAATATTTTTCTTGTTGTGATATATTGGATAGAAAAAATAACATATCTACAAAAGAAAAATGCATATATTACTTATGGTCAAACTTTGTATATGGTGTGTTCTTAAGTAGTTTTTTAAGATGTTCCTCCGCCTTTACCAAAGTGAATTGTAGCTTGGTTAAAACGTGTATCCTTTCATTCAACATCAATTTCTGCAAGCTAAATGTCACACATTATTCTTTCCCATTTCTCAACATGCTACATACGATAAATTGAAAGTCGCATAAAACCAAGAGCAAACCCTTTTCTAACCAAAACAAACAAACAAACAATGTCTCTAATAAAACTTCATTATAATATTAGAACATGAAAAGAAAGTGGACCATTTTTGTTGTTTGACTTTGCCTATTTTTTTTATGAAAGTGCTCAAGCTTCAAGAACCAACAAATGTGAGGGAGGTTGTAAATGTGTAAAAAATTATGTTGACCTAATTTGTAGACTTCTTCAAAATGATGTGAATGATGTCATTTTCGGATGTGGTAAATCTCATAATAAGAAATGGCATGTATTCTAATAAATTACATTGCAATGACTACCATGGGCCTCCACGGGTTATAGGTCCTTAGTATGTTAATCTTGATGATGAAAGAGAGATGGCAACGATAAGTATGGGTGGTCCTAGTTTTTATGGTGGATATCTTCAAACCAAGGTCATCATCTCAATGAACCTAGGTTCTGACATGATAAACCTAGATCTGGTCTTCACCCAATTTCATTCCATCATACTTTGTCAAGACTCAAGAGGACATAATGTTCCTTCATCTTATAATAGGGTTGCTTTTGAGGTTATAAATAAAGCTTATCCAAATCAAATGGATTTGAGATATGGATAATTTAAATTATAACAATTATATGTTTTTTTCCCAAGATTCAAATGTAAGGATACATTTTGTGGATTTTATTAATAAATATAATGAGAGAAATAATCCATGAGGAGAATCTATTGGTCATTGTGATTAGGGAAATACTCGAAGATAATAAGACTATTTAGGTTCAAATCAAAGATGGTGTTTTCTTGTAGCTCCTCAGTTGTTGGTATTTTTTAAGGTAGGAATTTCAGTTCTTCAAGGGTGGGGTCCTTCAACATAATTGCATCTACCTTGGTCATATCACCCAAAAGCAAAACATAATCAACAAAGAGTAAATATGCCAAGTTTAAGGAAAATCCTATTTATATAGTTGTCAAGCTTATAGTTCTTTTTTACTCTGTTATAACGCTGTTGAGACCACCTACTCTACAGTGAAAAATGGCAAAGGAGACATTAGTCATACCTACCCATGGTCTCTTGTAGGCATGATAGAAGAATAGGCTAAGCCATTAATTAGAATTGCACATATATTGAGGAAAGACAATTCATTATCTAGTTACCTAATTACACATTGAACCCTATATGGATGAGTAGCTCTAAATAAATCCAATTTTCTCTATCATATACCTTGGAAAGACAAACTAACATTGCTTGTAATTTTTTCGTTTCAAGTTATAAATTCCTTCTTGGGCAACTCCTATTCCGTAATGGATTTGTTTCCTAGGAAGGATGCAAAAATGTTCTAATGAAATGGAATCAACTTAGTGGATTTTGACCCTACATAACCAAGGAACTCAAGTGCCTTGGGCACATCAACAATAGCATCCTCCAATGAAAATATTACAGTCTCCAACATAGAAACATCAAAATTATATATAGTTATAATTCATAATCGCAAATGACCATAGACTGTAGCAGTCCTTAAATAAATTCAAACTTGAATAAGAACAAACACAAAATTTCAATTTACCCTTCAATAAGTTGTCCTTAATTTAGCAAGAAAGGCTCAGACTTGCATAAATGTGTAAGTAGATTCCCAAAAATATCAATTTCAACATCTTTCCTGAAAAAATAATCTAATATCCAAAGTGAAACCATAGTTGAATGGAACAATGGTGCTTTAATGCCGTCTACACAAAAAGTTATCTACTTCAAATCTCTCACACTGGATGGTATGTCATGCAAAATTAAGAAAAAGTCAGGGAAACTTGTCGACTTCTCTAAAAGACATAATGAAAATGAATGGAATCTTTGTAAAGGAATGCACCTGTAATATTTTTTGATTGCCATTTCAACCTTTTTCCTAAGTTGAACCTCAATGAGGTGTGAAATCAAAGTTCTTTGAGAAGAATGTTCTTACAGTTAAAATTCAACATTTGCAGTCTTCCCACCTCTGTCACCTGATGAGTATGAATTCTTAAGCTCTCTTATGTCATTATCCAAAACATTTCATTCCTGGACACATGATTTTGCAAATAAAGGCTTTTCTACAGCATAAGTCCTTGTCAAAATTTCATCCCTCATACCAACTGGCATCCAGTCAGAACTGCAACCTAAGATCGAACCTGCACTTGTTCGTCTATTACTCAGGATGTGAATGGTGGAATATCTGATAGAGCACTCTTAGCATATGGCAGAGGTTGAGCCATCCCTCTTATTCCTTTGCCAAGACCTCCCTTAGGACCAAAAGTCAAGTGGCCATCATCAGAAGCTCTATGTGTTGAAGGGCTTGGCATAGACTGATTTTCAAATTGAGCCCTATCCACAATCTGAGCATCTTGACTGGTGAATCCACGGTCACGTGGTCCCATATGGGGTTGTGGCCCTTTAATCCCACCCATATGTGGAAGTGAACCCATCTATGCACCTGCCATGTAAGGTGGCATCGCAAGTCCTCTTACACCATGATCAAGTGGTGTCACAAGTCTCAGACCTGAATGTCCCATATTGGTACCTCAAGATTGACCTCCCTGTCCATGTAGTTCTTGCACAACACCCCGATGCACTTCCTCTATTACCTTGGGGCCCTCAACTTTCTTCCTTTGTTGCCATCCATTCCTCCTCGAATCAATCAAACCCTTCAACATGAACCTCAGCCTAGAGGGAAGACCTTGGTTATTGGACATTTTTTTCATCCTATCAAAGTAAGCATCGATATGTTCCTTGGCCTTTGACTGGTCAATCATATGACCAATAGTGCTCATTAGTTTGCACAAAGCTTCAACATTTTCCTCCTCTGGACGCTGAAATTCACCAATTAATTTCTTGATGCATGCATGCATAATTCTTTCGGTCAATATACTTTCTTTATAAATCTCACCAATAAACCTTATATTTCCTAGCATTCGTCGTCATGTTGCAACCTTCTTCTCTCGTCTTTCTTCTGCTAAAAGGTTTTTTCACCATGCTCTTCTGCTTTCTTAGCCTTTGGCTCTTCTCTTTCATATTTTTCAATTCTTCCTGACATTTGTTCAAAATAACTCGCTTGAAAACAACCTTCTCGTTATCTTCATAAAATTTTGGTATTCCTGCCGCAAGCTGAAAACTGAATTTTGCATACATTTAAGAAAAAGCCAGCTCCGTCAAGGCTTTGTCAAATATTTGAGATATTACACCATGAACACATGATGCCAAGTCAATGTTCACTTCTTTTACTTGTTCAAAAAGTTTCTCAGTTTTGGGGCATTAATTTATTAAGAATGGATTTAATTTGTATTTGTTTCAACTAATCCTCATCAGAAACCTTTCCCACTTCATATCGGTTCTATGATATATGAATTGTGGGCAGAGAAGGTTGTGGAGGAGGAATCAAACCCTTCTGTGAACCAGAAGCACGCTGCCACCTATCAGCATCAGAATTATTTCTCACTAGTCCAACTTGTGGAAGTGGTGCTTGCACCAAAGGCCCTCTAAGAAGGATGACATTCATACTCATTTGTGTTGCACAGGTATTTCTTGCAAAGAAAGTATTATAGCCTTGGCCAGGTTGAAACACAACATAGGAACCACCAAGATCTGCATCCATCCGCATATCACAGCCATCAGCAAAAGCATCCACTGGCTTGGCCCATCTATCATCATCCAAACTGGCCATATTGCTCCCACGACGTTCAAGTAGATAATTCCCACTCAGCTACCTGTCAAGTCCTCTTGTAGTGCTTTCTAATGCATCAGCCTCTCCTACATGACTTGTAAGTGCTTGGGAATTTCCATGTAATTTAATAATATATGGATAATTTTCAAAATGATTTGATAGATCTTTGCACTGGTCCTTGATTGTCAACAAAAAATCTTTGAAGTACTTTCTTTCTCCTGAACATTTAGTAACTAAGATAGCTACTTAATTCATAGGAGTTGAAAGCTCGACTGCATCTTCCCAATCATCCACTTCTTTCAGGACTTGCTTCTCAAGCTCTTTTGAAGAATTCTTAATCTTGACAACATCGGTTACTATCTTGGATGGTTCTGGAAGGTTCACATTTTCCTCCTCCTCTCGAACCTTATAAGCATTATATAAATCCCAAGCTACAGCATTTGCCTTACTGGAAAAATCCTTCTTTTTCTTCTTCTTGTTGACAACTACTACCTTGGCAGCATCACCAATATTTGCAACACTATTTTTCGCAAAAACATTGGAAGAACTTTTATTCTCCTTTTCTATCAATCTAGCTCCTAAATCCCACTTGCCTTCACTTTCAACAGGAAAAGATGACACCTAAAGTTGAGGAGACATTTCACAAATATGATTATACAGTTACAAAGTTACATATGAATCTATGATGTATGTTTTAAGTTTTAAGTTTTAAATTTGTTTCAAGTTAGATGATTCATCATTCATCGATTTATAATTTTTATATTTTATCATTTATGATTTATCTTTCATGATGTAAGTATATGATGAGTGTATATACATTCCTTGCAAAAATAAAATATACAGTTGCATTATAAATATTCATTATTAAATTTTAAATGATATATCATATATAATATTATAATATTATATATATTTTTATATTTTATAATTTTTATGACCTTTTATAATTGGTAGGGAGCATAGGCTACTCCCTCGCCCCCTTGCTCCCACCTCCAGGGGACTTGGTGGAACATTGCTATTTAGAGTGTCGTTCAACACAATATAAGTTTACGTTTTTTATATAAAAATGATCTATGCCTTGTAACATGTTTGTGGATATTCTTATCTAATAGAAATGATTATTTCTTATAGATTCTCATTTCGCTGCTACTTGTTAGCTAGTGTATTTTTTCAATTTCCACTGCAATTATTTTTGTTTCTTGAACTTTTGCTTACAAGCTTTTGCTCGTTGTCCTTTGTTTAATATTTATTTGAAATTAGGAGAATATTAAAGTGGATGAATATATTTATACTGGAAATTGGTTTCATGCAACTATGCATTTGTGGATAGCAGCCAGAGATGGGTGTCTTCACTGTTAGTTTGAAAACTGAGTTATGATAGGTTTTCCCGATGTTTTAAAGAACTATGCATAAGAACATTCTCTTTTCAAAATTTGAATTAAATATTATATAGGATTTAGAACATATGAAGGCAAGAAAAGTTCTAATTTTTTGAACAGCTTGGTTTTCCTTCAACTCCAAAGATGGTGTGAATGTAGTAGATGGAGACTCCTTCACAGAATGTGCTGCCTTAGCTGATTCATGTCCAAACGTGGTTGCTGTTGGCATTAATTGTACCCCACCTCGTTTTATTCATGGATTGATCCTTTCCATTTAGAAGTAGCATTTTTTCCCTCTGATTGACTAAACTAGGTCCCTTCATTTTCTTTTTTCTTAGAATGATGATATCAATGTTTAACATCAAATCCAAAATTTGTCAAGGAAACAATTTTTAGATGAAATTATTTGTGAGTTGTAAGCTGTACATTTTTTCATGTTCTCCCAAGGATCTTGCAACTATGATTCCATATTTAAATACACAGCAAAAAACAGAAAACTGATGAATCATGTCTTAGAGTTCCTGCAAACCTAGCACCCGACACTTAAATTCCTAGTAGAAAATTGATCTACTGATTTAAATGCACTGCTAGGTTCCTAACACAATAAAATTTAGCGGAAACAAATATATCGATCTCAATCACAAGGACACAACGGATTTCTGCCCAATCACAGTCCTTCATTAAAATAATCTCGGAACTTACTTGGGCTCCCGTCCTAGGAAAATTGCCCAACTCAGAAAATACAAAAATATAAATGCCTTGGATCTGATCCAGCAGATCTGCCCTAGATCGGTGCTCGATCTCGTTGGCAGATCTGGTTCTCTAGGCTCCCTCCTATGCTTCTTCGAACCCAACAATATGGAGTATCACACTCCTCTGGAGGCTAATGCCGCTGAAGGGTGTGTCTTCTCCCTCTCTTCATCATTGCTTTTGTAATTTTACATTGAGCTAAATCCCTAATCGTAACCCTAATCTCAGAGGGATTAACGACCGAGGTTATATCTGGCCTCACTTGAAATCAATGACTAAGATTTTAAAAAAAAATCACTAAAGTAAATACTAAATTACTTTCATTTTCCAAAGTTTTGTGGGCGACTTCTGCGTGCTTGGACACAAGGCCTATGCAGAATTACCTGCGCGATCTACAGAAGTCAACATCATGAAATACAAAACATGTATAAAGAGGACATTCTCTACTTATGATCCTGAATTGGTTTTGCTGCTAAAGAACCTAGAGAAGTTTCATAAATCTATTAAGGATATATTATTGTTCTATTGAATTCGTGTTTTCGGCCTTGTAACAAAGCATTTTGTCTTTCCTTTTTAGGTTCTATAGTGTAAGTTGGAACTGTAGGCTGATCAAATTTTGATTGATGTTTCGTTTTCTGAGTTCTCAAAGTTGGCCATTTATTGTTAATGACCGAGAGCTTAAAAAATGGCCTAGTGTTGGTGGCCAAAAGGTCAGCTATCTTGAATACGTAAATGGAACAGATGTCCTTTTTTTTAAGCCACTTTGGGGGACTGTTGAGGAATGAGAAAATTTACATCATTTATGCATGAAAAAGGAAATTTTAAAAGCAGAATATAGGGTAAAGGCCAAATACTGTACATCTTGCAGAGAGCATATCCCCCTTAATGGCCTTACTTTACCTTGTCTCTGAAGTTGATTCTGCTTCAGCATCGAGTGCTTCAGCGGATTCGTAGAGTCATGACAGTGGAAGAGGTATAGAAGTGATGAGAGTGTTGTGGCACAGCATGATAAGCAGATTCTGTAGCAGCAGTATCTATGTTCCTGTGCGCAGTAGGGAGGCACATTGGTTGAGGGTGCTCCAGTATCGAGGATCTACAGCAGATGAGTATGTAGATAGTGATAGTGGGTGCATGCATGCCTACAACATGCATGTACCAGCCTTGGGAAGTTTCCAGAATTAGAAAATTGCTTTTCTGAATTTAGTTTAGCTTTTCCAGATTTAGCTAAAATGCAAGAATTTGAAGCCTTTCCAGATATAGAACAGCACATGGGTTAGAGATTATTTCCAGAATTAGATAGGTCACTATTTCCAAGGATAGAAGAAGAAGCTTACATACTTGCATCTACTCTTCTCCAATAGGCATACTAATCTATGCAAGTTTCCCATGCAAGCTGGGTGCACTTTTCTAGGGAGGGTTTGGGTTTGATACAATAAAACTAGGCATCTTACTTGGGCACTCTACATGCATGTAAACCCTATACTTTCTTATTCTAGAAAGGAGAGACAGGGGAAGACGATATATACATATATAGGCATAGTCTTACTTGGGTACTCTACATGCATGTAAACCCTATACTTTCTTATTCTAGAAAGGAGAGATAGGGGAAGACGATATATACATATATAGGCATAGTCTAATTTATAGACGCATGTTTCTGGTTAATTTTAATCAAAACCCTGTCAAGATTTTTGAAAACTTGAGTTTAAGTTGTTTAATTTGCAGATTTGGAGTGCCCCAAGGGATTTATCAGGGCGCTGAATCCATTTATGCATAAAAAAATGCATTATTTCTTGAAATTGTTTTACCCGATTCCGGTGAAAAAGTCTATTTCGTTTATTACTTAGACTATGCCTCTATATATATATGATTTTGGCACGTGAGTTGCTATGTAATTTTTATGTTTTGTAGATAATAGACAATGTGATTGATGGCTAGATTCTTAGCTTGGTGTTCAATGTTCTGAGTTATCCATGTGTTTGTAGATTTAGCATTCTTACATGCAGTTTTGATAAGTAAAACAATTTTAAGGGATTGTAGGAGTGCAAATCTGGTTAGCATGAATTGAAAAACGGATATAAAAACCATATCCCATCAAATTGAATCTCTCGAAGACAATCCAACTTTACAGAAGAGATCTTGGATAAAATATTATAATTTTGCAAAGAAATTGATCTTAATTGTAGACGATCTAACAAAACAATATTATGGAACCCATGGGAGTAGCTAAAAGCTAATGGGGACTGACCATTTCTGCTAATGAAAATGTAATAAAGGAGGGAGTGCTCTGCAGCGTGCTTCTTGGCTGGTAGATTTGTCACTCTATATGAATGCAGAATGAGAGTGACATTGAATATATTACAAAGATTGGCAAAATCTGAAAGCAAATGTGGGTACACTATTTCCCCAGAAATTTCAATCAATCATGTGGTAAGGGAGGAAACGTTGTTCTTGTTCCTTGGGACAATTTGTCACACAGGAATGCAGAGTGGAGGGTAAATGGGTGAATTACAATGATCGGGAAGCAAAATGTGTTGCATCCTTACCAGTAATGAGGGTCATGGTGATCTGATAAAAAATAAGCGCACTGCAACTTCAATCCTCTGCAAGATTAAACTTCGACAATTTGTACTCTTAAGATTGGGCACATATTTGGAGGATTTCATTCTTACTAAGTTGCTATGCTACATTGAACTTGATGGCCCAACAAAGATTTCTCCCTAACACGATAACTTTCAAGGAAACAATAACAAGGAGGAACTTGCTAAAAAGCAGACACCCACCCCCAGGTAGATTGAGAAAAGTCACAATACTGGAACAAATGCTTTGGATTTTCATTTTTACCACAGATGGAGCATTTGGATTGGGCAACCCAAAATGAACTAATCTTTGGGCTATATGCAGATCCCCAAGGATCAAGGACTAGGAAAAAAGGCCTTATTTGGCTTCCACACTTTAAAGTTGAAATAGGCAGTTGTTTCAGTTCTACCCATATTTAAGCCTCCAGAGCTTATTTAGACGACTATTTAAAACAAATTTTCTAACACTCCCATTTGTATCCATCTGCAAAATTATATTTTTCAAAGGCCTTAGTCCCATTCATTCTGCTTCAACGGATTCGTAGAGTCATGACAGTGGAAGAGGTACAGAAGTGATGAGAATGTTGTGGCACAGCATGATAAGCAGATTCTGTAGCAGCAGTATCTATGTTCCTGTGTGCAGTAGGGAGGCACATTGGTTGAGGGTGCTCCAGTATCGAGGATCTACAGCAGATGAGTATGTAGATAGTGATAGTGGGTGCATGCATGCCTACAACATGCATGTACCAGCCTTGGGAAGTTTCCAGAATTAGAAAATTGCTTTTCTTATTTTAGTTTAGCTTTTCCAAATTTAGCTAAAATGCAGGAATTAGAAGCCTTTCCAGATTTAGAACAGCACTTGGGTTAGGGATTATTTCCAGAATTAGATAGATCACTATTTCCAAGGATAGAAGAAGAAGCTTACATACTTGCATCTACTCTTCTCCAGTGGGCATACTAATCTATGCAAGTTTCCCATGCAAGCTGGGTGCACTTTTCTAGGGAGGGTTTGGGTTTGATACAATCAAACTAGGCATCTTACTTGGGCACTCTACATGCATGTAAACCCTATACTCTCTTATTTTAGAAAGGAGAGATAGGGGAAGACGATATATACATATATAGGCATAGTCTAATTTATAGACGCATGTTTCTGGTTAATTTTAATCAAAATCCTGTCAAGATTTTTGAAAACTTGAGTTTAAGTTGTTTAATTTGCAGATTTGGAGTGCCCCAAGGGATTTATCAGGGTGCTGAATCCATTTATGCATTAAAAAATGCATTCTAAACAACAAAAAATCACATTATTTCTTGAAATTGTTTTACCCAGTGAAAAAGTCTATTTCGTTTATTACTTAGACTATGCCTATATATATATATGATTTTGGCACGTGAGTTGCTATGTAGTTTTTATGTTTTGTAGATAATAGACAATGTGATTGATTGCTAGATTCTTAGCTTGGCGTTCAATGTTCTGAGTTATCCATGTGTTTGTAGATTTAGCATTCTTACATGCAGTTTTGATAAGTAAAACAATTTTAAGGGATTGTAGGAGTGCAAATCTGGTTAGCATGAATTGAAAAACGGATATAAAAACCATATCCCATCAAATTGAATCGCTCGAAGACAATCCAACTTTACAGAAGAGATCTTGGATAAAATATTATAATTTTGCAAAGAAATTGATCTTAATTGTAGACGATCTAACAAAACAATATTATGGAATCCATGGGAGTAGCTAAAAGCTAATGGGGACCGACCAGTTCTGCTAATGAAAATGTAATAAAGGAGGGAGTGCTCTGCAGCGTGCTTCTCAGCTGGTAGATTTGTCACTCTATATGAATGCAGAATGAGAGTGACATTGAATATATTACAAAGATTGGAAAAATCTGAAATTTCAATCAATCATGTGGTAAGGGAGGAACGTTGTTCTTGTTCCTTGGGACAATTTGTCACACAGGAATGCAGAGTGGAGGGTAAATGGGTGAATTACAATGATCGGGAAGCAAAATGTGTTGCATCCTTACCAGTAATGAGGGTCATGGTGATCTGATAAAAAATAAGCGTACTGCAACTTCAATCCTCTGCAAGATTAAACTTCGACAATTTTGTGCTCTTGAGATCGGGCACATATTTGGAGGATTTCATTCTTACTAAGTTGCTGTGCTACATTGAACTTGATGGCCCAACAAAGATTTCTCCCTAACACGATAACTTTCAAGGAAACAATAACAAGGAGGAACTAGCTAAAAAGCAGACACCCACTCCCAGGTAGATTGAGAAAAGTCACAATACTGGAACAAATGTTTTGGATTTTCATTTTTACCACAGATGGAGCATTTGGATTGGGCAACTCAAAATGAACTAATCTTTGGGCTATACGCAGATCCCCAAGGATCAAGGACTAGGAAAAAGGCCTTATTTGGCTTCCACACTTTAAAGTTGAAATAGGCAGCTGTTTCAGTTCTACCCATATTGAAGCCTCCAGAGCTTATTTAGACGACCATTTAAAACAACTTTTCTAACACTCCCATTTGTATCCATCTGCAAAATTATATTTTTCAAAGGCCTTAGTCCCATTCGTGCAGCCGACATCGAGTGCTTCGGATCGCGTAGAGTCATGACGATTGGAAAGTGCAGTGATGAAGGTGTTGTGGCACGGCATGATAAGCGGTCTTGTGGCAATGGGTATCTATGTTCTGATAACGATGAGAACGTGGTTGAGGGTGCTCCGGTATCGAGGATCTACGGATAGGTATGTAGATAGTGATAGTGGGTCACTGCATGCCTACAACATGCATGTACACGACCAGGAAGTTTCCGAAATTAGAAAATTGATTTCTTATTTTTTAGTTTAACTACAGTTACTTAAAATACGGGAATTAGAAAGCCTTTCAGTTTGGGAAGAACAGAACATGGGTTAGGGATTATTTCCAGAATTAGATAGGTCACTATTTCCAAGGATAGAAAAGAAAGAAGCTTACTGGCATCTGCTGTGAAGCGGGTGGGCATACTAATCTATGCAAGTTTCCAATGCAAGCTGGGTGCACTTTTCTAGGGAGGGTTTGGGTTTGATACAATCAAACTAGGCGTCTTACTTGGGCACTCTACTTGCATGTAAACCCTATACTCTCTTATTCTAGAAAGGAGAGATAGGGGAAGACGATATATACATATATAGGCATAGTCTAATTTATAGACGCATGTTTCTGGTTAATTTTAATCAAAATCCTGTCAAGATTTTTGAAAACTTGAGTTGAAGTTGTTTAATTTGCAGATTTGGAGAGCCCCGAGGGATTTATCAGGGTGCTGAATCAATTTATGCATAAAAAAATGCATTCTAAACAACAAAAAATCACATTATTTCTTGAAATTGTTTTACCCGATTCCGATGAAAAAGTCTATTTCGTTTATTACTTAGACTATGCCTCTATATATATATATATATATGATTTTGGCACGTGAGTTTCTATGTAATTTTTATGTTTTGTAGATAATAGACAATGTGATTGATTGCTAGATTCTTAGCTTGGTGTTCAATGTTCTGAGTTATCATGTGTTTGTAGATTTAGCATTCTTACATGCAGTTTTGATAAGTAAAACAATTTTACGGGATTGTAGGAGTGCAAATCTGGTTAGCATGAATTGAAAAACGGATATAAAAACCATATCTATCAAATTGAATCTCTAAAGAAGACAATCCAACTTTACAGAAGAGATCTTGGATAAAATATTATAATTTTGCAAAGAAATTGATCTTATTTGTAGACGATCTAACAAAACAATTATGGAACCCATGGGAGTAGCTAAAAGCCAATGGGGACCAACCATTTCTGCTAATGAAAATGTAATAAAGGAGGGAGTGCTCTGCAACGTGCTTCTTGGCTGGTAGATTTGTCACTCTATATGAATGCGGAGATAAGTGACATTGAATATATTACAAAGATTGGCAAAATCTGAAAGCAAATGTGGGTACACTATTTCCCCAGAAATTTCAATCAATCATGTGGTAAGCGAGGAAACGTTGTTCTTGTTCCTTGGGACAATTTGTCACACAGGAATGCAGAGTGGAGGGTAAATGGGTGAATTACAATGATCGGGAAGCAAAATGTGTTGCATCCTTACCAGTAATGAGGGTCATGGTGATATGATAAAAAATAAGCGTACTGCAACTTCAATCATCTGCAAGATTAAACTTCGACAATTTTGTACTCTTAAGATCGGGCACATATTTGGAGGATTTCATTCTTACTAAGTTGCTATGCTACATTGAACTTGATGACCCAACAAAGATTTCTCCCTAACACGATAACTTTCAAGGAAACAATAACAAGGAGGAACTTGCTAAAAAGAAGACACCCACCCCAGGTAGATTGAGAAAAGTCATAATACTGGAACAAATGTTTTGGATTTTCATTTTTACCACAGATGGAGCATTTGGATTGGGCAACCCAAAATGAACTAATCTTTGGGCTATATGCAGATCCCCAAGGATCAAGGACTAGGAAAAAAGGCCTTATTTGGCTTCCACACTTTAAAGTTGAAATAGGCAGCTGTTTCAGTTCTACCCATATTTAAGCCTCCGGAGCTTATTTAGACGACCATTTAAAACAACTTTTCTAACACTCCCATTTGTATCCATCTGCAAAATTATATTTTTCAAAGGCCTTAGTCCCATTCCATCTCTAGTCTTTCCACTAAGATATAGTGCTTTGAAGGCCTAACTTAATCACAAGATTTAAAGATTATTAGGTCGGATCTCCTTGATGCACTCTAATTTTAATTTGTTGGGCTTTCCCAGGGGAAAATAAAGATCATGGCAACTTGTGATGAGATTGAGAAGTGCATAGGATCAGGAGAAGATTTTAGATTCCAAGCTGTAATTTGGAGATAGGCTATTGAATGTCCTCCTTCTCTATTTGGTTGGCCAGTTTCTAGTTCTGAATTAGTTTTAGGAATCAGTAAATAGTCATTGTTATGTATTTCTTTGAAAGGTAAAGTTCAAACATTGAAGACATATCATGTTTGAGCGATATGATTTCATGTTAGGAAAATTGCCTTAGTAAGTAGCTGTTAGGAGTACGAATTGCATGGCAAGAATTGTCTCCCTCGATAAATGTGGGTCTTTGCTAATGTGGCTAGAAGGAAAATAGAGATGTATGTAATATTGATGAGGCTATTCATTGGAGTTTTATGAAAAATCGTACGTCTAAGATGGCATCCTTGGATAGAATCTGGTTGTGATGTGTGGATGGGTTCTAGCTTTTTAGGCATAACAGTTACTTCTTAGGCATAATAACAGTTACTTCTTGTCCATTGAAGATGGTTGGAATAAAGTATAATAAAGAATTTATCAATTACTTTTCTAATTAGCAGTCCCATTGACCTACTTTTGTGGTCATTTGTTGGACATCAATAAAACTATTTGTATATATTGTCTCTCATTCTACCAGACATTAGAGATGCTACACTTTCAGTTTCAACTCTTGATGTATGTCTGAAATAATCTGAATATTTGATCTGAGAACTATAACATGATGGAAGAACATTAGATACACACTGCACTACAAACTTCTGCTTGATGTGTCAACGTCAAATATTCTTCATATATCCCGACTGTATATGTTGCAGGTCCATGCATTTCAGATCAACATTGTCTGCATCTTAATGATTGTTATGCTGAAATTTTAACCTTGGATGATCGATTTTAACGATGTCATTCTTGTTTAATCTATTTCGATACAGGTCACTGAGAAGCCTATACTTGCCTATCCAAATAGTGGAGAAACATACGATGCTGAGAGAAAGCAATGGGTAGTAAGCTCTTAGATATCCATTACTTGGACAAATGTTGGCTTTAAATTACTACAACTCTTTTGCTGGATTTAAATTACTACAATACTTTCTGAGCTGCATATCTTAATAGGCATGTATAATCTTCATAGGCACACTAATGTTTTGACATAATATGGACTCTCATACTCAATATTCAATTAAACAGGAGAACCTAGCTTCCAAAACAAAACCTTTGATAGCTCTGTAGATGGTTCAAACGTTTTTTGAAATGTACTTGACATGACTGGTATTGATTGAGGGCTAAGATGATATTAAGAAATATGTTTATTGCTCTTTAAAATGTAAGATATGCATGGTGAACATAATTAGTAACACTTCACCCTTTTTCTCTTTGAGAAGATTTTGATCAACAACCATTGTGTCATTGTCATGTGTATCCAGTTGAGATGCCAACCTACTCTCATGCATTCCATTGATTTTGCTCTCCCCAGCATGCAAACTAGCTTTTTCTTTTCCAATCACAGAATTGAAAAAATAAGTCAGCTCTTTGTTTATGTCAGCATCAGGTGAACTTGAAAACTTAGATGGAGAATCATAAACCACAACAGTCCCATGCCCATGCTCAGGATGGAGAACATTTCCAAGATCTTGCTTCTCTCCAATTACAGAATTAACAAAATTATTGCTGCAGCTTTTTCTAGCATTATCACTCGTTGATTCAGATTGTTTATTCTTCACATTTCTAAGTTTTGAATTTGATTTAATGACATCCTCATTGCATGTTGGGCTCTTCAATGTTCCTACAAGAACATTATTGTTATCAAACTTCATATCTTCTGCTGCTTTCTTTACTACTCCAGCATCCTTTGTAGAAAACTCTATAACTAGCCCAGAAGTTTCTGTTTTTCCTTCATATCCCTCACTAGAGCTTCCCAAAGATGAAGACATATCAGCAATGATCAATTCACTCACATATTCTGAATCTTGTAAAGGTTCCAAGGTTCCCCTGGAAATATCTGTTACGGTGATCTCATCTATAGATGATGAATCTCATGATATCCTTAATGAGGGAGTGTCCACAACATTAACCATGTTTCCCGATGACTTCTTTGGCAATAGTATATTTTCACATTTTGTGGGATTGCTAAACGAACCACAAATATGGGCTGCAGAATCAGGCTCTGGCAGTGAAGAATGCAGAACTGTTTCTATGGCTAGGTCAAAATTAGCCCCTCCATCAACAACTTTAACTGTCTTCTGTAAGGCTGTCATTAAAGGAGTTGTTGAGGTAGATGATGAAGTCTAACTCAAAAGTAACATCTCCACCTACCTGTAAGAACCACTAAGTTTAGAATCCTCTGCAACCACCTCTCCTTTTGAATCCCTTTCCATATTTGAAGAGCTCCCTACCAATGACACATGTTGTTGCATTTGCTGCTTTTTAGGCTTGTGCTCAGATTTTGTCATCTTATTCGAACATTCATTTATTGAAAGACCTGTTTGTTTTTTAGATAGGTTTTTCTTCTTTTCACTAGTATGATGATCTAATCCAGACTCAAGTGCAGAAACTACAGAACAATTTGAAACCGTACCATCACTGAGATCACATGTTGCCACAGTAGGCATGTTCACTGGTGACAATTTAACTCCATCTGCTTTATCTATAGTCAACACTTGAGATGGAGGACTGATGGAAAACTGTAAACTACAATTATCTTCGTTGTTGACAAATGCAACTACAAGAGAACTTGATCGATTGCCAAGAGATTCTGGCAAGGATTTTGTCTTTCCATCCATAACTTGAACTGGAGCCAAAGTGGTTTCTGAAGCCTGTGGGAATGGTTTCAATATATCTAGCATCTCAACAGAATGGATTGTAGCTAGTTTGTTTTTTCTTGTTAATGGGTGTGAATCATTTGATATGTTGTTTTTGTCTTTAAAGGTTGATGAAAAGTAGATGAAATGTTACCATATGACCCAGCTAGCATCAATGAGTAGAAATTCATTGGGCGTGAACCACTTAAAGAAACAGAACCTGAAAGTGGAGGTCTGTATGAAGGCAGTCCTGCTAATGGAGGAATGCAATCTTTAATTGATGACACAACATCAAAGATCAAAGCAATGAAATAAAATCATTGTCGAAAGAAATATGAAAATCTTTCTCATTTTTTGCATATCAAATATGCTCCAAGTATGGGCACAAACATGAGATTTGAATTTTCAACTCTCTAGGCTCTTGATAATATGGTCAACCAAAAAAATGTCAAAAAATTAAATATTTTGGGGGATTCAAAACTTGTTATGGATTGATTCTGCGACAAAGTCAGCATAGTGGCCCCTCATTTGGCTCACATTTTGTAAGGTATCAAACAAATCTACAACAATTTGGATTGGTTCTCTTGTGGCCATATATACCATGAACTCAATACCCTAGCAGACAAGTTCTCCAAAGAGGCTCTCCAACTTATTCCACAAGTGCCAGAAAACCAAGAGTATTTGTGGGGGTTGTTGCCTTCCATATCTAGTTTTTTGTCTCACTTATTGCTATATTTTGTGATTATATATGTAAACAATCCAATGATATTATCTTAAAAGTGATAGAGATTTTTTTTGGCTTTTAAAAGTTCGCACAATATATAATTGGAACAAAATTTTGTTACTAGAAATCAATCAATTACTTCTACATACCAATAAAAGTGGAAAAATCTCTATAACCTTTGATCACCTTGAACATCAAGCACACTAAGAACCTCGACAATGGGGTTCTAATAACATCACCAAAGATCCAAAATTGACAAAGCACAATTTCATGAGTATTGATTAGTCAAAATTACCATGTGGATCAACTACTCATGTCAAAATGATGGTATATTGGATTAGGTGTGGGTTGCACTTGCATTTGAAAGAGTGAACACAACATGGATAAAGAACATTGAATACACTAGGAACCTAGAAAATGGGGTTCTAATAACATGGCCAAAAATCCAAAATTGACAAAGTACAATTTAATGAGCATTGATTAGTCAAAAGTACAATGTGGATCAACGACTCGTGTGGGCTGCGGCACACGTTCACAGCGGGAGGCAGCAAAATATGAGTGCAGTGAGAGCGGAGAGTTGTGGCACACGCTTATCGCTGGAGGCAGCGAGATATGAGCGCAGTGAGTGATCCAGCGCTGAGTAACATTTCACCATGAGCGGAAGCCAAGTAATAAGGATCCTGGTGAGCGAGACAGATCAAGGATCCTGGTGAACAAGAGTGGCTTGGATCTCGGAAAAAAACAAGGGGATATAACCAGGTAACAATGATTTATCCTAATTGGAAAAAAAACAAGGCAACAATAACCAGCAAAACAATGAATAACAACACACATAAGAAGAAAACGAGATAACATTACGGAAGAGGGACACGTAAACTTACATTTGGGAAAACCAGTTTCATGCAACAGAAAAAACATAGCCTATTTCTCAGACGAGCAACTTCCTCCCTTCCAGGCTTCAGATCTACATCAACTTTTATAAAAGGCACCTAATTCGAATTCCAACACCTGATTCATAAATTATGATATATCAGAACAAACCTCAACATCGAGAGATTCCTAACTCTTAAACAATAAAAAAATTAAATCTTATTTCTCAAGCATATGATACATTAATGTATTAGATTTTATCTAACACAATTTCCTTTCGGTGAAGAAAGCCTTAGCTCTGTTCTAGTTTTTGCAAGGGAAAAGCAAGGTAAGGCGACAATGGCTGCATCGGTCGTGGTGCTAAATCCGAAGTTGTTGGCCGAGGGTCCAACGGGAAATATAGAGATGAGTATTCCTCCTCCCCACCCCATTCCCATTCCGACATGGACAAAGAAGATCTGTATAACAGATTGAAATCGCTAGAGAGACAGATAGAGTTTAGATAGAGTTCATCGACATTCAAGAAGAATACGTGAAGGACAAGAAAAAAAATCTAAAGAGAGAACTGTTGAGAGCCCAGGAGGAGGTGAAGAGGATCCAGTCGGTGCCTCTGGTGATTGGGTAGTTCATGGAGATGGTTGACCAGAACAACGGAATAGTGGGTTCAACGAGTGAGGATTTTGAGCACAATCAGTAGGGAGCTCTTGAAGCCCTCCGCCTCGGTAGCCTTCCATCGACATTCGAACGCCCTGGTGGATGTCCTCCCACCTGAGGCAGACTCCTCTATCTCACTGCTTTCCCAGTCTGAGAAACCTGACGTAACCTACAATGATATTGGGAGATGTGACATACAGAAAAAGAGATTCGGGAAGCCATGGAGCTTCCACTCACACACCACAAACTTTACAAGAAGATCAGGATAGACCCTCCCTGTGGTGTTCTTCTTTATGGCCCTCCAGATACGGGGAAGACCATGCTTGCCAAGGCCGTTGCAAACCACACTACGGCTGCTTTCATTTGGGTCGTTGGCTCTGAGATTGTTGAGAAGTATCTTGGAGAGGGGCCAAGGATGGTTCGTGATGTCTTTCGCCATGCTAAAGAGAATGCACCTACAATAATATTCATTAATGACGTGGATGCAATCGCAATAGCACAGTTTGATGCTCAAACTGGAGTTGATAGGGAAGTTCAGAGGATCTTGATGGAGCTCTTAAACCAGATGGACTGTTTTGATCAGACTGTGAATGTGAAGGTGATTATGGCAATCAATAGAGCAGATACACTGGGACCCGCACTTCTGTGTCCTGGAAGACTTGATAGGAAAATCGAGTTTCCTCTGCCTGATAGGAAGCAGAAACGTCTTGCTTTCCAGGTTTGTATAGCGACAATGAACTTCAGTGACGAGGTAGACCTTGAAGACTATGTATCTCGACCTGATCAAATTAGTGCTGCAGAGATAACTGTAATTTTTCAAGAAGCTGGTATGCATTTAGTGCGGAAAAACCGTTATGCTATTCTCCCAAAGGATTTTGAAAAGGGTTACAGACCGAATGTTAAAAAACCAGACACAGACTTTGACTTTTATGTTTTATTTAAACGTGATATAGAGATACGTGAGGATGGAAACGCTGTGTATCATAATAAAATTCATAGATTTTACCTGAGAAATTACCCATGGCCAGTCTTGCTATCTTCATCTATGGGGCAACCTTGCGAATCCTGTGCCATTAACTGCTAGCTTTTTACCCTCATCACTCGGTTTGTTTCGATTTATCAAATGAGAGTAACCAGTGCCAAGAGCTTTTACACACAGGGCCGTGAATGTGGCTACAAGACTAGAGAATGGGAAATTGTGCCAAAATTAAATGCACCCGGAAGGAATTGCAGTAAGGCAGTTACAAGAACAAAACCACAACAAAAGGCGTAATCACTAAACCAGCGGGAGATGACCAAAAGTGATGTGTTTCGGGCGGGAGAAATGTTATTTTAATTTAATGTCTAAAATTTAAATGAAAAAATAATACTCCGTTCTTTCATTGTTTCGGGCGGGAGAAATGTTATTTTAATTTAATGTCTAAAATTTAAATGAAAAAATAATACTCCGTTCTTTCATTTTTTCAAAGATAATTTTTAATATTATGCTCTCCCAATATCATTGTACGCTTTATTTTCCTGAAACATCATTTTTAATATTATTCTTTCCAAATATCATTTTTAATATCATACGATTGTTGTTTGGATGGATGTTGAAGGCACTCATGATTCCTTGTAATGACAACAATTGATTTTAAAAAAAGCTTCAAAAATCAATTCAATTTATTCTAATAAATTTATTTTAAAAACATTGATGATGAACCATACAATGAGTGGTTTGAAAGGCTCTTTGTAATGTCAACAATTGATTTAGAAAGAAGCTTCAAAAATCAATTCAATTTCATTCTAATAAATTTATTTTAAAAACATTTATGATGAATCATACAATGAGTGGTTTGAAAGGTGTCTGACCTTCAAAAAATTATGTGATTTATCCGAAAGTGTTTTTAAAGAAATTAATTAATTAATTAATTATTAAAATAAAATTGAGATAAAATAGTAAATTTAGGGGAGGTTTTTACAACCCATGGTTTTTCTCATGGTATTCCACCTTGCCAACAAGGGATTAGGGATTGGGGTTAGGGGAATAATGAGATAGTGGTTAAGGGGTTAGGGATTGGGGGGTTATGGGTTAGGGGAATAATGAGTTAGTGGTTAAGGGATTAGGGATTAGGGGCTTAGGGATCAGGTGATTTAGGCACAGTTAGGGGTTAGGTGAATAATGAGTTCGTGGTTAAGGGGGGGGCTTAGGGGCTAGGAGATTTAGCAGTTAAGGATTTTAGGGGTTAGGGGTGAGGGGTTAATGGGTTATGGGTTAAGAGTTAACATTTTTGGGGTTTAGGGGTTAAGGGTTTAGGTGTTAGTGGTTTTGAGGTTTAAGGGTTTAGAGGTTTATGGTTTAGGGGTTAAATGGGTTAGGGTTTTATGGGTTTAGGGGGTTAAATGGGTTAGGGGTTGGGAATTAGGGTTTAAGGAGTTAAGGGTTAAGGGTCTAGAGGTTTAGGGTTTAGGGGGTTAAATGGGTTAGGGGTTTAGGGGTATAGGGAGTTAAATGGGTTAGGAGTTGGGAATTAAGGGTTAAGGGGTTAGACGTTTAGGGTTTAGGGGGTTAAATGGGTTAGGGGTTTAGAGGTTAGGGGGTTAGAGGATTTAGTAGTTAAGGATTTTATGGGTTAGGGGTCGTTAGGGGTTAATGGGGTTAGGGGGTTAAATGGGTTAGGGTTTGAAAATTAGGGTTTAAGGGTTTAGGGGTTAAGGGTTAGAGCTTTAGGGTTTAGGGGGTTAAATGGGTTAGGCGTTTAGAGGTTTAGGGAGTTAGGGGATTTAGCAGTTAAGGATTTTAGGGGTTAGGGGTTAAGGGTTAAGGGGTTACGGGGTTAGAGTTTAAGGGGTTATAGGTTTAGGGTTTAGGGGGTTAAATGGGTTAGGGTTTTAGAGGTTTAGGGGGTTAGGGGATTTAGCAGTTAAGGATTTTAGGGGTTAGGGTAGGGGGTTATATGGGTTAGGTTTTTAGGGGGTTAAATGGGTTAGGGGTCGGGAATTAGGGTTTAAGGGTTAAGGGTTTAGAGGTTTAGGGTTTAAGGGGTTAAATGGGTTAGGGGTTTAGGGGTTGGGGGTTAAATGGGTTAGGGGTTAAGGTTTTAGAGGTTTAGGGGTTAAATAGGTTAGGGGTTTACAGGTTTACGATTTAGGGGGTTAAATGGGTTAGGGGTTTAGGGGTATAAGGTGTTAAATGGGTTAGGGGTTTGGAATTAGGGTTTAAGGGGTTATAGGTTTAGGGTTTAGGGGGTTAAGTGAGTTAGGGGTTTAGAGTTTTAGGGGGTTAGGGGATTTAGCAGTTACGGATTTTAGGGGTTAGGGATTAATGGGGTTAGTGTTTAGGGGGTAAATGGGTTAGGGGTCGGGAATTAGGGTTTAAGGGGTTAGGGGTTAAGGGTTTAGAGGTTTAGGGTTTAGGGGGTTAAATGGGTTAGTGGTTAAGTGGTTAAGTGTTTAGGGGTTAAGGGTTTAGAGGTTTAGGTTTTAGGGTTTAAATGGGTTAGGGGTTTAGAGGTTTAGGGGGTTAAATGGGTTAGGGGTTAAGATGATAGTTCCGTTGGTCTATGTTTGTCCACAATAGTTGTTTATTCTTTGTGTCTCAATGTAACAATTTTGTAGGTATTGTTGCTTGTTGTCATGTCTTTTCTATTTATTAATTTCTAGTATTTGTTAGCCATTGCTTTACATTTATTGATGAAAATTTCTATTGCAATAAAACCATTTGTATTTTCAATCTCCAGTTTCAAACTCAGCCACAATGTTGTCACATAATTTAAGTCCAGAGAATGGTCATCTGGTGAAGTCTCAATAACCACACTGCACCTCATGACTACTACAAAAAAGCTTAAGTTCAAGTGTCCCACATTCATGAGAAATTTGGCTCTTATACTCTTGCTCCACCTGACATTGGGGAAGAGAGAGGGAGGCAGGAGAGAAAGGGAGAGAGAAGAAGGACAAGAGATAGGACTTAAGAGAGAGGAACCAGTGTCATAGAAGAAAGAACATGTGACCAAATTACTCTATAGGGAGATGGGAGATAGGGGCACACTACCTACCTAACTAAATTTCCAAACCAAATGTGGTGTAATCGTCTATACTAGTGGTCGATTATACGAGAAGAGGATTTTGCGAGGAGGCACTGGATTTTTAATGTGATATGCAAAAAACAAGTACTGAACCTAACCATTTCACATTTACCAATGTTCTCTCTGCATGTGCTAATTTGGTAAATTTGGAACATGGCAAAGGAGTCTTGTTTTGTGATCACCTCCCACGAGGATTCACCGATTGTGAGAACACCACGCTTGTGGTTGCATATTCTAAGTCATCATCACTTCCAACAACATATCATCCAATAACACTAGTATAAAAAGTCTTCGGCTCTTGGCAGCGAAAAGGAACATAATTTATGTGCTCTCAATATCTTCTACGTACTTATAGCTCTCCTCCCAAACCAAAACCACTAGTGTTGTGTGTTCACTTTGCCCTAAATCTTGTGCAAACGTCCTGAGGTAAGGAACTCTTGCACCAAAGTATGGATCCTGCACTATGTGTCATATCCACTGAAGGAGAACATGTTCCAAACAATAGGTAAATTCTCACAACTATCCCTCTGTGGGATGTTGAGAACTCAAAAATTCCACATGCTCATTAATGAAATCTATAAATTGAGAACTTTCGTAGAAGACTTGAAGTCATACTGAACTTGGACCAAAAGGCTCAGGATCTGGGTAGCGCAAAGGAACATCTGCAATATGATTTGTACTATTCTCATCTAGATCATTTTGCATGGATATCTCTTGGAGTTTAAATGCATATTCTAGGTTCCATAAAACATCTCCTATGGAAGGCCTATCGAAGCTCATCTCTTCCAATAACTTTTCGGTAGTCTCCCTAAACATTTTCAGAGAACGAGAGTTGATGGTCCCAACAAGGTGAGGGTCAATGATTTTTTCAAGCTTGCCCTTTTTTTGCCAGTGCATTTCCCACTCTTCTATATTGAATTGTTCTCTGGGAAAAACAAGATTAAGATTTTCCATGGCACACAAGAACTCCAGTAACACTACTCCAAAAGAATACACATCAGATTTATCGGTCAGTTGCTGTCGTCTGAAGTATTCAAGATCAAGATACCCAAGGGCCAAAACTACCTTTGGATCCAGTCTTTGAATGTCCAAAGTCCTCCATATTTTCCCATGATCCTGTTATCATGGAGATCTTTGACATTTAGATAAGCGCATAGGATTCACGACAACGGAATTAGATTGCATTGACCATATATTGGAGCTTCATTGGTATCTCGCCAATCAAATAGTTTTCCAACAAGTCGAGGGAGTCTAAATTGGTGTAGTTTAAAATGAAAGGCAAGATTGTTCTGTCGAGGAAAAATCCCACGATGTTAATCTTGAAACCCTCTCATTGTTTCAAGTCATGCCTTCGAGCTCCGAGATGGTGATGTTGCAGGAGTTTTGATCTTGTCTCTAATCCACGGTCACACCTTCGAGCTCTAAAATGGTGGCATTGTACGGGTTTTTATCTTGTCTCTTGTCCACTGCGTGAGCTTGGGTACATAAACCCGACACCATGTCGGGTTAATGGAAATTATGAGTATTCGACGAATAAATCTCGATAGATAAATGGAATTATGGAGACATTGGCTATCATACATATTTGGTTTCCTCTATCAATGTACCAAAGTCGTCGGTCCTCCAAAAGGAGCCTTCTTCCCATTATTTCCTCCAAAATCAAGGTTCATTAGTGCTGCCATATATGCTAATAAACCCCTTTCACCATCTCCCCCATCAGGAAATCTGAGCTGTCAAACAAAAATGTGAAGGTCAAGCTCTCCATCATCGAGGGTTACATGGCATGTCTTGTAACTGTGCAAAGAATCGTCTTTTCAATACATTGCTAGATGGTGGTATGATGCAGATATCCTTAATGTTGCTCGCTCACCTTATTACAAAGCTATGTGAGACTCTATTATAGCTATAGGAAAGGGCTTCAAAGTCCCTACTATGCATGACTTGAGGGCAGCTCTTTTGCAAAAAGAGATTTACTACTTTGATTATTAATCAAATATAAAACCAATAATATTGTTTTATTTAAAGTTTAATTTGATATAATCATGTAAATTATGTATTAAATGAAATAAATATATTCATTGGTACAATTCTCATAGAAATTGACAAAACTAAACACATTTATCCATTATTACACAATAAACCATACTTAAATATTTTGAATTACATATTTATAATCATTAATAAAGGTTTATATATTATTTAAAAATTAAATAAAGTTCATACCTAAACAATTAACAAAAGTTCATAATACCATTAATTAAAAATTAACCAAGGTTCATATCAAACAATTAATAAAAGTTCATACACCATTAAAAAACTAATTAAGGTTCATAACTAAATTAACAAAGGTTCATACAATACTGCCTGATGGGGGTGAGGTTTGAGCAACACGTGGAAGGCGTCTCGCATGAGTAAATATAAGTGGAGCGAGGGTGAGGGACGGTACTCCTGGTCCCTTCACCATAACGCATGCATCAGGAGAGTTACTAGCTTCACGTTGGCAATTCGTGTGAAAAATAACTACGCATTGGAGTTCAGAGGTGGTGAAAGGATAAGGCGAGGGAAGATGAGGGAGCCCAACATTAGACTCATAAATATGGTTTGGTGTTGGTCCTACTAGTGGCCTCTGAAGAGGTGCGTAAACGTCACAGGAAGGTTTACAGAGGGAGTGGCTTGTGTGTGCTTGTCATGGGCATTTCCTGGTGCGGTGTGTTCCACTGGTCCCTGCTGCTCTGTTTCTTAGCCATTGACTGTGTCTGGGTTAAGGATAGGAAGTTGAAGGCCGGAAGTGAGCTCACTGGTTTCCGTTTTTCTTGGCTTTCGGTGAGCCTGTTTTTTCATAATAAGAGAGGAAGTTAGAATTTGCAGTCCATGAAACCTTGAGGGTGGTGATGGAAAACTAGTTTCTTTTCCAAATTTTGTGCCCTCCAGCGTGGGTGTGACAGTGTTTAGTGGATCGGTGCGTGGTCTCTATGTGAAGAATTTGGAGGCTGGTCACTACCCTGGGGGATGTTATGCTCAGGCATCGGCTACTTTGTCATCATTTATTGTTCAATTTCCTGTGTTGGTTTAGTGGGTGATGGTATTTGGTTTTTCTGGTGGTGGAAGTCTTTATCTGGCAGTGGGAGGTGTATCTGTGCTTCTGTGTGGTGGTGGGAGATGACGTTTGGCTCCTTCGTTGGCGGTGTTTGTTTTATATAGTGGGGGGTCTAGTCTCTAGATTCTGCACACGGTGGGGTTCCTTGACCTTAGCAAATTATGAAGCCCCCGGTGTGGTGCGAGTGTTCTCCCTCCCTTGTCGTCCATGGCCCTGTGGGGGTGGCAGACTCAGGAATAATCATGGCGGCTCCACGATAGGGTGGAAATACTGTGGGGCGTGCGCGACTCACTAGTGTGGGTGCACATGGGGGCTGTGGAGGAGTAAGCAGGGGGATAACAGAGGTGGGGGTTTGAGGGTTCAAAATCAAAGTCCTCAAGGCGAAGGAGGTCGTGGTGGCAAGGGAAATCGTGGGTTTGATTGATTTGAGGTAAATGCGGGGCAGGTTATCCAACATTGCTTCCCATAGAACTGTCGTGCACTTATCAACAGCCTGATTGAAAGAGTGGACACATTGAGAAATTATTTCGTGAGGAGCATGCAGAGCAGATGGAAACATTGGACCGAATGCACTTTTTACAATGCCAAGTCCGAGAGAGACTGGTAGTGGTTTGGCGAGGCCAATATCAACTCGCTGAGAAAGTAGAAAATTCTGGAGACTTGGTTGGCACACTTTGAAGGGCACGGTCAGTGTGACTTCTATCCTCCACCGCATCTAGGAACAACCCCGGACAGCCCTGCATCCATCACGTTGGATGACTAGTATGCTATTTGGTGTTCTTTAATTATGTTTTATATGTGTTTTGGTGCCTCTGGGCCAACCGTTTATGGACAATGTCCCTAGTCCCTCTTTTGTATTTTTTTCATTTGGTGCAAATTTTTGTCAACAAATCCAGTCGAGGTGACACCACCTGTTTTGTAACTGGCTATATGTACTCCCTTTTTCCTACATGAATATAACATTGACTTACACAAAAATAAAGGTTCATACATCATTAAAAAATTAATTAAGTTTCATACTTAAATTAATAAATTTCCATACCTATTTACTAGATAGGTCTATAAATAAATAATTTAGGTTTATCTATTTAGTAATTATCAAATGTAAATATGATGATTTAATACTAGATTTAAATGAACTCACATGTTTAACATAAGAAATGTTATATTTATCTATTTATTAAACGTAAATATGAATATTTAACCTTAGATTTAAAACAGCTCTCACTTTTAACATAAATCAATGAAGTTTAAAAATTAAACTTTATGGCCAAATATTAAATATAAATATTAATATTAATTTAGCTATCTAATTAATATAATTATAACCTTTACTAAAATTATAATGAAGTCATTAGTGCAAATTTGATAGATGATACATGCAATTATGTTAATTGTAGATGAATCCATCTACACTATTAAACTTTAGAGAAAAAAGGATATTCATAATTTTAACACTGTAAATTCAGAGACCCCTTTGTCTTTAAATTTTAACACTGCAAATGGATTCAGAGACACCTATAGTGAAACATAACACTTCGATACGAAAATTGCAATTTTCCATATATGGAGTGACACAATTAAAAATTACTGACATAAATGACTAATTCATATATTTGTTGTACTTGTTATTTGACCACATTTTTATTCATGGACTATAATATTCATTTACATTAATCATTATTAATTTTTTCACTTATTATCTAGTCATATATTTCAATCCTAGACTAAATTAGTCATTTAAGTTAGTCGCTTTTACTTTAGTCACTTATTATCTAGTCATATATTTTATCCATAGACTAAATTAGTCGTTTAAGTTAGTCGCTTTTAGTTTAGTCACTTATTATCTAGTCGTATATTTTATTGAAAGACTAAATTAGTCGTTTAAGTTAGTCGCTTTTAGTTTAGTCACTTATTATCTAGTCGTATATTTTATTCCAAGACTAAATTAGTCATTTAAGTTAGTCATTTTTAGGTCAGTCACATAAATTTTCTCAAATTTAGTAGTAATTCACTTGAAATAATTGCGGTGACTAACATTTTTAGTCACCTAGTCATTAATTTCATCATTTTTTACTAGTGCTACAAGAATGATAAGAGCAATGTTTGTCTTCTTATACTCTTTACAACAATTATTTAATTTTTCATTTAAGGTTTTCAATTCAGAAATATATAATTCTACTCTATAAAAATTAGTAGGATCTAGCTCATGAATCTTCTTTTCAAGGTAATAATCAGAAACATCATCAGATTTATCAAATAAAGAAGAAATAATTTCCCATACCTCAACCGAGCTATATTTTGCCTCAATTCTTACCTAAAGACTATTTGAAACCGTTTGACCAATGAGCCCTCTTGTTTTATCAATTTTTTCTTCCCATTTAATCAAGGCTTGAACATCTGTAGGTTTTTTGTGTTCACCATTAACCAACCTCCATAGATTCTTACTCCTGAGAACATCAATCATTTTCCTTTTCCATGCAAGATAGTTAGAGTGGATAAGTTCAAGAATAGAAGCTACTTCTGAAGTCATAACGATAGAAATTTTGACAATAAATATAAACCCAAATGCAAGAAATGACAAGAGAAAATTTGGATAGAAAATTGTAAATTTCTGCAGTTCGTTTGCCGTCACCAAAAAACCGGAAGAAACTACCAATATTAAATCAGCGATAAATTTTCTTCCGGGACTCCGTTTGAGCTTATTGTTTTTTTGAAATTGGGTAGCTTAGTGAGAGGAACCCAAATATCTACTCTTTTATGGGAAATTATGCATAAAAGGTAACATATCTGACAAAAATGGCAGGTGGAAAAACAAAAAACACTCAATAATGCTCCAAATGCTTATTATAACCAGTTTTTGAAAATGGCGCAACCACTCTGCATCCATCTATGTAACCGAAATTCTGATATGAACCCTCAGTCCGCCAATCTTCCGCCCTATAAAAAAAATTAAAATAAAATAAAATTTCGTAACTGCTGTAACATAATATTACAACCGAAAGATAGATATTCTTGAGGAGGATTAAAAAAACATATAGATCTTACAAAAAAACAATCAAGAACCCCTTGAAAATCCAAAAAACATATAGATCTTAAGAAAAAAAATCAAGAGCCCCTTGAAAAAAAATTTGCAAAAAAAAACTACACAACAAAGTTAGGGGTATGAGAAAAAAAATCTCAAATATGTAGAATCATGCCCAGATCTGAAGAGAAGCCTAATGGCTACTAGATAGAAAGAAAATCTACAAAAAAATGAGTGCCAAGATAATAAAAAATGAAGAATATGTTAGATCATAGTAACCATGGCTCTGATACCATGTAAGAATATTATATCTACTAAACTAGCTATCTATCTAAGAAACCAACAACATATAAATAAGAACAGAAAGAGAACAAGGAAAAAGAATACAACATATATACGTGGTTCACCCAATTGGGCCACGTCCACAGGAAGGTTGTCTTTTATTATATCCAGAAATCTCTTGCAATCTTACAAAGAGAGAAACTACATATAACTCGATCCAAATGATAGTATGAGCACAAGATGAGATGTGATCGTGATAAAAAAGGCTCCATTGACCCTATTATATACCCATAGATGTGGAGGAATTACTCTCACATATTGAATGTGGGATAATATAATTCACCAAAATAACACCTCTTTATATAATAAATGGGTAAAAGAGTATACTATGCCATAATTAATATGAGATATAATGTATTACTCTTTTACATAAGATTGCATTCAACTTCCGACATAATAAAAAGAGATTATTACCTTCCAAGGAATATAATATATTCCAACAAACATTGGGGTGATACACAATTATAACAGCTGGGGTGATATGAATTTGTTCTAATTACCACTTTATCAAGAACTTGGGTGATACACAACAATCATCTGATATGTAAAAGTGGGCAAGGCATTTTCTTCTAGGAAGCCAAATGTGTGTTAACGGAGATTCTAGTTGTGTACCTTCAAAAGCTTACATTGAAGAAGTGGTCAAAGAAATTAGTAATGGTGAATGAGGAGAGTTCCCAATCTATCTTGAATGAGTTGATGATGCAGTCATGGTTTGTTGTGTACATCATATGTGTCATCAGTGCCTACTAGCACGCTGGTGTAGCTCTTTGGGTTGTGGTTGTATTGCTTGTGCTAATTCTAGTTAATTTTTTTTGTATGGCTAGTTTAATTTTTTTGTAAATTATTGTTTATTATTACCTTTTTGTGCAAGTCAAGCTACAAGGGTGTCACAGTTAGCTAAATCAATTGAGTTATTTTTTTATTAAGTTAAAAATAGGGGCTTGCATGATTATATATTTTACAAGGATTATGTCATTATGTGTTGAACATTTTTTTAAAATCAATGTCTATTATACAATTTCTTTAAAGGGTGCTAGCTCAATGGAAGAGCACCTGCTATGCAGGAGGTTGGTGGTTCGATTCCATTGTACCCTAACATGAATTATTCAATGATATTGTAGATTTTTTTAATTAAATATTTTTATATTGATTTATTTTAATGGTGAGATATTTTTCTGGATTCATTGTTTTATATTGTCTCTAGAGAGACAATAGATAGGATTAAAGACATTGTCTCCATAAAGACAATATGTCTTTAATTCCAATTATTTTTTTTGGAGAGAAATAAATGAAATTGTATCATAAGAGACAATAATGTTTGTGTTATATGTTGTCTTTATAGAGACAATTTTTTAAACAATAATTTGAGATGCCCGCTTAAAAGCAATATTTAAGACAATACAAAAGTTTATTTTTGTCTCAAGTTAAGACAATTTACCCAAATATTGTCTTAAAATGCCCCTTTGTGTTGTAGTGCAACTATTTTCTCTGGAGAGACAAAAATTCTTACGTTATACATTGTCTTTATAGAGACAATATTTTAAGGCAATTTAATTTTAAGACAATTTAATTTAAGGTACCCGCTTAAAGAAAATATTTAAGACAATACACAAGTTTTATTTTGTCTCAAATTAAGACAATTTACCCAAAAGTTTTCTTAAATATTGTCTTAAAACCCCCCTTTATGTTTTAGTGTAAGAAAGTGGATCTATGACTCGGAAATGACACAACTACTACTCAAACATAGGGAACAACAAATTCTAGAATGACACCTCAAGACTCACGATGAAAACCTGTAAATCACATGACACATGACATGGAAACATTACTTCCAACATGTAATATTCCCTTTCTTGATCTGGTCAAAATGGAAGAAATCTGTTGACCGTGGTATTTTCCCATAGTATTAGCCCATGGTATTTACCTTCGGTTTTCGAGGGAAAGTAGTAAAATAAGGTTCTAAAGAGTCGATCAAGCATTTAAAAGGGGACAAAAGCTAGGCATTTGGGCATTCGGGTTTATCTATCTTATTGTGTTTTAGTTGGGAACTTGGCGTGGCCAGTTCTAGCATTGATCCCGGGACGAAAACCTCGTGGTGAATTTGTCTAGTGGATCCATCCAGGGTCCACGATTGAGCTTCAGTGTCTTAGATCAATATTTCTTTTATGTTTTAATGAGCAGCGATGCATGCCATTTGCAGAAGATCTAGTCTTATGATATGGCCATGTATTTTGTTTTCAGATAATAATATAAATAAAGTGTTGCAGTTCCAGATCTCGTTGTGTTCGATGTTTTTATCGCAATTATTTTTAGTTGGAACAACTACATGTGCTAGATTTGTTGAAAATTTCTCTCTTCGGGATATTACAGTGGTATCAGAGTTGTGCATCATGCCAGCCTGAGGGTTTATTATAGATCAACTATAAGGAAGATCATGTTCCAAGGGTTGAAGAGAAACTAGTTTTCGATGATTTTACCCTAGCTAGAATCTTAGAATCTCGGCAATTTCGGTGGCTCTATGTAGCCACCCTAATTAACTCATTATTATTTTTTGGAGTTCATTTTTCTGCAAGAACAGAGTCCTGGCACTGTAAAATCGATGAAATGAATCAAATATGGAACTAAAACAATTTCCCTAGTTGTTAGTTGTGTTGTCTGAGGAAGGGCGTTGTCATACCCAGGCCCTACATTGCCACTAGTTGTTTTGGCACTGGAAAACAGATCGCAGAAGTTGGACCTGGTCACTGTTTGCGTATGGACCGAGGTTATGCTTGAACTTTTCCATGCAATTTTCTCATGGGATTCCTCAGGGAAGAATTGTAGCAGTGCCTGCAAGTCACGAACCTATGCATAGCTAGGAGCAGGCTGCGCATTTCCATAGGATGCCACTCTCTCAACAAATGGTTGAAACTTGTTCTAAAAGAGGGTCATTTGATCTATGTCCTGAAGCCGCAACAAACCCTCTCTTAGAAGCGAAGACCCAGGGTTACGCTGATATACGTAGCACAGGGAATGATACAGTGAAGCATAAGGAGTTTAACATTAGTGGAGTGCAGGGAGTTGACCAGTATGGTCAAACATATTAAATTAATAAAAGTGGCATGTTTGTACTGATGAATCAACTGTGTGGGTCTTAAATTATTAATGTGTCATTTTGGATATCGTCGAAGATATTTTTTTTGCTTATGTCTGTTTTATTCAGAACGAAGCTCAAATTGGCCATTATCTACAATTGACTTTTCTTTTGGTGATGATTCAGAGAAAATCTCGTTTGGGCACACAGAATATAAAAAAAACTAGAGGATGGATTTAAAAGTTGTAGTCGCTGCCACAAGCGAGATGCTATGGTGTGGATTCATCGTGGAGAAGGGCGCATATTCAATCCAGGGAACAAGACAAGATCTGGCACAAAGCAGAAAGCGTGGGCGAGCCATCAGGCTGAACACAAGGGTCATAAATCTCTGGTGTGAAATGCATAGATTCGAAACCTCTTATTTCACGCAGCTAAGGGTAATGGAGGTTCTGTTGATTGCAGCCAAATAGTGGATGGATCTAACACCTCCCTACCACTGCCATTGAGCTTAATAAACTATCAGCCAATCTCTGAGAATTGATCCCAGAGCATAGTTGATCCACCCTTCACGAAATTCAACTGATTTATAATGTGTGTAGAAATTGTACAATATGCATGTATATTACTAGATTCTCCCGATCTAAAAATTTAATCCTTATGTTAAATACATAATCCTTCTACTTAATTATTTGTGGAAATTAAATTGCCAATTGCAAACACATGAAGAAAAAATCAATCGCACATAATAAGATGTTTTTACTGGGAAATCTCAAATCTAAAAACCCCAACTATCATATATTATGTATATCAATGGAACATGTAACAATATCATACAAAGCCCAGCTCATAGAGCTCTCAGTACAATATACAATCATCACACACTGTCTTGCAGAAATTTGCACCTCCATGCACTAATTTCTTGCCTCCTGATAGCCTGCCTCCACTGCACAATCCCTGCTCAAGAAGAACCTCGAATGAATTCGACCTTACCTTGCCTTGACTGCGCAATACTCATATGCATATCCAATGTGTGTGTGGATGCATTGAATGCCCCACTATAGTCACAACTGATAGTCAATCACACCCTTTCACCTATCTCTCCACTGGGTCTCCACTGGATCTGACATGCAAGTAGTTAACTGTTGTATTTCTTCAGTTTCATGTGAGACATTGCTTATGAATTAATTAAATAATTAATTCACTCATCTCTCACTAGTGTATGTTCGGTTACAACTCGCCACAATTAGTTATAACGAAGTCCTCCATGCATGAGTCACCAACCAACCTAGGAATTGTGTAATTCCTTCAACCCACTGATGTGCCACATCTATTCATTGAAATCAAGTGCTCCAAGAAAATAAGTTATTATTTATTTTCTGATTATTTTAAAGGGCTAATAATAATCAACATGCATTCTCTTTTTAGATATGCAATCTATAAATAGACTTTTCCCATATCTCTAAAAATAGAAATTCATCCAAAGATAGAATTTGTCTCAACCATCTAGAATCAACCTCCTGCTAATTTTAGAATATGCTCACCATTCTAAAAAGAGAAATACACCTAAAAATAGTCTGTGTGGGCCCCACCTAGTTTAGGTGATTATTTTTCACTAGGATCAAGGATGATGTTTCCGGATGCTACTTTCACTATTTATTTTTGCAATCTTCAACACTCCCTCTCAACAAGAAAGGAATGTCTCTGCATGTGACATTCAACTCCATGCATTTTCCCTGCAACCTTTGCAATTTCCCTGCAACTCCATGCATCCGCCCTGCAACTCTTGCATGCAACACTTCCGAAACTAAAAGGCCTCCAAACAACTAAATCAATATAATGCATCTGCCTTCAAAGTCTTCTAACTTCTGCTTAGCTACTGCACATGTCTTCAGGAACCACTGTGATGTTGAACTCTGCATCCATGCACTCTACACTTGCTGTCAACTCTGATATGCGCTCCAATATCTGACACTGTCACTTTGGTCTGACTACATCAATCCAACTGATCATGCTACTGTTGCTCTGTGGGTGCCTCGTAGCCAGGTTCAATTCATGAGATCCACACCATCTCAATGAATCCTACCCATAAATCTCTTCTTGGGATTACTCATACATGTCGCCCCACCTCTCACCTAGTGGTATAGCTGCATGCACTCCCTTTGCCCATCTGGCTCAAAATTTCTCTGCATGAGTGGTTGCTCCCACTCCATGATCCTCATCTTGTGGCTGCTCCACATCCTGAGGTTCACTCTTACCTGCATGCAAATCCTGCTCCCTCTCAAGCGTCAATTGCATGAATTTCTCACACTTCCCAATAGTAGGAAGCTCTTTATAAATCCCATCTACATCAAGTCTGTAGAGATTATTAACTCGAATCCCAACCTTCTTGGCTTTCCCTATTTCTTTGTGTCGCAGGAAAAATTTGTGTCGCAGGATTTCCTTATGTCGCAAGATTTATTTGTGTCACAGGAAAACTTTTCTTCACTAAAGACAACATCATAGCCTCTATCCTCTAACATTGCGACTGAGATTAAATTCTTCTTTAAACCTGGAACATGCACAACATCTTTTAAAAGAAGGATTTTACTTGACGGCCTCTGAAAGGTAATGGTACCAATGCCGGTCACACTGTATCATCCATCGTCGCCCAACTCAACATGCATCTGGAGATCTTTCTCCACCAAGTCACTAAAAATTTTCACATCTCCCGTCGTGTGAAAGGAAGCACCGCTATCAAAGTACCACCCCGATCCCAGTGCACTAGACACCATGCATGAGATCAATGAGAAGTCAAGCTCAAATTGCGGAGAAAGAGCCTCACTAGCTGCATCTACAGCAGCCATCTTGTTCTTCTTCTTATGTGGACAATTTGTGGCAATATGTTCAAACTCGTGATAGTGAAAACTCTTCACTTTGGACATGTTGTGCTCCTTGCCATCTTCATCGACCTCAGATATAGAATGGAATTTCTTCCCCTTCTTCTTCTTCACCTTGGAATCCAAAGCACAATCCTCTTCACTATCATTCTTTGATGAATATCCATCCCTGGTGTTCCGCCTTATCTCCTCCGTCACTAGATCCGACTATCTCCTCCTGCACTAGATCTGGCTAAAGTCGCTCCCAATCCAGTAGTTTTTCTCGTCCATTGACAGAGTCTTCATAACTATGCCAACTCTTCGGAAGTCCAAGGAGAGCCAAGCTCACTAAATCATCATCAGTAACACTTACTCCTACACTCCCAAGCTCATCCCTGCATTGGACAAACTTCGTCAAGTATATCGGAATAGTGTCATTCTTCTCCATCTTGATTTTTCTGAGTTTATCCTTCAGCGCCAATTTCTTATGGTCGTTGTTGCTTTGGAAAAGATTTGTCAAAGTCTTCCACATAACATATGGAGTGGCTTTCCTATGAAGGCTTGACACGATATGGTCTTTCACACCTTCCAATAGAATCCTCCTCACCCTTGCTACTTTCTTTTGCCATGCATAAAGTACTGTAGCATCCGTTGAAGTGGGCTTAGGAACATCTCTGTCGATGAATTCCTTCAAGCATTTATCTTCAAGCACCGCCTCCATCCTATTTTTCCATGCAATGTAGTTCGAGCTTCCCTCGAGGGAAAAATCCAACCGCAAACCATTGAAATCCATTTCGATGTTTACTCAACTATCGCACCAAGAAATTCTTGTAGCAATTTCGAATTGTTTCCACCAACAAAACTCAACACTGCTTCACTATTGCAATCTCTTCAGCTTCGATACCATGTAGAAATTATACAATATGCATGTATATTATTGGATTCTCCTGATCTAAAAATTTAATCCTTATGTTAAATACAGAATCCTTCTACTTAATTCTTTGCAGAAATTAAATTTCCAATTTCAAACACATGAAGAAAAAATCAATCACACATAACAAGATGTTTTTACCGAGAAAGCTTAAAGCTAAAAACCCCAACTATCTCCCGAATGCGGGTGTTTAATGATGGTACCATGGAGGCGGGCTCTTGGGTTGGCAAGTGGCATAGCCACATAGCCACCCACAGGCCCCAACGGCGAGCATTAAATTGCTCTAGCCGCTCTCACACTTACCATTCAATTCTGTACAGAAGTCGAGGTTTCCGCCATCTCTTCAAAATGGAGACCCAGCACCATCTTCCTCCTCCGCTTGGTTATGCTTCTCGTCTGTCTGGTTTCTTGCCTCCCTTGCCTCAACCTCTGGGAAGCTACTGTCCCCTTGGAGTCAGGGAGCTGAGCTCCCGCACACCAACAGGGAGATGTTGTAGCCTTCTCTGTTGTATAGAGATTCTCCCTGGCCACCACTTCACGCAGAGCATCCTTTGTCAATTGAATTTCTCCCTAGCGAATTGCTTCACCCCCACCTCTGTGCCTTCGACCCTATGGCGCCACCACCTTGCTTCCTCTTTGGCTCAGAGTACTCACCACCCTCACTGCGCCACCATGCCTCGTCTCCGGCACCATATGCATCTCATGCGTGGCAGCAACAGAGGGCGAGCTGCTCACTCGCCTCCCTCTTCCCATTCCAACACCTCGTCCTCCTCCTTGGAGCACTTCCATGGCCGTTATCCTGCTACCCACAGTGGGCGTGGATGCTTTGCTGGTCAATCTCGTTCTTTTGCTCAGCCCTCTTATGTTGCAACAAATCCTCCGCCTCTGCCCCGTATGAACTCCATAGCCTCTCCACAATCCTCCCACTCAACTCAATTCCACTTCCACTGCTCCTTGGACCGCCCCCGTGTCATAGCCACCATTACCATTTCCTTCAAGGAGGAATCCACCAAGGTTACTGGCTTCCGCCAGCCCAAAATGTAGGAACGCTCCTGTCGTGACGCCTCCTCTGCAGACGTTAAGGGTGACCCTGGTTCTAGCTGCCACAGTAAGCGCTCCAACAGCAGCAGCAGCTCTGGTAGCAGCAGGGATGATGGGAAGCATGGAAAACAAACTCCGGGCAAAGCTAGCGAGACCAAGGAGCCCCAGCATGCAGCAGATGCCACCCAGGACATGCAGGCCAACGACACCGACGATTACAGGTGTCTCATTGTAGAAGAGACTCCTCCTACTCCTCATGACACCTAGGCTCTCAGGTTATTTCTATTTTATCGTTTTTGGTCTCAAGGTCCTTGGTCACAAGGTTTTGTTAATTTCTGGTATCAATGTATGGCACAATATGCAAACAATTATCAGTTTTATTTGTACAACGTTGGTTTCCTCTCACAAGGCAGCGAAACAAACTTTTATTGGACTGGTTTCCCCTGTGCGGGCAGTCCCATTTTTGCTATTTTGTGCGAATTATGCCTTTGAATTGGGCTAGATCTACAGAGGCTTGTGCCTCCATGTACATTATGTTACACTAATAGAAAATAGTCTTATTTAGATTAAATTACCAAAAAAAAAAAAAAAAAAAAAAAAAAAAAAAAAACCCAACTATCATATATTATGTATATCAATGGAACATGTAACAATCTCATACAAATCTCAGCTCATAGAGCTCTCAATACAATACACAATCATCACACACTATCTTGCAGAAATTTGCACCTCCATGCACCAATTTCTTGCCTCCTGACAGCTTGCCTCCACTGCGAAATCCCTGCTTAAGGAGAACCCTGAATTAATTCGATCTTACCTTGCCTTAACTGTGCAATACTCATAGGCATCTCCAATGTGTGTGTGGATGCATTGAATGCTCCACTATAGTCACAACTGATAGTCAATCACACCCTTTCACCTATCTCTCCATTGGGTCTCCACTGGATCTGACATGCAAGTAGTTAAATGTTGTATTTCTTCAGTTGCATGTGAGATACTACTTGTGAATTAATTAAATAATTAATTCACTCATCTCTCACTAGTGTATGTTTAGTTACAACTAGCACAACTGATTTTAACTCACTGAATTGAGTTAAACTAAATAACAACTCACATAACTACTCTTCCAACTCTGTTACAACTCGCCACAATCAGTTATAACGAAGTCCTCCATACATGAGTCACCAACCAACCTAGGAATTGCGTAATTCCTTCAGCCCACTAATGTGCCACATATGTTCACTAAAATCAAGTGTTCCAAGAGAATAAGTTATTATTTATTGTCTTATTATTATTAAGGGCTAATAATAATCGACATGCATTCTATTTTTAGATATGCAATCTATAAATAGACTTTGCCCATATCTCTAAAAATAGAAATTCATCCAAAGATAGAATTTTTATCAACGATCTAGAATCAACCTCCTGCTAATTTTAAAATATTCTCACCATTCTAAAAATAGACATACACCTAAAAATAGCTTGTGTGGACCCCACCTAGTTTAGGTGATTATTTTTCACTAGGATCAAGGATGATGTTTCCATATGCTACTTTCACTGTTTCTTGTTGCAATCTTCAACAATGTGTTGGGCCGTTGCATTAATAAAGAGACTAGAATTCTGGTTTCATTGTTTTAGTATTCCACTGAGCATTGGAGGGAGATCGAGTCCCATCAATTGGTGAGGGCCGCCACCTCCCATTGTCCACAACCGCAACACAGTGAGGAAGGAAATTGGTCGAAGAGTGTGTTTGTAGCGTAAGGAGGACAGGAGATTGGGCCACCTCCGATTGACCACAACCACAACACCGTGAGGGAATTATCGACCAGCATAGTGTCAACTCGACAAGGCCAGCATTAGCCAACTGCAGAACCACCAGGACAAGAATTGCAGGTTTACTAAGTAGAATACAGGCTCAGTCTTCCTGTGGCATCTACGCAATATCGGAGGGCGTAGATCTGCCTGCAGCATACAGGAGGGCATTCACCGTGAAATCATAGCGTCGAAGCCGCAATGGAAGCAACACCATCTCAATGAACAGGAGAGGCCCTTGGCAAAGGACGCACAGCTCCAACCTCCAATCCCTACAACATTATTCTGAAACCCCACCATAGCGATGATCCCCGAGGTTATAAATCAATGCTTGTTGTATAGTTGACCCAGTTACATTGTTGGTCAACTGTGTCTGTAGTAATAAGTGGGAAAATTTGATTTTTGTATGGGGTGTATTGGGATCATGAAAGATGGCTAAGCCATGTTATATTTTGAAATTTCTGAACGTTGAGCATTCATAAGGGGTTTGTGAAATTTTTGGAGTTTGTAAATTGAAAAGGGGTGAACATTATTTAGACCCATTTATTTTAATATTTATAAGGGCCAAGAACAAGTTAATCTGCATTCCTTTGGAAAAGGGCCCAAAGATAGAATTTTTATAAAAAAAGAGAAATATTTTAGCCTAATTATTTATGGCTAGGTAATTTCTTGGTTTCAGGTAAATTAGAATAAAAGAGGAAGGAGGCTTTAATGAGAATATTGAGAAGATGGATTGTCTTGACGTAATTTTAGAAAATAACCAGAAAATCCTTGATGAACTCATGAGGATATATGGTCCTTTAAGCAGTCATACCTCCATAGACCAAAATGATAGTCAAAGCAGGAGACCATTCTAAAAAAGGGTCAATGTCATTTTGCAGCAAAAATAACCATGGGAGTTGAAGGAAGGAAAAAGAAAAGGAGCTAAGCTCTTTGCTCTTGGCTTTGAATTGCAACAAACAAAATCAGTCATAGACCCTCATAAGTTGGAGGAATTAGACACATGTTTGTCTAAGGTGGGACAACTAGAATGGAAGAAACTCAGCTAGGCTCTCAAGCCATCCATGCTTGCATTAATACAACCCAAACTTCGAGAACGTCATGATGAAGAAGTCAGGGTCACATTTGCTTCTTGTCTCAGCAGGGTCATAGCTCTAACATCACCATTACTGCCCTACAATAATGATCTCATGACAAATATACTACAACTGATAGTAGAAGCCCTTCAGGGGTTGAATAATGTCATGATTCCTGCCTTTCAGAAGCAGAGTATAATATTATAACTCATGGCATAGTTTAGCTTTGGCACATTCATGTTGAATCTGGAATGCGACGAGTTGAACTTTCAGTTGCTCCAATACTTTTACACCAGTATTACATCGGCTCACTCAGACCATGTCAAAGCATGCATGTAAAATATTGTGTCTATGTTCCTAAAAGGAAATGCTGACATCTGCAAGATACTAGGATCCAAACTATTGACCATTTGGAGGAAGGAACCAAAGGTATCATCAACTTCCTATGATCTAGTCAAGAATTTGGTCAAGAAAAAATAAAATTGCTTAGAAAGGTGTTGACTAGGAATGAGTTGAGAAGGATTGATTAAAGTTGTAGAAAGAATGAAATAAGGAGGAGAGGACTATGTTTTATCTGCAAGGGACCTTGGGCCCTTAACCATTCATGTCCAGGTAATAGGAAGGATGCAACAAAGACAGAACAAGAGGAGATTCCTTTAGATCATTGTGAGCAGCAGCGTGAAATTATTCAGGGAGGCTTGCAGGATGAAAAGCATTTGGAAGTGCATGAGGAAATTCTACCTAATGGTATTGATGCGGTAGACTCCTATGCAACTAGGTCCATATATCCCTAGGGGAATTTCCATAAATAATATGAACAATCAAGTACAGATAATAGTCCCCCAAGGCATCTATGTTCGACAATTGAAGAGGATGAATGACATATTGTCTTCACAGATGAAGGAGAGCAGGGAGATTTGAGTGAGGACCCAACCATAGTGAACCAGCATGATTGATCCAGGAGGATCTTATAGGACAGGTGCCTTAAAATTGCTTCAAATTCAAAGTGGTCGGATGGCTCTCGAACTAGATTCAGACTAAAGTTCTTGTCGCCCTAATTCCAACTGTGCGAATGGACCTCCAATCCGAGCGAGTATGGAGAAGTTAGAGCGAGTCGAATTTTTGGTCAAATTTGGGCAATGGGCCAGTTTTAAGTGTCCCACAAATTTACCGTCAACTGGCAGGGAACCCAGCTCCTGAAAATGGGAGAAGTTGTGGCCTTGTTACTTTGCCCAATAACCTTTATTTTCATTAAAATGAAAAATGACCATTATATTTAAAAAATAAAAAATAAAAATATATATAAAAAAGGGGGGTGGCGGGCCACCACCCTCGCCACCCCACAACATGTCATATTATAATCAAATATTAAAAAAAATCTGTTGGGGGACGAGTTGTCAACCCCACCACCCCCGTCGGAGCCACTATACAACGTATATCTATATACATTAAAAAGTAACAAGGGTCGGGTCGGGGCCGCGTGGAGCGGACCCCGCCCACCCAAACATATCCACACTGTATGGTTATATATCTTGTTACCGGAGGAAAGGGAGTAGGGGACCGACGGGGGTTGACCTCGCCTGACCCACGTGGTCAACCCTGGTCCCAAATCAATACAAAAAATATTTCAAACCATAAATATGTCGACATATAACATTCTGTCGGAGTTTATACAAACCGTGCCCCAAAAATATATGATGTGTCCACAACAATATAAAATGGGAGGGGTGGGATTTCATCCCACGACCCCTCCTCAAAAAATTGCTAAGATTAACCAATACGCCAACCACCTCGGCTTTGGTAAGTCTGCCGAGTTTTTTATATAAAAACTCAACATTTTTCACAGTACAGGAAGATCAAGTACATGTGGGCACGCAGTTTGAGGTGGTGGAACCCCGAGAAATTCAAGGAGGCAGTGGAACCATTATTTGAGCCACATTTTCAGAGGGCCCACAATTGTCTAGTGTCCAAATTGAGCAAATTTTATATCGATTCTACACCTCTCATCAACAGGAATCTGATCGTGTTGTCCGTTTCTACAACAGAGGTCTCCATGTTTCAGGAATTCAGATTGGAGGTATAAGGGTGCTTGATGTAATTTTTCTTGTACTTCTTCTTCTTCTCGTCACTTAATGAATGAAGGCTTCCCCATTGTTGAGCAGGGCCCAGAGACGTAATCTGAATTGGACGAACTCCGTAATCAATTTTTGGTGTCTTGGTCTCATGCGTGTCATGGTATCTTTGTTCTTCATTTTATTTGTTTATGATTCATGGTTTTAAATGCTCTGTTATATGTAATTATTTATTGTATCTATAAGCAAAAGATCTTGGATCAAGTGGTATCAGAGCAGGTCTTTGTTGATGCGAATTGCTTGAGTATATGCTAACCAGAAACAAGTTGCAAAGAGGCGAAGGAAAGCTTAAGTCTTTTGATCCCGAAGCAGGACGTGCGCAATGAAGAAGAAACATGGCAGATGAGGAAGCTCATTAGGAAGAAGAGCGGAATTACCGCAAGGCATTCTACAACATGGCAGAGAAATTAGACAAATTGTTTGCAGAGTATGAGAAGACCATCAAGCCCGAAAAGAAAAATGCAGATGGTCACAGATCAGTAAACCATGGAGATGGTGGAGAAGTGCCCCCTCCCTCTCCATCTTCTAGTGATTGTTCCTCTTCTTCTTCTCATCATTCTCGTAGACGTCAAAGGCATACATCTAAGAAACCTTTCCTTAAAATATATGTAAAGTTTGACTTGCCTATGTATACAGGAGAATGTAATGCGGAAAAGCTCAACAATTGGATTAGACAGATTGAGGTCTACTACTAAATTCAACAGATCAAGAAAGACGAGGCAAAGATACAGTTGGCATCCCTTCGACTGAGTGGCACCGCTCTCGTTTGGTGGGAGAGAAAATTGCAAGGCAGCAACAATCTGGGTCACCTTCTCTCCTCATGGTCAAATTTTATTTCTACACTGAAAACTCAATTCTACCCATTGGGTTATAAGCAAAAAGATTTAATGGAATGGAAACACCTAAAGCAAGGGAAAGGCCAAAATGTGAAAAACTTCACTGAAGAATTTAGGAAACAAGCATTGAACTTAGACATTCCCTTAGATTCATGAGAGATTGTAACTAAATATATCGGTTCTTTACATGGTTACATAGGACATTCATTATTATTGTTTGAGCCTGCTACTATCGACGAGGCCAGTGTGAAGGCCATGCATCTTGAAAAAAAGGAGACATATGAACAAAATGACCACCCAAAAAGAGTCGCAACAACAAAGAGAAGAGGAGCAAAGAACTCTCGCACCCATTGTGAGAAAGAAGGACACGACCAAGACAGTTGCTAGAAACTGCACCCTGAGTTGAGACCTAAGAGGGATGACAGGAAGGAGAGGCAGAAGAGAGTTGCCACCATGCAGCAAGATCAAAAGTCTGAATCAGAGGAAGATGAGAATGTCACAACTACGGGAGTTGCACGAGGTAGACCAACTGAATTTGGATCGGATTTTGGTGATGAAAGGAGGATTGCAGCTCTTGGAATGGTAGCAGATGGACCCATCGATTTGGGTTCAGATTCGGGCAATGAAACAGAAATTTCAACACATAGTGTACCAAAGATGAAAAGGTCGGCCAATGCAGCATGGTCCTAGAAACTTAAGGAGATCAATCAAAGCATTCAAGCAGAGTATACTAAGCTAAGGAGACTCCTACAGGAAGAAAAAAAGGAGAAGCAAAGGTTGCTATGCCAGTTGCAAGCTAAGGACAAGGCCTTGGGGAAGCTGCAGCATAACCCCCTTGAGGTAAAAAATGTTTCTTCGATTTCACATACTTTTTATGATGATGATTTTGCTGCTTTTAAAAAACATACTACAGCTATCGGGTCCAAACTGTTGAAGAAGATGGCGTATCAAGGAAAGGGCCTCGACCTTAATGACCAAGGAATCATAAACCCTATCAAAGTAGAAGAATTACCCTGTCATGCAGGACTTGGGTACGTCAGGAAGGAAGTTGGGGAACGCTCCAAGACAACCAGCAGCCCACCAATGACAGATGATGAGAGTGCCTCGTCACACCCTAGCGACAGTGAGGGATCCATGGGCACTTATCAGAGGCACATTGGGAGGAAGCGTTCCAAGACAATCCAGAAAGTTCAAAGGAGAAAGAATCATTGTAGTTATTGCAACGAGGTGGGACACCAACAAGCCACGTGTCAGATGATCCCAGCTCAGCAAGCATTGATAGAGGAACTGACAGGTGAAAATGTTCAAAAAATGAATCCACCAAATTCATGGTGGTCTGCTTTATTAAGTAAAAAAATGTTTTTTTTTGAGGTATTATCTAGTTATGGCCATAGTTTGTAAATCATGTGTTGCGAATAAATGTAAAAGTGATGATGTGTGTTCCATCACTTCAAAATGAAACAATGATATTTTTGGCCTTTTGAGTAGATGAAGTATTGAGTTTTTATTATGTAATCCTTGACCAATGAGTGTGTGCTATAAACTCTTGGCAAGTGAGGGGTTGTTTGAGTCATGTGTAGTAACTTGCAAAAGATGTACCAGGTTTGTGTGCAAGTTATTGAAAGTACGGTTTGGCGAAGACACAAGCAGTATGTTGAATGTGTTAATGATTTTGGTGGTCCAAAATCTCCTCAGTGGGGAGGATTGATCCGGAGGGTCTCAGAGGACAGGTGGCTTAAAATTGCTCAAAATTCAAAGTCGTTTGATGGCTCTCGAACCAGGTTTAGATTGAAGTTCTTGTCGTCCTAATTCCAATGGTGTGAACGGATCTTCAATCTGAGCCCGTATGGAGAAGTTAGAGCAAGCCAAATTTTTGGTCAAAGTTGGGCAGTGGACCAAGTTTAAGTGTCCCACAAATTTACCGTCAACCGGAAGGGAACCCAGCTCCCGAAAATGGAAGAAATTGTGACCTCATTAATTTTCCCAATAACCCTTATTTTCATTAAAATGGAATATATATATATATATATATATATATATATATATATATATATATATATATATATATATAAAGGGGGGTGGCTGTGTAGGTTTTAACCCTGTACAAAAATTATTTGCAAACGAATCTTAAAAACAGAAAATAAACAGTAGTAAGAGCATAAAACATAAAACAGATAAACACAGAGATTTTCCCCTAGATCCCAAATCGGGACGACCAACTTGATTTTTCATTATAAACCTTTTAGTGTTACAACACATATATATACATGCCGAAGCATACATAAACACTAATCTATTAACCCTGGATTAGAACATAACTATAGTTCCCTTGACTGAATCTACAAAATACCAGGGGCCGAAAACCATCGTACCCCAAAACCATGTGCAAACCCATGCACAAAAGCATGGGCGGATCCGCCCACCAGAAAATAAGGACCAAAAAATTAGTCGTGGAAAGAATATAACACAAACCCAACATTCTCCCACTTGTTGTTTTCTTTCCGCAGGGGGGCACAAGAGAGCTGAGTCATTAGCCGAGCTTTGCAACACCCATTGTTTCTCCACACCAAGAGAACTTCTGAGTGCTCACAAACTTTGTCAATGCATCTGCATGATTCTTCAAAGTGTCCACCTTTACCAACAACACACTTTTAGCTTCAACCATATCTCTCACAAAGTGATATTGAACATCAATGTGCTTTGTCTTTGAATGATAAGCAGGGTTCTTAGCCAAGAAAATTGCACTTTGGCTATCACAATCTATCCTTATAGATTGCGCAACTCCCATCCTTGAACACAATCTACTGTAGGTGCTTCCTTGCTTGCATGAGTGGTTGCTATGTATTCGACCTACGTAGTTAGGAAAGAGCCACTACGGTGTCTTTTACCATCCCAATGATTGCACCTCCAAATAGGCTAAACACATACCCACTTGTAGATCTTCTTTGGTCAGGATCTCCAGCCCAGTCTGCATCAGCAAAACCACGTGTCCAACACTCTTTCCAATCACAGTCTTTCTTCTTTGGTAACACAAGCCATAATCACTAGTGCCCGTAAATATCTGAAAAAACAAGCTTCACTATTGTCCAATTACTCCTTCCACAGGGTTTGACATAATACTTACTAATACTCCCACTGCATGTGCAATGTCTGGTCTAGTACAGACCATTGCATACATTAGGCTACCCACTGCACTTGCATATGGAACACGAGACATATCCTCCTCTTCTTCTTGTGTCTTGGGACATTGTTCAGCAGACAGATTTTTACCTATAGGAATCGAAACATTCATCGGTTTACTATCCTGCATATTGGACCTCTGCAATATAGTCTCGACATACTTCCTCTGGTTTAACTAGAGCTTCCTCTTTGCCCGATCTCTCTTAATTTCCATGCCCAAAATATAGTTTATAGCACCAAGATCTTTCATGTCGAATTTGGAGAACAATTGGGTCTTCAAATCTTGGATAATTTCTTTGTCATTTCCAATCAACAACATATCATCCACATACAAGACCAAATAAATAACATGATCACCAATTAATTTAAAATAAACACAGTGATCCTCCTTGCTTCTGGTGAAGCGAAATCCCCGTATGTAGATATCAAATTTTTGATACCACATCCTTGGTGATTGTTTTAACCAATACAGAGACTTCTTTAACCTGCATACTAGCTCTTTCTTCCCCTTCACCATAAAGCCTTCAGGTTGTTTCATGTAGATCTCCTCTTCCAGATCCCCGTGAAGAAATGTTGTCTTCACATCCATCTGTTCTACCTCAAAATCAAATGCAGCAGCAACAAATAAAAGTAATCTAATAGAAGTAACTTTGGCAACAGAAGAAAAAATATCACCAAAATCAATTCCCGGCACCCGGGAATAACCTTTTGCTACTAACTGAGCTTTGTATTTCTCCACCTTGCCTTCTACATTCATATTCTTCTTAAACACCCATTTGCTCCCGATGGGCTTCCTTCTAGCCGGCAACTCCACCAGATCCCATGCCTCATTTTTATGCAAGGATGCCATTTCATCAACCATGGCCTCCTTCCAGAGTTTTCCATCCTCTGAATCTACTGTCTCCCTGACAGTTCTGGGATCATCATCAGTTATAGTTAAAGAAAAATTTGAATAGAAAGCAGATGGACTATACCTTTCTAGTTGTCTTCTTTCCCGAGTTGATCTTCTCACAGCTAGAGTTTGTGGCTCTTCCTCTTCTGAGTCTTCTTCTGTTGTAAAATCTGATTCATCCTCCTTTAGCTCAAACTTTATCTTCTCAGGTTCCTTTGGTAGGACTTCATGTTTAACATCATCTTTCACCTCTCTAAACACCACATCTCGGCTGTACACAACCTTCCTTGTTTCTGGGTTCCAAAGCTTGTAACCCTTTAAACCATCATTATACCCAATAAAGATGCACCTTTCAGATTTATTATCCAACTTGGTCCTTTTCTCCCTTGGAACATGTACATATGCATCACATCCAAATACCCTCAGATGTGAAAGAGAGGGTTTCTTACCAGTCCATACCTCATGTGGAGTCTTATCCTCCAACGCTGATGAAGGTGATATGTTAACCAAGTAACATGCAGTCTCCACTGCCTCTGCCCAGAATTCTTGTCCTAACCCGGTACCACTGAGCATGCTTCTTGCCTTTTCCATCAGTGTTATGTTCATTCTTTCTGCAACTCCATTTTGCTGAGGTGTGTATGGAGTAGTCTTCTGCCGTGCTATACCACACTTCTTACAGAACTCTTCAAATTCCTTCTTGCAGAACTCCCCACCACTATCTGTCCTCAGCGCCTTTATCTTCTTCTCTGTCTGGTTTTCCACCAGAGCCTTAAATTCTTTAAATCTGTCAAAGACTTCAGATTTCTTCCTCAAGAAATATATCCATGTATTCCTTGAGAAGTCATCTATGAATGAAATATAGTACACAGACTTTCCCAGTGATGGAACTGACACAGGTCCAAACACATCACTGTGCACAAGTTCTAATATCTTGTTCGCCCTCTTAGCACCAGAAGGAAAACTCACCCGATTCTGCTTCCCATATACACAATGTTCACAGAAATCGAAATCTAGAGAGCAATTAGACATACCTTCTACCATACCATTTCTATGCAGTATCCAAAGGCCCTTCTCTCCAATATGTCCAAGCCTTTGATGCCATGGCATGGTATTTTCTCCAGAGACAGCTAGGCTTTTCGCTCCACTTTCAGGAACCATAGAACTATTACACCCATCAATAACAATGCTACCCTGTAGCTTGTACAGAGTTCCAATCCGAACTCCCCGCATTAATACCAGTGCTCCCCGAACCATCTTGCAGGCATCTTTCTCGAACACTGTTTTTACACCTGCATCATCCATCTTGCTTACAGAAATCAGATTTTTGGCCAATGCAGGAATATGCAGAACACCAGGAAGTGTTCTAATCCTTCCACCTTGCAGCTTCAGCTTGACCTTTCCACGTCCGATGATTCTGGCCCTCCTATCATCCCCTAGGAAGACATCACCACCATCATATTTCTCATACTCGCAGAACCACTCCCTATGGGGAGTGAAGTGAAAAGATGCACCTGAGTCAATCAACCATGACTCATGATCTACATGTGTATTTGAAGAAGAAGCCAAATACACATCCCCACCTTCATCAGAGGTGGTTTTTGCCTCTGCAGAAGGAGCATCATCAGATCCCTTTCCTTTCTCAGGAGCTTTAGATCTGCATTCCTTTTTGTAGTGTCCTTCCTTTCCGCATTTCCAGCACACCTTTACAAACTTTCCAGGAGATTTAGATCTCCCTCTAGATTTAGATCTCCCACTCGAAACCTTATTCTTGTTTCTGTTCTAGGACCTTCCTCGTACAGATAAGGCATCTCCATTCTGACCCTCCATATTTCTCCGTCTCATTTCCTCCGACAGCAAGGCTGAGATAATGTCATCAAAATTCAAGGTAGTTGTATTGCTACCTATTGCAATAACCAGATTGTCCCACGAGTATGGTAGAGAACACAACAAACTGATGCACTTATCTTCATCTGAGATTTTAATATCAACAGGTAAAAACTGACTTACCACAGTATTGAAGGCATTCAAATGCTCTGTCACCTAGTCTCCATCCTTCATCCTCAGGTTATACAGCTTTTTCCGCAGGAACAATTTATTCACCAAAGACTTAGATTGGTACAAAGTCCCTAGCTTGTCCCACAAGCTCTTTATCGTAGCTTCCCCAGATACATTCAACAATACTGAATCTGAGACACACAATCGTATTGTGCTCTTTGCCTTCCGATCCAGCTTCTTCCAGTCTTCATCTGACATTGCCGTTGGTTTAGTACCCAAATCTACCACGATCCACTGATCTTTATCCACCAGCAGATCCTCCATCTTGAGCTTCCACAACTCAAAACTCTGACCATTAAATTTCTCGATCTCTATCTTCCCACTGCTCACCATCTTCTTTCACCACAAGAATCGATCCCGCAGATCTCCCACTAAACAGGGTCTACCTCAGGCCCGAGAAAAAAAACCCTTAGCAGCAAAGGCATCCCCTTGAAGCCAAAACTACTCTGATACCAAATGTAGGTTTTAACCCTGTACAGAAATTATCTGCAAACGAATCTTAAAAACATAAAATAAACAGTAGCAAGAGCGTAAAACATAAAATAGATAAACACAGAGATTTTTCCCTGGATCCCAAATCAAGACGACCAGCTTGATTTTTCATTATAAACCTTCTAGTGTTACAACACATACATATACATGTCGAAGCATACATAAACCCTAATCCATTAACCCTGGATTAGAACATAATCTTAGTTCCCTTGACTAGATCTACAAAATACCAGGGGCCGAAAACCATCGTACCCAAAAACCATGTGCAAACCCATGCACAAAACCATGGGCGGATCTGCCCATCGGAAAACAAGGACCAAAAAATTTTTTTGGGGCACTGCCCCGGACCCCCCCATGCGTGATTACTTGTGGAAAGAATATAACATGAACCCAATAGGCTAGCCACCACACCACGAAATGTCATATTACAATCAAATATTAAAAAAAAAATGTTGGGGGCGGGCTGTCAACCCCACCACCCCTGCCAGAGCCACTAGACAACGTATATCTATATACGTTAAAAATTAATGAGGGTCGGGTCAGGGCCGCATGGAGTGGACCCCGCCCACCCAAACCTATACACATCGTATGGTTATATATCCTGTTATTGAAGGCAAGGGAGTAGGGGACCGGCGAGGGTCAAACCCCCCTGGCCCACATGGTCGTCCCCCAAGCGGGCGGTCCCAAATCAATGCAAACAAATATTACAAACCATATATATGCCGACATATAACATTCCGTCGGAGTTTATTCAAACTGCGCCCCAAAAATATATGACGCGCCAATAATAATATAAAATGGGAGGGGCGGGATTTGATCTCTCGAACCCTCCTCAACAAATTTCTAAGATTAAACAATATGCCAACCACCCCGGCTTTGGCAGGTCCGTTGAGTTTTTTATATAAAAACTCAACATTTCACACAATACATGCAAATCAGGTACAGGTAGGCACACAGTTTGAGGTGGTGGAAAATTGAGCCATTCAGGGAGGTAGTGGAAACATGATTTGAGCCATATTTTTAGAAGACCCACAATTGTCCAGTGTCCAAATTGGGCAAATTTTATATGGATTCTACACCCCTCAGCGACAGGAATCTGATGGTGTTGTCTGTTTCTGCAACATAGGTCTCCTTTTTTCAGGCATTTTCCAGATTGGAGGTATAAGGGTGCTTTATGTAATTTTTCTTGTACTTCTTCTTCTTCTCGTCACTTAATGAATGAAGGCCTCCTCACTGTTGAGAAGGGCCTGGAGACGTAGTCTGAATTGGATGAAATCCGTAATCAATTTTTGGTGTCTTAGTCTCATGCATGTCATGGTCTCTTTGTTCTTCATTTTATGTGTTTATGATTCATGGTTTTAAATGCTCTGTTATATGTAATTCTTTAATGCATCTATAAGAAAAAGATCTTGAATCAATGATGAGCATGATCATGAGGAGCAACATGACAGACGTAATGTGCAAACTGAACAATTCTTAGAGAGTCAGTCAAAAGCTCAAGTTGAAGCTATGGTCATTGGGCAACCAGTGCAGACAAATACAAAGACATTCAACAAGGCACTAGTATTTCCAGTAGAATACTTTTAGGAAAGGATCATGCATTTCAAGACAGATCTTATGTTGTTGAAGCAGAGAGTCTGGCAGTCTGAGACATTGTCCTACATGAGAATAGAAAAATTGAGGAGCTCATAGGGGTATGTGTCGAATCAATGACCAAGTTATCTAATGTTGAGGAATGACTCAAGGCAACAAGAGGAGTACAGTTGGGAGTTCTAGAGAAGACCTCTACAGGAGTACATAGATCAGGCTTGCAATACTACCAACCCACCTTTATACATTAGGAAGAGGAGGGCAGAGTTCTACAAATGAATCATGTTGGGTAACCAAGTAGAACAACATAAGTTAAGCATCAAGCATCATCAACATAGTAGACTTGCAGGTATTCATCATTCCCAAGGCATGGATTGGTGAGAAATTATGAGTTGGAACTCTATCGATGGTTTGATTCCTAGGAGGATACTCACAGCCAAGGGCATATTGTTGCCTGGGCCCCTTGGCACGAGCAATGACGGAGGGCTCAGATGGTACCATAACCCACAGGTCCCAGGATATAGGTGGCATTGGGATCCAGGAGAATCCATTGAGGACAGGATTGGTCAAAGGATTGTTTGGGATCCACGTATCGAAGGATCCATTCAGGATCTTTTAGCATGGCACACTCGGTTGTATGAAATCTTGGTATCAATGCTTCTGTTGTGGATAGTAGTGAATTGCTTAAGGGCAAGCAATCTTTGAGCTGGAGGTTTTGCAATATTCCCTTTCTTGGTCTGGTCAAAATGGACGAAATCTGTCCATGGTATTTACCGTGATATTTTCCCATGGTATTAGCCCATGGTATTTACCTTCGATTTTCAAGGGAAAATAGTACATAAGGTTCTAGAAAGTCAATCAAGTCTTTAAAAGGGGACATAAGCTAAGCATTTGGGCATTCAGACTTATCTATCTTATTGTGTTTTGGTTGGGAACTTGGCGTGCCCAGTTCTACCATTGATCTCGGGACGAAAACCCCGTGGTGAATTTGTCTAGTGGATCCATCCAGAGTCCACTATTGAGCTTTCGTGTCTTAGATCAATCTTTGTTTTCTGTTTTAATAAGCAGCGGTGCATGCCATTTGCAGGAGCTCTAGTCCTATTGTATGGGTATGTATTTTGTTTTCAACTAATAATATAAATAAAGTGTTGCAATTCCAAATCTCGTTGTGTTCGGTGTTTTAATCGCAATTATTTTTAGTTGGAACACCTAAATGTGTTAGATTTGTTGAAAATTTGGCTCTTCGAAATATTATACAACAACACGTATTCTTTTGTGATAGGTTTATCATGTTCAAAACTCATAAGAACCCATTTTATTAAAGCCTTTCTAACCTCAAGCGTCACAGAATTGACCATGAACATCAATCACTGTGTTTGATGGCTCTATGCTTGAGTGAGTATTAAATGCTAAATCTAAATCTAGAAAATCTCACACACCTATTAAAAAATAAATTTTAAAATGAAACATAACAAATTCTATAAACGTGAACATGAATATGATATTCTCTATTTCAAATCCCCATATCGAAAGACTCGCAGGTGATAAATCTAACAAATTACATTGAGGACTATTTGAATGTTCACCGACTCTCCAACCAAAATCCCCTCCCATTTTTGGCAAAGCATTCAGAATTAAGATAAACTATCATTAAATAATCTTTCACTGAGTTTATTGATTGCAGATTTAATATATCCAGATTACAGATTCCATGCATCCAAGAAGCATGGGGCAGAATCAATGGTTAATTTTGCTCCATTGGATGCCATAATATCAGGTTTTAAGACTACAGGTGAAAGTGACATGGTAAAAACAAAGTAACGGCGGAAAGGCCTTATGCATGTTGGCACTTTGATAACATAGCCCTCCCCTCCAGGAAATAAAACCCTAACGGCCATGATGGATTCACATAAGAAAGCCTAGAAGAAATGGAAGTGAGAGAGTACTGATTGTGTAGATAGAAAAAAACACCCTATATTTTATGAGAATAACAAGAGTAAGGGTTGTATTCAAATAATAGATTCGAAATTCACCACGGTGAGTTCATGTCTCCTCAATAACAGAGATTGCTAATAGATGTTTTGCCGTAGTATTTTCTTTCTGATATTTACGTTAGATACTGCACAGAATTTAGTGGTCTATTGTCGAGGATTTTCTTTTCGATCTGTTTACTGTAGCCACAAACGAAATGACAACATTTCAGGATACACACTCATGCACAGGTTTGAGTGACGCTACACTTTAATTTCCGAGTCAAGAACTGAAAATTTGAGATTTAAGTGCAGTGTCAAAGCTACTACTTCTCGTGCAAAAAGGCGAGTGTAAAAGCTACTTGCAAAAGCACATTAAATAACATAATAAAGCAAATACATAGAATGATAGAAATTTTTTAAAAATTTCAAATAAAATTGCAACTCAAGACTTCCAATTAGCCCTAATTTCCGGGAACAGTAAAATCTAGAGCCTAGTGGCTAAGGTAGCTTAAAAGGAAGAGGATTAAAAAGAAATGGATAAGAAAGACACTTTTTTTTTGTATTGACCAGAAGAAGAGAATATCATCTCTATGAAGTACATTTTAATATTCTGTAATTTTCATTGTAATACATGGATTCGCCCCAAAACAGATTGTTTTCCAGTTATAAAATATGGTGTGCACACATATTTGCATGTTTGTTATTGATGTATCGGTTGCTGCGACTTGCAAATATGCTCAGGTTTAGCAATCAAATTGAAAGATAGCTTCCCATCTTATTATCGTGATGAGAAGCTATACATGTGTGTCATATTTCTGTGTAAGGCACTATAATCCACCTTGTTTGTCTCGAGCCATGGACTGCCCAGACACATCTTCCATGGCACCCTATGAGGATGCAGCATAGATTGACCTTATAAACCCTTCCATTTAAATTTTTGGGCTAACATGTGAGGGTAGGGAATACCCTTTCACTGCCTACTATGACAGAAATGCCCAGTCCTGGAGACTGGGTATTGTTGGCCGGCCATGGCAGACAAGTGTCAATAAAAATTCCAGAAGAATCAGTAGTTAACAGAACAGTACAATCTTATTTGTTATTCCAGACATAAACTCTGACTATGCTCCTCACAATGATTTAGAGTCCAGATATAAACTCTGACTGACCATGTTACTCACTAGGATTCTGGAATGACTGAGAGTTGCTTGCTAGATCAAACACATAATAAGATTTAACAGGTCCCTGCAATTTTAACTCATAAGAACATACTCAGAATGGAAATAAAAGCGTTATAATAAATGTTGCAACAATAGATAGAATAACAAAGCAGTATATACTAATGCTCTGAAACCGCAAATGCAAATAAGCTGATCACTTTAGGCAAATCAAAACCAAAGAATAGTTTATAAAATATTTTAAAATGGCCAGAAAAGCTTGTCTACCCTGCAAGCCAAGCTATAAGAAATGCAAGAGAGAGTCCCTTCGTGGATTCAGACTTGAAGTAGGTCAAAATCGGAGGTTCTCAGCAACGATGAGTAACCCAAGTGCCACAGATATGTCACACCTAACACTAACACAGAGTACCAGATTTTCTAGCTCATTAATTTGATATTAATTCACTTTGAATAGATTTGCCAAGAATTACAATTAATTGCGACAGAAGGCTGATTTATGAAATATATTCCATTCAATGTCTTATAATTCATTTTATCGAAGGTATTTATATTTAATTGCCCCTTTGAGCTAGATTGATCATTATTAATGACAAGCACACAGAGTGTGCAACATTGTTCAATAAAATATATTTAACATAATATTATATTATAATATATCTCTACCTGTTTTTAAACATTTGAGTAGGATAGTGGAATTGTAATTTTCCCAATAGCGAAATAATCAACCAATCTGGTACATCTAGGTGATCTAGTTCAAAATAACTGCAATGAAAACAATGAGCACAATAGGATATGGAAAACACGTCCTTTTATTTATATTATTAGCTAAAAATGAAACTAACACGTGCTCATACAAAATATTGAAACCTCTACAAATGGCATGCACAACTACTCAACACTGACAAAGCCAAGATACAGAAGCGCACTTGTGAAAGCTAGATGGATCCACCACACAAACGCCACCACGGGGTTTTCATCCCGGGATCAATGCTAGAACTGGCCACGCCGAGTTCTCAACCAAAACACAATAAGATAGATAAGTTCAGGATGATCCCCTCTATCTGGCCCTTATCCCTTTTTATAGGTTAGATGGACCTTATTTTATTGTTTTCCTTCGAAAAACTATGGCGGATACCATGGGTGAATACCACGACAAATACCGTGGATTGATTCCGTCCACTTTGACCTTATAAAAAAAAGGGCGTGTCGTTTCCAGGCAACGTTTTAGCCCGGACTCCGGCAAAGATTTTTAAAAAATCCGGCAAAGATTTCATCAGAATCATGTTTACAGTTGTTAAACTTAAGTATTTTGAGTGCCCTAAGGGATTTTGGTAGTGTTGAATCCATTTCCAACCTCAAAAATGGATTTCAAACATTGCAAGTACCTGATTTCTTGAATTTAAGTTGCCCGGATTCCGGCAAAAAACTGCCGTCCGGGCTAAAACGTTGCCTGGGTAGACTACTCCTAAAAAAAAGGATTATTACAAATCCTCACACCCAAATATTGCTTGTCCTCAAGAAATCCACTTCTATCCACAATAGAAGCATCTGTACATTGATACCGGGATCGCATACAACCCGGGGTACTGTTCCATCCCTCCATGCTGAATGGTCCTGAATGGATCCTTCGATACCTGGATCCCAAACAATCCTTTGGCCAATCCTATCCCCAATGGATTCTCCTTGATCCCAATGCCACCTAAATCCTGGGACCTGTGGGTCATGGTACAATCTCAACTCTCCATTACTGCTCACGCCAAAGGGCTCAAGTTGCAATATGCCCTTAGCTGTCAGTATCCTCACAGGAATCAACCCATTAATAGAATACTAACTCATAATCTCTTGCCAATCCATACTTGGGGAAGGATGAATATCTTTAAATCTACCATGTTGATGTTTTTTGATGCTCAATTCATGTCGCTAAGCTCGGTCACCCAACACGATGCACTAGAGAAATCTTCCCTACTCTTTCCAATGTATAAAGGTGGGTTGGTGGTGTTGCAAGCCTTATCTATGTACCCATGTAGAGGGCTGCTCTAGAACTCCCAACTGTACTCCTCTTGCTGCCTTGAGAGGGATTTGAGTCGTTCCTCAACATTAGACATTAGTCATTGATTTGGCACATACCCCTATGAGCTCCTCAATTTTTCTATTCTCATGTAAGATAGTGTCTTGTACTGTCTATACTCTCTGCTTCAACATCATAAGATCTGTCTTGAAATGCATGATATTTTTCCGAAAGTCCTCTACTGGCAATTTTGGTTCCCTGTTGAATGTCTCTGTACTTGTCTGCACTGGATGCCCAACGACCACAATTTCAACTTGAGCTTTTGATCGGCTTTCTAAGAGTGGTTCATTGTTCACAATATGTCTATCATATTGCTACTCATGATCATGTTCATCATGCTGGTTCACTATGGTTGGCTCCTCACTCAAATCTCCTTGGTCTCCTCCATCTGTGAAGACAATATGTTGTTCATCCTTTTCAAATGTCGAACATTGATGCACTCGTGGACTGTTATCTATACTTGACTACTCATATTTTTTATGGACATTCTCCTGGGGATCTATAGTATCAGTTGTATAGGAGTCTACCTCATCAATATCATTAGGTAGAATTTCCTCATGGACTTCCAAATGCTTGTCATCCTGCAAGCCTCCCTAAATAATTTCACGCTATTGCTCACCATCTTGAAGATCAATAGACCCAGCTATAGAAGACTCCTCATGATCTGAAGGAATCTCCTCTTGTTCTATCTTTGTTGCCTCCTTCTTATCACATGGACAGGAATGGTTAAGGGCCCAAGGCCCTTTGCAGATAAAACATAGTCCTCTCCTCAGTTCATTTTTACTGCAGATGTTGCTCTTGCTTCCTCTATCAATATTTCTCAACTCCTTCCTAGTTAGCACTCTCCTGAGCAATTTTATGTTTTGCCTGACCAAATTCTTGACTAGATCATAGGCCACTGGTGCTACATGTGGTTCCTTCCTCCAAATGGTCAACAATTTGGATCTTAGTATCTTACAGATGTCAGCATCTCCTTCTAAGAAAAGAGACACAATACTTTGTATACTTGTTTTAACATAGTCTGGATGAGATGATGTAATGTTGGTGTAAAAACTTTGGAGCAACGGAAAGATCAACTCGTCACATTCCAGATTCAACATGAATGTGCCAAAGCTGAACTCTGCCATGAGTTTTAAAAGTTTGCACTGCTTCTGATAAGTAGGAAGTATAATGTTTTTCAACCACTGAAGGGCTTCTACTATCAACTGCAATACTTCCCTCATGAGATCATTATTGTAAGGCAATAATGGTGAAGCCATGATCTTGCTAAGACAAGAAGCAATTGTGAGTTTGACCTCTTCACAAGGATGTTCCCAAAATTTGGGTCATATTAATGCAAGTATGGATGGTTTGAGAGCCCAACTGAGTTTCTTCCATTCTGGTTTCCCCACCTTGGACATACATGTGTCTAATTCCTCCAACTTAGGAAGGTCTATATCTGACTTTGTTTGTTGCAATTTTGATCCAAGTGTGAAGATATTAACCCCTCTTCCCTGTCTTTCCTTCACTTTCCATGGGTGCTTCGACTACAAAATGACATGGACTCATTTTGAAAATGGTCTGCTGCCTTGACCATCATTTTGGTCTAAGGAGGTATTGTTGCATAAAGGACCATATATTCTAACTAGTTATCCAGAATTCTTTGGTTGTTTTCTAGGATCTGTTCAAGACAATCCATGTTCTCCCATACCAAAGCAAGAAAATATGCAGGAGTAGATACAATTTGTAATATGTTGGCTTAACCCCCAACTCCTTCCTTTTGTTTTGGCTTTATAACAAGATGAATTCAAATCTTGATGTATGTATGGCCCTTTTGTGCTCCCTATGGCTCCTCCACCTGTGTACAAAGAGGATTGAAAGCACCGATGCATTCACTATCTTAAAAAGAATGATGCTCTCATTCTTGCCCACTGGTTCACCAAAAATCAATTGTATTTAACCACAACTCAAAACTGCCAATTTCTTTTGCCACCCCACATACTTAATTTTCGCTATACGGAAAAACACCCTTGTTCCCAACCTATAGTGTGGAAGGAAAGGTGTGTTCCATTACACAACACCTTGTCTTAATATTAACAAGGGCAAAGCTATGAATCTCTTAGTTGTCTTCGCCATGACTCTCTTATGAATTATTCCTCCAAGTGTTGGCGCCCTCTGCTGAATTGAGAGCCAATATTGTCAAATATAATGACACCTCTCAATACAAGAAAATGTTGTATGATCCTATGCAATTAAAGCAACCCTTAATGTTTGATGTGTTGAACGTATCCTCACGAACATCTCAGACATAGCAATCGACCTAGAGCTGAACAATCAACCTCGTCTGATCAAACAAATTTCTTCATACGTTGATCAAACAAATGGCTTCATACGCTCGGCTCATTGGCTGAATGATAACTCTTGGCAGCAGCAAGGATAACCTCTCCCCCCTGCTCCCTCTGCAACTTCTGTGGTCTACTCTTCTTTATGCCCCAACAAAAATCAATGATATAGTCTCCTTCCAAAAAGTGTCCCCTTTCACCAGTAGATTTTCCTCTCTTATACTCTAGCGACTTCCCTTTCCCCTGCTCCAATGCTCTTCCTCAATTATCAGTCTCAGTTGTAAATGATTTTCTCAATTGAATCACATTTCATTGATTTTCCACTCAGAGAACGTGATTCCCCTGCATGGTGTCAATGTCACAGTAGCTTGATGAAAACATAGGGAATAAATGCATTTTAGGTTTGGATCCATGCGTCCTTCACCAGGGGTCTTGTTTCCTCTTTCTCATTGTGATAGCACTCCCTCATAAAATGAAAAACTATTGCGATGGATTGGTCCTTCAGTGTGGAACAATGCTTCAGATTGAAGGTCGACTTGGAATCACAATATGCCTTCGATCTATAGTTTGCCCTATCAAATTCTGATCTCGCGTCTTAGAAAGAATGCAGACAAGGGCCACCTTATTCCTGCACCGGTTCTTTAGGCTTTCAAGCAGGGATATAATGGAATGCCATGAGTTTTATTAATTAATACTATCCATTCATGATCGAAAAAGGTAACGGTAGTCAAGTACAAAATGGAATCAATCATGAAAATTGTTAAAATATATAATTACTTCTCGCATGCAGAAGTTAGACAAATAGTTCCTCTCAACTCAAATTTAGCATGCATTAACTCCCTCCCAACAAACTGGAGCTAATCTAGGAACTAATCCCTAATTTTTGTCACCTACTGAGATTTTTCCTATTTTATTTAGAACAGAAAATCTCAACAATCTCCACCTTGACAACAATTAGCCTGATGCCCTGTTATTATTATTTTATCTTTTCTGCAAGCCAAGAGAAGCCAAACACCAACGCAACTTCTCCAACAAAACTGGTTTCGTGAACATGTCTGCACAGTTTTCCTTTGTATGCACCTTTTCAAGAGAGACTCCCCTTTCAGTAATAACCTGTCTTACAAAATGATACTTTATTGGAATATGCTTTGATTTACTATGATAGGCCGGATTCTTAGCCAAATGTATTGCACTTTGACTATCACAAAGTAACTTGATGTTGTCCTGTAACCTACCAAATTCACCAAGCAAACCTTTCAACCAAACCGCCTCTTTGCAAGCATGCGAAGCAGCAATGTATTCTGCTTCAGTAGTGGATAAAGCAACAATGTTTTGTAGCTTTGACATCCAGCTAATAGCTCCACTTGCAAGAGTAAAGACGTACCCTGAAGTTGACCTTCTCTTATCCAAATCACCTGCAAAATCGGAATCAACATATCCGCAAACAAATTCACTACTCTTATTGTAAGTGATACAATAACTACTTGTGCCTCTCAGATATCGAAGCACCCATTTCACTGCTGACCAATGTTCTTTACCCGGATTTGCCATGTACCTGCCGACAACCCCAACTGCATGTGAAATATCTGGTCGAGTACAAACCATCGCATACATCAAACATCCTACTACATTGGCATATGGAATTTGAGACATATAATCCTTTTCTTCATCTGTATTAGGACATAAACCCGAAGAAATCTTGAAATGGGAAGCGAAAGGGACTGACACAGGCTTCACATTATTCATACCAAATCTCAAAAGTATCTTCTCAACATACTTCTGTTGTGATAGCCACAACTTACCATTACTCCTGTCTCTGAAAATCTCCATGCCCAAAATCTGTCTTGCTGCTCCTAGATCTTTCATATCGAATGTCCTTGCCATCTCAGTCTTCAACCTGTTGATTTCATCAATGCTTTTGCTTGCTAAAAGCATATCGTCAACATACAACACTAAGATAATGAACATGCCATTTTTCAATTGCTTGAAATACACACAATGATCATATTCACTTCTAACATATTTCTAACTCAACATGAAAGAATCAAACTTCTTATACCACTGCCGAGGCGACTGCTTCAGGCCATATAATGACTTCTTGAGCCCGCAGACAAATTTCTTATTGCGATGCTGAACAAACCCCTCCGGTTGTTCCATATAAATTTCCTCATCTAGATCTCCATGTAGAAAAGCAGTCTTAACATCTAGTTGCTGTAACTCTAAATCAAACAAAGCAACTAAAGCTAACACAATTCGAATTGAGACTATTTTAACCACTGGTGAAAAAATCTCATGAAAGTCAATACCGGCTTTCTGAGAAAACCCTTTTGCAACCAGTCGCGCTTTGTACCTGTCCTCCGTATCATTCACACCCTGTTTCAGCTTGTAAACCCATTTACACCCCACAGTTTTCCTGTCTTTCGGAAGCTCAACCAGATCCCATGTGCCGTTCTTACTCAAGGCCATCATTTCGTCCTTCATGGCTGCTTTCAACTTGTCACTATTCGAACCTTCTATTGCTTCCTGATAGCACAGAGGTTCATTGTCATTAGCAGTAAATGCAACTGAAGTAACATAATCATCATACCTTCTCGGTGGCGTTTGATTCTTGTCGACCTCCTTAAGGATGTTTCTGGTTGACTACCATCTGTAGGAACTTCTTGCCGATCAATATCTGAGACCTGTTCATGATCTAAACCTGAACCCTGTTCATGTTCTGATTCTGAAACCTGTTCATGACTAGTATCTGAACTATGGTCATCATGACTATCATTAGAAGTGTTGTCAAACTGAATGTGCTGAAAATCAAATACATCATCCTGTTTCAATTTTCTATCTACATCTAACTGTACAAGAGAGGATTCATCAAACTTTACATCTCTGTTGATGATGATTTTGCGGGTAGTAGGATCCCACAATCTATATCCCTTTGTTCCAACACCATACCCAACAAAAATATACCTTTTAGACTTTGGATCTAACTTAGTTCGCTGATGTTTAGGCACTAGAGCATATGCATCACAACCAAACACTCTGAGTTTAGAATAATCACAAGGGTGTCCTTTCCATACCTCTTGCGGAATTTTGCAGTCTATCGCCGTCGATGGAGATCGGTTTATCACATAACAAGTTGTTGCCACTACTTCCGTCCACAACTCCTTTTGCAACCCGGCGTTACTCAGCATACTCCTTGCTCTCTCTAGAAGAGTCCTGTTCATGCGTTCAGCAACTCCATTTTGCTGAGGAGTATAAACCGTGGTCTTATGTCTCTCGATCCTTGCATCCTTGCAATAGCTGTCAAACTCCTTGGAAGTAAACTCACCACCATTGTCAGTTCTTAAACATTTTATTGTTCTACCAGTGCTGTTTTCTACCAATGCTCTAAACTGCTTGAAAACTGAAAAAACATCAGACTTTCTTTTCAACATGTAGACCCACACCTTCCTAGAAAAGTCATCAATGAACGATACAAAATACGACGAACCACCATATGACGCTGTAGGGGCTGGACCCCAAACATCTGAATGAATATAATCAAGTATGCCTTTACTAGTATGTTTGCCTGTTTTAAATTTTTGTTTACTTTGTTTTCCAAACAAGCAATGCTTACATAAATCTAACTTTCCAGACTTTAGATTAGGAAGTAACTTGCGATCAGCCAAAATCTTTAACCCTCTTTCGCTCATATGGCCCAACCTTTGATGCCATAGGCGAATGGAACTACTGTCATGTTCAGACACCGTAGACAAATGAACTGACCCTGTTCTTCCTTCTAACTGAAACAGATTTCCTACTTTCTTAGCTTTCATTACTAGTAAGATACCTTTATAGATTTTCATAACTCCACCTTTAATTACAGTTTTATATCCATTCGTATCCAATGCTCCTAAAGAAATTAGATTTTTCCTTAAGTCTGGAACATGTCTCACATCTGTTAACAATTTAGTTGTGCCATCAAACATTTGCAGTTGTATGCTTCCTATCCCAACAATATTAGATGTGACATCATTACCCATGTACACGACTCCATCATTAACTGATCTATACGTCTTAAACCATTCTCTATGAATACACATGTGGTTTGATGCACCGAAATCTAACAACCAATGTTGACCATGATTTGACATATTAACAGACAACACTTCGTCGCTCATACCTGAACCAGATGTCGAACCTGTATCTGTCGCATTTGCCTCCTTCTTCTCTGTCGAAGAGTCTCCTTTCTTCTCTGTTTGCTGTCTCTTCCAGCAGTCTTTCTTCAAGTGCCCCGACTTGCCACAAAACCAGCATTTCACTTTGCTCTTCTTCCCTTTCGACTTTGAACGCGAATCGCTGCGCTTACCAGAGCGTCTTTCTCTAGAACAACCTCTAGCCATCATTGCCTCTGATGTAGAGGTGTCAGCATTCGACTTCTTCCTCGTCTCCTCAGACAACATGGCTCCAACCACATCGTCAAACTCAAGGACAGCTGCATTACTGAAGCTTATGGAAGTAACAAAGTGATCCCACGATTCGGGCAATGAACACAATAGAGTTATTGCCTTATCCTCTTAATCAAATTTTACATCTAGACTTTGTAATTGTACCAATAGAGTATTGAAAACATTCAGATGGTCAGTAATCGAGGTACCTTCCTTCATCCGCAAACCATAAAGCTGCCGCTTCAGGAGAATCCGATTTGTCAAAGATTTCATCATGTAGAGCTTTTCAAGCTTGATCCACAAGCCTGCGGCGGTCTTCTCTGACACAATGTTGAACATAACGTCATCTGCCAGACATAACCGAATTGCGCTCAGAGCTCTGTTATCCAACTCATCCCATTCATCCTCCGTCATGGAAGAAGGCCTTTTGCTCCTCCCCAACAGTGCTTTCGCCACGCCTTGTTGTACCAGGAGATCATGCATCTTTACCTTCCAGATCTCGAAGTTGTTTTTTCCATTGAACTTCTCAATTTCAAACCGGGCATTTTGAGTTTTCGCCATCTTGTATCAGCAAAAAAATACAGTAATCTCCAGAACCAATTTTCAAATAAAGAATGCCCTTTTATTTAAAAAACGCCTTTAAAAAAAAAATTGCCCTTGCCTTCCTTTAAGTGCCTCTCACTTCCTTTAAAAAAAAAAAATAACCTTCTCCTTCCTTTAAAGTGCCTTTCACTTCTTTAAAAAAATATATATATATATATCCTTCACTTTTTTTTTTTCATACCATATCCAAATGGTATTCACATTACCATATCCAAAATATCAAATCGATTTATTTATTTTTTATTGTTTTTAAAAAACATATCACCACCTCTTAAACCAATTAAATCAAGTTTTAATTGATTTAATACAAATCGAATAGATTTCAACTTATGGTATTTTAAATAAATGGCACTTCATATAAATCGACCAGTTCATTCAAAACGACTTCAAAAAAAAAAAATTGTTTGACCGTGCATATATTATCGTTTGACCCAGTTTCAAAAAAAAACCTTTTGACCCATTTCAAATTATTCAAATGAAATGTCGACCTGCGTTCAATGCTCTGTAGTCTCAGTTTTATACGCAGTCTACGCATCTTGAAAAATGGACAGCGTGTTGTCAAGAAACAACTGTAAATATAGATCAATATATTTCAGCTCCAGCAATTAAACGAAAAACATCACCAGTACTTACAAACAGTCATACGCCACATCTTCACGCAGAAAATCTGCCAGCGCTCCACGCACCAGCAATCCACGCACGCTGTTGTATACTTCACACAGCACGCACTCGCTTCAACATGCTCAACCTCCACGCAGCACCTCCAGGCAGTTCTGCGCACCATTCACCAGCGTTCTAACAGTTTCCAGCAATATACGTAGCACTCCACGCACCAGCAGCGCAGGTTCACTTAGCGTTGAGTAGAAGTACGCAGTTCCATTGGACAGCATACGCACCTCCTCCACTGTGTGCTCCTCCAACACGCTCCGATACCATTTGTTGGAGATCATGCACAGCAAAACAATTAAATACGCAGCAAATAAATCATGCACAAGAAGACACGGTGATTTTACCGTGGTTCACCCAAACCTCCTGGGCTACGTCCACACAACAGGGCATTGGCAATCCTTTATTAATAAATAGGAGATTACATAATTCACACACCCACACACACTCTCCAAAACAAACGTATGGATACCTGTTATATAGCAGGAGAATCTAACAAATTTTTGAATAACCTCTCAACTCAAATTTAGCATGCATTAACTCCCTCCCAACAAACTGGAGCTAATCTAGGAACTAATCCCTAATTTTTGTCACCTACTGAGATTTTTCCTATTTTATTTAGAACAGAAAATCTCAACATAGGTGAATTAGTTGAGTTGAGTTATAGATAGATTTGGTGAGTGAGTTAGAGAGTGAGTTAAGCGAGTTGATCAAGTTCAGTTATGTGAGAGTGTGTGCATGTCAATTTAGGTTAAATACCCTTCACCGGGTTCATTGTATTCAGTTTTGTGATTCAGAGTGATTTAGAGTGATTCAGATTAATTGAAGAGCCGCAACTCATTGTTTTGTGTGTGAAATACTTGTGTTATTGTGTGATTGAATCCTCTGGCTATCCAACAAATTGGTATCAGAGCTAAGGAAGGATCAAAAGATCCGTGGGCGAGCAGAGCCAGTGAAAAAGGCCAAGAGCAAAAGACCATTAAAAAAAATTACAAAAATAAATAAATAAATAAATAAAAATTTACCTGCAGAGATCCGCACGTTTGCAGTGCAACACACGCAGAGTTCCGCAATTGGTCAGCTCAAAAACTGCGAAGGTTTCTTGTCGCTCACGAATTCTTTCAAATCAGGGTTGGTCCGCGGTTTAATGTTTTTCGGGGGTGCGAAATTGGTTTTTCAGTATTAAAGCCGACCTTCCTATTGAAAATTCATCAAGGAGTACGTATTTTCTAAACAAAAAAGAGTATTTACCTTTTTTTTTAACACGGCTTCAATTTATTTACAAGGAGCTTTGATAAAGCACGTGGTTTTTTTTAAGATATCATAATAAGTATTTTTTTTAAAGCTTGTTATAAAATATTTCAAAAGTATATTGGAATTCCAAAAGGGAGTTTATGCTTATTTAGAAAAGGTTCTTTTAAAATACAAGTGAGAGGGTTATTATTATAATTTTTTTATATATATAAATTTCTTTTATAAAAGGAAGAATTTATTATATAAAGAAAATAAAAGGGATTTTTTTAAGGAGCTTTGCAAAGCTTTTACAAAAAAAAGAAGAAGAGAAATTTAGGGTTTTTGACAGAGATTTTTTTTTTATAGGCAAGATGGCCACATCAAGTTTTCAACCACAACTTACATCTTTCACTGGGAAAGATTACGATGTGTGGGCTATTAAAATGGAGACTATGCTAAAAACACATGATGTATGGGATCATGTCAAGTTTGGGTTTGCAGAACCTCAAGATGATGCAGAGGAACGAACTCTCAGTGATGCAGAGAGGGAACAATGGAAGAAAGACAAGCGGAAGAATGCAAAAGCGTTGCTTCTTATCCAGCAGGGAGTGGACCGAGCAGTGTTCCAAAAGATCATGATAACCTCTTCAGCAAAGGAGGCATGGGAAACTTTGGCGACAAGCTATCAATGTATGGCCAAAGTTAATATTGTTAAATTGCAAAATACTAGGAGAGACTTTGAAAGTCTGCAGATGAAGGAGATAGAAGACATTGATTCCTTCATGAATAGGATCATGTCTGTCGTCAATCAGTTAAAAATCTATGGTGAAGATGTTAAAGATCGAACAGTGATTGAGAAGGTTCTTTGATCTTTGTCTACCAAGTTTGATGTTGTGGTAGCAGCCATAGAAGAAGCGAAGGATTTGGAAAAACTGACAGTTGATGAGTTGATGGGATCCCTTCTATCGCATGAATCAAGGATAGACATAAATAAGGATTCCACTCTAGAAACCACCTTCAAAAGTCAAGTTTATATTTCAAGAGGTCGAGGCAGAGGTCGATCAAGAGGCAGAGGACGAGGTAGTAGCCATGGTGGTCACAGAGATGGCCGAGAAGAGCATGAGCATCAAAGTGGAAGCAGCAGTAGCAGAAGCTTTCATAACAATCAAAGGTCTGACAAATCAAAGGTAAAGTGCTATTACTGCAATAGATTTGGTCATTATGCTCGTGATTGTAGGAAGTAGATTGCTGATCAAGGCAATCAGAGAGCTAATGTTAGTACAGAGAATACTGACTCTATGTTTCTAGCATGAAACACCATGCATGCACCGTCTAATAAGGTTTGGCTATTAGACAGTGGTTGCAGTAACCACATGACAGGAAACAAAAATTTGGTTGCCAATTTGGATGTCTCAGTGAAGACAGAGGTAAAGTTGGGGACTGACAAGACTGTGGATGTAGATGGCAAATGAGTGGTCAGCATTGTGACCAAGCAGGGGGAGCCAAAGACCATATCAGAGGTATATTATGTCCATGGACTCAAACACAATTTGATAAGTGTTGGTCAATTGACGCAAAAATTATACAAAGTTATCTTTCAGGAGAAACAATGTGTTATTTATGACAAATCCCCAAGGAAGCAGCTGATTGCAAAGGTGCAGATGACGAGGAACAGACTCTTTCCTCTAATTATGAACTACAATGATCAGGTTAGTTCTTTTACAACTGCATGTTCTAATGATTACTAGTTATGGCACTTTCGGTTTGGACACTTGCATTTTTCTAGTTTAAGATTGTTGCAGCAAAAACAAATGGCGAGAGGTTTACCTTCCATCAAAGAACCTGCTAGCACTTGTGAGTGTTGCATCTTGGGAAAGCAACACCGTGAAAGTTTTCCGAAAGGAGTTTCTTACAGAGCAAAGAAACCACTTGAGTTGGTGCATACTGACCTGTGTAGACCTATGAGGACACAGTCGATTGGTGGAAGCTGTTACTTCCTCACTTTTATTGATGACTATAACATGAAGACTTGGGTTTACATTTTGAAGTAGAAGTCTGAAACTTTTGCAAAGTTTAAAGAGTTCAAAGCCTTAGTGGAGAACCAAAGTGATCGACAGATCAAGGTATTGAGATCTGATCATGGTGGCGAATACGATTCGAAGGCATTCCATGAGTACTACAAACAACATGGAATCCGAAGACAGTTTACAAATAGATACACACTGTAGAAAAATGATGTAGCAGAGAGAAAGAACCACACAATCATGAACATGACAAGGAGCATGTTGAAAGCAATACACTTGCCGAATGAGTATTGGGCAGAAGCAGTTGCATGTGTTGTTTATGTGATAAACATATCTCCTAAAAAGGGCGTGATGAATAGAGTTCCAGAAGAAGCATGGTCATGTATGTCATGCATTGTATCTCATTTCAGATTTTTTGGATGTGTAGCTTATGCACATGTGCATAAGCAAATAAGAGGAAAATTAGATGATCAAAGTGAAAAATGTATATTTACTAGTTATAGTGAGCAGTGAAAAGCTTACAAATTGTATAACCCTGTCACCAAGAAGACAATCATTAGCAAAGATGTTGTGTTAAAAGAACAAGAGTCATGGAATGGGATTGTAGACACACTAACCGATGCACAAACACCATTGATGGAAGAGGATGATGTAGAAGAAGAGGAGCAGCAAGAACCAAGAGAGTAGACACCAAACAGAGTCACACCAGCAAGGACTCGAAGATTTTCAGAGCATCTTGGATCTTCAAGAAGATCCACAGACCAAAATTCTCCAAGCAGCAAATCAGGTAATGAATCAAGTAATGGTAAGAAAAATATGAGAAGTTTGAAAGATATTTATGATGATTTGGATGTTAGTTCAAATTTTGCATTGTTGGCATTCCAACCTTCTTCATTTGAAGAAGCAATCAGAGATGAAAATTGGGTGTAAGCCATGGATGAAGAGATGAATTCAATTGAAAAGAATGATACATGGGATTTGGTTGATTTACCAAACGATAAAAATCTCATTGGTGTGAAGTGGGTGTACAAGACTAAGGTGAATGAGAAAGGTGAGATTGAAAGATTTAAAGCAAGACTTGTAGCAAAAGGATTCTCACGGCAATCGAGAATAGACTTTGGGGGAACATTTTCTCTGATAGCCAGATTGGATACTGTAAGAGCAGTTCTAGTGACAGCAACTTAGAATAAGTGGAAAGTATATCAGATGGATGTCAAATCAGCATTCTTGAATGGAATTCTTGAAGAAGAAATTTATGTACAGCAGCCTCCAGGTTATGAAGTTGAAGGTAAAGAAGATAAAGTTTACAGATTGAAGAAAGCGCTCTATGGACTGAAGAAAGCACCTAGAGCATGGTATAGCAGAATTGACAGTTACATGATCAATAATGGATTTTGCAGAAGCCGCATTGAGCCTACCTTATACACAAAGGTAAATGAGCATGGATAGATTTTGATAGTTTGCTTATATGTTGATGATATGATTTTTACAGGTGATCTTGAGATAGATGAATTTAAAGCAGCCATGATGAAAGAATTTGAGATGACAAATCTAGGTCTCATGAAATATTTTCTTGGCATTGAAGTTGAGCAATCTGAAAAAAGCATTTTTATTTTCCAAAATAAGTATGCAAAAGATTTGTTGAAAATATTCAGGATGGATAATTCCAAACCTGTACCTACACCAGTTACAATGGGTACAAAGTTAAGCAAGGATGATAAAGGGGCAGATGTCAATCCAACTCTATTCAAAAGATCAGTTGGCAGCCTCATGTATCTCATAGCGACAAGACCAAATATTATGCAAGGAGTAAGTTTGATTTTCAGATTTATGGAGACTCCAAAAGACACACATTGGAGTGTTGGAAAAAGAATTCTGAGATACATAGCAGGAACTAGAGATTAAGGCATAATGTATTCAAGTACAAAGAAGAAAGAATTGATTGGATACATAGATAGTGATTTTGCAGGAAATTTGGATGATCAGAAGAGCACATCCAGTTATGTGTTTCATCTTGGTTCAGGAGTGATAGCATGGGCATCTAAGAAGCATCCTATTGTGACATTATCATCAGCAAAAGCAGAATATGTAGCAGCGACTTCAGCAGCATGTCAAGCAGTATGGTTAAGAAGAGTATTGGATGGACTTAAGCAGCAACAGCAAGGATCAACAACGATATACTGTGACAACACATCAGCAATTGCACTATCCAAGAATAGTGTGTTTCATCAAAAGAGCAAGCATATTGATACTAGATATCACTTTATTCGAGAACTTGTGAGAAATGGAGAAGTTCACTTGAAGCCTTGTAGAACGAGTGATCAATCGGCTAATATATTTACAAAGCCATTAACAGTAGATTTGTTTGAGTTTCACAAAAGAAGCTTGGGTGTTGTAAGCCTAGCTGAGACATGGACCAGCAAGCATGTTTGAGTTGTCATGAGTTATGTTTTGGTTCAGCGGTCGTAATTAAGGGGGAGTGTTAAAATATATAATTACTTCCCGCATGCAGAAGTTAGAAAAATAGTTAGGTGAATTAGTTGAGTTGAGTTATAGATAGATTTGCTGAGTGTGTTAGAAAGTGAGTTAAGCGAGTTGATCAAGTTCAATTATGTGAGAGTGTGTGCATGTCAATTTAGGTTAAATACCCTTCACCAGGTTCATTGTATTCAGTTTTGTGATTCAGAGTGATTGAGATTAATTGAAGAGTCGCAGCTCATTGTTTTGTGTGTGAAATACTTGTGTTATTGTGTGATTGAATCCTCTCGTATTCAACAAAAATTGCTGCAGCAGATTTGCTAAGGGTCAATGACGTCAGTTGCAACAGACTATCCCCTTTCCTGCCTATGATGCTTCCTTGTGATTGATCATGCTCGTTCCTTCTTCACACCCCTCTATGCCTTATTATTTACAACCTCTCGGCCTTTCCTCGGAGCGATCAATCCCCTTCTACCGATGCACTCCTACGCCTTGCTGCTCATACCCCAGTTTGACCTGTTGCAGTCGTGGTGAGAGTCTGGACACGCTACCGACTATTGATGCACACTGGATTTTTGTGCCTTGTTTTGGGAATTCAACCACAATCTGGAAGTTTGTATGGATATTTCTATCAAGTACTCCCTCCAGTCGCATTTGGCTTAATCGAAATATTTCCATCACTGACATAGTAGCCCATGTGAAAAGGTTGACGTGGTATTCTCAGCGCTACAAGAAAACCTGAGATTTTCTCCCTCTGTAATGTGCGAGACGATGACAGATGTAAACTTTTTTATGGCCTCTCTTCTTTGGACACACACCCTCCATCCCGCCAATGTGATCTACGTGATTATATGAAACCCTTCAATCCTTAACAAAGACACGACGTCACGAATCTGGATATTTTCACCTCCTTGACTGAGAAATGACAAATCTCTCTGCACTGAAAGCAATTCGATCCAATAGAAACTCGAAAAATCAATATTATGACTGCAAAGAACGCACCCATCATATCTCCCTACTCATAAGAAATATTCAACGTTCAATTCTATCGATATGGATCAACTTCAAATCTGGTTAGATCCTGCAAAAATAATAAACCCCGAGCTTATTCTTGGAACACCTAAAAAATAATTAACTTGGAAACAATAGACCAACTAGGGTGATATAAAGGACCACCAAAGATGGAGAATGTCCGCTAGGGAGAGAAGAAATCCCACGGACGTTGTAGAATGTCGGCTAGGGAGAGAAGAAATCCCACCAAAGTTACGACAATAATTTAAACCTTGCAACTAAAAATATCTTAGGCTGGCAAGATGCACAACTTTGATACCACTGTAATAATCCGAACAGAAATAATCAGCCATCTAGTACATCTAGGTGTTCTATTTCAAAATAAATGCAATGAAAACACTGAACACAACGGGATATGGAAAACACAGCCTTTTATTTATATTATTAGCTAAAAATGAAACTAACACAAGCCCATACAAAAGATTGGAACCCCTACAAATGGCATGCATGGTTGCCTAACACTGACAAAGCCAAGATATTGAAGCTCACTTGTGAGTCTTGGATGGATCCACCACACAAACGTCACCATGGGTTTTTATCATGGGATCAATGCTAGAACTGGCCACGCAAAGTTCTCAACCAAAACACAAAAAGATATATAAGTTCAGGATGATTCCCTCCATCTCCCCCTTATCCCTATTTATATGTCAAATGGACCTTATTTTGTTGTTTTCCTTAGAAAAACGAAGGTGGATACCATTTGTTGATACCATGGGTTAATACCACCGTAAATACATGGGTTGATTCTGTCCACTTTGACTTTATAAAAAAAATGAATATTACATAAATCTTCATTGAGAACCCTGACGTAGATTATTTGGTGTCAGAAAATTAATCTCAACCACCAATTACGCTTCTCAACCACCAATTAAGCATTCAGCAACATATTAAATAATCAAAGTCAAATGGAAATTTATGAATGGTTAGTAGAAATGCACAAGCAAGCATTTACCCCTACAACTTTAGTGTCAACTTTACTGTCAGTAAGCAGTGAAGTTCATAAAATCATGTTGGTTTTGGAATCATAGTATAAAGTATTGTTAGTAGCTATCTTGATTTTTACCGCAACTACTATGTTTTATTCTGTTCTACCGTGAGTAATTTGTCATGGGGCATCCTCTGTTTTTAATATTCTAACATTTGGCACGAGCAAGTTCTCCTAAACAAGAGAACAAAGAAATGGAAGAAAAAAGAACAATAAAGCAGCAAAATCTGGGAGCATATATCATTTGCCTCTTGTTTGCATGTATCCATACAATTTTTCTCGTATGAGTGATGAAAGCCTGGAGCATTGTTAACGGGCACATTGTTTCTCCCGTCCCTGCATCTGCAACTATTCGAAGAATACCATCCAACTGTGTTGTATCAAAAGCAAAATTTTAAGAGCATAAATTAGATGATTGTCCAGGTAGATGGATGAAAAAAATAACGACTTCGATGCGGGACTCACCTATCCCTCATTACCAAAACCAGTGCTATGATCTACTCATGTTTTTGTGGCTTCCCAATGCATATGCCCAAGCATCATGGCTAGTTAGTTGGTAATTCCCGGTTTGTTGAGTAATAAAACAAAAAAGGTATGAAGCTTATAAAGTTCCAAATATAGTTTAATTAGGTGGTGTTCTATTAGATTACAATTTAAAGAAGACTGGAGTGTGAATATCAAAGGAGGAGAGAAGGGTGAGAATCAACTGTTAAAGAAAAAAATTTCAGCTAGTGAACCCAAAAACACAGAAGAATAAAAAAAAAAAGGAAAGCCGCGCAAATACATATGACAGGGAGCACAATGGACGTAGAAATATCTGTCTATAAAGTATAAAGCACAGAGAAACTGTGACACCTTCGTTAGAAGTCGAGTGAGCATATAAACCAAAACAGTCTTCAACCAGTAAATTCATGAAGACTTTTTCCAACTCCTTGTTTCTATGTGATCGCAAAAATCAATAATGGATAAAACTGCACGTCAATGTATAGTCATGTATAGGTTTCTTTCTTCTCCAATTACTTATAAGAAAAATTGATTTGATCCATCTAAGCTAGTTTAGTAAAAAAAACCATATAGTGACTTTTTTATCTTTATCATCTATATTACCAGTAACTTCAAAATTACATATTCCACATTCTATTGATAACTGAAAACAAAACAGATTTGCTAATTACTATCATCACTTAAAAACAGAAAGTTCCACTGACCTCTTTATCATCACTTAAAAACAAAAAGTTCCACTTAACTCTTTTGTCCTTCCTGGGAATGGAGGTACACTTTTCTTTTAACACTGCATAGGTGATGCTTCTTGTGTTGATAATTTATCCCTGTTCAAGTGCAGAGAGAAAATTTTCACCTTTGGCTTTTTCATCTCTTTGATAGCATGTCTGCTATCCAGTTCTAGTCAGCACCTGAATCCTGCTCAGTAATACGTCGATTGATCTAAATAATCAATTAATGTAGTATTATGAGATATTTTGAAGAGTTTTTCTACTTCAATTAATTGTAAAATAAATACCATCCTAAAAACTTGATTTTTAAAATTTTGAAATATATATTTTTTATTTTCAAAAATATGAACCAATATATTTCAAAATATCATAAAAATTAATACAAAATATTTTGAATTTTAGTTCACAGTGTTTCAGAGGGTGTTTAGGCACTCTATAGTGGAGAAGTTACCTGTTCCAAACTCCAAGGCAAAATCCAACTACTACTCAAACCACAATCACATTCACATGGTTGAAATTCAAAATTAGAAAATAATTTTTTAAATACATAAATAAATTCAGTTTCTCTAATCACCGTTAAAACATTTAAATTATATAAATTTCTCCACTCAGTTTTAAAATTACAACATATTCCTTCATTCCTGACAAATAATTTCAAGCAAAATTAAACACACATAATAAGAAAAGAATCAAAATTCTTAATATGTACAGAAATGAACCAAAATTAGAAGAATTAAGCTGCAACAAAAAAAAAAGGTATCATAATATTAATTTTTCTAAGCATTAAATGCAATTACCATGTAAGCGTCTAAATTTCAAAACCAAACTACGGACTCACTAACTCCTTTACCCAATCGACTGAGTCAGCTGCTTCATCGAGTGGGTCATCTGGTACTTCTCTTGCCCTTCCGACTGCCTTGATGGCACGACTTGCTGGCATCAAGTTACATTTGCTCGGGATTTGTATAAGGGATCGGTATCGGCATATCATTGAGAATTTGCTTCGTTTCTCCATTGTTGTTGCTGACGAGGATCAGGTGGAAATTGGTGAATCATCATCGAGATCGGTATGTCGATTGCATCTGTTTGTTGATCGTGATCTATTCGCCAGCTACCAGTTGTTCGCTTACTTGGGGTTGGTAGGTTTGATTCAGTTCGACTGGCGGTAAAGCCTGCATAGGCATTTGTTCGGTACGGCACTTTAGGAATGAGCAGTTATGGTTCCAAGTGTAGATAAACTACACAGTCACCACTCGGGGACTGGTTGAATTATTTTCCCCGTTGATTTCATTTCCCCGGTACCATCTGATTTATTTCCCCGGTCGATTCGTAACCACGAGAGACTGCTTCATCTATTTCCCCTGCCATGGGGACTAAGTAATTTATTTCATCGGATGATTCAGAATTACCCGGGACTGCTTGATCTATTTTTGCGTGGACCAATTGATTTATTTCTCTAGTCGATTCATAACCACCGTTTGACGGGTCCTGTGCGTTCGCCTGCTTGTCAAGATCTTCAGCCTCCGACAGCAGTTCGTTCGCCTTCCTGCGCAGTGCGTCTTCAGCGTTCGACAGCCTGAATACATTTTTAGCTTTAAACGGGAGTCTGTTCGCTCGCCCGCAATCAACTCCATGCTCCACCCGCCGATCAAGTCCAGTCCCCAACAACACATCGCTTCCCTTGCTACCTTCCATCCACAGATGGTTTCCGTCACTGAAATCTTTACCCTCTACCTGCAGTTTATGCAACTCCTTTTTCCACAATTTCAATTCTTTAAACAATGCCCATTCTATCAAATCACTATGAGGAGCTTCAGAGCTTGGTGTTCGAAGATTAGTTGCCTGCGCCAACTCTCTTATGCTTTTAAGACTGTAACATCCAGAAACCCGGAGATGCACCAAAGATATCAACGTTTCAACACCTGGCAACTCCTCCACTGCTTTACAGTTTCTCATGTCCAATTCTTTAAGTTTTGCTAGACCACAGAACCCTGTAATTTTCTTCAGTGCATGACATCCATTCAAGTCCAACAATATTAGTGTTGTGGGCAACGCTCCAACCTCCACCAGTTCTGAACAATCGCTGATGTCCAGCTGACGAAGGTTGGGGCAAACGCCTTCAGCAAATGATAATTCTTTTATTCTTGTGCCGTGCAGATCTAACTGTTTGAGTCGAAGAAGCATGCCCTTGCGGATAGAAGAGTCCAACAATCTGCGCCCACTCTGATGTGGTGATTCTTGTCCCTCAAAGTTTTCCACTCTGCCAAATGGCACTTCATGCAGAGGACATCCAGTTGCTTTTAAAATTGTAAGGCTCTTTAACTCTCTTAAACTTGCTGGTAAATACTCTATTCTTCCACAATCTATCTTGAGATCTGTCAATTGTTTCAACTCTGCAACCGAGTCGGGCAAATATTTCCAGATCCCGCCAAAGAGTGTCAAGTGCTTTAAGCTCTTTAGCTTACCAAGCGAAGGAGGCAGCATTTCCATAGAGGATTCCTGAAAGGATACTCTCAGAATTTCCAAGTTACTTAGGTTGCCAATATCACTTGGCAATTCTTTAAGGTTTGCATTCCACAAGGAAAGTTTTTCCAGGGACCACTGATGTGTGACCTGAGGAGGCAATACTTCCATTTTCTGACAATCTGAGAGGTCTAAGCTTTCGAGCTCTCTGATATTCCCAAGAGTTTCTGTACTGAGGGTCAACTGGGAGCAGCCCTTCAAAGAGAGATGTTTAAGTCTAATTAAACTCCCGAAAGAATGCGGCAGCGTTTCCAAACGGGAGCACCCATACAAACTAAGATGCTGAAGGTTTGTAAGATTCCCAAAAGAGTTTGGCAGTGTTTCCAAATCGCAGCTACCAGTCAAGTTAAGATGTCGGAGGTTTGAAAGATTCCCAATCGCATTTGGCAGTAACTTCATGCTTACACGCATTCTCAAATGTTTCAGGGAGCGGAGAAGAAAGAATTCTTCTGGCAATGCTTCGATACCGTAACCCAGTTCAATCTTTTCCAGGTGCTTCAACATCCCAATAGACTTTGGCAACTGTAAATGGGCTACATCAATATTCAATTCCCTCAGCTGCATGGGTGCCTACAATAAAAATGTTCATGTTAAATTTAAAAACCCCCGACTCCAGTGAAAGGAGAAAAATATACACACAAACTAAATTTATACTGAAAAGAACCATAACGCAACACACAAAAATTTAATTACTGAAAAGAACCAGAACGCAACAAAAGAGTTACCTCACTGCCACTCTTCCACAGTGTTTCCAATTGGATCTCGCCGCCAAAGATTTCTAAAACTCTCAAGTTCTTTAATGGAATACAGGAAGGCAGAGAAAAGTACCGACACGGCCGATCAGAGGAAACAACTTCTGAGCACCCAAGACTCGAGGAAGAAGAAATTTCCGAAACACTTTCCGAGAACCCATGTGAGAAAGATACAGTTTCCGACACACCTTCCGAGTCATGTGTCCAGATCCGATTGAAGGAAGAGAAATCCCACCGGAGCCATAGAAGATTTGACAGTCTCAAGTGATTGGATATGCTTTCACACCATTCACCTTCAACTCTCAGCAGCTGCAAGCCGCGCAAATGAACAAAAGGATTGCCGATCTCCATATGATTTTCCAAAGAAATGCCAGATGTTTGTAAGTTAATTCCCCGTACCTAAATTGTTTAGGGAAAACTGTTAGAAACAATAATAATTCAAAAGATGAAAAACACATTAAATTGTCCATAAATTTTAAGAACACTAACAGAATGTGTGGAGCTTCAGACACGTACCGATGATTGGTGGGACACATTACAGAAGGCGTTGTCTGTTAACCGCCAAAGACGAACCTTAGGTTCTTTCACTGCCAAAGCTCTCCCCAGGTCTCGAAGATGACCATGCATTCTTATACAGTTTCTGTGGTCGACTTCTACGAGATACTTGTTCTCTAGGTTCCGAAAACCGATGGATCCTTCCCAGTTAGATGCGTCCCATATTTTGATGGCCTTCTCTCTGTTTTCTCCTATGAAGAAACAAGCAATGTCTAAGAATATTTCTCTCTCTTGCTCATCAAGGCTATCAACGCTAATTTTAAGTCTGCCTTGTATATCCGTGGGCAGTACTTGAGATATTTTTTGTAACTGGGCTCTCCAATACCCCAAGTCCTGGCTTTCCGAGAAAAGAAGAGCCCCTATCACTTTGAGAGATAACGGCAATCCTTGGCACTGATCCAAAAACTGGTTAACAACTTCTTCAAATCCCACAACAGGGTAAGACTGTTTTAAAGAGTGCAAGCAAAAAAGCTCTCGAGAATCTTCTCTATTCAGACCTTTCAGATTATAAATGGACGAGTTCTTCATTCCACAGCTTTTAAGAAGAGCCTTATTGCTAGATGTAACTAAAATTAAGCTACATGAAATAAGGGTATCTTTCAACGGTGAAAATAATGCCCGCAGCTGCTCAACAGAATCCACATCATCTAGAATTACGAGAACTTGAGAAGACGGGACATGACTTTTTAACATCGCTATGCCTTCATCAATGCTATTCACCATCTGAGGCCGTCCAGTCAAGTCCTCATAAAGTTTACTTTGCAAGGATGTTAAAGAACCCCTAGATGCAGCTTCTCTCACGTCAAACAAAAAGCAAGATCGATCATACTCTGATCTCCTACGGTTAAAGAACAGTTTCGCAAGAGTCGTCTTGCCAACTCCACCAACGCCTGCAATCCCTGCAATCTTGGCTTCCTCGCTGTCATGTTGTGATAACACCGTCCATTCAAAATCTTCTAGCTTTTCTTTTAACCCAGTTTGATATGTGGCCACATCCAATAGGGGCTTTCTGGCCCTTTTCTGCACCAACTGCAAAACCCTTTCCACGAGCTCTCCCTCGTCCCTGATTATTTACAGATACAGAGGTGAAAAATATGTTTAAAGTACATAAAAGCCAATCGAAAAAAAGGAGTTAAGAAATCTCACCCATTACACTCCTTCAGTTCCAAACCGCTTATATCTGCAGCGCTAGAAAGGGCATGTCTCCACTTTTCAACAGTATTAGGTTCGTATCTCTTCTTCTTTTCTAGCCCGCGAAGGGCTTCAGCATACTTTCCACAATTGCCTTCATACTGCGTCCTCCGAAGCTCAGAAGGATTAACATGGTAAAAGACAGGGATAATGGTCGCCCCCGACTTCAGCATCAACAGGAGCTCGTCGAGACACCATTTTGACTCCGCATATCGCGGAGAGAAAATAGCGACATGAACAGAGGCCGTTGCAATAGCTCCTTCAATTTGAGAACTTATGTTTTCCCCTTCCTGCATTTCCTCTTTGTCTAGAAAAACTCTGAAACCAGAGGAAAGAAGCCGTCGGTAGAGATGGCTGGCAAACGTTTTCTTAACATCCGGCCCTCTATGATTGAGGAAAACATCGTAAATGTAATCGCTGTTGGGAGTTGCAGAGGCTGAGGAGGAAGCTAATGCCTGATTATTCGCCATTTGTAATTATTTTGGTGACTGACAAACTGCACTGCGCAAGCAAATGAAAAGATGAAGATGCCAAAAGGGGCAGAGTCAGAGCCAGAGTCAGAGTGAGAAGTGGAAGATATTTGAGCGAGGTGTTGATCTAACTAATGTGTTGACCAGACTGCTTGCTTCCCAAAGTTAGCAGTATGCTGCGGAATCCGCATTTTCATGGTGCGATGAGATAGGATATGGGTTCGGTGTCATATTTTGACCTCACTTTTAATTTCCGGAATTCGATTGGCCAGTCACAAAGTTACCTGATGATTTGAAATATACTCCGTATTTAACTAAAGCATAAATTAATAGACTACATATTAATTATAGTTTGCATCCACTGTGGAAAAACGTAGAATTGGCCTTGTGAGTTGGAATATCACAACTTCGTCAAGTAATATACGTCGAAACCTTCTAAGAGACACACAAATTTTATTCAAATATGTTTTATTGATTGATTACTTAGCCTTCTGAGCACAACGAGAATATATTTTTATCAGACCACTAGGTGATTAGAAAATGTCAGAGTGATTGACGGAAAGCCGTAGTCTAATTTGCTTAGAATTTGTTGTCTGCCTCTTATAGTTATTTTATATATGGTTTAGTTTAATTTGTGGAATTATAATTTTAAATTTGATTTCTCCACAATTTAAATAGCATTATCGGAAAAACTATATTTTAATTACTCTATTATTGAAAATACTTTGCTTGAATTTCAAAAGATTCTCATTGTTATGCATTTTAACACTTTTGCAGAAATGCAAAGATGCCACCGAAAGCACACCGACAAAGCCTTTCCGTACTTTACTAGGAATTGCAAATGATTATCATTGTTTTGCTTTTGAACACTTTGCCAAAAAGCAAATATGCCATTGAAATTTGGAAGGACACTGACAAAGCCTTAATATTTTTATACGCGTTTCAAATTCTCGCTGTTCGTACCAGGTCATTGTGAGGGATACGACGGAGGAAGTTTTGTAGAACAAAGATGCGATTACTTTTATCTAAACTACATTCACAATGCCTTCCTTCATCTCCGTGCCGATGTTCATACTGCAATTTTGGAGTGTCCTCAATTTTCCCGCTAACTTCCCACTTCACGCTGTATTTCAGTCATGTGGGAGAATCGCTATATATTTAGGATTTACCTGGGCTTTCTTCACATGTATACGGCATTTTCTAATGATGGAAGACTACCAAAATTTCTTGTCAACGACCACCGACAAGCACATATTTTTTCTCTTCCATTTCTGCGCACTTTCTTCCCCTACTTTTCTTTTCTCAGACTTCAATTATTTCACCTTGACTTTTTCGTGAATTCTGCATAGGCATGGGTAATTTCTGCGCAATTACATTATTTCTATGCATAACTAATGTGTAACATTAGTCACACTATTAATTTCAATTAACCCATGAAAATTAAAAAAAAAAAACTATTAATTCAATTACATACACACATATTTGATTACCTAGCAACTTACCCCTTGGACAGCATACATGTTTAATTACATCAAAGGTGTTTTATTGTGAGATTTTTGGTGAACACACTATTCACTATAGCCAATAGCGACACTTGAATTTCGTTGTCCTTCTAGCAAATACAAAATTAGCATGTGGCATTGACTTTTTCCAAGGTCTCCGATTTCGGCATGTCAAAGCTAAACTACCCAAAAAATATTTTCCCCGTTGGTCATCATACGCACACAGGTTTTTACCATTGCACTGCAAAGCACTGGCCTACTTATACAGTTTCGATGGATCAACTGTAATCTCAGAGTATCATCGGCCATTTCCTTCCAGAATTACCACAGATGCCGAACGCATGTGTGAGTTGTCTGGTGTTTACCTGTGTATCTTTCCACTCAATCTCGTTTTCTGAGGCCACCAATTCGAATTGTAGGGGAAGAGCCTGCAACAATTTGGCCTTCTCCAGGTGGAAATGCTGGCGTAGGATTTCTGCGAGAGCACTGGGTGCGATAGAGAAAGAAACGACAATGGCGGAGAAGCCCGAGATGTTTATGAGAGACAACGAAGGAGAACAGTTGGGCACTTATTGAGATCAACCAAAGGAATATCTGCGGTAGTATGGCACCCTCCACCTTTGTGTTTACTTCATATGCCAGAAACAACTACTATCTCTATGCTGTCTTTATTAACCACCATGGGTCTGATTGCAAAAAAACATTGGCTACCTATCTGTATAATTGCCTTTGCAAGCACGGATTGCAAGTATTCTTGGACTAGCGAGAATTACAAGAAGGAGAGCCCTTCCCTTCCCCAATCGAAGGCACAATTGGGACAACCTCTGTCCATATAGCTATTTTCTCTCCCATATATGCAGAATCGATTTGGTGTTTGAAAGAGATGATGTTGATGTTGGAGTCGAGGGAAACTATCATTCCTGTCTTCTACGGTGTCCAGCCATCAACACTTTGGTGGACACAGTGCGAAACTAGACTCTATGATAGAGTGTTATGTATGTTCCCGTGGGTTCGTTGCATGCTCTACTGTGCGAGGGATGAAATTGGAGTGTATGCTCGATCACTGGGAAAACTCGAAGACAAGAAAACAATCGATTCTCAAATTGGTCAAAAGAAGCCTCGATATGATTCCAATACCATTAGAAAGTGGCGGGAGGCTCTTTCTCATGTTGCAGACATAAGTAGTTTCGACATGGAAACTTATAATGGGTAAGAACTCCAACTCTTGTTGTTAGTCTTAGCTTTAATTTGTTGCATTTATACATTTATGGCATTTATGACTAGTAATTATACTCAAAATATTTCCCAATGACGAGTAGTAGCTCGTGGAAAAGGTCGTGGAAGGAGTGTTGAAGAGATTTCCAAGAAAACTCCATGTATCCAAATATCCAATCGCTTTGGATCAGAAAGTAAAAATTTTGAAAGAAAAATGTATTTTCAACCGCAAAGCGGGCATTGTAGAGTGATAGGATTTGTGGGAATTGGCGAGGTTGCAAAAACGACCCTTGCGAAAGATTTCTTCAACCGTCACGTATCCTCCTACAATCGACTTTCTTTTTATCTGATGTAAAAGACAAATCTTTAAATTCTTTGCAGGCCATGCTTCTTAAGGACTTGGCTCAATGGGAAGGACAAATAAATAACTCCGAAGAAGGTATAGAGCTTCTCAGAAACTATCTATCATCTTGCAAAGCTATTATCCTTTTAGACGATGTGGATCAGATTCAACAGATGGATGCATTACTTTTTCTAGTGAAGGATGTCCTTCAGACCGCGGCCTTTGATCTGCATGGGAGTTAACACAAAGTCCGCTCCTTCAGTGTACTTTTGAACCCTTAGGGGCAAATGCTAGTATATATATTTATATATATGTTGGTGTTATCTGCACATGTTAACTTGCACTACGTTCCTTGTCAGTCTTTATCACTTAACATGAACTTTATCCATACATATTTAATTAGATAAGAGTACTTAAATTTGCAATCAAAGGTTTAGAATTATATTGATCTCCTTTGTATTGATCAGCATTAATTCGATTGGGAAGTATGGTACCAATACTGCAGTACGTAGAGAGTCATTACTCCGGATTTATTTCTCCACTTCCTCGAAGAGGGCGATGACCTCCACATGTCAATCCTTGTCCTCTTGGCGTCCTTTGGACCGTCCGATTTTCTTCTTGTGAGATTAACGATGGATATGGCAAGGGGGTAGGGTTAGGGTAACTACCCACCCCCAGCCTCCTGCCAACGCTTCATTCTTTCTGCTGCTAGAGTCGGGATTTCAGCTTTGCAACTGCCAACTGTTCCATCTCGTCTGGAAGTCGTTCGTTTTCTATTAGGGTGCCAACATCGGAAGAGTTGGCAAGATGGGGTGTGTTGCCTATTTACCTTTTGTTATATTTTCAAGTCTTATGCTCCTGTGGCTCAGGTGAAAAGTTTGTGATTTTGCAGCATTACTTTGTAGTGGTTTAGGTTGCCATGCGAACATGCAGGGTGCTCCACTATCCCATTCTTCGTTTGATGCCCACAGTTTGGACTTCTTTGCTCACACAAGACTCATATTCAACCACAGTGCACACCCCGTCCCTCTCGGCTCTGCTGGTAAGCAATTTAATTAATCTCTTTCATGTCATTGAAGTGTTATTCACATTTCCCTCAGGGATATGAGGGTTTATGAGTAAAGCTCTTTAGTATTATTTTTTTAGCGTTTTATGTATAATTTTTCATAACCCGGTGTCTTTTGTTTTGTTGAATTGGAAAGGTTCATTCTCATGGAGCCGAAGGCACTTTGGAAAGCAAGGCTTCCTCGATTCTTCTTCCCCTCCAACACCGGTAAGTCTCGCTTACTGTCACCTCGACCAGACCAACCCCATAGCTTTGTTATAGTAACTTCCATAATTCTCTTTGTTGCATGCAGGCGTGGTTGTCATTTGTTGGAAAGATTCAGGCCCAACTGTAGCTTAGCACTCTTGATTTTGGGAAAGTTTAATGGTGTTAATTCCTTGGGGCTCTGCCCATTTTGGATATGTATTACACGGGACTGTTCTCTTTTATTAAATATTTTCTCAACAGCTTAGAGAATGTTATGAACTTGGAACTGTGTTTCTATTTTAACTATTGGCTGAACGCAACTCGACACTCCTCTTTTTTTATCAATTCATCCTAGTGCATGTGGTACTGTTTATTCTTGATTTCGGGTGGAATTTATAAAGGTTTATCTTCGCTTCTTCTAGGTTATAGTTACGCCGCAGAGCTTCCTGCAGATTTGTAAAGAACTTGTTTTATTGATTAAAGAACTTATTCCACCCTGGATATTCTAAATGTTTTTCTATGTTTTGGCGAGCATTTCAGTTTATATCTGTCCTTCGGATTGCATGTTATTTTCATTGTATTTGTATTCCTACCGGCAATGGTTGTATTGGGACCAGGACCATGACCCTATTCGAGGGTTCTGGTCCTAAACCCTCAGCCTTCCAGAACAACCCCCTCAAAGCTTACTTTTTCTATGCTTCGAGTTTTCGTTTTTCCTTCTGTACTTAGGACATGAGAAAGGGGAAAACAATTTGTTTGAGTTTTCTGTCTCACCAGAACATATTTGTTTTCAGATATCCTGACTTGCCAAGTTGTAATTCGTATTCCACATGGTCAGATACTGTGACATTTATTTTGTAAGTACATGTTCACGTAGAGAAATAATATACACTGAATTTATTTTCCTATATTCTCACCAAAAGAGATAACTGAATTTTCATTTCTATATTTCTTATAGAATAAGATGATCTGAGTTTCATTTCTATATTCCATACAGAGAATAAAACTGTACTAGTTTCCTTTTTCAGCAGAAAATGCATCCATAAATACTTCAGCTATCTATATTAGAATTTATGGAAGTTTATATCTTTTTCTCTAATCTGCGGAGTTTGTGTATTGTTATTCTAGTAATTTATTTATCATACTTCAAAATGCAAATGTAACTAGTTTTTACCTTGATGTACTTTAAATGCCAGTATTAAACAATATACACATATGCACTTAAATACCTGTTTCAGAACTGGTTTCTTTCTAGTAACTGTCGGTCCTCCCAACCTTGAGCGAGGCTATTACGTCCTCTGCTCCCCCCTAGCTGCACACCAGGTTTGAGGTGTTTTCCTAAGATGAGAAGTCAGGCCTCAAGACTAAGTCCAGTCTACACTTCACATGGGTAAATTCTGAGTTCCACTAGTTCTCCCACCAGCTCTGGACAACTCAATGCAACCATCTGTTGCTTAACCCCCATTCCATCTGCATAGAACTCCATTCCCTCTTAGGATTTTTCCTTAAATCCTATTGGAAAGGTAACTGTTAGAAATATCTCAACCTCTTTTCCCTGGGTTCTTGGATTATTTACCACACATTTACTTTTCTTTTAACTCAAGAAAGTTATTATTTAAATTAGTCTCTTAAAATAAAAATTAAATATTAAAGTATCATTAATGAATGCCTCATTCGTTATTCATTCTGAATGTTTCATAATCATTTAAACATCATTAGGTAACAATAAAAACAGGAGGTTACATAATGACAATTGACATTGTTATGAGAATTATCATCTTTCTCATCCATATATCTCCCTAGTGTGTTATATACATTGCTAACAGTACTTGACAATACTTCATGCAAGGGTTTATTTTCGAATCACTCCAAATGCGTGATCGATATGGCTAACCACTTCAACAGCTGAATCAAACGACATATGTTAATCTTGAAGTTCTGGCCATCATATCGGTCCCAACACTTCGAGTCATAGCTCTAGTTATGAGAATCGGACAATCCCTGTGGATCTCAGTGGTGGAAGCTTTGTACACCGGGCCATTTTCAGATTGTGCATAATTCAATTGGGCTTATTTTTTACCTGTGGCCACTCAGGTGAATAACTCCTAAGACTTTGAAGGTGTACATACTTTACTCTTATAGTTTTAAAATTTATAACTTCTTAGAAAGAAACACACGCTCTTAACCATTAACTATTAGACCCACTCAAGCTAGATGTATCATCATTGTGCATGATTTAGCTAAAATTTATTTTATGTTTTCTACTTCCCCTCACTTAGTAAGTATTATTATTATTTAATTGCAACTCCTATTAATTTCATACTAATTATAATGATCCCTATATATTATTCTTAGATTATATTGTTGGAATTGTTTTTCTTTATAATATTCTTAGATTACATTGCAGGAATTATTTCTCTTTCATGTCTGGTCTATTCTTCGTCTATTTTAATTTCTCCATTATGTAGTTGTTTTGTGTTTTCATTTTTCTATAAATATGACTTATTTGCTTCAAAGAGGGTTAACTAGCTCTCTTTTAATGTTGCCATGTAAGGCCCTTGGCATTTCTTTATAGTCTGATGATCCTTAAGGATTTAAGGATATTTATTATTTCTTTCACTTCATAATTTAATGTTTGAAACTTCCTTCTGTTGTGGTAAAATCATTTCTATTTAATCAACAACAAATTTCCATTTCACCAAGGCATTATTTAAACCATGCATATAGTTTTTCCACCCCATTAATGCATGCCCAATTGTTTAAAGTCTTGCAAATATATCTATTGCTAATTTTTTCACTACTAAATACCAAAGTATACCTCTAGTCATTAAAATTAGATATCAAGCCTTTCATCATCCACCTATCCATCATAAGCAAGACTACCAATATTTGGTTCAACCTTGAATGGAGTGACAAAAGCTGTAGAAAATGAATTACCATTAATCAAGACTTGAAGCTTTGATCATTGAATCGTCTTCTCCATTCTTAGACTCTATTATTAAGTATTTTTTCTTCTTCATCATCATCTTAATGAGATGGGTCATATAAATAATCATGACAATGATTTACGAAGACAAGGAACCTAGCTTATGGTTTTCTTGTTGTTTCTCTAATTAATCAAACCCTTCAAGATGAATGTCAAAATGTCACATAACCATTAAAGAACCTCACAAATTTGGCATAATCCTAGATGAACATCATAAGGTAGAATAATTGAAGAGGAACATAGAAATGCCACATAAGTCAACCAACGACATGTATACCACAATATATCATAATGATTGTTGTAGTGCATTTGACACATGTGTTAACATTGGAAAATCGTACAACAGAAGATGACATTAATCAATGTCAAGCTTAAGGATTTACAGGGTAGGAACACATTATGGAATCAAGAATTATTTAAAATCTCTAAGGTTTTGAGAAAATCAGATTTGAACTAGTCTTAAATTCTAAATTGCACGCTTAATCCTTCGAGAAGAGCACCTTCTACGCGCCTTTTTTCCAGATAAGCACGCATTCCTGGAAATGGAAAAATGTCACTTTCTGGGACCACACAAAGGAAAGGACAATTACTCCTTATATGAAGCTGCCTAAGGACAACCACCAGCGCCTCCTTAGACACTATATGAGCACATAATGGAATCATACCTCTCCCTTGGGTCACCATCCATCATGTACCAAGGGAGGGAAGGAGGATTTGAAATCCCCTATATAAAGCCACCAAGAGATGAAGAAAGGGTGATCACATTGTTATGCTGGCCATAATTTCCCAAGCAATACCAGTAGTGTGTGACCTGGAGCTGGAAATAGAGGGGACTCGATTGTTGGCCACCCAACAATCCTAGTCCATCACAGCGGAGAGAGAGGGAGACTGCATAAGAGGCAGATCTTGGAAACCAACATCCTTGCATCGGGACCTAGAGCCATTGCCTAGGGGCCCTTTGGAAAGTGGGTAAAATTTTTTCTCCATTTCAAATGTTTAATAAGAAGAGGCCTTTGAGCCATCATTTGCATTATTATCGTTTTGACTCTCTTCAATAGCTTATGTACATTTGTGTTTTAGTTTTTAGTTTACTTTGAGCATACATTCGCATATTTTTTCCTCTAGATTATATGATTTTGAGCTCCACCACTTTCTGCCTGTGACCAATAGTTTATAGGGGCAGACCACACCCCTTAATTAACTGGTGTGATTTCGTACACCCGTGCGTCAAATCCACCAACACAGGATTGGTGACTCCATTAACAGTTTACAAGTTTATGTGGTTGTGCCATCTCTTGCAGGAGACCTTTGTCTACACTGGAGAGTGGAGCTGATAATCCTCTGATCCATATTACAGTCCCTAGATTCACTTGGAGTGACAAACTAAAGAAGGCAGTTACTAATCTTTTTACTTGCAAGATTTTTGCGCGTAGTTTTTTCTCACAGACGCGTAGTGCGCGCGCTCATGATTGACCTGCGTGCAGGAAAGCGCACCAGTCAGAGCCTTTTCCGCCCAAATTGCAGAATGAGATTTTTCTCCCTATATTATGCATTTTTCTGCTTGTAAGTGTGCTGGGCAACCCCTAATGTATCTGCCAGCACTTGTGTGGATACCCCACAGCTTCTGAAAACTTACTTTTCGCTGCCTTCTGTAAGCTTAGAGTTAGATTTCATTTAAGTTGGTTTTTTGCAAAAAATCTCCACATAGTTTAAGTAGGGGGCAAATTAACTATTTCTTACTAAACGATCTATGTTTTTCAAATTCTGGTATGCACACTTAGATTAACTAGTCCAAGTAAGCTAGTTTTATTTTCTAGTATAGGAATTGTTTAGTTTAGTTCAATTCATGCATTAGGGATTGCGGGACTAGGATCGATTTGTCGATTAGAGCAAGTAATCTATGCTACCTTTGCACCATTCGGTGATCCTACGTAAGCATATGAACAATCTATATTTACAATTCACCATCTCCCTTTAGTTAGTCACATAGATTAACTAGGAAAATTTGAAAGCAACCCTTTATCCGCAAATGTTTTCCATTTGAGCCAGGAACAACATCACATAGTTTAACTAGGGGAATTTTGTAAAGGATCACCAAAAACTAACTTAACCAAAACTCACTAGTCCAAGTAAGCAAAGGAAGACACCTAAAACTAACTTAACCAAAACTCACTAAATTCTCCCATAGGGGCCACAAAATAATTTATATTTTAAGTTAGGATCAAGGGGGTAGGCATCCAATAAGCCACCTTGATCATACTTCATATTGAAACATATAATTTGTGTATCTAGGGAGCTTAAAATCCACCTATCAGCCCACAGAAAAGAAAACCCGAGCGCGACAGAGACCCGATTCAGAGGGGGTTAGGCTTAGGCGCAATGCGGGCAGGTATCAGTCAGGGCTACCTGACTTGGCTGATACTAGGTACTGTTAGCTAAATACCAAGAAGCCCAAGACTCAAACACTCATGTGGGACGGTGGTTCTTAGTGGCCAAAAACTAGGGCATCCTTTACCCTATAGGTGACGGTGCAGGCAAGTGCCAGACCCTCTACCCTTACCTTGGTAAATTCTCTTCGACTGACTAGGGGCCTCGCCAGCTATTACGGGACGTTGTGCCAACACTCGCAAGAAATATTCTCAAGGCCTAGTTACTTTTGAGTGTGTGAGGATGCATATTTCTTCTAGGATTCTGAGTATCATGTGCAAACGAACAAAAAATCATTTTTTTTGCTTGATTGATCACATAGATTAAGGTAAAGGAAAAATTCATTTCATTTTCGCTTTGTTTTATGTATGTGGCCATAAATTTGTCACGATCATAGACTCTATCCTCTCAAAGTTTTCCAAAACCTAACCTGGTCGACACCCCAACAGTCCCAACAGAACCTCGTCGGTCCAGGCGTCTATTTGGACCTCCCCCCATTATAGGGAGGGGTTCTAGGTCTTTCGCCATTCAGGCATCAAAGATGGAACACTGCCACCATCATTGGTTCATCCTTCATTGGAGCAACCATAATTGGGAACCCTAGTTGGTCTCCCAACACCACACCGCACACCACTCCCCCCTCGACCCCTAGGGGGCAGAGGAGCACGTCCCATTGGGAAGCCAGCTGAACACACATCAGGGTACGTCACAGACTAACCCTCGTTCTAACTAGAAATTCGTGTCTTCACACGTTGCCATGGCGTTAACCTCCCAGTCACCTTTCTTAGCTTTGTTGAATCTTCTCGATTTAACCAAAATAATGAATGACCCCATCGCACATGATCCTTCATGGCCTCCCATGCCCACGAAGCTCCCTTCTGATATACCAAATTTTGAAGGCAAGCAAGTGAAAGACCCAGGTAATCATGTAATGACCTTTCACCTGTGGTTCTCATCGAATAGTATCATTGACGACACTATTTGATTGAGGCTATTTCAATGCAATCTTACAGGAGTAGCTGTGAAGTGGTACGTGGAGCAACCTCCTACTTCACATGGAACCTTTAGCGCCCTCGCTACTGCGTTCCTCACTTATTTTCAGTTACCGATTCACCATGATTCGGGAATGGAGTTACTAACTCATTTTATACAAACCCCCGTTGTCCATATCTCTAACAAAATTCATGAATGGAGGCAGTGTCGCAGTTTATGCAAAGCTAAACTCGACGATCGGGTCTTCGTAGATTTATTCTTGAAAACTTTAACGGTGGAGATTTCAAAGGATGCAACGCAATAATACCCTACATCCGAAGAGGACGCAATTAGTAAATCCTAGAAGCTGGAACTGATATATATTGCAGTCAGGATACATTTACAATATCCTGTTGAGAATGCAGCAAGATGATGGAGCTTAGTGAAATGAAGTCGCCTTCACTAAGTGGGCCCGTAGGCAAATTTTGGCGCAAAGTCTTTTTTAGACTATGTCTATTTTTAGACATATGGAGCATGGTCCAGGGGTTACAGTATGTTATTCTTGGAGTATTGGTCATGTTGGTAAAAAATAGATGGACCTCTATTTTTGGACCTATAGGTCGAAGTCTATTTTTAGACTGCCTATCCTAAAAATAGGGAAGTCAAATATTATTTACCCTTAATAATATTTGGACTCTAAACAACAGTTTACTCTCTTGGAGCACTTCAGTTCGAGCCTTGGAAGTGGCTCATGCAACTGAAAGAGGAATTACGCTATTCCTAAGGGTTTGGTGAGCACATGCATGGTTGACTTCAGTTAGGACTTCAGTGGCAGAAGTTTGGTGGAGTTAATGAGACAGCTAGTGGAGTTGTGTTCGGATTAACTTAGTTGAACTAGTTGAGATTAGTTTAACTAGCTAATCAACTAGTAATGAGTGGAGTGAATTAAATATTATTTAATTCATTAATTAGTAACTCATTATTCAACTCAAGAACACATCAGTTCACTACAGTGCATGGACAATTCAGTGGAGACCAGTGAAAGAGGTAGATGAAAGGGTGAGTACAGCTATCAATTGTGACATCAGTTGTGCATGAGATTTGCACCACACTTGGAGGAAATTTCCAATGATGATTGCGCTGTCAAGCTAAGGAGATTCGAACCTTGGATCTCTCATTAGACCAGCCTTGATTGCGCAATAGAGGCAGAAAATTAGTGGATGTGCTTTGAACCTGTGACTTGTTCAAAACCAAGCTAGTTTGTGTGTAACTTCATGAGATAGTACTGAGTACTTGTGAGGAGTATTGTACTGAGTTGTTACATGTTTTCTCCATTATAATATACACAATAGCTGCGGGGTTTTCAGCTATAAGCTTTCCCCATACATACTATGTTAATGTGTGTGATGATTTGATGTGCGATCGCTTCTATTCTTTCCGCATGTGACAATTAATTGTAGAAGAGGTTATGTGTTATGCATGCAATTCGAAATTGATGTGTAATCGAGTTAATCTCCATTGAATAAGTGATTTATTCAGCTAATTTATACATGGTATCGGAGCAATATTAATTGTCGAGATCTACTACGGTGATTGCAAACTTATTTCCTCGGACAGAGTCTGCATACGGGCCAGGTAGCCTCCAGATTCATCTTTCTTCGGAAAGTGAAAGGTCTGGTAAACGCCCCTTGCAGTCAATCTCTGATTTGGAAATAACTTGTTCTCAAGTGTAGATCGGAAGCGATTGAGATTTGGAGCTTGGAATTCGAATTTTGCAGCAGTTTTTATTTTCTTGGTGCCAGAGTTGAAAATGTCTTTCAACGGTTTGCGACTCGAATATGCTCTTGAAGGCAGTTCGAATTATGTTGCATGGAAGGATCACATGGAGGCAGTATTAGAAGATAATGGACTGAAGGAGTTCGTGGATACGGATGTCTAAAAGCCCACTGATCCTGCTGAAGTCGAAGTATGGCAAAAGAAGATGGCAAAATTTCGAAGGATCTCATTGGAGGGCATCAAGGATCATATTGTATCCAGCCTGCATGGAAAGGCTTCTCCATATTTAATGTGGAAAGCTTTGACGGATCTATTCCAGAGTAAGAGCGACCAAAGGAAGCTGGCGCTCAAAGATAAGCTCAGGAACATGAAGATGGAGAAAGGTGACAGTATCGCCAAATACCTCACGAAGTTCACTCAATGCAAAGATGAGTTGGGAAGTTTGGGGGTGACTGTCGAAGATGAGGAAATGGTCGACCTGGCTCTCCTTGGTCTTCCGAAGGCTTGGCACTCATATCAAGATAGTTTCAATGGTCGGGAGAAGCTGCCGGGATGGGAGCGCCTTTGGGCAGATCTCATGCAGGAGGAGATAAGGAGGACTACTCGAGATGGATCTTCATCAAAGGGAGCTGATGAAGAAAATTGCGCTTTGGTTGCCAAAGCAAAGAAGGGGAAGGGTAAGAAACCTTCTCATTTCGGTGCAAAGGGCAAGAAGCAGGATATGGCGAAAGTGAAGTGTTTTCACTGCCATGATCATGGATTACACTTGAATGATAAATCCGAATGTATGATGCACCAATGATGAAGAAGGGGATCTAGATCTGAATTGCTCTTGTATTTGCTAGATCTGATTATGGAAGGCTTAGATCTGTGATGAGGCGAGCATCTAGGCGAACATCTGTCTGAAGAAAAAGGGTAGATCTGAACTGAATATCTGATCTGATGAAGTATGCTGCTCTGTAATGATTGAAGATCTATACGCCACTTCGCCGCGCTAAGCGCGTATACACATGGCTTCTATGAAGTAAAAGCGCGTATGCGCAATGAAATATACACCGAGGTATACGCTGGTTTGTGTGGACGGAAGCGCGTATATACGCGACATCAGTAAAGGGAAAGCGCGTATGCAAACTAGGGTTTGTTGAAGCAAGGGGTATGAAATATCTAATCTGTTCTACTGTGTTTCTGCTATCTGATCTGTGTTGATATGTATCTGTTGGTGATGTTTGTTTGTGCTTAAAAGTATGGAAAGGGTCCAGTATGAAAATATGATGAAATGTGGCCTGCAAGTTGTGTTCTATTGAATTTGTTGGATCCAGTGTGAAAATTGATGAAACGTGGTCCAAGGTGGTGCTGAGGGTTGTAGCCTTCAGTCAGGGGGTTGTAGCTCCCTTCCAGGTGAGGCTGGTAAACGAGATCGTGGGGTCGTAGCTCCCTTCCAGGAGAGGCTGGTAAACGAGTCAGGGGGTTGGAGCTCCCTTCCAGGAGAGGCTGGTAAACGAGCGCAGGTGGGTGCCTGCGTGCTGGTCAAGTCTGCGCCAGCACATATGTTGTAAGATGTTTTCTCTATAATAAAATATTGAAGGCCGAGCAACTGCAGCGGTGGTTTTCTCCCGATTTGGGTTTCCACCTAAAAATCCTGGTGTTCATGTGTGATTCTTTGTGTGATGGTTTATTCTGTTCTTACTGCACATGTTTACTGTTTATTGAACATCTGATGAATGAATGATGGAATAATATAAGTGAAGATTTAATGACAGATCTAAATCTCTGTGTATACGCTAGTTTCATAAAGGGGATCCGCGTATATATGCTAGTTTACTGAAGGAAAGTAGCGTATGGGTTTTAAGGAATGAAAAAAGTAAAAAGATTTGATTATGCAGTAAATACTGATTCGCCCCCCCCTCTCAGTATTTTCCCAACAATTGGTATCAGAGCAGGTCCTTGTGCAGAAGCTTGATCGCTTAAAGGAGATCCGTCGCAATGGGAAGTCAAGAAGGAGTAATGTCTATAAAGCCACCTCTATTCAATGGAAGCAATCTGATATTCTGGAAGGTACGTACAAAAGCATATCTGCAAAGTCTAGGTGTAGATGTATGGGCAATCGTGCAAGAAGGTTATCAATACCCGGCAAATATTCCTACTGATGCAGCTGAAAGAAAGAAGTATGAAATCAATGCCAAAGAAGTGAATGTCTTATTGGGAAGCATGTCTGAATCAGAATTTGCTAAAGTGATGCAACTACATTCGGCAAAAGACATATGGGACAAAATCATTCTAAGCTATGAAGGAGACACAAAGGTAAAAAGTGCAAAACTCCAAACTCTTAGAATTGAATATGAAAATTTGAAGATGCATAGTGATGAGAGTGTTGCCAGCTTCTTTCTTCGTCTGGATGATATTGTAAATCGAATGAGAAATTTGGGTGAAACCATAACTGATACTACTCTGGTGGAAAAGGTCTTAAGATCCTTGACTTATAAATTTGACTCTAAAGTTTCGGCTATTGAAGAAAGGCAAGATCTGCAAACTCTTTCTATTGTTCAATTGCATGGTATTCTGACTGCTTTTGAAATGAGACAAGGAGGTCCTTCTCAAATAAGAGAAGCTGCTTTTAAGGCATCTACAAGAGGAAAAGAAAATGAAGTTGTCAAAGAATCCAGCTATATATCCGATGAAGAAGAAGCGAATTTCGTGAGAAAGCTCCAACTAGGTACTGGAAGATTCAAAGGTAAGCTTCCCTTCAAATGTTTTGAGGGTGGAAAAGTTGGTCATTATGCTGCTAAATGTCCTTATAGAGAAAAGCATGGTAAAGAGAAACAATTTGAGAAGAGAAAGAGTTATTATGCAAAAGAATATGATGATGAAGTGTCCAGTGAAGATGAAGAAGATTCTGACCAAGATCCGAAAGTGCTCATGGCTAAGAAGCAAAAGAAGAAGGTTACTCAAGGAAAGGAGATACCTCAGAAATCATGTATAGCAAAAATTGAAGAAGATGAATCGCATAGTGAAAGTGACAAGAGTGATTCCGAAGTTTCTCAAGAAGTGCAAGAAGTTCTACAAATACTATTGGCAAAGAAAGAAAAGAAGAAGGCCACTTATAATACTCTTTTCTTTATGCTAACAATAAGAAGATGAAGAAAATTAAAGGTGTGGATCTAAGCAAAAGCTCTCAAGACTAAAGTTGAAGAACTACAAAGTTCAAATTCTAAGCAAGAAACTATTTACAAAGAGATGACCTCTCAAATGAAAGATCAAATAGAAATGTTGAATGGACAGGTGGACAAGTATCAAAGGTTTCATACTTATGCATCCAATCGAATTAAAGAACTAGAAGCAGATCTTGAAAAATCAAGCAAGAAGAATGAAGGACTTGAAGCTGCAATCATCTCTCTACAAGCAGATCTAGAAGCATCAAGAGAGAAAAATGAGGAACCTCTACAATCATTTGAAAAGGAAGGACTTGAAGCAGAAATCATTTCCCTCAAAGAAGACCTAGACAAATCAAATAAGAAGAATGAAGGCCTTGAAGCAGAAATCATCTCTCTCAAAAGGGTTCTGGAAAAATCAAACAAGAAGAATGAAGAGCTGGAACAAACATGTGAAGAAAATGAAAATTGGTTGAAAGAAGAGATTCTAAATCTGAAGGATCAAGTAGAAGATGGAAGAAAGAAAGAAGAAAGCATGACAAAGCAATGTCAAGCCTTGGAGGTTGAGGTAAACATTCTCAAAGGTAAATTAGAATAAAAGTTTAAACTTTTGAGGTTTCAAGATAGTACTAATATTCTGGACAATATTCTGAGTAATCAAAGGTCTCCTGCTATCAAACTTGGTCTTGGTTTTCATGAAACTGTTAAAGGAGAATCTAGCTCACAAGGAAGTGCCAAAAATTCAGAGGATGTCAATGCAAAACCAGAAGTGTTGAAAGAGACAAAAGCTCAACCAACAATCATGAACTCTCAAAGGAATTTATTCAAGAATGTTGAATGCTTTAAATGTCATAATTATGGGCATGTTGCAGCAAATTGCAGGAGCAGATCATTTCAGCCTCAAACAAAGAGCTCCTACATAGAAAGGTACTTTGGTTTCTTCAAGGGATATTGTTTTTCATGTAACAAGTATGGACATAAAGCAGCTGAGTGTAAAAGGAGGAAAATTAGAAATACTCATTATGATTCTTATGTTTATTTCTCTGACCACATGAGATGTTATGCTTGTAACAAGTATGGACATGTAGAAAAAGAATGCAGATCTGGGAAAGTGGACAATTTTCAGCACACAGTTGGAAAGCTCAAGCAAATTTGGAAAAAGAAGGAGGACCGACCAGAAACGTAGGGAATTCAGACCCTACTGCAGTCATCCGCTTCTGGAAGCTTACTTCTCTGATTGACTGCAGGAATGATGTGGGGTACATTATGAGATTTAGTAATGTATCGTCACAAGGGGAGCAATGTATGATGTCTCTCATGGTTTGATTATTCTGGTTATATTTACTTCTGACAGCGCATCTGATGTGGAAAGGACAGGTACAGGAGGTACAAACTCAGGAGGAAATGAAGGAAGATGAAAATTTTCTATGCTTCACTTTCCATACGCGGGTTATATTAACAAAAGTCGCGTATACACGCGAGTTTCTTCAGAAACAGTCGCGTATGCATTGATGATAAGAGAATTTATCTGATAGCTGAAGATCTGGAGCAGAGGTCCAGGGGGAGCATCAGTCTGACTGCTGATGATTGCACTGTTAGCATCATTCTGGTTATACTCATGATAATGGAATGATACATGGGTTCTTGTGTTGAAGATTATGGATGAAGCCTGGGTCCTTTATGATGAAGAGCATTCGTTGTTGAAATGAAAGTCTTATAATTCAGAGATGAGGACAGATCATGCAGAGATTGTTGCCGACATCGTCGTTGAAGGTGTTTCGTATTGTACAAGTTAAGAAGGAGCACTCGGTTTAGGGGGAGCAAAGAAAAAGTTGAATACTAATGATTGCATTGTTGGCAATATGACTGCTTGTTCTTTGGTTTTTGTGATACTCATGCTCAAATGATGATGACTTGGTACATGGTTTATTATAATGAGTTTTTGAGCCCTGGTTGCTGATAAGTATCCCTTGTACTCACACATGGATGAGTTGGATGTCATTTGATTCAGAAATAAATCATGCAGAGTGTGTTACTATGGTTGAGAGATCTTTTTCCTACATATGTTACTTCATGTTAAATCTTGAAGATCATGGTGATGTTGGACCACATGGATGATTGTCGGTGACTTATTTGAAGATGGTGTTATGGTGAAGATATTAATCTCTCGAAAGAATGTATTGATGTCAAGACTTAATATGAAGACTTGGTTAATGTGGAGTACTAAAAAGGTATGATTTTGATGATTATTTCAATGGCTTTTTAATAGAATTTGTGAACCTTTTGTATCATGAATTTGGAAAGTAATAAGGAACTATAACAAAACATGTGAGAATCGATGTGCATAACTTAGCCACTGATAATGGTTATTTTCTATACAGGAAAAGGAGAAAACGAAGAGTTGCCGCTCCAAAGGAAAGGACAAAGTGGAGATAACTGCTGTCTCTCTGGATGAGAACCGAACGCAAACATAGGGAAACAGATCAAAGCAAATTGGCTCGGGAAAGAAGGCGAGGACACCAGCTCAGCGCAACAGAAAAGACAGGATGAAGAGTTAACAGTTTGGCGAATCCCTCAGGATCGAAGATCCTGAGGGATCGCTGCTTTATTTTATCTAGTTGCTTGGACATCTCCGCCGTCGTCTTTATAGAAAGAGACAGCACTGTTAGTTTAATAGAGATAGGATAGATAAGAGAGAGATAGGATACGTTTTATGTAATCTTCTGTAAGACATCAGCTTTGGTTATTAAGTTTTGTTGAAGACTGGTTCGATGTATTTTTGATCGATGCATTAATAAAGGCTTGGTGATTATTCCATCTTCGTGTCTGCATTAACTTAAAGCGGTGTATCCTTGGAGGCTAAGGGCCCGGCCCCGAAGGACACTTGCTTCTGTACCATTACAGCTTCACTTCTGTGTGGTTTGTGTATTCTTGTTATTTGATCATTTGATATGCTTTAAAAGTTCATATGATATGCTCTGTTCAAGTTTGAATCATTGAAGTTTCTACAGATAGAATTGTATGTTGACTCTGTATCAAGTTATTTATCCTTTCAAGAGTTAATCGCACATTCTTACTGTTATATTACAGAGCTGTTATACTAAAACATTCGTGTGGTGTGCGTTCCTAATTTATCAGTACTGTTCTATAATTCATTCGTTGTTATTGTTGTTCCATTAGTGTGATCTGTGTGAATCGCCTTTAGAGTGACAGAATGTTCTTTGATTGCAAAGAGTGTATAGATTGAGTTTGGTTATAACCCGCGGGACTTAGTTATTCAATTGTTGTTCCATTCTAGAGTTGCTGTTCCATTTCAGAATTATTGTTTAATCCTTTATTCGCTTTGCTGTTCCATTTACTTGCAGTTGTTGGTTTGTTGTGAGAGATGATCTAAGGCTGTAGTGAGCAGTAGCAGTCACTGTCTAGCTCCCAGGCTTATGCTCCAGTCTCGTTTCCATCAGTTTCCGAAGGGATGGGTTATCATTGCCGAACCCTTGACTGATAAGTTATTGAGTTTTCTGAGTGTGTGATTTATTTCTTTAAAGTAATTTGATTTCAGTTAAGCATCCGTTTACTCTTGTATTTCTTAAGCACTGTACTACTAGCATTACTCTGAAAAATGAGCCTTGGATTGAGTCACTCTTTGTAATGACAAAACGCTCTCGGGTTGACATATTAATGTGAGGTAATTAGAGGTGAAAGAGACCCTTTTTATAGCTCTACATTTTGGCGCCGTTGCCGGGGAAAGAGTGAAGCCATTTGTCTTTTTCAGAGTGGTGTACAAGCCTGCTAGGGAGGAGTTGGATCCTAAAAACGGAAGGTAAGAACCTATGTGCAGAGCATGTAAAAGACCTGCTCATTATCCGCTTTCCTAACAGATTTGTTTTTGCTTGTTTGAATAGAAGTTGGTAGTTTATTTTTGAGTGCATGACTAAGCAGAAAAGACCAGAAAAGAATATCAAACCCCCATCCAAACCTGAAAAAGCTAAGGGGTCGGTGACCCTTGGCCGCACGACCTTCATAGACGAAATCTATAAGAAAACAGAATCTCAGCCATTAGTAGGTTTCAAGAAAAACACTTCTAAACTGCCTACTAGTTCCCTTCAGGCCACAGGATCACCATCTGTAGCATGTGCTGAGGTGCATAGTCAAACTGAGGAGCAGGACTTTCAAGAAGTTGAAAATTCCACTCCAGAATTATTGCAGGAAGGGAACTCTAGCAACTTTTGTGAAGGAGAAGGAGAAACAGGGGAAATCAAGGAACCAAAATCTCCTCTTGAAACAAATCAGCCATTAGATAGCCCAGATAAAGGAAGTGCTGCGAAAGTCATTGTTGAAGAGATTCAATCTCCTCAAACACCCGGTATTCCCATTATTCCAGATAAAGGAAGCGCTATTAAAAAGATCCCTATCAAAACCGTTCCCACCCAACCTAGGAATACCCTCCTAGATATCCCAGAAGGTTACTGGCATATATTCGATCCCATGGCTCAAAACCAACCAAACGCTCAAAACCAGTCAAACACTCAAACCTCTACATTACAATATCCTATAGTGGATTCTGCAGCAAATGCACCCATGAAAGCTATCCCTCTTCAGCATATCCCCACATTTCACGGACTCACATCAGAAGATCCGGATGCATTCCTATTTGAATTCGATGTGTTATGTCGGGGGTATGATTACACCACCGATCCCAAAAAATTGAAATTATTCCCCTCTACATTGAAAGGGGCTGCTTTAAGATGGTTCATGGGGCTAGGTGGCGGGGTTATCAACAATTGGGATCAAATGAAAGAATCCTTCTTAAAGAAATACCAGGATTATTGTAGGTCTAGAGAATTAAAAGACGAAATATTTCAAATGACAGCCAGACCAAATGAAACATTAGAAGAGTATGTGGAACGTTTTCAGTATAATTTACAAAGATCTCCTTATGCATCGCTACCTTTACCTGATAATGTGTTAAAAACTGCATTAATGAGGGGCATGAAGGAACAATGGATTGAAACATTAAACATTATGGGCAAAGGAGATATTTATCAAGAGAATTTTACTGACATCCTTGACTTATGTATCAGGAGTTCGAGAGGCAGCACAAGAATAAAACCGACAGAATACGATCAGTCTGCAAGAGATAACAAAGTATCAGCAGAAGGAGTAACACGTGCAGAAATTGGAAATTTATTAGAAAATTTTAAAACTGATATTATGGGGACACTAACTACACAACTTGATATGGTGCAGGCTAAACAGAAGCAGCTGGAGGCAGAACAGAATATGGCAATCTTCTGCCCCCGATGCAGAAAAAAACATAGCCACAAGGAGTGTCCTCTGGATAAAGTCCAAACATGCGCCATCTGTACAAAAGATCACCTTACGGAGAGCTGCCCCTCACTTCCCGGATTGAAAGCGGTATATAAGGAAGCAGAAGAAGAACCAGAATCAGTGAATTCGATCAATCAGCGCCGCCAGTGGCAGCCAAGACAACCTGGTATGTTTCCGGACCCAACCTCTTTCTTTCAAAACCCACAGTATAATGCTCAACAATATGGTATATGGCAAAATCAATCTCAACCCCCATTTACAAACTGGTCACCACAATCATTTCCTTCTTCAAATCCATGGCTGAATCAAACAAGCCAAACTGGTTGGCCGAATTTCCCTTACACTCCACCATATTGGCAAAATGGCTCGTATCCTTCACAATGGACTCCCTCTACTTCACAAAGTTCACCCTGGCAGACAAGCTGGCAAAGACCGATGTACCACCCAGCTGGAACTATTCCACTCCCTCAACCTACTTTGCCAGCTTTACAACAAAACCCCCAGTCTAACTTGAGGCCGCAACTCCCAGCCCAACCCGATCCCAATCCAAACAACAGGCAGGTCCAATCTATTCAAATCATAGAATCACCAGAAACAGGACCTGACTTAAGGGAGTGCAGTGACCTTCAGTTAAGATCTGGACGTATCATTGAAACTGAGGGAGATAAAACAATTCACATTGAAGATCAGTTACCCAGATAACATCAGTCACAACAAGAGGATGTAAATAAGCAACAAACTCATAATCAAGCAACCACATCCTCTCCTCCGTTCCCAGAACGATTAGCCATACCTCGAACCATACAATATCCTGACTTTGACATTCTGGGAGAATTACAAAATCTGTACATAAAGATTCCATTCCTCCAAGCCATTCAAGACATTCCCATATACGCCAAAACTATAAAAGAATTGTGCATAAAGAAACCAAGGAGGAATATAACAAATAATCCAAGAGTCCAAGTAGTCGGCACCTTATCTGACCTATTTTCGGGAAGAGAAACACCCCTTAAATATGAAGACCCCGGGAACCCAATTATAACTGTTCAAATTTATGGCCAGACCCTGCCTAATGCCTTAGTTGATTTAGGGGCTGCAATTAATATTTTAACAACCACAACTTGCCAAAAGCTCGGCATTACATCCGTAGAACCCACCTCTACTCTGTTAGAATTGGCTGACCGATCTGTGGTTAGACCAGAGGGCACTCTACATGATGTCATGGTCTCTGTAGAATCCTGGGAGTATCCAACCGATTTCCTGATAATTAATCCAAAAAACCGACTTGATGGACACCCGCTAATTTTAGGTAGACCTTGGCTCGCTACTGCCGATGCCTACATTGGCTGTCGGCAGGGAAATATGACCATAACCAGAGGACCAAATAGCAAAAATTTAGTTCTATATCCTCCAGCGCAGCCAAGTGTCACAATGATTAAAACTAATAAGTACCCTGTATCATATCCTACTGATAACATCAGATCTCCATTAACTATACAAGAGGCACTCAATTTCAAAGATCAAACAGAAGACGATGCCATTAATAATTTCATTACTCAAACTGAACCTCGCATACAGTGTCACATGATAGAAGCAGCATTTGATAATGAATTGGAAGAAGATCCCCTGAAAGATATTCATGACCAAACGATACCTGTTACTTCTGTTGCAAATAGTAAAACTGTGGAAATTGCACCGGGGAAAACTTTAAACATCAATGCCAATCTCACACCTGAACAAGAAACAAAGCTCATCCATCTGTTAACAAAATATCAAGAAGCATTTGCATGGGACTACCCTGATATGAAAGGAATCGATCCCCAGTTATGTACACACCACATTTATATAGAAAAGGATGCCAAACCTGTGCGTCAGCCGCAAAGGAGACTTAATCCCCATCTAAAAGATGTCGTAAAAACTGAACTTCAGAAGCTTTTAGATGTGAATTTTATCTACCCTATTTCCGATAGTAAATGGGTCTCTCCACTTGTGGTGGTACCAAAAAAGAATGGGAAATGGAGAATTTGTGTGGATTATAGGGAACTTAACAAGGCAACACAAAAAGATCATTTTCCTCTTCCTTTCATAGATCAAGTATTGGACACTTTAGCAGGGAAGAAGTTCTTTTCTTTCCTGGATGGCTTCAGTGGATACAATCAGATTCAGATTGCCCCCGAAGACCAGGATAAAACTACCTTTACTTGCCCCTGGGGAACATTTGCCTATCGAGTTTTACCTTTTGGCTTATGTAATGCTCCTGCCACATTTCAGAGGGCTATCCTTAGTATTTTTGCAGATTTAATCAATGATGGACTTGAATTTTACATGGATGACTTTACACCATATGGAGATGATTTTGATCCAGCTCTAGACACCCTAGAAAAAGTCCTACAACGCTGCATTGTTACCAGGCTTTGCTTAAGCAACGAAAAATGTTTCTTGATGATGACTGAAGGACTTATTCTAGGACACTATGTCTCAACAGCCGGCATTCAGGTAGACCCGGCCAAAATCCAAATACTTTTGCTTATTCCCACTCCTACTACTCAAACAGAGGTACGCAGTTTTCTTGGATTTTCAGGTTATTATAGACGATTTATAGAGCATTATTCGCACATTGCTGCTCCTTTATATGCACTGACTGGTAAAGTTGATTTTCTTTGGACAGATAAATGTGACCGTGCTTTCGAGGATCTAAAGAAGCTTGTATCCACAGCCCCAGTCCTTCGAGGACCAAACTGGGACCTACCATTCCAGATATCATCTGATGCCTCAGATACAGCCATTGGTGCAGTCCTTGGGCAGGAAGAGGATAAAAAACCATATGCTATCTATTACATCAACAAAAATTTATCCCCTGCTGAATTGAATTACACTGTTACTGAAAAAGAATTCCTAGCTGTAATACATGCTGTCAATAAATTTAGACATTATATCACAGGCTACCCTGTTATCTTGTATACAGACCATTCTGCCATAAAATATTTAGCAAATAAGCCTGTCACAAATGCTAGAGTAACTCGATGGTTAATCTTATTGCAGGAATTCAACATCACAATCAAGGACCGCCCTGGCAAAGAAAACCCTGTAGCCGATTTTCTTTCAAGAATACCAAAATCAAGCGATGCAGCAGCAGTGGAAGATCAATTTCCAGATGAGAACTTGTTTGCTGTTGCTGTTCAAACGCCCTGGTATGCTGATGTTGCCAATTACCTTGCAGTAGGTAAATTACCAAAACATTTAACTCCTAATGAGCGTAAGCAGATTATTCAGAAAATTTCTCGATTTTCGTGGATTGGAGGTTATTTGTTTCACACAGGAGCAGACATGCATATCAGGCGATGTGTTAGAGAGGATGAAATTTTTGATATCCTAAAAGCCTGTCACGATGGACCGTGTGGGGGGCACTTCGCTGAGCGTAGGACTGGACATAAAGTATTGCAGACAGGATATTACTGGCCTACGATCTTCAAAGATGCAAAGAAGTTTTTCCAAGCCTGTGACAGCTGCCAGCGAGCAGGACGACCTGGTCAAGCTGATGAGATGCCTCTGAAACCACAGTTAGTCATCGAACCATTCGAGCGGTGGGCTCTTGATTTCGTTGGACCCATCAACCCTTCATCAAATCAGAAAACATATATTTTGGTGGCAACAGAATATGTCACCAAATGGGTTGAGGCAGAAGCATTGCCAAGAGCCACAGAGGATTCTGTCATACAGTTCCTGTTCCTTCTATTTGTTCGTTATGGCCTTCCTAGGGAAATAATTACAGATGGAGGACCACAATTTGTTGGGCATAAATTAGCCGCAACACTTAACAATTATCATGTCCAGCATAAGATCACTACTCCATATCACCCACAGGCGAATGGGCAGGTAGAAAGTAGCAATAAGATAATAGAATCAATCCTAACAAAAACCATTGCCTCACATAGGCGTGATTGGGCTACCCGACTGCCTGAAGCACTCTGGGCATATAGAACCACATGGAGGAGCACCACCGGTTACTCACCTTATCAACTAGTGTTTGGAAAACAACCCATTTTTCCCATAGAATTCGAAATCCAAACACTGCGAACAACACAGGAAGTTGGCCTAAATCTAAGCGAGGCACAACTCAATCGACTACAGCAAATCAATGAATTAGACGAAATTCGGCTCTCTGCACTACAAAATACAGCATTGATTCAACAGCAGCGAGCCAAATGGCATGATGCGCTCATCAAGAACAAAGTCTTCCACGAGGGAGACTGGGCTTTGTTATACGATTCCCGGTTTCAGGACTTCCCTGGAAAACTTCAGACTCGATGGTTGGGACCATACGAAATCCAAAAGGTACATGACAACGGAACCCTTACTCTAATCACCATTGACGGTTCTGGATATGCATTCAAAGTAAATGGCCACCGAGTCCGTCTCTATCGTAAACCACTCACTCGGGAATCCTTCTGCCAGCAGCTACGCCGAGATACTGATCTGGAGATCTTAGGAGAGGAAGAGAAATCTTCCTCACCTGTAATTCATTAAGGGTCTATTCTCTTTTACAATTTGTACATAAGTTCTTGTTTTTGTGTGATTCTTGTACATAAGTTTGATTTGAATATTTTCTTGTCATTTTTTCTATTCCTTTTTCTTCCACATAGTTTGATTTTTGTTCTTCTAATAGCATATGCGTGTTTTTTTATGATGTTGGTTTTGCTTGTTTTGCTGTTCCTTTTCTAAAGGAACAGCATTCGGATCTCTGCTGTTCCTTTTTCAAAGAAACGATATTGTTACATCTCTCGCTGTTCCTTTTGGTTACCACTGTTCCTTTTCCTTCAAAGAAACAACGTTCTTTTATTGCTGTTGTGTCTTTTTCAACGGAATGGCATGTTGAGTGTTTTATAGTATGATTGTCGTTCCTTTTCCCAAAGGAACGGCATTTGCATTTTTTTCCTTTTTCTATTATCCATCGTTGTTGCTTTTCCAACGAAACACCATTAGCATACTTTTGATCTCTTTTGCTGATTTAAATTGAGGATGCTTTTTGCCCGTCTTCTTTCTAGTCTTCAAGCTTCAGCTATGTATTTGTGCGATGAAATATAAAAACACAACATACCAAAATCTGCAAACCATAAATTGCTATATCTATAAGGCTCTGCATTAATAAGAGGACAAATGGAAGGACATACTTATTTCTTACCTTTTGTTGACATGGTTTTACTAATTTTGCCCTGATTGGTTATCTTTATCATGCTGATTCCCTTAAACTTTTTTATTAGTACTTGGGAATAAGAGCAAAGAGTTTATATCTTCCTATTGAGATAATAAGACTTCTTCCACCATTCCTACTCTTAAGTAGTGCTGAACCACCCTTTGTGTATAAATAAGGAAAAGTATTCTATGAAAAAGAAAAAGTATGTCAAGTGTCAAATGCAGAATAGGGGGTGTTAGGCATCCCCCCCCCCCCACAGGCTGAGAGAGGCGAGGCTCGAGGCAACATCAAACCAACCTTAGCCTCGTAGCTAGCCCTACGAGGATAGGAGAGGGCTCTCTCCGGGTCTATCTCGGCGGAAAATTTTCGATGGGGCTGAGATGACCGATAAGGAAAACTAATCTTAGGCTAGTAAAGTGATATGAATAAGGTTTTTTATAAAATGTTGGGGTTTTTCTGGGCTGTGTGAGGCAAAGAACAGCTCGAACAGAGAAATGTAATCAAAGACACAGATTGTCTCTTGAGGCAAGGTAGGCAGGAAAATTTAACATCAAATTGAGATTAAATGGAATGGCAAGACTGTTGAGGAGCCGACAAGGGCATAGAGGATGAATCCTTGTCGAACAGAAGAAAACATTAAATATGAACAAACTTAAAGGCAGAGCATACCAAATATGAATTCTACCTTAACACTTCATTTGTTCAATTGGAAATGATCATGAAATGACATGAACACATAACATGCTACATATGAAACAAAAGAGGACACAAATGTTAAATTTCAAGCCACAGGAATCTCAGAAGCCAGCGCTGGGTATTTTCATTAAAATCTCTGTCTAAGACTGTACAAATAAACTCTAATTTTCTCCTACACTAGCTCTCAGAACTCTCCTCCACTAACTCTCTCTTTTACAAATTATTTTTTATACATTAAATCAACTAAAACAAAAAACAACAGATCGGCCCCCAAAACAGGGGCGCTGTTTCAACTAAAGCCACAAAAATAGAATAGAATCCTCCATCTGCTCCAAGAGGCGCCTTGTTCAATCAAGCGTTTTCACTGTACAGGATAGGAGGCTGTTGACAGTTGCAACCGACCCTATAGATAGCTTTGTTGTTGGCACAGAGTCGACTAAAATCTGGGAAAGCCACAGTCGACAACGAGCCACTGGAGATTTTGTCATTAATGACATTGCTACCCAAACTCGACTGTGTGTCATCAGGCAAAATAGCAAAACCCGATGATAAAAGAGCCACGTAGTTGGGATCACTACCGTTGAGAACGACATTCATGGGAGCGTAAATAACATAGAGCCACATACATGGAGAATAAGCATGTTACCCTGATTCGAATTCAAGTTTTTGACACGCAAACGAACCTATGAATGCCACTTTGCAAACTACGCCCCAAATCTGGAAATGCGTTGGCCATTTACCGAAATTAGGAGAAGATTTTGATAATCTGGAATAAATCTGCCGCATATATCGGATGGAAATCGAGCCCCCTACAATCTTTCTTATCCGATAATAATGGGCATATCTGTTGAGCATGGTATAACACATGAATCCACGCGTCCAGGCATTTGCGGCTGTTGTTGAATGAGAAACGGCAAAGACCCCTGCACTTGAATGTTTTTGTTCTTCCTGAAAAAAGGTTTGACACTCCTGAAAGCAATCCCTCTGTTGTCTCAGTTGCAGGTTCTTCTTCATTCATACTTCCATATTCACAATTATTTCTTAATGCTAATGTGCTCATGTTGGTTGTCATGATCTTCAACATTAGGGAGAGAATGACTTGGAAAATTGAGCCAATAAAAGTTTCCTCGATAAAGGTTTTGTTGATGTATCAAGAAGCATGAGGAGAAGAAAATAAACCGGCTTTGCATTATGTGATTTTTGATATTGCATTTCAAAAACTGGAAGTGTTATTTTTGATGGCACTGATATATTTTTGTTGATTTTGTGGTATGGACAGGTCCCTTCCAAATCCCATACTGAGACCTCCATTGTAACATTTGACAGGGGACTTCGAATAAGGATGAAGCTGCAAGTCATTCTTTAGAGCTGCATTAATGTCATCTGGTGGGTGTTGCTCATTATAACTTTTCCTTTCGCCATATTGAAGGAACTGATTCTTCATGCGCAATGCTACCTCTTTTACATCTGACTGTAAAAATATCTTTCCTCCGAGATAAATATTTCCAATAATTGCTTTCACAAGTAGCCTTTGCAACATCCTCCATCGATGTTCAGGATTGGAGAAATTTGGATCTGGACATTGTAGCAACAGACCATAATACTTCCAGGGTAACGTTTCCAACATCCACAAACAAAAGCTGACATGGACCCCGAAAAATCGCTCTCCAATCAAGATTTCTAGTGCATACACGATCCAGTGCCGCAACTCCAGCGAGAGTGCGTCCTTTCAAAAGTTCCCAGACATCTCGATTTTTCTGCTTATAATCATTAACAAAATAACAATGTGGCATATGAACAATCTTTTCCGAATATATATGTGCAAACCGCATTGGAGAGACAAACTCATCTGTCACCATTATAGAAATTGTCTCCTTGCACTGACTTTGCCATTTAAAACGAACATCCACTCTGCAACAAAGCAAACGCTGCAATCTCTGCGTGGGTCGCTCACCTCCTGCGTGGGTCGCTCGCCTCCTGCGTGGGTCGCTCGGCCCAGGTGGGTCGCGCCCCAAAACTCTGTCCACACAATTCAAAACCTGAAATCGGCCCTCCAATCTTCAAGATTTGGGTGCTATAGTTTGGTTCAAATGAAACTTGTTTGGCCTTTATGCATGATACAAATATCTTCACAATCAGATTTTGTTTCAAATCTAATTGAAAACCCATATTACAATGTCTTTGTACTTTTACCTTTGGCTTTTTTTTAAATACAATCCTCTTTGGTTTTTCCATGCTTTTCTAAATCTTGGACTAATGACATTTTGTTGTCTTTTGCAGGGATGTTTGAAGCTGGTGCCACTGAAGAACTATAGAGTTTGAAATATTTTGACCACTTACCTATTTATTACCAAAACATATTTGAAAAATTCTTCTTCAAAACCCTGTTTTGAAGAAGAATCAATTTCTCATTGAAGGCATTCCTGATATAAACAGCTACTGGTCCTTCTCCTAGCCTGCAAGTGTTATTGAAACATCTTGAAAACAAGCTTTGCAAACATCTAAGTAGCAGTGGGTGAAATCTGTTTGGCATTGGCCTGTATATTGAACTGAGACTTTGACAGCTACCTATCTGAATTGGACTCTGACAGAGGACTTGAGAAGACGGAGTCTAACATTGGCTCCAATGGGGATGGCAGCTGCCGATTCTTGGAGGTGCCAAGAACCGCAGAGCTTTGGGAGAGCAGACAGTGCCTCCATCCATTGGGCTATGGAATCATGATCAACTTATTAACTGAAAACTGACTGAAATGATTTGAAAAACTAACTTGGCAAACCTCAAACTAGAACTGCAATAAACTGGAACAAAATGCTGCCTTTTGGCTGCTTATTTATTTACAGAATCTACCCTACTCTGCTGCAAGAACAATAGATCAGGTAATACTGAAATGCCAGATTAACCATTCAAGTAAACCTGAGAATGATGCCGCTTGAGAATGCTTCCACCAGGTCACAGATACAATTGCTGGGAGTCCTTCATGCACGCACTGAGCCTGGTCACGAAAAATACAGCCTGATCTATCAATCAAACTGAAAAATGTGTCCATGTATGCCGCAATAGGATCACGGAAGCTGGACTCTGTTGGCTGCCCCAACTCTGTGATGCATACTTCCAGCTGCACATTGTCAATGTAAACAACTGTAGGCCATTCTATGATATCTTGTTTCGAATGAGGAAGGATTTCCAAGAACTTTTTAGGGTCTTGGAAATCATATGACTGAATCTGCTCATCTAAACATTGAATCTCCTTCTCAAATCTTTCAACAATTAACTCACAGAACCTAGTTTTAGTTTCAAGAGGAAACTTCGGAGATTTCAAACATTGAAGCAAGACTCTGACAAATTCTTCATTAATTTCATAATCCGCTAACAAATTTCTAACATATTCTACAGCTTCACACAGTGCAGGGTTTGCCACATACCCTACCATTGCATGAGTGGATCAGCGAGCATTGGAATCTCTGGATCGAGCTGGAGTCGCCGGGTGAATGTTTCAGCCTTCATATGTGTCTGACTGCTATCCACCATCAGCATCAGATCTGCAACTTTGATTTCCTGCACTGGGGCAAGACAATCTACAAGTCGACTGTCAAATCAACAGCAAACCATCTTCCCCAGTATGGTCGCCACTATGTTAGCACTCGAATCTGCCACAGGCTGAAAGAGGTGAGGCTCGAGGCAACATCAAACCAACCTTAGCCTCGTAGCTAGCCCTACGAGGACAGGAGAGGGCTCTCTCCGGGTCTATCTCGGCAGAAAGATCTTCAAGGGGCTGAGATGACCGATAAGGAATGCTAATCTTAGGCTAGTAAACTGATAGAAAGGGGTTTTTAATAAATGTTGGGTTTCTGGGCTGTGTGAGGCAAAGAACAGCTTGAACAGAGAAATGTAATAAAAAACACAGATTGTCTCCTGAGGCAAGGTAGGCAAGAAAATCTAACATCAAATTGAGATTAAATGGAATGGAAAGACTGCTGAGGAGCCGACAAGGTCATAGAGGATGAATCCTTGTCGAACAGAAGAAAACATTAAATATGAACAAACTTAAAGGCAGAGCATACCAAATATGAATTCTACCTTAACACTTCATTTGTTCAATTGGAAATGATCATGAACCCATATGAACACATAACAAAGCTACATATGAAACAAAAAGAGGACACAAATGTTAAATTTCAAGCCACAGAAATCTTGCCGTTACCGGGTATTTTTATTAAAATTGCCTAAGATCAGACAGATAAACTCTAATTTTCTCCTATACCAAGCCCGAACTCTCTCCTTTACAAATTATTTTTTATACATTAAATCAACTAAAACAAAAAACAACAGATCGACCCCCAAACCAGGGGCGCTGTTTCAACTAAAGCCACAAAAATAGAATAGAATCCTCCATCTGCTCCAAGAGGCTCGTCTAACTGCCAAGCGACCGTACAGATAGAGGTCATGATTGCATTGCAACCGACCCTATAGATAGCTTTGCTGTTGGCACAGAGTCGACTAAAATCTGGGAAAGCCACAGTCAACAACGAGCCACTGGAGATTTTGTCATTAATGACATTGCTACCCAAACTCGATTGTGTGTCATCAGGCAAAATAGCAAAACCCGATGATAAGAGCCACGTAGTTGGGATCACTACCGTTGAGAACGACATTCATGGGAGCGTAAATAACATAGAGCCACATACATGGAGAATAAGCATGTTACCCTGATTCGAATTCAAGTTTTTGACACGCAAACGAACCTATGAATGCCACTTTGCAAACTGCGCCCCAAATCTGGAAATGCGTTGGCCATTTACCGAAATTAGGAGAAGATTTTGATAATCTGGAATAAATCCGCCGCATATATCGGATGGAAATCGACCCCCCTACAATCTTTCTTATCCGATAATAATGGGCATATCTGTTGAGCATGGTATAACACATGAATCCACGCATCCAGGCATTTGCGGCTGTTGTTGAATGAGAAACGGCAAAGACCCCTGTCACTTGAATGTTTTTGTTCTTCCTGAAAAAAGGTTTGACACTCCTGAAAGCAATCCCTCTGTTGTCTCAGTTGCAGGTTCTTCTTCATTCATACTTCCATATTCACAATTATTTCTCAATGCTAATGTGCTCATGTTGGTTGTCATGATCTTCAATATTAGGGAGAGAATGACTTGGCAAATTGAGCCAATAAAAGTTTCCTCGATAAAGGTTTTGCTGATGTATCAAGAAGCATGAGGAGAAGAAAATAAACTGGCTTTGCATTATGTGATTTTTGATATTGCATTTCAAAAACTGGAAGTGTTATTTTTGATGGCACTGATATATTTTTGTTGATTTTGTGGTATGGATAGGTCCCTTCCAAATCCCATACTGAGACCTCCATTGTAACATTTGACAGGGGACTTCGAATAAGGATGAAGCTGCAAGTCATTCTTTAGAGCTGCATTAATGTCATCTGGTGGGTGTTGCTCATTATAACTTTTCCTTTCGCCATATTGAAGGAAATGATTATTCATGCGCAATGCTACCTCTTTTACATCTGACTGTAAAAATATCTTTCCTCCGAGATAAATATTTCCAATAATTGCTTTCACAAGTAGCCTTTGCAACATCCTCCATCGATGTTCAGGATTGGAGAAATTTGGATCTAGACATTGTAGAAACAGACCATAATACTCCAGGGTAACGTTTCCAACATCCACAAACAAAAGCTGACATGGAACCCGAAAAATCACTCTCCAATCAAGATTTCTAGTGCATACACGATCCAGTGCCGCAACTCCAGCGAGAGTGCGTCCTTTCAAAAGTTCCCAGACATCTCGATTTTTCTGCTTATAATCATTAACAAAATAACAATGTGGCATATGAACAATATTTTCCGAATATATATGTGCAAACCGCATTGGAGAGACAAACTCATCTGTCACCATTATAGAAACTGTCTCCTTGCACTGACTTTGCCATTTAAAACGAACATCCACTCTGCAACAAAGCAAACACTGCAATCTCTGCGTGGGTCGCTCACCTCCTGCGTGGGTCGCTCGCCTCCTGCGTGGGTCGCTCGGCCCAGGTGGGTCGCGCCCCAAAACTCTGTCCACACAATTCAAAACCTGAAATTAGCCCTCCAATATTCAAGATTTGGGTGCTGTAGTTTGGTTCAAATGAAACTTGTTTGGCCTTTATGCATGATACAAATATCTTCACAATCAGATTTTGTTTCAAATCTAATTGAAAACCCATATTACAATGTCTTTGTACTTTTACCTTTGGCTTTTTTTTTTAAATACAATCTTCTTTGGTTTTTCCATGCTTTTCTAAATCTTGGACTAATGACATTTTGTTGTCTTTTGCAGGGATGTTTGAAGCTGGTGCCACTGAAGAACTATAGAATTTGAAATATTTTGACCACTTACCTATTTATTACCAAAACATATTTGAAAATTTCTTCTTCAAAACCCTGTTTTGAAGAAGAATCAATTTCTCATCGAAGGCATTCCTGATATAAACAGCTACTGGTCCTTCTCCTAGCCTGCAAGTGTTATTGAAACATCTTGAAAACAAGATTTGCAAACATCTAAGTAGCAGTGGGTGAAAGCTGTTTGGCATTGGCCTATATATTGAACTGAGACTTTGACAGCTACCTATCTAAATTGGACTCTGACAGAGGACTTGAGAAGACGGAGTATGAGAGCCCAACAGGGGTCTCATCGAGAGCCAGCCTACCATGATCATGAGGATAGAAGTGAAGTGGCATTCCCATTCTGGCCACCACACCAGGGATATGGTCCAAAAGGTATATCAAATAAACAAACCTTGGAACAAGAGGTCTCATCACGAGCCGGCCTGCCCACGTTTCGCTCTTTCCTCGTGAATGGCATTATGGTTAACTGGTCACCAAGCCAGCATAATGGTCTACATTTTGATATAACAACATTCCTAAGTATACACAGAGGATCATGGTTCCGAGGGTGAAAAACAACTCTGCCAAGGTTATGGACACCTGTTGGCAGCAGAGTAATGTTGATGGTATTGAAGTCACCTTGCTTACACCAATGGGTAAGATATTAACACTCTTTTGTTTCTTATATCCTAGGCACTAATCATATGTCATTTCCCGATTTATACATCGCATGAATATTTATCATTACCAATCATGGCAACGGAAGTGACCATGACTACTTGAGATTGGCAAGTACGATACATGCCCTATCCATCAGCCTCAAATCATAACACAGCAGCCTCTTATATAACACGCGATCCATTCTCCGCCTCGATTTCGGTAATCTGTTGTCCTTTTTCAACATGGCATAAATCCACATGTTGTTCCTTTCTGACTTGATTGCAGACTGGGTGCCGCTCCTTTATTTGCCGGCTGGGACAACCTATCACACTGCGGGGGGGGGAGGTTAACCTCATCATTCCCTGTATTACGTGTCAATTCACCATTCGGAAAAATTAGTTTACGACGGTTTGGCATGGTTTCACGGCATGGCATATTTTTATTTTCACACAAGTTGTTTTTGTTGCACTATTGCATACTCTAGCATACTCTCTCACTGCATTACATGTCAACTACAATGTTTTCATGAGGACATGAAACAAGGTAAGCAGGGGGGTGTGTGGAGTACTAAAAAGGTATGATTTTGATGATTATTTCAATGGATTTTTAATAGAATTTGTGAACCTTTTGTATCATGAATTTGGAAAGTAATAAGGAACTATAACAAAACATGTGAGAATTGATGTGCATAACTTAGCCACTGATAATGGTTATTTTCTATACAGGAAAAGGAGAAAACGAAGAGTTGCCGCTCCAAAGGAAAGGACAAAGTGGAGATAACTGCTGTCTCTCTGGACGAGAACCGAACGCAAACATAGGGAAACAGATCAAAGTAAATCGGCTCGGGAAAGAAGGAGAGGACACCAGCTCAGCGTGAAAGAAAAGACAGGATGAAGAGTTAACAGTTTGGCGAATCCCTCAGGATCGAAGATCCCGAGGGATCGCTGCTTTATTTATCTAGTTGCTTGGACATCTCCGCCGTCGTCTTTATAAAAAGAGACAGCACTGTTAGTTTAGAGATAGACAAGAGAGAGATAGGATACGTTTTATGTAATCTTCTGTAAGACATCAGCTTTGGTTATTAAGTTTTGTTGAAGACTGGTTTGATGTATTTTTGATCGATGCGTTAATAAAGGCTTGGTGATTATTCCATCTTCGCGTCTGCATTAACTTAAAGCGGTGTATCCTTGGAGGCTAAGGGCCCGGCCCCGAAGGACACTTGCTTCTGTACCATTACAGCTTCACTTCTGTGTGGTTTGTTTATTATTGTTATTTGATCATTTGATATGCTTTACAAGTTCATATGATATGCTCTGTTCAAGTTTGAATCATTGAAGTTTCTACAGATAGAATTGTATGTTGACTCTGTATCAAGTTATTTATCCTTTCAAGAGTTAATCACACATTCTTACTGTTATATTACAGAGCTGTTATACTAAAACATTCGTGTGGTGTGCGTTCCTAATTTATCAGTACTGTTCTATAATTCATTCGTTGTTATTGCTGTTCCATTAGTGTGATCTGTGTAAATCGCCTTTAGAGTGACAGAATGATCTTTGATTGCAAAGAGTGTATAGATTGAGTTTGGTTATAACCCGCGGGACTTAGTTATTCAATTGCTGTTCCATTCTAGAGTTGTTGTTCCATTTCAGAATTACTGTTTAATCCTTTATTCGCTTTGCTGTTCCATTTACTTGCAGTTGTTGGTTTGTTGTGAGAGATGATCTAAGGCTGTAGTGAGCAGTAGCAGTCACTGTCTAGCTCCCAGGCTCGTGATCTATGCTCTAGTTCCATTTCCATCAGTTTCCGAAGGGATGGGTTATCATTGCCGAACCCTTGACTGATAAGTTATTGAGTTTTCTGAGTGTGTGATTTATTTCTTTAAAGTAATTTGATTTCAGTTAAGCATCCGTTTACTCTTGTATTTCTTAAGCACTGTACTACTAGCATTACTCTGACAAATGAGCCTCGGATTGAGTCACTCTTTGTAATGACAAAACGCTCTCGGGTTGACATATTAATGTGAGGTAATTAGAGGTGAAAGAGACCCTTTTTATAGCTCTACAAGCATTAATGCGCTTATGCTACCACCATTGGATGATGCTTGAAGACACAACTACACTGTTCTATCCATCTGTAGTCCAGGGAAGCAGTCAAATATCTCAGAAAGAAGCTGAACACTGTCTTTTCTTCACACAGGATCAGATCTTGTCAAAATATAGAAGATGGTAGTGGATACGTGGGTTTCCTGAAACACAGTCGCGTATATACGCGAGTTCCTGCACAGAAAACTGTGTATGTCTGATTGCTGACAATTTTCTGCTTGGAGTCAGCTCTCTTCAGCACAGCTGCAGTACTGTTTGGTATCTCTGATACTGTTTGGTAACTCTGGTGGTGTTCCAGTTCTCATAATTCTTTTTCTAATGATTTAATGAAGATGCCTTGATGATTTGTTGGTGGAAGTTTTCAGGATGCACAAACTAAGGGGGAGCCTTAGTCATTTGGAAAGATTGCTTGGTTGCACAGATTCAGGGGAGCATTAGCTTTGCTGAGTATAATGCAGTGTTGGCATTATGATGGTTCTGAAATATGTTCTCTTTCTTGAGGACTTTCTGGTGTTGGTCTTAAAAGCTATATTTGTCGTTTGATGAAAAGGTCTTGGTGAGACCCATGATGTAAAATTGTATTATTCAGTCATGTAAGGACTTGTCAAATTTGTAAACCCACTTGGTTGGGTAGCTGAGTCAAATTTTGTAAACCCACTTGGTTGGGCAGCTGAGTTGAAATATGTAAACCCACTTGGTTGGGTACTTGAGTCTCATATGTAAATCCACTTGGTTGGATATTTGATGTAACTATGAGTCTTTGGTGATAGGAAGTTCATAGAGTCATGTACTTCATTGAAAAATATGTTTGAAGATTTCCAAAGCGATGAACTGAACTGGGGAGCTTAGTCATGGCATCACCGATCTGCTGTGTAACGCTTCTTCTACATGAGGAGAAAAGGGGTGAGTATGTTGGTTTTGATCCGGGCTTTGGGGTTGTTGTGTCAAGGAGAGTGTGTTGGTCCTGGCCCGTTGATTTTGATCCGCTCCTTTTGCCGGTTTTGATCCGCCTTTGCGAGTCCTGTCATGAGAGTGACATGGTTGGGTGTTTGAATGCACATAATAGTGTCAAAGAATTGGGAGAGTGACATGGTATCTATCTCGCTGTGGTGTAACCAAACACCATCGTGGTTGCCATCAAGTCCAAAGGGGGAGATTGTTGGAAATATGATGCGAATGTTGTCCTTGATGGCAACCCACTAAATGAAGATGAAGACATGCGACTATTGACATGTGTTGTCCCCATGGCAATCTACCCGATGAAGTTATGTTGACTTGATGGACTTGGTAAATGATGTAAATCTCATGTGATATGATGTTTGTTGACAATATGATGCTGAGTGTTGTCCTTGAAAGGCAACCCACTTGATGAAGATGATGACAACTTACTTGATGAAGTTGTGCTTGAGAGAATATGTTCCCGATGAAGAAAATATGATGTTTCTACAGTGTGTACAGAAGGCTATGAAGAAAGGATTTCAGAATGTACTCAAAGTATGATGAAAAAGAGTATGTCTCTTGGTATACGCGGATTGGCCTATGGGAAGTCGCGTATGCACGCGGAAAATAACGTCCCAAGTCGCGTATGGGCTAAAGCGCTCAAAAAGTGCAAAACCAAGGGTAACCACCATGGTATTGACCCATTGTATTGGGTAATGATCCGCCTAATTGACCCCGTCCAGGCAGTTTTGGGCTCATGGTATTGTTCTGGCCCATGGTATTGAAAAAAGGGGCTCATGGTATTGAAAAAGGATAAACCTATATAAGGAGAAGAAATTCATTGTGCAAAATATGAGCGTGGGTGCAAGATGTCTGAGCTTGAATGAATACTTCTCTCTGAAGTAGATCTGAATGGAAAGGGTTACACTTGAAGATAAATCTGAATGTATGATGCACCAATTATGAAGAAGGGGATCTAGATCTGAAATGCACTTGTATCTACTAGATCTGCTTATGGAAGGCCTAGATCTGTGATGAGGCGAACATCTAGGCGAACATCTGTCTGAAGTGAAAAGGGTAAATCTGAATTGAACATCTGATCTGATGAAGTATGCAGCTCTGTAATCATTGAAGATCTATACGCTACTTCGCCGCGGAGGAAGCGCGTATACACGCGGCTTCTATGAAGTAAAAGCGCGTATGCGCAATGAAATATACACTGAGGTATACGCTGGTTTGTATGGACGGAAGCGCATGTATACGCGACATCAGTGAAGGGAAAGCACGTATGCAAACTAGGGTTTGCTGAAGCAAGGGGTATGAAATATCTGATCTGTTCTGCTGTGTTTCTGCTATCTGATCTGTGTTGATATGTATCTGTTGGTGATGTATGTTTGTGCTTAAAAGTATGGAAAGGGTCCAATATGAAAATATGATGAAATGTGGCCTGCAAGTGGTGTTCTATTGAAGTTGTTGGATCCAGTGTGAAAATTGATGAAACGTGGTCCAAGGTGGTGCTGAGGGTTGTAGCCTTCAGTCAGGGGGTCGTAGCTCCCTTCCAGGTGAGGCTGGTAAACGAGAGCAGGGGGTCGTAGCTCCCTTCCAGGAGAGGATGGTAAACGAGTCAGGGGGTTGGAGCTCCCTTCCAGGAGAGGCTGGTAAACGAGCGCAGGTGGGTGCCTGCGTGCTGGTCAAGTCTGCGCCAGCACATATGTTGTAAGATGTTTTCTCTATAATAAAATATTGAAGGCCGAGCAACTGCAGCGGTGGTTTTCTCCCGATTTGGGTTTCCACCTAAAAATCCTGGTGTTCATGTGTGATTCTTTGTGTGATGGTTTATTCTGTTCTTACTGCACATGTTTACTGTTTATTGAACATCTGATGAATGAATGATGGAATAATATTAGTGAAGATTTAATGACAGATCTAGATCTCTGTGTATACGCTAGTTTCATAAAGGGGATCCGCGTATATACGCTAGTTTACTGAAGGAAAGTAGCGTATGGGTTTTAAGGAATGAAAAGTAAAAAGATTTGATTATGCAGTAAATACTGATTCACCCCCCCCTCTCAGTATTTTTCCCAACAATTGGTATCAGAGCGTGGTCCTTCTGCAGAAGCTTGATCGCTTGAAGGAGATCCGTCGCAATAGGAAGTCAAGAAGGAGTGATGTCTATAAAGCCACCTCTATTCAATGGAAGCAATCTGATTTTCTGGAAGGTACGAACAAAAGTATATCTGCAAAGTCTTGGTGCAGATGTATGGGCAATTGTGCAAGAAGGTTATCAATACCCGACAGATATTCCTACTGATGCAGCTGAAAGAAAGAAGTATGAAATCAATGCCAAAGAAGTGAATGTCTTATTGGGAAGCATGTCTGAATCATAATTTGCTAAAGTAATGCAGCTACATTCAGCAAAAGATATATGGGACAAAATCATTCTAAGCTATGAAGGAGACACAAAGGTAAAAAGTGCAAAACTCCAAACTCTTAGAATTGAATATGAAAATTTGAAGATGCATAGTGATGAAAGTGTTGCCAGTTTCTTTCTTCGTCTCGATGATATTGTAAATCGGATGAGAAATTTGGGTGAAACCATGGCTGATACTACTCTGGTGGAAAAGGTCTTGAGATCTTTGACTTCAAAATTTGACTCTAAAGTTTCTGCTATTGAAGAAAGGCAAGATCTGCAAACTCTTTCTATTGTTCAATTGCATGGTATTCTGACTGCTTTTGAAATGAGACAAGGAGGTCCTTCCCAAATCAGAGAAGCTGCTTTTAAGGCATCTACAAGAGGAAAAGAAAAGGAAGTTGTCAAAGAATCCAGCTATATATCCGATGAAGAAGAAGCGAATTTCGTAAGAAAGCTCCAACTAGGTACTGGAAGATTCAAAGGTAAGCTTCCCTTCAAATGTTTTGAGTGTGGAAAAGTTGGTCACTATGCTGCTAAATGTCCTTATAGAGAAAAGCATGGTAAAGAGAAACAATTTGAAAAGAGAAAGAGTTATTATGCTAAAGAAGATGATGATGAAGTGTCCAGTGAAGATGAAGAAGATTCTGACCATGATCTGAAAGTGCTCATGGCAAAGAAGCAAAAGAAGAAGCCTACTCGAAACAAGGAGATACCTCAGAAATCATGCATAGCAAAAATTGTAGAAGATGAATCAGATAGTGAAAGTGACAGTATGGATCCAGAAGTTTCTGACGAAGCTCTACAAATACTCATGGCAAAGAAAGAAAAGAAGAAGGCCACTTATAATACTCTTCTTTATGCTAACAATAGTGAAGATAGCAAAAGTAAAGGTGTGGATCTACAAGAAGCTCTCAAGACTAAAGTTGAAGAACTACAAAGTTCAACTAATAAACAAGAAGCTATCTACAAAGAGATGACCTCTCAAATGAAAGATCAAATAGAAATGTTGAATGGACAGGTGGACAAGTATCAAAGGTTTCATACTTATGCATCCAATCGAATTAAAGAACTAGAAGTAGATCTTGAAAAATCAAGCAAGAAGAATGAAGGACTTGAAGCTGCAATCATCTCTCTACAAACAGATCTAGAAGCATCAAGTGAGAAAAATGAGGAACCTCTACAATCATTTGAAAAGGAAGGACTTCAAGCAGAAATCATTTCCCTCAAAGAAGACCTGGACAAATCAAATAAGAAGAATGAAGGCCTTGAAGCAGAAATCATCTCTCTCAAAAGGGTTCTGGAAAAATCGAACAAGAAGAATGAAGAGCTGGAACAAACATGTGAAGAAAACGAAAAATTGGTTGAAAGAAGAGATTCTAAATCTGAAGGATCAAGTAGAAGATGGAAGAAAGAAAGAAGAAAGCATGACAAAGCAATGTCAAGCCTTGGAGGTTGAGGTAAACATTCTCAAAGGTAAATTAGAAGAAAAGGTTAAACTTTTGAGGTTTCAAGATAGTACTAATATTCTGGACAATATTCTGAGTAATCAAAGGTCTCCTGCTATCAAACTTGGTCTTGGTTTTCATGAAACTGTTAAAGGAGAATCTAGCTCACAAGGAAGTGCCAAAAATTCAGAGGATGTCAATGCAAAACCGGAAGTGTTGAAAGAGACAAAAGCTCAACCAAAAATCATGAACTCTCAAAGGAATTTATTCAAGAACGTTGAATGCTTTAAATGTCATAATTATGGGCATGTTGCAGCAAATTGCAGGAGCAGATCATTTCAGCCTCAAACAAAGAGCTCCTACATAGAAAGGTACTCTGGTTTCTTCAAGGGATATTGTTTTCATGTAACAAGTATGGACATAAAGCAGCTGAGTGTAAAAGGAGGAAGATTAGAAATACTCATTATGATTCTTATGTTTATTTCTCTGACCACATGAGATGTTATGCTTGTAACAAGTATGGACATGTAGAAAAAGAATGCAGGATGAACAGATCTGGGAAAGTGGACAATTTTCAACACACAGTTGGAAAGCTCAAGAAAATTTGGAAAAAGAAGGAGGACCGATCAGAAACGTAGGGAATTCTGACCCTACTGCAGTCATCCGCTTCTGAAGCTGACTTTTCTTATTGACTGCAGGAATGATGTGGGATACATTATGAGATTTAGTAATGTATCGTCACAAGGGGAGCAATGTATGATGTCTCTCATGGTTTGATTATTCTGGTTATGTTTACTTCTGACAGCGCATCTGATGTGGAAAGGACAGGTACAGGAGGTACAAACTCAGGAGGAAATGAAGGAAGATGAAAAATTTTTATGCTTCACTTTCCATACGCGGGTTATATTAACAAAAGTCGCGTATACACGCGAGTTTCTTCAGAAACAGTCGCGTATGCATTGATGATAAGAGAATTTATCTGATAGCTGAAGATCTGGAGCAGAGGTCCAGGGGGAGCATCAGTCTGACTGCTGATGATTGCACTGTTAGCATCATTCTGGTTATACTCATGATAATGGAATGATACATGGGTTCTTGTGTTGAAGATTATGGATGAAGCCTGGTTGCTTTATGATGAAGAGCATTCATTGTTGAAATGAAAGTATTATAATTCAGAGATGAGGACAGATCATGCAGAGATTGTTGTTGATGACTTGCTGTTGAAGGTGTTTCAGATTGCACAAGCTAAGGAAGAGCACTGGTTTAGGGGGAGCAGCAGGTTGAATACTAATGATTGCATTGTTGGCAATATGATTGCTTATTCTTTGGTTTTTGTGATACTCATGCTCAAATGATGATGACTTGGTACATGGTTTATTATGATGAGTTTTTGAGCCCTGGTTGCTGATAAGTATCTTTTGTGCTCACACATGGATGAGTTGGATGTCGTTTGATTCAGAAATAAGAATAGATCATGCAGAGTTTGTTACTATGGTTGAGATCTTTTGCCTACATATGTTACTTCATGTTAAATCTTGAAGATCATGGTGATATTGGACCACATGGATGATTGCTTGACACTTATTTGAAGATGTTGTTATGGTATGATAATCTCTCTTGGAAAGAATGTATTGATGCTGCACGGAATATGAAGACTTGGTTACTAATGCGCTTATGCTACCACCATTGGATGACGCTTGAAGACACAACTACACTATTCTATCTATCTGTAGTCCAGGGAAGCAGTCAAATATCTCAGAAAGAAGCTGAACACTGTCTTTTCCTCACAGAGGATCAGATCTGGTTGAAATTTAGAAGATGGCTTGGGATACGCAGGTTTCCTGAAACACAGTCGCGTATACACGCGAGTTCCTGCACAGAAAACCGCGTATGAGTAATTGCTGACAATTTTTGGTTGGTTCAGCTCTCTTCAGCATAGCTGCAATGCTGTTTGGTATCTCTGATACTGTTTGGTATCTCTGGTGGTGTTCCAGTTCTCATAATTCTGTTTCTAATGTTTTGATGAAGATGCCTTGATGATTTGTTGGTGGAAGTTTTCAGAATGCACAAACTAAGGGGGAGCCTTAGTCATTTGGAAAGATTGCTTGGTTGCACAGATTCAGGGGGAGCATTAGCTTTGCTGAGTATAATGCAGTGTTGGCATTATGATGGTTCTGAAATATGTTCTCTTTCTTGAGGACTTTCTGGTGTTGGTCTTAAAAGCTATATTTGTAGTTTGATGAAAAGGTCTTGTTGAGACCCATGTTGTAAAATTGTGATATTCAGTCATGTAAGGACTTGTCAAATTTGTAAACCCACTTGGTTGGGTAGCTGAGTCAAATTTTGTAAACCCACTTGGTTGGGTAGCTGAGTTGAAATGTGTAAATCCACTTGGTTGGGTACTTGAGTCTCATATGTAAATCCACTTGGTTGGATATTTGATGTAAGTATGAGTCTTTGGTGATAGGAAGTTCATAGAGTCATGTACTTCATTGAAAATATATTTTGAAGATTTCAGCATGAACTCAGGGGGAGCTTGGTCATGGTATCATCAGATCTGCAGAACGCTTCTTCTACATGAGGAGAAAAGGGGGTGAGCATGTTGGTTTTGATCCGCCCGTTGCCCTTGATGTCAAAGGGGGAGAGTGTGTTGGTCCGTTGATTTTGATCCGCCCTTTTTGCTGGTTTTGATCCGCCCTTTGCCCTTGATGTCAAAGGGGGAGAGTGACATGGTGTTTGAATGCAGATAATAGTGTCAAAGAATTGGGAGAGTGACATGGTGTTTAAATGAAGAGAAGATAATGATATGGTGGAGAGTGACATTTTTGGGAGAGTGACATGGTATCTATCTGCTGTGGTAACCAAACACCATCGTGGTTGCAATCAAGTCCAAAGGGGGAGATTGTTGGAAATATGATGCAGAATGTTGTCCTTGATGGCAACCCACTAAATGAAGATGAAGACATGCGACTATTGACATGTGTTGTCCTTGATGGCAATCTACCTGATGAAGTTATGCTTGACTTGATGGACTTGGTAAATGATGTAAATCTGATGTGATATGATGTTTGTTAGCAATATGGCGCTGAGTGTTGTCCATGAATGGCAATCCACTTGATGAAGATGATGGCAACTTACTTGATGAAGTTGTGCTTGAGAGAATATGTTCCTGATGAAGAAAATATGATGTTTCTACAGTGTGTACAGAAGGCAATGAAGAAAGGAATTCAGAATGTGCTCAAAGAATGATGAAAAGAGTATGTCTCTATGTATACGCGGATATTCCTAGGTGAAGTTGCGTATGCACGCGGAAAAGAACGTGCCAAGTCGCGTATGGGCTAAAGCGCTCAAAAAGTGCAAAACCAAGGGTAACCACCATGGTATTGACCCATTGTATTGGGTAATGATCCGCCTAATTGACCCCGTCCAGGTAGTTTTGGGCTCATGGTATTGATTTGGCCCATGGTATTGAAAAAGGGGCTCATGGTATTGAAAAAGGATAAACCTATATAAGGAGAAGAAATTCATTGTGCAAAATATGAGTGTGGGTGCAAGATGTCTGAGCTTGAATGAATACTTCTCTCTGAAGTAGATCTGAATGGAAAGGGTTACACTTGAAGATAAATCTGAATGTATGATGCACCAATGATGAAGAAGGGGATCTAGATCTGAAATGCACTTGTATCTACTAGATCTGCTTATGGAAGGCCTAGATCCGTGATGAAGCGAACATCTAGGCGAACATCTGTCTGAAGCAAAAGGGTAGATCTGAACTGAATATCTGATCTGATGAAGTATGCTGCTCTGTAATGATTGAAGATCTATACGCTACTTCTCCGCGGAGGAAGCGCGTATATACGCAGCTTCAGCGAAGAGAAAGCGCGTATGCGCAATAAAATATACACTGAGGTATACGCTGGTTTGTGTGGACGGAAGCGCGTATATACGCGACATCGGTGAAGTAAAAGCGCGTATGCAAACTAGGGTTTGCTGAAGCAAGGGGTATGAAATATCTGATCTGTTCTGCTGTGTTTCTGCTATCTGATCTGTGTTGATATGTATCTGTTGGTGATGTATGGTTGAACTTAAAAGTATGGAAAGGGTCCAGTATGAAAATATGATGAAATGTGGCCTGCAAGTGGTGTTCTATTGAATTTGTTGGATCCAGTGTGAAAATTGATGAAACGTGGTCCAAGGTGGTGCTGAAGGTTGTAGCCTTCAGTCAGGGGGTCGTAGCTCTCTTCCAGGTGAGGCTGGTAAACGAGATCAGGGGGTCGTAGCTCCCTTCCAGGAGAGGCTGGTAAACGAGTCAGGGGGTTGGAGCTCCCTTCCAGGAGAGGCTGGTAAACGAGCGCAGGTGGGTGCCTGCGTGCTGGTAGAGTCTGCACCAGCACATATGTTATAAGATGTTTTCTCTATAATAAAATATTGAAGGCTGAGCAACTGCAGCGGTGGTTTTCTCCCAACTTGGGTTTCCACCTAAAAATCCTGGTGTTCATGTGTGATGCTTTGTGTGATGGTTTATTCTGCTCTTACTGCACATGTTTACTGTTTATAGAACATCTAATGGATGAATGATGGAATGATATAAATGAAGAACTAATAGCATAATTAGATCTCTGTGTATACGAGTTTTATGAAGGATATGCGTGTATACGCTGGTTAGCTTCGGCAAAGTAGCGTATGGGTTTTAAAGGAATGAAAAAGTAAAAGTTTGAATATGCGGTAAATACGGTCCCCCCCCCCCCCCCCCTCTCGATATTTTTCCCAACACGGTGTAGTGGCAAAAACGTGAGTGATAGCCACCGGAGTAAGGTAGATGCTACGTCTTGTGCTCATTGGGGAAAAGTCAAATTCTCAAACTCCTCCTTTTCTTTTGACTTATGAGATGTACAATAAAAATCTGCACAATTGTTTAATTGATTAGGGCTTCCTCCAATATAATGCTACATCATGCATGCTAAATTGAATATTGAAACACGAAATCATGATACCATATTATTTAGTTGGATGGTCAAAGTTCAAGTGGTAGGAGAAATCAATTCGGTCACAATCGGATTAGCTTGATCCTAGGATTGTCCAAAGAATTGATATTTTGATTCTTGATATTCACCGAATTCTATGGATTAATCTTGAGCGAGGAGTGAGTCTGCTTGGCACTCATGCATCATTGCACACATGTGGCTTCCTTATAAAGGGAAACCAAATAAAATTAAAATTGAACGAGAAAATCATATGACACACCTTTTAATCATACAATTTGAACAACCTAATGAACTGTGGCATTTAACAACAATATTCTTGGAGGATGATACCAACACAAGATCATTTCTTGCAAATTTCAAAGCTCCTCGGTCTCCTTTTCGTAAATACTTTTGTTTCTCGAGATGAAAATTTTTCGAATTAAGTTTCTTCCAAAGATTGTAAATATTTCGGATCTAATTGTAGATAAGCCAATAGATAAGTCTTTATTTTGGTCGTTATATTTTTATGGATCGAAGTCTAGTGATGGAGGTGGAGGAAATTTGGATGCATATTGATTGATGCGAATGGAGAGAAAACTATGTTATCATGCAGTTAGAATTTGAGTGCACTATGTGTGAGAATATTGAAGCCTTGAATTCAAGGACTTTATAAAGCTATAAGGATAGATGTTAAATACTTGAAAGACTCTTTGATGATTAGAAATTGTAATTAAACAAGTTAGGAATACTATTCATTGCCTTCCCGAGACTTTCTTAAACACTATCGAGACCGCAAATCTGGAATCTACCACCTAGAGTTTTAGCATTCAATATTTCTCCTATTCCTAGGATAAAATACATGGTGACTTGTTAGCTAATGTTGCATCTAAACTCCTACTGCTGAAGATTGCAATCCTGATGGGTTTTACCTTAGAATTGATTTTTTTTCGTCCATAAATACGGATAATGTCACAAACGAAGTCTTCTATCACGATCGAGATATTCTAAATTTCATGACTTCGAAATCATATGATGAGCAAATTATTGACGAAAAAGATCATGATTTACAAATTATTTCAAAAGGTAATGAAAACTCCATTCCTAAATCACATTTGTTAAATTAGGAGGCTTATATGATATTAAGAATGATTCAAGAAATTTGTTAATACAAAACTTCAAAGTTCACTTTAGAATTTGAATTAGTAAATCTTGATTTCGATTCTAAACCTCAAAACAATTAATTTAGGACTCAATTTAACACGGAGGAAAGAATTTTTACATTCATTAAATTGCTTGAACAAGTATAAAAAAGTTTTTGCTTGGAATTATGATGATCTTAAAACATATGATACTTCAATTATTCAACACACAATTCCAATGCTCCACGATGTTAAACACATTCAACGAAGGCCGAGAAAAATCCATCCAAATCTCGAGAGTCAAATCAAATAAAGAACTCAATAAACTTTGAAAGCCAAAATCATTTTTTCCGATCGAGGCACTCTAATTGGGTTTCCAATATGGTACCTGTGAGAAGAAGAATGAGCAAAATGTAAAGTCTGTGTGATTTTAGAAATCTAAACAAAGCATGTTTAAAAGACAATTTCCCATTGCCAACCTTGGGCAGATACTTCCCAAAAGGTATTTGGTTATGCAGACTTATGTCTTTTCTTGATGGGTTTCGGGGTATAATCAAGTTTTAGTTCACCCGGATAATGATTGAAGACAACTTTCGAACAAAATGGGGAACTTGTCTTATCGAAAGAAAATGCCTTTTAGTCCCAATAAATGCGAACAACTTTTCAAAGAACCATGGACATTGCATTTAAAGGTACATCGATAAATGCATTTGTCTTGATGACATAACGGTATTTTCAAAAAGAGAGCCAATCATCTACATGACTTAAAGCAAATTTTGAAAGATGTAGAAGGTTTGGTATTTCCTTATATCAAAAGAAATCTTTCTTTGCTTTAGATGAAAGGAAAACTCTTAGGATTTGTTGTGTCAAAATATGGTATATATATTGATCCAAAAGAGTAAAAGAAATTTAAAATGTTCTTTACATAACAAAAAATCCATACGATCATTTCTTGGACGAGATCAATTTTTTAAAAAGATTCATTCACAGTTGCCTTTGGTGTTTTATATGCAAAATATGATCGAAGAATTCAATATTCAAATGGACGCATAAAGAAAAGGAAGCTTTTGATTCAATCAAACAAGCGATCATTAATGCTGACATTGAATACCTAGGATTTTCTAAAGATTTTATTTTGTATACTTTGGCCAACGAAACATCCTATGCGGCCCGTTTTGACACAACTCAATGATCAAGAAATTGAAGCACCTATTTCTTTCTTTAGTTCAAATACGAGTAGTGGTATTCGATGTTGAAAAACAAGCCTTTCACATGCTAAATCAATCGAAACATTCCAGACCTTTCTCTTAAAAACACATACAAAAATCATTGTCCCATTCTCTGCGGTGAGGCAATTATTAATTAGGAAAGTAGGGGAAAGAGCTAGGCGGGTATGACTTTGCAAGAATATGATGTTGTTGTTAAACCGGCCAAGATTGTTAGAGGACAAGGTTTTTGCGGATTATTGGCGGGAGCTCATAACATACCGAAGATCAAGATTCAAATCAAGATATTCAAGTAAGTCGGATAAGTGTTACGATCTTTGATTCTCGGTATCTTGATCTCATCTATTACTTGAAAAATGGGTACTCCTTAATCTCATTTATAAGAGTAAACGCGCTTTAAAGGTTAAAGCTATTAAATATGAGATACGTTGATAATGTGTTATTTAGAAAAAATTATGATTCAATTTTATTAAGATGTCTTGAAAAAAGCTGAGAAGAAATTTATGAAAAGGTTTTTGTAGGAACTACATGATGGACCGACGGTCATTTTGGAGGTGATACTACGACTCCTGAAAATAATTGGTTATTCTTTAACCTACCCTTTTTAAAGATACACATGATTATGTAAGGAAGTGCCAAATTTATTAGAATTTGCCAAGTGGAAGACAAAGGAAACCGACTTTTCCTTTGCAACCGGTAACTATTGAACAACCATTTAGACAATGGGGACTTGATATTATTGGTGAGATAGTACCTCATTCTTCCAAACGGCATGGTACATCCTTACGCAGCCCAGTTACTTTTAAAATGGGTAGAGCAATCCCATTGAAGAGTGACGAATTCGATGCAATTATTGATTTCATAGATCAATTCATCATAACCGAGGTTTGGTGTACCTCAAGCTCTTGTTTTGATAATGCATCTTACTTTTACGGTAATAGTTTAATTGAATTTGCGGTCAAAGAGGTTTTAAATTAAAATATTCAGCAAATTATTATCCTGAGGTAATGGTTTGGCTAAAATCATAACAAAAACCTTATCAAAATCATTAAAAGAACCATTGATCAAAATCAAAGAATTGGCACAAATCTTTAATCTTTGCGTTGTAAATTTGATCGTATCAACGAAAAAGCAGTGGACTTCACCTTTTAATGCGGTTTATGGAAAAGAAGAATTTGTTGATACCTTCAAATTTAACTCTTCCATCATTAGCCCTAGTGCGGTTGTCTGAAGAAAATCCTTCATCATCTATTCAATTGAGATACGATCAAGTCAACCAAACTGAAGAAGACCAGGATAAAGCAAAAATTACTCATGAAAAACATCGACGACATGCCGTCTTCTTTTGATGCAAGTTATACGGCTCAAAACTTTTATCAATTGGTGATTTTGTTTAGAAATGGGATAAAGCACGAAGAAAAAGGTAAACATACCAAATTTTAGAAAGAAATGTGGCTTGGACCATTTCGGATCGTTGAGAAAGATAGGCTCAAATACATACATACTCCAAGATCTAACGGAGTGAAGAGAACCTCTTCTGTGTGAGAACTCTCCTTAAAAAATTCTTTTCTAAGGAGGTAACCCACTTATTTGTACATATTTCTTTACTGCTGATTTTGATTGTTTTTGTTGTTACAAATAGGAGTCGTTAATAAGTCCACTGATTGTTGGTGCTATTTAGAAAATTTCTTCGGAATAATATTATAAATATTTATTTTATGTAAAATAAGAATTTTTAAAGTAAATGATCATAGTTTTTGAGTAGTTTAAAATAAGATGTTTAAACTTTGAAAGAATTGTTCTGATATTTTTGATCTTTTGAAATATTGAGAAAATGTAAAATCATTAGAAGTTTATCAAACGGAAAAGGTTATTTGTAAAAGTAAAGTTTTTCAAAGTTTTGGAACTCTCAAAAAACTCACAAAATTGTCATCCATTAGTTCTTAAGGATAAAACTATTTCACCCCATCCATTTAAGTTGTGATTTTTTAGAATGTAATTCTAAAAAATTATACGAAAAATTTAAGAGATAAGAGGTCTCATTATGAGCCGACTTACTATGTTCATAAGGAATGATAAAGCTGACATTGCAATCTTTTGCATACCAAAACGGGGGGTAATGGCTTATAAATATAAGACAAGGGGTCTCATCACGAGCCGGCTTGTTCGGTTTAATTATAACTAGTGAATGGCATTGTTATCAGCGGCCACCAAACCGGAACAATGGCTCTTAAAATAAAATAAATAAAAGACAAAAAAACATGAGATAATAAATCACGTTTATCTTTTAAAAGGTCATAATTTTAATTGGATGGTACAATGAATGGTTAATGGTTTAAAAGATGACCTAATAAGACTATAAACGTTTGCTGACGTGAGGCAATACCTATGACAATAGAGTATGTTATAAAACCAAAATTCGAAGAGATCCACTTACTTTATTATTAACACCAATCAAATCTTGAGATAACTTCAAATATTTTATTTTTCTTAAAGAACTAGAAAATTATGAAATGATTTTTATTTTTCTTTCATAGTTACATTTTATTTTGAATAATTCTTAGATAAGTTTTCATCATCCTTAAAAAAATTTACTTACTAAAGATAGAATATTCCATTTTATTTTCGAGAGATAGCCCCATTTCTTCCGGTGAATCGCCAATTGTTATGGCTAGCAACAACCTCCCCTCTTTTAATTAATATTAGTAATAATACTAAATAAAATGGGGACCCTTAGTTAAAATCCAAAAAATCAATTAGGATTTGTTTCCTTGAGAAAATAAAATTTTCTATCATAAACCTAAAAATCTCTTTGGAGAATATTGCGAAAATATTAAGTTTATGATAGATTATAATAAAAATTTTCTCTTGAAACAATATAACATCCATAACAAAAATAGTCATATAAAAAAGCATTGATCGCGAGATCGCATAGTATGACGAGAAATGATTAACAAATATCTTTCACTTTATTTGATTTATTATGCGCTTTTACGATTTTGCGCTTTGCGATGATTTCATTTTGCGATTGTCGCTTTTGTGATTACGCGCATTTGCGATATGTGCTTTTGTGATTTTTGCGATATGTTTCGCTATTACGCGATTCATTGTTTTGCGATAAGTTTTGTGATTGTGATGATTTCATATCGCGATATTGCGACATTGCGATATTGCGATATTGCGCGACTCGTACGCACATCGCAATGTCGCGTAATTCACGTAAACACGTATACCGAGGCAATCTTCCCATGTGTCAAATCCGTTATATAGCTTTAATGACTATATTAAATGATTGGAGTGATTGTAATGTGAAAAGAGATTGTGTTTAGATTGGAAGTCGTTTCGCCATTTAAATATTATATTTCATCCCGCGTTCATATTCCATGAGTCTCGTCACTTTCTATTAATCATTACTCTCATTTATTCGTAAAACGCAGGCACGAAGGAGCATACCACTATACAAAGCTTCCGCTAAACACTATGGGTAAGAAGGAGAAGAGCTCAAGTTCTGAGAACAAAGAAATGGCTTCGCTATACGCAGACACCGCCTGTAACAAGGACGCTGGTATATCCACTTGGGAGGGAATGTATAAATTGTTAGAAGATGAAAACCCTGTGGTGATAAAAGTTGCAGCTACAACAGGTTCAAAGGATACGTCTGAAGCAACCCTTAGAGACTTGGCTTGCTCATTTCTACATAGAATAGCAGCAAGGCCAAGGATTCTCCCATATACATACATGGTGAGATGGGTGCTGGATAGCACAGATATTTCAGACAGACAATTCAGAACCCCATCGGAAGAGCTAATCGAGTCATTCACCATAGAAGATCTGAGATTAATGTATAAGCTGCCAGAACCTCAGGTGACTTTCAACAAGAAATTTATGAAAGAGTTTGCCAAAGAACACTCAAATTTGGCAGAATGCACAAAGGAGTGGACCAAAAGAAGTGAATCATTGAAGAAAAACAAACAAGGTATGTACAGCACGGGTTCACTTACCTCTCCTTATTGTTTTACTGCTGCCATGTTATGCAGGCTTTTTGGAAAGCCTGACATAAATATGATATTACCCGAATGGCTTCCTTTGTTGAATGCGGTTGTTAATTCTACAATTGTAGATTGGGCCAAAATCCTATCCGATAATCTCACCACTACTATTTTTCATTACCGGTCTAAACGAAATGTTTCCCAGCGGGTTTATCCGCCTTTTTATTTATCTGCTTATGTCATGGACGCCATCTGCTATGTCTCTAAATTCCCTGTGATGTGCTGGAAATCGACTATCCACGATCCTTTGCCCATTCATGTGTACCATAAAGAACTATGGGAGTCTAATTTTGTCCCCCATTTTTACCAAATTTGTCATGGAATAATGCTGCCATTGTACATAACATTGTATAATAAGGATGCCCCAAGGTTATCCTCAGAAACAGAGGTTGATATTCTCCCCGTCGTGAGATGGTTTGGAGAAGAATTGTTCACCTATATTAGGGTTTTTGGAAGTTATGCTTCTCCCCATGTGTTACCCCTATATGTTCCAGATAGACTTGTAGCTCGGGAAATTTCTTATCAGACCTATGGCCAGGGAGGTATAACAAAAGATTTAAAAGAGAAGAAAAAGGGCATTTGGCCACAATTTCCCGTAAAATGTGGAACATTTTCACTGTTTGATATTGGTCATGCATTTCAAGAGATAGGCAATGTTACATGCCTACAGCTGTTCAAATTCTCAAGAAGGTTATTCGACCCAAATGATATTGTTAAGAATTTTACCAATGCAATCAAAGTAAGGGAATTTTCCGGGGAACATGATCTTTTTGATGATATGTTCCAAGCAAGAAATTCATTCAAAGAAGTTTTGAATTCAGCTCAAGCACAGCTATCTCCAGAGGAATTCCAGGAATTCAAGCTCTACAGAGAAAGGAGACTAATTCCTATTCCTTTGGATAATCTACGCTTAGAGCCCGCAAGGGAGCAAACTCCTAGTGTTAGTCTTAACGGCAGTTCAAGTACATGTAAATCTAAATCAAAATCTGACAGAGATTCTGAACACTCCAATAAGTCTAAAGAAAAGGAAGATAAAATGGAAGAATCCATTAAAGATTCTGCACAATCTAAAGAGCTTACTCAACAACAAATTTTGACTTCTCAACAGACAAATCCTCCTCCAACCAATGTACAGCAACAGCCAGTCACCATTGAGTTAGATAAAGAATGGGAAACCTTTAATCAATTGATTAATGTAGAAGGACAGAATGTACAGACCCCTGTCCAGACAACCAAAGTTTTGAGCACAGGAACAATCAGCACAGCCGCAGTAATAGAGCACATACCAATCACACCCTCCTCTGAAATTGTACTTAATGTAGAGGACATTCCTCCTCTGGATGTATTTTACAGCCCAAAATACAAAGCAGTAGTAAAGAGACAAAGGAAAAAGAGAAAAATAGAAAGTGCAATTGCTACTGAAGCAGAACAAGTAGATGTTTTGTGGAAAGATCCTGCCACAGAGCCTACTCATAATCTCACTAAGTTATCTCAAATAACAAGAGCTTATGCTTCTGCAACAATTGATAAAGCAGTTGAGATACAACTTTTGTTGAATGAAAAAGAAGAACAGGTAAAAGCTCTGCAACAGCAATTGCAACAGGTACAGGCCAATAAGGAAGCACAATTGAAACTTGAAGAGTTACAACAACAACTTCAAGAAATGCAAATAGGACATCAAAAAAGCTTGGCTGATAAAGACAAACAAATACAGATTATCCAAGATTAGCATAAAGATGATCCTAAGCTTCCAGAATTCATTTCAGAAACTATCTCTTTGAACAATCAACTACTGCAACAAGAGGAAGTTTTCTGCCAAAAAATCTTGCAATGGAATTCTTTGTGCCAAGAGAGTGATAAAATCACAAATCATGTCTTAGATTTACGAAATGATTATGATTTGATTAATGAAAAGATCAATGATTATTTGGCATGGCAAAAGACAGAAGAAGGCAGAAAAGCTAGTGCACCCATCGTTAATGAAAACCATAAAGAAATATTGTTCAATAACTGGGATGCACAAATCAGAAGGGCAGAAAAGGCAGCAGAGGAGGCAGCTACAGCGGCAAACACTCTCACTGATTGTATAAATGAAAATTTACACAAAGCTAACTTGATTCCAGAAACTGTTCCAGGATATCTCCCACAGGAAAATCAACTGCAAACAGAATGGAGGCAAAAGGCATAAGAAAGAGCAAAATCCATCCAAGGGCTGACAAGATTGAATTGGGACTCATACTGGATGTACTTGGTGAAGCCACACAGTCAGCACAGTGCGCTTAATTGTATCATCAATGCTACAGAGAAGATTTCTCCTACGCTTGCCGACTCTGTCTTTTCAGGACAGTTGAATTCCGAAGTCGGTCAATCGCATCTTCTCAAAACTATGCTAGATGCCTGCAAGTTTAAAGATCAAGTTCATAGATAGATAGATTTAGTTTTAATTTCACTGTATTTTAGCCTAGGAAAAGGACGGTCATTGAACCGAATCCTTAATTTTTGTAATAAACTATTTTTAGAATTAGTTAAGTAGTATTTAAACCCCTCTCATGCATTTAGAGAGGGGTCCCGGATCTTAATATTTTTTGACTTGGATATTGCATTTTTGTACTCCATTGTCTTATATATTTTTTAAAAAGGATCACATCTGGTGATTTTCATGCGGAATTATCTTTGAAGTGTTGCATTTCTGTACCTTGGAATTTGATTTTGCATCAGAGTTACTGGATTAGAGTATCACATTGCATTTGAAAGTCTTCAAGATGAACAAGGTATTTCTATCTGTTCAGTGATGATTTCTTTTGTCTTATGGTATTCGCTTTAAAATTGCTATCATTTATATATTTTTTTTCACAACGCTTCCTTTTATATATCATTTCTGAGTATAATTGAAACGTTATCTTTCATAATTATATATAGATGGTATACAATGATGAATGCAATATGCTAATACAACTCTGTTTAATTTCTTAAACAGAGTTATCTTTATTTTTTTCTGCACATTTCAATTTAATTAATAATACATTTTCATGGTTATTGTTGAATTGGAACAATCTTAAGTTGTATTCACATATAATTACCCGGGTTAGTATTAGAATTTCTTTATCAGTATTTAGCTTAAATTAGATAGTTTTATTTCAGTTAGTTTAGTCCCATTTCCACCCATCCAATCCAATCCATTTAGTTACAAGGAAACTGGTCCTTTAAATCCAGTCGGAGCCACCATACCAAACGGAAAAGGAGTTGTCTTAAGGTCCCGACCGGGTGGTTTTCCCTGATGTTTGAAGCAGAGATTTTCTAGGCTTCAACATTTTTGGCGCTAGAAGGAGGGCCGAGCTATGAATGGCAAGTAAATATTTATCCACAAGCAATTCTGAGAGCAAAACACCCTCATTAACTTCTTCAATTTCTTCTGAAATTCAAAATCCTAGAGAAGAAATTGCAGAAAATATTCAAACACCCACTACCAAAATCTCAAAACATTCAGACAAACAACATCCCGAGTCTCCTGAAGTTCAAGATCTAATTCATAAATTGAAAGGATTCTCATTATCTCTGGAAGAGTCTGAAATATCTGAAGGTAGTGTAACTTCAAAATTTATTCCTTCGAAACCTCTTACTAGGTTGCAAAGTGAAAAACTTGGTATTCCTCCGAAAGAATTTCCTTTACCTAGTAAGGGCCTCAAAATTTATTCCTTCAAAACCTCTTACTAGGTTGCAAAGTGAAAAACTTGGTATTCCTCCGAAAGAATTTCCTTTACCTAGTAAGGGCAAAACAAAAAGAATTCAATCGGAAACAGAAAGTGATACAAGTTCATCATCTCATATTCAATCACCTGTTTCCAAAACCACAACTCAACAAAGTGCAGTTGTTTCATCATCATCTCTTCAGTCATCATCTCCACAAACATCTTCTCCTCAATCCTCATCAATCTCAACATCATCTATTCCAACCACTTCTATTCAAATACCACCAGTTTCTACTATTCCTCCAGTAGTCGTCCCAATAATGGCACAGAGACCATGGTCTACTCCAGGAGCAGTCAACATGGCTGCACCTTTACATGATTTACCAGACAATCCTGGAAAATGGCTTCCAAATTTTAGCCCAGATCTTAACATTCAAGCTGAAGAACATATCAATAACTTTATGTTGGCTATTAATTTGAATGGAGTCATACACGAAGATGTTGTAGTTAGATTATTCCCATATACTCTTCAGGGAGTAGCAGGATCATGGTATTTTTCATTACCATCAGGATCCATAACGAGTTGGGACATTTTTGCAAATCATTTTTTGACCAAATTTGGAGATGACCGATCAATTGCAACTTTACTCAATGATCTCTCAAATTTGAAGATAGAGCCCAAGGAACCTATAAAAGAATTCAATGCTAGATTCAAAAAACTCTTGAACAAAATTCATACAGATTCACAACCTAGTGAGCAAGTCAGAATCGAATGGTATATAACTGCCTTACCCTCAAACATAGCAATTTTCGTAGACAGAGCTGCAAAGCCTACATTAGCTGAGAATATGAAAGAAGCTATTGCAGTGGAAAAACGTATTACTTCTCTGGAAAAGAAAAATGCTATTGAAGAAAGGAAATCAAAGAAGGTCAGCTTCAGAGATGATTCAAAGAAAAATGCCAAAGATCCATATGACATGGAAGGTTTACAGAAAGTTCTTAAAACCATGTCAAATGAAATGGTTGAAATAAAAAAACAAGTAGCTGAAACTTCTACCAAGAAACCATTCCGAAATTTTAGAAGGAACCAAGTTGAATCTAAACCTCCTAATACAATTTCAAATGCAGAATCAGAAGAAGAGGAAGAAGAAGAAGATACATCTGTAGTATCAGATCAAGAAGACGAAAATGAAGAAATAGCCGAATTAAATGGAATGTGGGATTTTATTCTCCCTAATTCTGATAGTGAAGAAGCTATGTATGTAAGTACTAGGAGAAAATCTACAGCAGAACCAGTACAAGTAGTTCCTAAAAAGAAAATTACAACTCCAAGTACCAAAGACAAACCCACTGTAAAGAAAAATTCTTCATTTCCTACTCAAAACCAGCCATCCTCTTCTAATCCTCTCACATCAACAGCAAAGACTTTAGTAGTGTCAGACCCTATGGAATACAACATTGTCGAAGACATGAAAAAGATCAGAGCTAACATTTCCTTACATGAACTCAGCAAACTGAAACACCAGCAAAAGTTGCTATTAAAGGAATTAAATGCTACACCAATTGCTCCTTTACCAAGCGGTGTAGTTGCAAAAGCAGCAAGAGGAACTGGTAAGCCACCAGATAAGGTAGATGCTACTGATACTGTACTCATTGGAGAAAAGTCAAATTCTCAAACTCCTCCTTTTCTTTTGACTTATGAGATGTACAATAAAAATCTGCACAATTGTTTGATTGATTCTGGAGCTTCCTCCAATATAATGCCTACTTCTGTCTGTGCTAAATTGAATATTGAACCACAGAAATCAGCAGTTCATATCGTTCAGTTGGATCACTCTAAAGTCCAAGTGGTAGGATAAATTAATTCATTTACTATAAGATTAGCCTCAGATCCTAGGATTGTCCAAAGAATTGATATTCTAATTGCTGATATTCCTGAATTCTATGGATTAATCTTGAGTAGGGACTAATCTGCAAAACTTAACGGTTATATCTCAACCGATTATTCACACATGTGGCTTCCCTGCAAAGGGAAACCAAATCAAATCAAAATTGAACGAGAAGAACATATGATGCACACTGTCACTAAATTTGAACAACCTAATGAACTTGTAGCATTCAACAACAATATTCTTGGAGGTTATTCTGCTGAATCATTTCTTGGAAATTTCAAAGCTCCTCAATCACCTTTTTCTGTAAATACTTTTTTTTCTCAGATAGAAATTTTTTCACAATCTGATACTTCCAGAATTGTAAATATTTCTGATATAATTGTAGATAAGCCAATAGATAAGTCTTTATTTTGGTCATTGTATTTTGATGGATGAAAATCTAGTGATGGAGCTGGAGCTGGATGCATCTTAATTGATCCAAATGGGGAGAAAACCATGCTATCATGTAGATTAGAATTTGAGTGTACTAACAATACCGTAGAATATGAAGCCTTGGTTCAAGGACTTTATAAAGCCATAGGGTTAGATGTTAAATACTTGAAAGTCTTTGGTGATTCCGAAATTTTCATTAAACAAGTTAGGAATACTATTCATTGCCTTTCAGGACATCTTAAACACTATCAAACCCTAGTACAAGATCTCACTACTCATTTTTTAGCATTCAATATTTCTCCTATTCCTAGGAATCATAATACATCAGCTGACTTGTTAGCTAATGTTGCATCTAAACTCCTACTTGCTGAAGATTGCAGTCCTGATAGGTTTTCTGTAGAATTGATTTTTCGTCCATCTGTCCCAGATAATGTTACAAATTGGAGAGTATTCTATCATGATCAAGATATTCTAAATTTCATGACTTCAGAGAAATCATATGATGAAAAAATTATTGACGAAGATGATCATGATTTACAAATTGCTTCAAAAGGTAATGAAAATCCCATTCTGAAATCTGTTGTTAAAGTAGAAGATATATATGACATTAAATACAGATTCAAGAAAGTCACTAATGCTAAACTTCAAAGCTCTACTTTGAAGTTTGAATTAGTAAATCTTGGTTCTGATTCTAAACCTCAAAACGTTAACTTAGGACTCAATTTAACACCAGAGGAAAGGAATGCATTCATTAAACTGCTGAACAAGTATAAAAACGTTTTTGCTTGGAATTATGATGATCTAAAAATGTATAATACTTCGGTTATTCAACACACGATTCCAATGCTTCCTGATATTAAACCTATTCAACAGAAGTTGAGAAAGATCCATCCAAATATCGAAAGTCAAATCAAATCAGAACTTAATAAACTTTTAAAAGCCAAAATCATTTTTCCAGTCAGGCACTCCAATTGGGTTTCCAATATGGTACCTGTAAGGAAGAAGAATGGTGATATAAGAATCTGTATTGATTTCAGAAATTTAAATAAGGCATGTTTAAAAGACAATTTCCCATTGCCAACCATGGAATAGATACTTCAAAAGGTAGCTGGTTCTGAACTTATGTCCTTTCTCGATGGATTTTCGGGCTATAATCAAGTTTTAGTTCATCCAGATGACAGATTGAAAACAACTTTCAGAACAAAATGGGGAACTTATGCTTATCAGAAAATGCCTTTTGGTCTAATAAATGCAGGAGAAACTTTTCAAAGAGCCATGGACATAGCATTCAAAGGTCTGATCAATAAATCAGTTGTTGTTTATCTTGATGACATAACAGTATTTTCGAAAAAGAGAGCCAATCATCTACATGACTTAAAACAAATATTTGAAAGATGTAGAAGGTTTGGTATCTCCTTAAATCCAAAGAAATCTTTCTTTGCTTTAGATCAAGGGAAACTCTTAGGATTTGTTGTGTCAAAAGATGGTATATATATTGATCCAGATAGAGTGAAAGAAATTTCTGATATTTCTTTACCACATAACAAAAAATCCATGCAATCATTTCTTGGACAGATTAATTTTGTTAAAAGATTTATTCCCGATTTTTCTTTAATTGTTTTACCTATGCAAAATATGATCAAGAAGAATTCAATATTCAAATGGGCGCATAAAGAAAAAGAAGCTTTTGATTCAATCAAACGAGCGATCATTAATGCACCAGCATTGAATACCCCGGATTTTTCTAAAGATTTTACTTTGTATACTCTGGCCACTGAAACATCCTATGCAGCCGTTCTAACACAACTCAATGATCAAGAAATCGAAGCACCAATTTCTTTCTTTAGTTCAAATCTGCAAGGAGCTGAGCTTAATTATTCCGATGTTGAAAAACAAGCCTTTGCCGTGTTTAAATCAATCAAACATTTTAGACCTTTTCTCTTGAAAACACATACAAAAATCATTGTCCCATTCTCTGCAGTGAGGCAATTATTAATTCAAAAATAAGTAGGAGAAAAGAGAGCTAACTGGGTAACAGCCTTGCAAGAATATGATATTGATATTAAACCAGCTAAGATTGTTAGAGGACAAGGTTTTTGTAGATTATTGGCAGGAGCTCATAACATACCAAAAAATCAAGATTCAAATCAAGATATTCAGGTAAATCAGATAAACGTTACAGATTCCGGATCTCAGTATGCTGATCTTATCTATTACTTGAAAAATGGGTATGCTCCTTCTAATCTCAGCTATAAGAGTAAACGCGCTTTAAGGTTAAAGGCTATTAAATATGAGATCATCGATAATGTGTTATTTAAAAAAAATTATGATTCAATTTTATTAAGATGTCTTGAAAAGACTGAAGCTAAAAAGGTTTTGCAGGAATTGCATGATGGACCAGCAGGAGGTCATTTTGGAGGTGATACCATAGCTCACAAAATAAATTTTTCCAGTCAGGCACTCCAATTGGGTTTCCAATATGGTACCTGTAAGAAAGAAGAATGGTGATATAAAAATCTGTATTGATTTTAGAAATTTAAATAAGGCATGTTTAAAAGACAATTTCCCATTGCCAACCATGGAATAGATACTTCAAAAGGTAGCTGGTTCTGAACTTATGTCATTTCTCGATGGATTTTTGGGCTATAATCAAGTTTTAGTTCATCCAGATGACAGATTGAAAACAACTTTCAGAACAAAATGGGGAACTTTTGCTTATCAGAAAATGTCTTTTGGTCTAATAAATGCAGGAGCAACTTTTCAAAGAGCCATGGACATAGCATTTAAAGGTCTGATCAATAAATCAGTTGTTGTTTATCTTGATGACATAACAGTATTTTCAAAAAAAAGAGCCAATCATCTACATGATTTAAAACAAATATTTGAAAGATGTAGAAGGTTTGGTATTTCCTTAAATCCGAAGAAATATTTCTTTGCTTTAGATGAAGGAAAACTCTTAGGATTTGTTGTGTCAAAAGATGGTATATATATTGATCCAAATAGAGTGAAAGAAATTTCTGATATTTCTTTACCACATAACAAAAAATCCATGCAATCATTTCTTGGACAGATCAATTTTGTTAAAAGATTTATTCCTGATTTTTCTTTTATTGTTTTACCTATGCAAAATATGATCAAGAAGAATTCAATATTCAAATGGATGCATAAAGAAAAAGAAGCTTTTGAGGTAATCAAATAAGCGATCATTAATGCACCAGCATTGAATACCCCGAATTTTTCTAAAGATTTTACTTTGTATACTCTGGCCACTGAAACATCCTATGCAGCCGTTTTAACACAACTCAATGATCAAGAAATCGAAGCACCAATTTCTTTCTTTAGTTCAAATCTGCAAGGAGCTGAGCTTAATTATTCCGATGTTGAAAAACAAGTCTTTGCTGTATTTAAATCAATCAAACATTTCAGACCTTTTCTCTTGAAAACACATACAAAAATCATTGTCCCATTCTCTGCAGTGAGGCAATTATTAATTCAAAAAGAAGTAGGAGAAAAGAGAGCTAACTGGGTAACAACCTTGCAAGAATATGATATTGATATTAAACCCGCTAAGATTGTTAGAGGACAAGGTTTTTGCAGATTATTGGCAGGAGCTCATAACATACCAGAAAATCAAGATTCAAATCAAGATATTCAAGTAAGTCAGATAAGTGTTACAGATTCTGAATCTCAGTATGCTGATCTTATCTATTACTTGAAAAATGGGTATGCTCCTTCTAATCTCAGTTATAAGAGTAAACACACTTTAAGGTTAAAGGCTATTAAATATGAGATCATTAATAATGTGTTATTCAAAAAACATTATGATTCAATCTTATTAAGATGTCTTGAAAATACTGAAGCTGAAAAGGTTTTGCAGGAATTGCATGATGGACCAGAAGGAGGTCATTTTGGAGGTGATACGACAGCTCACAAAATAATTCGTGCTGGTTATTACTGGCCTACCCTTTTTAAAGATACACATGATTACGTAAGGAAGTGCCGAATTTGTCAAACTGCAAGTGGAAGATAAAGGAAACCAGCTTTTCCTTTGCAACCGGTGACTATTGAGCAACCATTTGAACAATGAGGACTTGACATTATTGGTGAGATAGTACCTCATTCTTCCAAACAGCACAAGTACATCCTTACTGCAACTGATTACTTTACAAAATGGGTAGAGGCAATGCCGTTGAAGGTAGCCAATTCTGATGCAATTATTGATTTCATAGATCAATTCATCATAACCAGGTTTGGTGTACCTAACGCTCTAGTCTTTGATAACGCATCTTACTTCTCTGGAAATAGTTTAATTGAATTTGCAGTCAAAAGAGGTTTTAAATTAAAATATTCAGCAAATTATTATCCACAAGGTAATGGTTTGGTTGAATCCACTAATAAAAACCTTATCAAAATCATTAAAAGGGCCGTTGATCAAAATCAAAAGAATTGGCACAAATCTTTAATCTTTGCGTTATGGGCTGATCGTATCACTGAAAAAGCTTCAATAGGGACTTCACCTTTCAATATGGTTTATGGAAAAGAAGCTGTGATACCATCAAATTTAACTCTTCCATCATTAGCCCTAGTGCAGTTTATTGAAGAAAATCCTTCTTCATCCATTCAATTAAGATATGATCAAATCCTTAAATTAGAAGAAGATAGGGATAAAGCAAAAATTACTCATGAAAAACATCAACGGCTTGTAAAATCTTCTTTTGATGCAAGTTCTACCGGCTCAAAAATTTTGTCAATTGGTGATCTCGTTTTGAAATGGGATAAAGCACACGAAGAAAAGGGTAAACATACCAAATTTCAGAAAATGTGGCTTGGACCATTTCAGATCGTTGAGAAGATAAGCTCAAATACATTCATACTCCAAGATCTAACAGGTAAGAGAGAGTCTCTTCCTGTAAATGGGCTTATCTTGAAGAAATTCTTTTCATAAGGAGGTAACCCCTTCTTAAACTGTACATATTTCTTTTTGCAAATTTTTTTTGATTGTTTTTGTTTTTACAAATAAAGGTTGTTTATGAGTCTCTGATTGACTGTTTACTATTTGAGAAAATTTCTTCGGAAAATATTATAAATATTTATTTTGTGTAAATAAGAATTTTTAAAGTAATGATCACAATTTTTGAATAGTTTAAAATAAGATGTTAAACTTTGAAAGATTATTTCAATCATTTGTATGATCTTTTGAAAACTTGAGAAGAATGTAAATCATCATAAGTTTATTAAGCAGAGAAAGGTTATCTATCAAAGTAAAGATTTTTCAAAGTTTTGGAACTCAAAAAACTCTGAAAATTGTCATCCATTGATTCTTAAGGATAAAACTATTTCACCCCATCCATTTAAGTTGTGATTTTTTAGAATGTAATTCTAATAAATTTGAAAATTTAAAGAGATAAGAGGTCTCATTATGAGCCGACTTACCATGTTCATAAGGAGTAATAAAACTGACATTACCAATACTGCATACCAAAACAGGGTAATTGCTTATAAATATAAGACAAGGGGTCTCATCACGAGTCAGCGTGTTCAGTTTAATTATAACTAGTGAATGGCATTGTTATTAACTGGCTACCAAAACCAGAACAATGGCTCTTAAAATAAGAAAATAAGTAAAATACAAAAACATGAGATAATAAGTCTTATGAATTTATCTTTTAAAAAGTCATAATTTTAGTTGGATGGGACAATGAATGGTTAATGGTTTAAAGGTAACCCTGTCGAGACTATGAACGTTTGCTGGCAACAGAGGCAATACCTATGGCAATAGAGTGTATTATAAAACCAAAACTTAGAGAAATCCACTTACTTCATTATTAACACCAATCAAAGCTTGAGATAACCCAATATGTTTTTATTCTTAAGAAATTAGAAAGAAATTATGAAATCATTTTTATTTCTTTTTCACAGTTACATTTTATTTGAATTATCCTAAGATAGTTTTCATTATCTTTAAAAATCTTTACTTACTAAAGATATAGTGTTCATTTTATTTTTTCAGAGATAACTGTTTCTTTCAGTGAATCGCCAATTGTTGTGACCAGCAACAACCCCCCTTTTTATTTAATATTAGTAATAATACTAAATAAATGGGGACTCTTAGTTAAAAAATCCAAAAAAATCAATTAGGATTTGTTTTCTTTTTCAAAGAAAATTTTCTATCATAAACTTATAGAAATCCCTTAGAAAGAACATTAAGAAACACTTAAGTTTATGATAGATTACAATAAAATTGCTCTTTAAACAAAATAGCGCATCCATAGCAAAATGGGATATATCTTTTATAAAACTGAAAATGCGATTTTGCGCTTTTGTGATAATGCGATCCCAAAATCTTATACAATAAACGTATTGGTCGCAGATCGCATAGCGCAGAAAACAGAAGTGATTAATGAATACTTTTTGCGCTATTTTCAATTTTTCGCTTTTGCGAGATTTGCGATGTGCGCTTCTGCGCTATTTTACAATTTCCGCTTTTGCGCTATTTTACATAACTGCGATGGCTTCATTTTGCGGTATTGCGATATTGCGACATTGCAATATTGCGATATTGCGCAGCAAATCACAGATCGCAATGTCGCAGATTCATGTAAGCGCGTTGTCCAAAGGCAATCTTCCCATATATCAAATTTGTTATGCGCTTTAATGATTACATTAAATGATTGGATTGACAATTAATGGTAAATGAGATTGTGTTTGGATTGAAAGTCGTTTCACGATTAAAATATTATATTTCATCCACTTTCACATTTAAAACAGTCTCATCACATTTCTTATGCCATTACTCTCATTTACTCGTAAAACGCAGGCACGAAGGATCAAACGTCTATACAAAGCTTTCGCTAAACACTATGGGTAAGAAGGTGAAGAGCTCGAATTCTGAAAACAGAGAAATGGCTTCGTTGTATGCAGACACCGCTTGTAATAAGGATGCCGGTATATCCACTTGGGAAGGAATGTATAATCTGTTAGCAGAAGAAAACCCTGTGGTGATGAAAGTTGTAGCTACAACAGGTTCCAGTAATACGTCTGAGGCAACCCTTAGAGAACTGGCTTGCTCATTTCTACATAGAATAGCAGCAAGGCCAAGGATTCTCCCATATACAGACATGGTGAGATGGGTGCTGGACAGCACCGATATTTCAGACAGGCAATTTAGGAATCCATCTGAAGAGCTAATCGGGTCGTTCACCACGAAAGCCATGAGGCTGATGTATAAGTTGTCGGAACCTCATGCGCCTTATAATAAGCAATTTATGAAAGAATTTTCCAGAGAACATGCGAATTTGTCAGAATGCACACAGGAATGGACCAAAAGAGATGAACCATTGAAGAAAAACAAACAAGGGTGGACAGTACCAAAAAAGGATGTTTTAGACGTTGTTCACAAGTTCAAATATCCAAGTGGGCAAATTGACACATTTTATACCACAAGATAAGGTATGTAAAGTTTGCCAAAATTATCCTCTATAGAGATTTTAGAAGTTACTAAAGAAGCTGTTGGAGGTCAAGAGTTCTCAGAGAAACATAAAGCTCTTCTTGAGAAAAGTCCGGAGTTGAAGAGACTTGAAATAACTATAAGACAAAATGAGGAAACATTGACCAAATTCAAGACACTTAATGCTGAGTAGGGAAAAAGATGAGAAGCGTGTTCGGCACAGAGAAAAATTACTGCGAAAGGTCAAATCGATAAAAAGAAAATACTTTGGCTAAAGTATGATATGAGAAAATGGTGAAGCAAAATCAACATGAAATTGCAAAATTAATAACAGAGCAATAAGCTCAAATAAAGGAAAATGCACAAAGAAAAGGCAGCAGAAGAGGCAGCTACAGCGGCAAACACTCTCACTGATTGTGTAACTGATAATTTACACAAAGCTAACTTGATTCCAGAAACTGTTCCAGGATATCTCCCACAGGCCCATCAGTTACAAACAGAATGGAGGCAAAAGGCAGAAGAAAGAGTAAAATCAATTCAAGGGCTGACAAGATTAAATTGGGACTCATACTGGGCGTACTTAGTGAAGCCACACAGTTAGCACAACACACTTAATTGTATCATCAATGCTACAGAGAGGATTGCGCCTACGCTTGCCGACTCTGTCTTTTCAGGACAGTTGAATTCTGAAGTCGGCCAACCGCATCCTCTCAAAACTATGCTAGATGCCTGCAAGTTTAAAGATCAAGTTCATAGATAGTTAGATTTAGTTTTAATTTTACTGTATTTTAGCCTAGGAAAAGGACGGTCATTGAACCAAATCCTTAATTTTTGTAATAAGACTATTTTTAGATTTAGTTAAGTAGTATTTAAACCCTTCTCATGCATTTAGAGAAGGGTCCTGGATCTTAATATTTTTGACTTGGAGATTGCATTTCTGTACTCCATTGTCTTATATATTTTTTAAAAAGGATCACATCTGGTGATTTTCATGCGGAATTATCTTTGAAGTGTTGCATTTCTGTACCTTGGAATTTGATTTTGCATCAGAGTTACTGGATTAGAATATCACATTGCATTTGAAAATATTCGAGATGAATGAGGTATTTCTATCCTTTCACTGTTGATTTCTTTTGTCTTATGATATTCACTTTAAAATTTCTATCATTTATGTATATTTGTTTTCACAACGCTTCCTTTTATATATCATTTCTGAGTATAATTGAAACGTTATCTTTCATAAATATATATAGATGGTATACAATGATGAATGCAATATGCTAATACAACTCTGTTTAATTTCTTAAACAGAGTTATCTTTATTTGTTTCTGCACATTTCAATTTAAATAATAATACATTTTCATGGTTATTGTTAAATTGGAACAATGTTGTATTCACATATAATTACCCGGGTTAGTGTTATAATTTCTTTATCAGTATTTAGTTTAAATTAGATAGTTTTATTTCAGTTAATTTAGTCCCATTTCCACCCATCCAAACCAATCCATTTAGTTATAAGGAAACTGGTCCTTTAAATCCAGTCGAAGCCACCATACCAAACGGAAAAGGAGTTGTCTTAAGGTCCCGACCGGGTGGTTTTCCCCGATGTTTGAAGCAGAGATTTTCTAGGCTTCAACAGGTTGTTGAGGAAGAAGTGTATATTGAGAAGCTGGAAGGTTTTGAGACCTTATAGTCAGATTATCATGTGTGTTGACTCAAGAGAGAATAGTATGGGCTAAATAAAGCACCTCATGCTTGGTACACGAGGATTGACAGTTATTTTACCGTGTTGGGATTCACCAAGTGTGAAGTGGATTTGAACATATATAAGATTGTGGCTTATGGTAGGCTTCTGATTATTGTACATTATGTTGATGATTTGATACTAACAGCTAATGATCATCTCATAAAGTATTTCAAAGACGATCTGGCAAGATAATTTGAGATGAAGGACATGGGGCTCATGCACAATTTCCTTGGATTTTAAATATGGAAAACATATGGGGAGCCATTTGTATCTCAAGGTAAGTATGCCAAGGTGATTCTGACGAAGCTCCACATGGGGGGAATCAAAGCCATGGAGATTCCTCTTGTAGGAAACTGGAGGAACGAGGATGCTACTTCAGGTGATGTTGTGGATGCTACTATTTACAAGCATCTCCTGGGTTCACTCATGTATTTTGTGGACACATGACCCGAAATATGCTATGCAGTTAACTAGCGAAGACAAGCTATGGTTAAGCCGAAAAATCTATTTCAAAAGGCAGGGAAGCATGTGTTGGGATAACTCAGAGGCACTACAAATTATGGATTATGGTACAGACAGATAGAGGTAACTAAGATTGAAGGCTTCACCAATGTCGATTGAGAAGGGATTTTATCCGACAAGAAGAACACATGAGGAGGCATCTTCAGCATAGGATCAACAGTAGTTTCTTAGTACAACAGGAAAGAGAGATCAGTTGCACTTAGTTCAGCAGAGGTAGAGTACATGGAATTCATTCAGGCAGCATGCGAGGCGATTTGGTTGAGGAAGATACTTTTTGGTTTGTTTGGTCAATTAATGGATCTAACGTTCATACATTGTGATAACCATAGTTGCATCAATGTCTCGGTTAATCCAATATTACATGATAGGTCCAAGAATATTGTGTAGAAAATCTAACAATGGGATTCAATCTGATCTTGTAATGTACTAAAACAAAATACTAAAACCTTCTACAAATTTGCGGAAACCAAATACGATCACACAAACACATAACAAGTAAGAGAAATAAATTAATGAATTGCACAATACAAGATGTATATGGGGAAAAAATCTACTCAAAAACCCTCTATCTCTATATTGCATATGGTAAATATCATGAAACAATACAATTCTTTTTCTCCACTGATAAACTTCCTAAACTCTTCTGTTGTCTAACTCTCATCTAGCTCGGATCTGGGTTACAATCTAAGAAAAATCAGTCAAGTATTTAACCTCTTTCTTGCCACTTCCTACCCAGCCTTTCTTATGAATTCTTGGGCTAATTGAGCCCCTATTAATTAGGAAAATACCAATTAATTATTTCACAATCCTTCAAGGCCTTCCTAATGACCTCATGCATGAATTTTACAATTTTCTAATAGTACAACTGATAGATCTCATTGGTTTAACCCCAGTCTCAACTAGGCCTTCCTTAGAACTAACATGCAATAGATATTTATAGTGAATTATCTATAAACTGATTTTTCACTACTTGTGAATTAAATCAAATTTGATTTATTGGACCTATGACTAGCTCGTCTCTCAGTTAGAACTAGTTAAACTAATTTTAACTCAACTAATTGAGTTAACTAATTACAACTCACAAATAATTATAATTGGACCCCCTTAAACATTAGGGGAATTTTGAGGTCTAAAATGGGCCTCCTAAGGAAATTGTAAAATAATAGTGGAAATAATAAAATAATATTTGATCACATCATCAAATTTTAGAGGGAAAAAATACAAAACTACTTTTTCAATTTGTATTTTGAGCTTATCTCCCTAAGGTTTTACTCAAATTTCAGGCAGGAATACTCGTTGGATGAAAAACTTATTTCCTCATCCAAGGAGTACCCATGTTGCATACTTTGATGGACTTTTCTACACAAAAAAAATAGAAATACATTAAAAATGTGATTGTAATCACGTTTTTTCATGTATTTCTCTTGTTTCGTGTAGAAGGGTCCATCAAAAGTATGTAACATGGGCACTCCTTAGATGAGGAATTAAATTTTCTATCCAACAAGTACTCTCGCTCGAAATTTTTGTAAACCCTTAGGGAGATAAGTTGAAAATACAAGTTGAAAAAGTAGTTTTATTATTTTATTATTTTTTAATATTTTTACTTTTTTACTCCAAAAATGGTGAATCACCCCCCATGGTTGACATCATCATCTTAAATCCTATTGGTTCTTATAAAGTTTATTTTGGTTGTACATTTTTCTTAGGAGGCCCATTTTAGACCTCAAAATTCCCCTAATGATCATAGAAAGTCCTCTACATGCTTCCTCTTTGACCTCTAACTTGAATTTTATAAGCTAACTCAATATTCTTGGCTTAGTTAACTAATACAAGATGTTATGAGATGAAATTACAATTTTTCTTTAAATTTATATAGGGGAAAATTAAATCAGAATCCTCATATGGTACCATTTTTGGGTGTCATTTTCTGGATTCCATTAATGGTTTCCATTTTCAATGTTTCTTGTTGCAAATTTCAACACTCCCTCTCAACAAGAAAGGAATTCAATATATCCCGATTTGGTACCTTTGGAATGTTCTGCATGGAACACTTCTCTAGCGTTGTTACTCATGCAACTCTTGAAACTGAATAGCCTCCAAAAACTGAATCAGTATGATGCATTTATCATCAGAGTATTTGATTGCTTCTAGCTACCGCACTTTCTATTGAAATATTTGTGCTGATACTAAATCTACATCTGTGCCCTCTGAACTGTTCTCAACTCTAATCTGTGCTCCAATATCTTACATTTGTCACTCTGATTTTTGTCTTCGTGACATCTGACTACATCAATCCTACAGATATTTCCTGCTATTTTTTACTGTGGGATCCTCGTAGCCAGGTCTGATCCATGAGACAAGCCATCTCAATGGATCTTGCCCAAATTTATTCTCTTGGGATTATGTCTACACATCACCCCTCTTCTCACCTCGAGGTATGGTTGCATGTACTCCCTATGTCCACCTCTATAGAAATTCCCCCCTACTGTAGGTCTTCTCTTAAGTGGAATCCTCCACTCACTCTCCTCTCTTCTTCTCTAATTGTGCCTACTCCACAACCTTCTGAGACTGCTTCTAAGGTTGCAAGTTGAGAGGTTATTTGTGCTCCCTCTGAACCACCAAGTCACTAACCTCTCCTTTTCTCCTCAAACCTTTTCATTCATCCTCAACCTCGAGAGTAGACGGGGTCTTGACTCTTACACCGATTTGTTTCACTCGTCCCATGGCGATGTGTCCAATGAACACCTTTCCTTTTCTAAATATGACATCATAACCACAGTCTTCCAATACTACTACAAAGACAAGATTATTCTTTAGTCCTAGAACATACAAAACATCTGTCAATCTGAGAGGAGAGCTAGACTCCCTCTGAATGGAAATTTTACCTATGTCGGTCACATTATACCTCCTATCATCTCCAAACTATATGTTCTGCTCAAGGTCCTTCTTCTCCAAGTCACTAAATAGATCTATATTCCTTGTCATATGGAACAAGGCAATGTTGTCTAGATACCACTTGCATCCCATTACAATGTTGGCCATGCATGGAACGAGAGTAAAATCAAGTTCGAACTATGAAGCTAGCACTTCCCCCACTGCTACTGCAGGATCCTTCTTGCCTACTATTGGATCAGGGTCCCTTAAGTCAGAAAATTTTTCTATATTTTGTAATAATTTAGTCTTGCACAGGGTTTTGGGGTGGGTCAGAACCCCTCACGAATTGTAATGGGTCAAAGGATAGATCAAGGGGCCACAAACCATGGTTTGCAGACCATAGGATAGTTAAGGATAAATATTATAAATAAATGAATAGATTGAATCTAATAATGCAATTTTTGGATAATTCTGAATGTGGATGATAGACTTGGATATTTTGTGATCATTTTCTGTGGATTTGTCTAGGTAGAAGGATCTTGTTGGCTGTGTGCGCCGGAGAACATAATCTTGTTGTATGTGAACCCTGCTGGCTGTGTGCACAGGCTGTTGAAGTGCTTTGTAAGAAGGACTTGGACTAATAGTAATAAAGGAATATTGTTGTGAATGTATATATGAATCTGTTGGTTATGTTATGAATGTTTCTGCATCTTGTTTCCATTTCCTGTACTACCTGAAAATAGATCTCTCATGCAACTGTGATTTGGTTTATATGAATATTGAATGGATCTAATGGTATGAGGCTCTGATATGATATGTAAAGGTTATTACTTGATTTATGATTTTTGTGTTAACTTGCGCCATATTTTCTACATATTTGACCTAAATCTGTCTGAAAAGGGTTTACTAATTAGGGTCGCTATTGTGAAGGTCTATTTATGATTGGTTGGATCTCAAGGCACCCACATCATTATGAATCTCTCTCAGGGTGTGGAAACCTGGTTCCAGCACCCCCCCATACTACTTCGGGTGAGACTTTGACATGCATAAGCAGGTCACTATCGAAAGGGCCAATAGCAAGAGGGGTATGTTGGTTAATCTTAATTCCAAACCTGGGTTAGAACCCCTCAAGCCAACAAATGGTTCCATTGCCGGGGCTAGGAGAATTTTGAGAGAGATTGAGTGATGTTGTGAGGTCATTAACAGCCATTAAAGCCTGAACTTGAGGATTGGTTTGAAAAATAGATCAGGAATTTTCCCTAAAAGAGAAAATAAGTAAGAATTTATCTACTGAAGAGTGAAAGAATAAGTATATTTTTATAGAGATACACGAGATCTTATTCGTAGCCTTTCCACATAAACTACAGGAGTGGTTAGCAAGGTTAGCATAATTCCAAACTTGTTGGAAGGACAATCAGGTCACACAGTGTGCCCCTAAATTAATCCAACAGTTGGAAAGGACTGATAATTCTATTACCCAGACTGTAGATCACTATGTTGTTATCATCTTGGGTGGGTTAACGGAATTTTCAGTTGATCAATTTGTGTCCTATTCTAAAGCTGAAAGGATGTTTTTCAAAGGATTGAGGGGTAAGTTCTTACAAACTCTGCCTCTGTTGATTAATATTTTATTGTGTGAAAAGGGTATTTGGTGCAGCCACACTGAGTCAATGACCCCTGATCAGAATGATGACACGCAGTGGTAAGCATTATTGGGTCAATCAAAAGGGGGATAGATCTATCTACAATCCTTTCAGAAACTCACCTAATTTAAATAGGAGTGGGGCTACACACACGAATACTAGCCCTCCTGCTACACCACCATAAAACTCGTGCAAGGGTAATAATCCTCCTACCCCACCACCACCCCCACCTGTGGAAGATATGGCCACGCAAATGAAGTTACCTACCTTTAAGGGTGCGGGGAATGAGGATATGGACTGACTTTGATTCATGGTGAATTCGATGTGGACTACACAGAATGTCAATACATATGTTGTTAAGAGAGCGTAGCTATCAATGGCCATTGAAGGAAGAGCTTTGGATTGGTTCATGGGATACATTACTCAAAATGTGAATCCCATAGTGCATGATATCAAGGATGTCGTGAAGTAGCAGTTCTGAAAGCCTAAATATTATTCTCAATGCGTAGTAGAACTAAAAGATACTAAGCAAGGGCCTACGAGATCAGTTTGGGAAGCTAACTAGAAACTAAAAAAGGTCATCAATGATAGAGGATTTTCCTACAATGACAAGCATCATAAGGAATGGTTCATTTCCATGTTGTTGCCGCATCTACGCAAGCACATTGGTCAGTAGAAGATTGGCTCGTGGGAAGAAGCCTTAGAAATTTCTATGAAGTTATAAGTTACGCCGAGGGATGCTGCTGAATTTTGAACCCTACATATTTAGAGCCAATTAGAGGTGATGAAATTAGAAATTTATAATTTACGAAGAGACCACGGTAAAGAAGCTAGCACAAATGTCTGGTGCATACACTGCAGGGGTATCTGGCCACACCAAAGATCAGTTCCCTCTATTGTCAGATTATATGCAAGCTGGGGGACCGAGTCCACTATGGCCGATGGATATTGCTAGGCCTAGTACCCCCACACTGTGATGTGCCAACTGTCGGGTGGTTGGGCGACATGATACAAACCACTGCCCATGGTTAGGTGCCTATGTCCCAGAACTAAAGCAACAATGGTGCAAATTCTACTCTTTGGTGGGACACGATGAGCACAATTTCCGAACATATGACTTTATGGTTGACATAGGAAACCTTTATAGAGTGCAGGCTGACCCTTTTTCACTAGCATATCCTTCTGGATGTGGAGGATCCCTAGTAACAGGACGGGGATGGGTGGCGAGGTGGAGGTGTAGGTTAGGGATGAGGGAAGCTAATTTGCTACAACTGTGGAGATGTTGGACATTATGCACAAGACTGCCTGAATCACACATGGAAATATTGTAGGTATTGTGGGAAATTTGATCATGTAATTGAATATTTTCTTATGTTGATCGCTAAAATGAAGGAAAAATAGTCGACGCCAACGCAACAAATAAAATGAGATAAGGCTGAGCCACACGACGATGGTCCAAGTGTAAATGTCATTACACGTAGCAGCATTGCTACTAGAGGAAATGAGGAGAAGGTTGCCATAGAACCACTAATCAGAAAAGGGTTTGACGAAAGGGAAAGCCTCAACCTGCAGAAAGAAAAGGAGAATTTCATCAAAGCCGGAATTGATTTTGTTGATGTAGAAGCAGCCACTTAGACAACTCTCATGGAACCGAAAGATGATGATGAAGTTAAGCCATTCTTACAAGCCTGCATTAATTTATTATGTAATAGGAAGCCATTATATAATCTTCAGTCCCTGATAGACAGTTGTGCAAACAAAGAGGTGCCATGGACATAAACCAAAGATGTAAACAAAGCTTACGAACAGAAGAAGAGAATGGGTAGGGAGATGTGCATGATTGTGCAGATTGGAGACTACAAGATGGACCATGTGATCTTAGATCCAGGGTCTGATGCAAATGTCTTAACTAAACAAACCTGGAAGAATATGGGAGAGCCAAAGTTGGAATGGTCCACCATTAAGCTACACATGGCTAATTAGAAAAGATCATCCCCCTTGGTAGATTTCTGCAAGTTGAGGTCGACATCGGAGAAGTAAAGGTATGTGCTGACTTTGAGGTTCTAAAAATTGTGGATGATACAGATCCCTACCTTGCACTGTTAGGATTGTATTAGGCCATTGATATGGGAGGTATCATAAACCTATAGCACCAAAGCATGATTTTTGAGAATAATGGTACACGGCTGATAGTCCCACTAGATCCGGAAAAGGGAGAACGATACAAAGAGCCCATGCACAAAAGGGATGACATTGAACATATCTATAGATTGAATACGGACGACGAATACTGGATCAACCCTACAAATAATGTCATGTTGAACTGGGAGAAGGATTGCTCTTGTTTTTCTGATTCTGATGGTGAAATGGAGAACTGAAAGAACCAGTTGCACGATGTCTCTGCACTACGCTGCCTCAAGATTACAAAGAACATCTGGTGCATCTCCTCTGAGGTAAGGGAACTACCCTACTTTGATGGTTCTGGTAGTGTCAAATAATTTTTAGAATCACTGGAAAAAGTCATCCCAGAGGAACGAAGGTTTTGGGAACTTGATTTGGATATGCACACAACTCCAACGCGGTGGTGGGAAACGCATAAGGGAACTTTCCAGGACTGGGAGGAATGTAGATAAATGATGATGTTGCGCATTGAACCTCCCACCATGATGCTAATTGAATTATTGTATATCTTGGGAGATTCGCACAAGCAACTGGCAATGTGGATGGAGGTATGGGATGAAAAGACATGGAATGAATGGGTTCATAGGTTTGTCCACTCATTAGGACTAGTCCCCATGACCTGGTATCTAGAATTTGAGTCACACTGAGGCACTCGAGACTAGTATGCAATGACCAAAGATTTCCTGGCAACCTTTGGCTCTATGGGGGGCTCATAAAAATTGGATAAGGTGCTGCAAGACATAGATGTGTTGGTATTTGATGAATCCCGACCCCGCAGGGAGTGCGATGTACTCGCATGGGATGCGCAATTGAAATACATAGTTAAATTCCAATATATGTCAATTGATGATAACGAATATTACCCAAGGAATGTTAATATCCCTTAATCAGAAGGAGAGAGCGGAGTGGCAGGACCAGCATTAATAATGGTCGTCGTGACTAAAACTTTCATATTGAAGGAATTCAACATTGGGACAAACGAGCAACCCAATTTGGCAAGGATTGGGGAATACTAGGATGATGATACAGTAGGAAAGATTAAAAATCTACTAACAGAGTATCATGATCTATTTCCTACAAATTTCTCAGAGTTGAAGGGCATTGTGGCGGACCTTGGTGTCATGAAAATCACATTAAAACTTGATGCACGCCCTGTCAAGAAACACCCATATCGATTGACCCCAAATATAAGCAGAAGTTAAAGGAGGAATTAGAAGGTTCTGGGTATCATTGAACAGGTCGAGCAGTTCGATTGGGTAAGCCTTATGGTATTCCAAGAGAAAAATACCAAGGGAGAAATTTGGATCTGTGTTGATCTGCGCAAGTTGAGTGATGTCTCTATGCATGACCCCTTCCCTACTTCGTTCTCTGATGAAATTCTATATAATGTGGGAGGGAAAGAAGCTTATTCATTCACACATGGGTTCTCAGGTTATCATCAAATCTGCATTGCGTTAGAGGATCGCAACAAGACCACCTTTGCCACTGAATGGGGTTCTTTTCAATATATTATCATGTCGTTCGGGCTGAAAAATGCACTTGCAATCTTCTCGTGCGTGGTGGTGGATGTATTCAAGGAATTCATGTATAAATTCTTGGAATTATACTTTGATGACTGGAAAATATTTGCATTGGTAAAGAAACATGTATCAAATCTGTGCGTGATGCTTGATGCTTGTCAGAAGCACCACATTTCTCTCAACCTAAAGAAATTCATATTATGTGTACCTTTTGGGATTCTGCTGGGGCATATAGTATGTCAGCAAGGATTGATGGTAGACCCAACAAATATCCCGATTATCATCAACTTGGAAGTCCCTACCACTAAGAAACAATTGTGCTCCATCCTAGGACATACTAGTTATTACAAGAAATTTATTAAGGGGTATGCCTTGATCACTGCGCTGATGGAGAAGTTTCTAAAGAAGGATGTAGCATTATTTTGGGATGAATAATGTTAGAAGAGCTTTGAGCTGCTAAAAGTGAAAATGGTCAATGCATCCTTTCTGATATTCCTAGACTGGTCTAAGGTTTTTCATGTGCATGTGGATGCATTTGGTATAACACTGGGAGTTGTTTTAGCGCAACCAAGAGAAGGCGACATTGATCACCCAGTAGCTCTTGCTAGTCGGAAGCTTTCAGGCGCAAAGTGCAACTAATAATCTATAGAAAGGGAAGGATTGGCCATGGTATATGCACTGCAAAAATATAGAAACTACTTGTTGGGAGGGTATTTCAAGATGTTCACTAATAATTCTGCATTGAAATACCTGGTCAATAAGCCTGTGTTGGGGGGGAAGATTTGTCGATGGCTGTTTCTTTTCAAAGAGTATGACTTTGAGATCATTGTAAGGCTGGGAAGATTGAATGTTGGGCTTGATCACCTGTCACAGATTGAGAATGGGGATGAATCAACCAGTTTATAGGAAGGGTTACTAAATGTGCAACTGTTCACTATCAAGGTGGTTGATGAGCACTTTCCTAACATTATTCATTTTTTGACTACGGGAAAAATGCTTGTGGAGTATTCAGTCCAGCAAAACAAGGAGTTGGTTATGTGCACAGCTGATTTCACCCTGATTCCAGGTCAGTTGTATAAATTAGGAGGATATGAAGTATTAAGGAGATACATGTTGGAACATGAAAGACGGGCTATCTTGGCTGAAGCTCACGGAGGACTGGTAGGTGGTAAATATGCTAGGAAAGTCACTGCACAAAAGGTGGTGCGTGTTGGGTTATGGTGGCCCACACTGCATATTTATGTGTAGGCATATTGTCGGGCTTGTGATACCTATCAATAGACTGGGAAGTTGTCGCATAGAGCAGAAATGCCCCTCCAACCACAGATGGCCTTACAGGAATTCAAAAAATGGGCTATAGATTATGTGGGACCAATCAACCCTCGAGGGAAGAAGACTGGAGAACTATATATCATCACTGCAACTGATTATGTGACTAGGTGGACAAAGGTGAAAGCAGTTAAGGACTGTACTACAGACATGGCTGCACACTTCATCTTTGAGCACATTTTGACCAGGTTTGGGTGCCCGAAGATCTTGATGTGTGATATAGGTACGCATATTTTCAATGAAATGATTGAAGCCTTAACCGAGGAATTCCAGATCCATCACAAGAAGAGTACCCCATATCAACCTGCAAGCTAAAGTTGAGAGCATGGTCGCAGCTCTCAAAGCCTCCAGGTCAAAAATTCAGTCTATCGAGGCATATTTTGAGTAGCAGATTGCATTAGGGGAATTTTGAGGTCTAAAATGGGCCTCCTAAGGAAATTATAAAATAATAGTGGAAAAAATCAAATAAGATTTCATGACATCATCAAATTTTAGAGGGAAAAATGAAAAAACTACTTTTTCAACTCATATTTTCAACTTATCTCCCAAATTTTTTACTCAAATTTCAAGCGGGAGTACTCATTGGATGCGAAATTTAATTCCTCATCCAAGGAGTACCCATGTTTCATACTTTCAATGGGTCCTACTACACGAAAAATGAGAAATACATAAAAAAACGTGATTACAATCACATTTTTATGCATTTCTCATTTTTTGTGTAGTAGAGTTCATCGAAAGTATGCAACATGGGTACTCCTTGGATGAGGAATTAAATTTTGCATCCAACGAGTACTCCCACTCGAAATTTGAATAAACATTTTGGGATATAAGTTGAAAATATGAGTTGAAAAAGTAGTTTTATTATTTTATTATTTTTAAATATTTTTACCCTTTTATTTAAAAAATGGTAAATATCATGGTTAACATCATCATCTTGAATCCTATTGGTTGTTATAAAGTTTAATTTTGTTGTACATTTTTCTTAGGAGGCCCATTTTAGACCTCAAAATTCCCCTAATGCTATGTTGCAGGCATAACTACATCTTGAGACTCCCCCAGAAGTGCACACCTAGAAAGACACTACTATCCAAACGCCTCGGCTAGCATCTCAGCATATGTCATGTATGGATCCACCTTTCTTGACAAAGCCATGGGACTATGTACCTCTGTGCAGACCAAACCTTTAGTCAAGAAAATGAATGAGGAATTGCACATAAAGGAGCAGGAGTTCGAGGACTTACAAGAGGCTTTACCTACCCTTATCCCTGCTCAGAGAATGGCACGCCTTCAAACCAACTACGCACTATGGGATGAAGTGGAGGAGCTCTATCATAGGAAAAAAATAGTTACCGATCACATGAAGCCATGGGCAAATGAGGCCATAAAGCTCTCTCAGGACCTTAATTTTGTTTTCCATAGCCTGAACTAGACGATGCAGAACGTCACTTTGGCCGTTGAAGGAACAACATCCAAAAAAATAGTAGAGACCGTGTAGAGTGCCACAGACCAAATTGCAGGTTTTTTGACACCATTTGCTACTGCCATCGACGCACTCGAGCTCAAAATGAAGACTCCACTACCAGCGTGACTCGGGATGGGTCCCAAGATTGTGTTGGGGGCCTGTTGGAGCAAGGTCCCCTAAGTCCAAAAATTTTGCTATATTTTGTAATAATTTAGTCTTGCACAGGGGTTTTGGGGCAATTCAAAACCCCTCACGAATTTTAATGGGTCAAAGGGTAGATCAAGGGGCTGCAAACCATGGTTTGCGGACCATAGGATAGCACAAGCTAATTAGTATAAATAAATGAATAGATTGAGTCTAAGAAGGTAGCTTTTGGATAAGTCTGAACATGGATTATAGACGTGGATATTTTGTGATCATTTTGTGCATATTTGTCTAGGTAGAAGGCTCTTGCTAGCTGTGTGCGTGGAGACCTTAGTCTTGCTATGTGCAAACCCCGTTGGTTGTGTGCGTGGGCTGTTGAAGTGCTTTGTAAGAAGGACTTCGACTGATAGTAATAAAGAAATATTGTTACGAAGGTCTGAGTTATATATGCATCCGTTGGTTATGTTATGTGTTAGTGTCAGTATTTTCATCTTGCCATCAAAGCTCAAAATATACTCTTTTCATATTCATATTAGGGGTCCCACTCAATTTTTTTTTATCATTCCACTAGGTCATGCAAAAAATTAGTCACTGATGGTAGCCCTAGTCCAAAAACATTACTCTTCCTTAAAATTCATTTGCTTCCTGGCACGCTTCCATACCTTGCTGACTATACATCATCCATAAATTCAATTCATCATGTCATGTCACCATGGAATTCAGTCTTGTCAAGGTCATCATTAGGTTTTCTAGGGTTTTCATGGTCCAATAAAACTCCATGCCATTGCATAAGGCCAACAAGTAAAGGGTGATCAAATAACATCTCTTCACCATGTGAAGATGATTTGTAAAGAGAAATTCTTATTTCATCATGTAATTTTAATTTCAAATGTGATTTTCATTCGAAGATGTAATTTTATTTTTATTCATGTAATTTTATGTCAATTAAAATGTAATAAGTCCTCAATCTCCCAAAATTTTCCAACTCAGTTCCACATGCCAAACAAGCACATGTCAAAGTGCAAGAGTTTTTATTTCATCAATTGATCAAATGTCAAAGGGAGTTGTCTTTTCCCAAGGGTGCCCAAATCATCAGTTTCCACAAGCACTAAACCCTAATTTCCTCTCCCACTGAGCTAGAGTTTTCCATGGAAATAGAGAGATCTGAGCAAAGAAAGAATAAGCTAGGTCATATCAGTAAGTATGAGGTCATTTCAACTCATAAACATCATGTCTTCATCATTTTTCAAGAAGTCATTCCAAGAGTCAAATCATTTTCCATTCATAGGGCCAGTTTTGCTTCAAAGTATGTTTTTGACCAAACAGAGATGAATTTGATAAAAGTGAGAGCATTTTTTGTCCATAATAGGTTACAAAAGGAAAACCTCCTTCAAGTTTTACACAAGTACCATGTTTTCGGAGAAATGTCAAAAAAACAAGTGCTACAAGAGGTTTTCTGCACTTCTGGAGTGACCTTTGTGTTGGGTACCAAATCTGTATATTTTTATCTCCTATTTTCACCAACCTTTATACCTCTCTGTATCATTAATTTTTCTAAACACACGAGGTAAATCCCTTCCCACTGTCTTATATGGAATATTTGATTAATGAAATAATAGTCATGGAGTTTTTACCTATGCAAGCATTAACTCCGTTATTTCCGTAGATTCGGCAAGTAAAGGGATTACATTTGCAAGCCACGAAGAAACTCTGAATTCTCAGCATTATCTCAACATGTTGAAAAAGCGCAACAGATTCCAACTTACAACAGATTTATTTCAGGCTTTTCTTGGTCTCCTCTCGGCAACTAGCTTGTTGTTGTAACAATTGTATAATTGTAGATATTTAGTTGTTAGATGAGAAATACGGTTTTCCTGAACATGTGTATAAAAAGGGCCTCAGGGTGTGAATCGAGGTTAAGAAGAAAGAGACCGATATTGTAATAGAAGTGCTTTTGATCAACGTAATGCACAACATTTTGTTATTCTATTTGTGAGCTGTGAGTCTACCGCAGCCCTGATCAGAGAGTAGGGCCCACTCTTCTGATCAGGTACTGCATTATTTCCCTTTTGTTGATTTCGTATTTCTATTTATTATTGTAACTATTGTTTCGGTATGATTTTGTAATTGATTTGAATTCTTTTATAATTTTACAGTTTATATTTAATTGTTGTTACAGTAGTTTGCTTGGTTTAATTGTTAAGCCTATGATTCAATAGTGGATTATGTTATTTCTCTTGCATATACTGTGCGTGTTAGTCTTGCAATAACCAACACACTGAGATTGATAATTAATGTGGTAAAAGGGTTTCAATACTTGTTCACACTTGGACGCCAACATTTTGGCGCCGTTCCTAGGGAGGCTAACAGGTGCAAGAACATGATCTGCAATTGATCTAAGGATTAATCTCTCGTCTTAGGGAGGGAATTCATTACCATACTCTATGTCCTGAGCGTAGTGTTCTATTTTCTCTGCTTTTTCATTTGATTTCTAAGAACTAATCTCTCGTCTTGGGGAGGGAATTTACTACCTTACTGTAAGTCCTTAGCGTAGTGTTTTGTTTTCTTTGCTTTTTCATTATTTCTTTAAAACTAATCTCTCATCTTGTGGAGGGAATTTATTACCCTACTCTAAGTTCTGAGCATAGTTCTCTGTTTTTCTTTTGCTTTTTCATTTTTTCTCTTAGAGCCAATCTCTCATCTTAGGGAGGGAATTTGTTACCCTACTCTAAGTGTTGAGCGTAGTGTGTTGCTTTTATGATTTTTTATTATTTTTCTGAAGGACCAATTTCTCGTCCTGGGGAGGGTATTTGATCACCCTACTTTAGGTCTTGAAATTTGATTTTCTTTTAGTTTATTTGATTTTCCTTTTGAAACTACTCTCTTGTCCCGAGGAGGAAACTATTCGTCCTACTCTCGGTTCTGAGAAATTATTTTATTTTAACGAATTCTTCCCACCAATTTCATGAACAAAGATCTGAATAAGAGGGGTAGAGGAAGACCCCCAAAGAAGGGAAAGGATCTGGGAAGGAAGATGTATATCCAAGAGATCATTGCAAAGGTTGAATCAAAAGCATCTTCTCATGTTTCTGTCAGGGTAAGGGTTCAGACGAAGTTCGAAGGGCGGTCTGTTGACCAGCCAGTGCCATCCACAGTACTAGAGGAAATTATTTCAACAGCAAAAGGAGGGATAAATAAGGCATCAGTGGAAGAGATTCCCCTGCTTCTAGAAGAGGGGGAAGAAATAACAAAAATAGGGTCGAAAGAATTGAGCAATTCCAATTGCGAAGAAGAACTCCTGAAGGGATTTGCATCACCATGAGACCAAGGGAGTGTTGGGAAATCTCCTATAGTCAAATCACCCCAATTACCAGTTGCAGAACCAATTGAAATCCCGGGTGATTATTGGAGGATATTAATGGCACCTACAAGTTCTTCTATTGATTTTCCAATTGGAAACATTATAGGTGATGCACCAATGAAGCCCATTCCTTTAACGACTCTTCCTAATTTTCATGGGCTTTCCTCTAAAGACCCCGATACATTCCTATTCGAATTTGACATTGTCTGTCAAGGGTATGATTATATCGTCGATGCTCAGAATCTAAAAATATTTCCTTCTACCTTAAAAGGGACAGTCGTGTGATGGTTCATGGGTTTAGGGGGGAAGACTATCTCCTCGTGGGATGCAATGAAGGAAGTTTTTTTGGAGAAATACCAGGATTACTGTAAATCCTGTGACATCAAGGAGGATATTTTTAAGTTTGCACAGAAAGAGGATGAGAATATGGAAGATTGTGTGGATTCATTCAAATATATACTACAGAGATCGGGCCATAGTGACCTGGATAAAGATATTCTAAAGATCATCCTTCTTCGAGCACTTAGGGAGGATTCCTTGCAGCTTTTGAACATAGTAGGAAAGGGGGATGTTTCAAAATAAGAATCCGATACCATATGTGAGTTGTGCAATCATTGTTCGCGAGGGGTTGCAAGAAGTCGACAAGGAATTTAGTCATTAAAGACTTCTGGTGGAGGGGTTACAAAGGCATAAATCGAAAACCTACTGGATAACCTAAGGACTAGTATCTGAAGCACATTATCCGCCCATATGGACACTTTGCAAGAGAAAAAGAAACAAATAGAGTTGGAGAAGACTATGGATATATTCTTCCCACTGTGCAGAAAGAAGCATATTTTGAAAGAATGCCCATTAAACATAGTTGAAGCCTGTGAAATTTACAAACAGACCCATGCGACCAACTCGTGCCCTTCCTTGCCAGGATTGAAGGCAGTTTTTCAAGGGGCAAGTGAAGAAAATGCGGTAGATCAACTGTACTTCATGGGACCGAAAAATCCATGGAAACCTCGACCACCAATTATGAATCTAGGTATGACCTAGAACCCATCTCAGTATTTTAATAATTTTAATATGGGTCTCCAGTCTGTACCTTTTTCACCAATGTGGTCTTAGTATCAATATCCCCCCTGGAAAAAATGGGCTCCCCAGACTAGTTTGAATCCTTAATGGAATCATAACTGACGTGGACCCTCTCCTACTGGAAAATTTCCCCAATCTATGCCTCAACAACAAATTTAGTTTCCCTCCAATGTACGTCGAGGCAACCCATCCCTTCAACCACAGCTTCTTATCCAGCCCAATCATAATCCTAATAATAAAGGGGTCCAACAAACTGACACTCTTAACCTTCCATCATATATCATTTCTACTGCAAGACTTAATGAGATAAAATTATGATATGGGCGGGTAGTCAATGCTTTGACTTCACCTATTATCATAGAACATATTGACAGTGAAGTTATAGAACCAAAACCAAAGACATTTGGGGATAAACTAGACCAAAACATGATTAATAAAACACCTCCCCAACTTTCTCTTAACCAAGGTCCTCCTATTACTCCACCATATCCTGAAAGATTTACCCTGAGTAAACAAAGCCCTCAAGAAGAGTTTGAATTCCTAGGGGAATTACAAAATATTTTTGTTAAAATACCCCTGCTCCAAGATATGAGGGATGTACCTATATATGCAAAAATCTCAAATATTACTGCTCTAAGAAACCTGGGAAGAAACCAAGGGATTTGTTAACCATTCATATGATGGGTAGACTGTCCAACATCATGTTAGGAAAAACTATGACTCTAAAATATGGGGACCTAGGGAACCCAATTATAACGGTACAAATCAATGGGGTTGAAATCCCAAATGTATTGGTAGATTTGGGTGCTTCCATCAATATCATTACCTCCAAAACAATGAATGCATTAGGTCTCAAAAAAATTAATCCAACCCCTACTATCTTGGAATTGGCAGATAGGTATACAAATAAACTCATAGGGAAGTTGGAAGATGTGACTATTTCAGTGGACTCATGGCCCTATCCCGTGGACCTCCTTGTATTACAGACACGATCCTTAGTCAGTGGTCATAAAATAATCCTAGGAAGACCTTGGCTCGCAACCGTAGATGCCTATATTGTATGTTAATCTGGACAATATGATTATATCAAATGGGACGGTTACAAAGAACCTTACTCTCTATCCTCCTGCAAAATTGAGCCCATATGAAAAAACTATTAGCCAGATAGAAACCTCTGCCAATAGAAGAGTCTGAACCTGAAAATGAAGAAGTTAGACCAATTCTTACCATTGGGCAGGCCCTTCAATTCAAAATAGAAATTGAGGATGATACCATTAACACTTTTATTAATGATCCCTGTTTTGTTTAGGATTCAACCTGTCGATTTTTAGAGCCTGTTATGAGCTGTGAGACACAGGAAAACATCAAAATATAAGAAGAAATTGAAGACATTCCTGTAACTTCATCCCATGATAGTATTCCGATTGAAATTGAACCAGGGAAGACACTCAATATCAACCTGAATCTGTCAGAATCCCAGACAAAGCAACTTTTAAAAGTCCTTCAATACCATCAGGAAGCTTTTTCCTGGGATTATACCGACATAAAGGAAATACCTGTTAGTTTATGTACTCATCATATTTATATTAATGAATATTTCCACCCTGTGAGACAGCCCCAATGGAGAATGAATCCTACTCTAAAGAACATTGTCAAGGAAGAATTACAGAAATTACGGGATGTATGTTTCATTTACCCCATCTCGGATAGCCAATGGATGTCTCCACTGGTTATCATTCCCAAAAAGAATGGTAAATGGTGGATCTGTGTAGATTATAGGGAGCTAAACAAGGCAACTCAAAAATACCATTTCCCTTTGCCATTCATTGACTAAGTCATGGACACCCTGGCTGGGAAGAATTTCTTTTCCTTCCGAGACGGGTTTAGCGGGTATAACCAAATCTAGATAGCGCTAGAAGACCAAGATAAAACAACCTTCACATGCCCTTGGGGGACCTTTGCATACAGGGTCCTCCCATTTGGTCTGTGTAATGCACCTACAACCTTCTAGAGGGAAATTATGGGATTTTTTTCTGATTTAGTTGATGACAGTGTTGAAATCTATATGGATGATTTTACTCCATATGGGAACTCATTTGAAGAAGGATTGGAAAATCTAGAAAAATTACTCAAAATATGTAAGAAAACCCATGTATCTATGAGTACAATCAAATTCCATATGATGAGGGAATAAGGAAAAGTACTGGGAAATTTGCTCTCAGCTACTGGAATTTGAGTTGATCCGGCCAAAGTAGAGGTAATAATGCACTTCCCAGTACCCAAGACACCCATACAAGTACGTAGATTTATTGGTTGTGCTGGTTATTACAAACATTTTATAGAAAATTTTGCTAAAATAGCACATCCACTTTTTCAATTGCCAACAAAAGATGCATAATTTTTGTGGATAGAAGACTGTGAAGTAGCTTTCATGAAAATCAAGGGACTGGTTTGCAAAGCTTCGATCCTTCGAGGACCTGATTGAGCGTTACCATTTCACATACATGTTGATGCATCTCAGACAACATTAGGAGAAGTCTTAGGACAGCAGGTAGATAACACATCATATGAAGTTTACTACGTTATCAAGAATTTAATTCCTTCTTAATTGAATTACATGGTGACTGAAAAGAATTCCTAGTTGTCATCTATGCTATCAACAAGTTATAACACTACATTACCGGGTATCCTACTTTTGTACATATTGATCATGCAGCAATAAGGTATTTGATGAATAAACCTATCACTCATGGTCGCATTAAAATATGGTTGCTATTGCTTCAAGAATTTGATATCACAATAGTAGACAAACGAGGAAAAGATAATGTAGTTGTTGATTTTTTGCTTGGAATGGATAACAATGACGAATGCACACCTATAGAAGATAGTTTTCCCGATGAGAATATTTTTTCAATTTCTACTAACCCTCTGTGGTACGCAGATATTTCTAACTATCTTGCTACAGGGAAGGTGCCTCATCATTTTTCATACAAGGAACAGTGAAAAAATATTCATCATAGTGCCCGATAATCCTGGATGGCAGGGTACCTCTTTCATACAGGAGATGATAAGAAGATTAGGCATTGTGTATCTGAAGATGATATTTATGAAGTGATGAAGTCTGCCCATGATGGTCCTTGTGGGGGGAATTTTGCAAATAAAAGAACAAGCCATGAGGTGTTACAAATGGGATATTACTAGCCTTCTATCTTTCGGGATGCGCAAAATTATGTCCGAAGGTGTGATAGTTGCCAGCGCATGGGGCAGCCCAATCGATCTGATGAAATGCCTTTGCAGCCACAGGTAGTCATCAAAACTTTTGAGAAATGGGATATTGATTTCGATGGACCCTTCAACCCACCCTCCCAGCAAAAGGTTCACATTTTGGTCTGCATTTATTACATAAATAAGTGGGTAGAAGCCAAAGTTGTTGCGAAAGCAACAGAATAGGCATTTTCAAATTTTCTATTTGAAGAAATTTTTTCTCATTATGGTACTCCAAGGGAGATTGTTTTAGATGGAGGAGCACAATTTACTTCACATATGATATCAAAGCTTATGAATAAATATGGATTCAAGCATAGGATGACATCTCCATACCACCCCCAGGTGAATGGATAAGTGGAAAGCACAAAAAATATATTGTTAAATATCTTGACAAACAATGTGGCATACCATCATCAGGATTGGTCTTAGAAGCTGCCTAAAGCTCTCTAGGCATACAGAACAACATGGTGGAACACAACTGGGTTTTCACCATTCGAGATGGTTTATGGGAAATCCTCGTTGTTTCCAATGGAATTTGAAATCAGTACGCTCAGAACAGCTCTTTAAGTAGATTTGGATCTGTCAAATGTCCAGAAACAACGACTAGCTCAACCTAACTAGATGAAATCCATTCAATGGTTGTCCAGAGGACTATTTCTATTCAGCAGCAGAGGATGAAATGGCATGATAAGTTTATCAAAAACAAGGTTTTTCATAGGGGAGAGTGGGCATTACTTTATGACTCCCATTTTAAGGATTTTAAGGGAATGCTTTGCACTCTCTAGATGGCACATTATGAGGTGGACTTTGTATTTGATAATGTAACAGTCAGGCTAATTACAATTGATGATACACGTGCTTATTTTGTAGAAAATGGACATCGCCTAAGATTATACCACCGCCCAGCCTCTAAGGATGCTTTCATAAAACATATCTTTGAGAAATTTAGTTTGAAGGTTATCAGTGAAAATAACTCTTCCTCTACATCCTCGCTCTAAAAAAAAAAAAATATAAGAATAAAGAATAAAGAAAATATATATATATATATATATATATATATATATATATATATATATATATATATATATATATATATATATATATATATATATATATATATATATAGATACTGTTACTATTTATTTGTTTTCTTTTTCTAAGAGTTACTACTACGGAGTATTGTTTTAGAGTTTGAAAATATCCTAAGTATCGATGTTTTTACTCCTTGGTTGCTGCTACTTATGATGCTATTACTCCTTGGATGTTGTTGCTCATGATGTTGTTACTCCAAATGATGTCAGTCCGGATGTTGCTACTCGTGATGCTGCTACTCGTGATGTTGTTACTCCAGATGCTGCTACTCGCGATGTTGCTACTTGATGATGTTACTTCGGGTGATTTTATTCGCAATTTTGTTACTCTATATGTTTCTACTCCTCAATGTTGTTACTCCATCTGCATCATTACTACGATGTTATTCTATCAAAAATCACTTCCTCGAGGTAGGTCGCTAGGTATGCCTCAATTTGACTCTTATGGATTTAATTAAATATTCCATGCATAAGATGTTGATGCCGTGGATGGCTAATTTTAAGTTGGAGGGGGGGGGGGGGGGGGTGTTGTCATAACTAAACGACGGCGTAATGATTATTCCAAAAGTCATTATTACAACTTCATGTGATGGTATGCCCTACGATCCTTACCATATTTCATATAATCATTAAAGATGTATTGGGATCAGAAACACGCATATGATACCAATCGATTATTCCTTTCCACCTCATGTGAAATAATTACTATTCCATCCATCGCACTTACCATACTTTTCCATGATTTTCTTCATTTCCCAAGAAATCAGCAGCCATATTTACCGTTATTTCACCTCATTTTTCACCGTGCTATTTTTGCCAAATTTGGTACCCACCACTCTTTCCAACAGTCTGTTGTTCTATACTATTGTTACAGTCTCTACAAGATGGGTAGACTGGTAGTGCGGCATGAACCTCAAGATACAGTCTTAGTCTGCAGTAATGCAGATGTGTGGAAATTTTTTGGCAATGCTAGATGGGATATCTACTTTGATAGATTGCAGGGATTCGACAAGGGAATCGTGATGGAGTTTGTGCCAAATTTTAATGAGAATTTCTCTCGAGTCAGAGGATTATAAATTCCCGTCACGAAAGAAGTAATCGTGAAAGTTAGCAGACTAAGACAACAATGGAAACAGTGGTTCTCTTGGAGAATTCCCCTCCCGGAGTTTCCTGAATTTTTTTTGCAGGCAAGGGAAAGTGTCATTCAATATGGGAGAGGGTATGAGCACATGTACCGTATCCATGGAATGAGGCAGCAGGCTCTGTGATGAAATATATAACCTACGAATAACGGGCCACAACCTTTTTCAAATACCATTTCAAAATCCTGGATCACCCTCGATTTCTGTAGGCACAGTTTCATTCCTTAAACATGCCTTTCTTTTTATTCAAACAACTTCAGCACATGGCACAGTCTACTCGGCGTTCATTCCAAACGCTAGTAGTCCTCTCCAATCATGGATTGGTTCATTTGTGGGTCACGTATGTGATAGTTCGATTTCAAGTTTCCTAGGAAGAAATATGTGAGTCATCGGAAGAAGAGATAGCAGCTGTTATTGCTGCGAGAGAGGAAGAACCAGTGCCTTCAGCTAATTTAGCAGAAGAAGAAGAGTCAAAGGAAATGGAAATAGATCAGGAATAAATGAAAGAAATGGAGATGGAGATATATCAGGAAGAACCGGAAGAAATGGGGATGGAGGAGACAATTGGTGATACAATCGAGGATGCCACAAAAGAACCATCCTCGCTTGAGGAACCTACAGATGAAGGAATCATGGGTATAACGGATGAAGTTGAGACTGTCCTACTATCATCGACTTTCATTGGCAAAAGATGTTGTTACTCAAGAAACAACATCACCTTCCCAAGCAGATATTAATATTTAAATAAGCTAGGGTGTCACACAAGAACCACCCCTAACTCAGTCAGAACAAGGAGACAAAGAAGAAATAACCCACAAAGTCTACATTGCTCCACAAGAACTAGTATCGACCACAGGTGAGGAAGCGATGCATGAAGGACAGGAGGACAGAAAGGAAACGATCCTCAAAGTCGACATTGTTCCACAAGAACCAGTGTCGACTCCGACTGAAGAAGCAATGCATGAAGGTTCGGCCCAAGTAAGAAACGAGTTCCATGAAGGTATTCCCCATTCTCCTGATGCCTAGAGGAGTAAGGGGGTTTCGCTTGTCCCAACCATTAATGGAGGAGATCATTGTCCCACCTGTACTGAGGTTCGTTGACTCAGGGAGAGATATGACCAATATCATTCCATCAATTGTTGATTCTTAGCAAGGTCATCAAGAGGCTCAAAAGGGAGAAGGAAATTCTATTGAGACACCGGAGCATAGGATGGTCGATGAAAGCGTTGACCGAGTGAAAGAATTCCCTGAGGTAAATGAGAAGGAGAATGCTCCGAAAGAAAGGGAACCAAGTCACAAAGACCTAATAGAAAAACTAGTTGATGACATTAACAATGTTCCACCACCTCCTGAGCCTGCTACAGGCCTGGGAGATGAATTCATTGTCAAAAAATAGTGGATAGAATAGTGTGAAAGGAGGATATTACCTCTCAAGAGAAGGTATCAGCTTCAATTTAATGAAACCATGCGATTAAAGAAGGAATTTTGGAAGTTGAGGAAGCATGTATCCCGTTTGAATCAGAAGGTAAAAGTATATAAATGGAAGGCAATAAAACCTAAAATTGAGGTCTCCTCTGCGGCTACACAGGCTGGTCAGTTTGAACATCTATTTCAAGCTCGATAATTCTTCTTCGCTGCTAAAATTCAGAGATGGAAATCTGTTGCGAATGGACATAAGAAGGAGAAGAATAGGCTGCCGGGATTGTTACCGGGTATATAGACTAGTTGGATAGAGCATGACAGACGCAAGAAAAATAGCAAGGAAAGATAAAGGAGTTAGAAGAACAAGTGAAAATGTTGAAATCCGATAAGGAGAAGATGTTTACCTTGGCGCAGCACTTAATGGCCTGTATACCTCCCACTCATAGTTACGCCTTATTCCTTCATGAACAGTTCCTTTTATTTTTCTTGGAGATTATATATAAGGAAATTTGTCACAAAATTGAGGATCCAATCTAGTTCCTCAATATTTTGAAAATTCATGATATCATAGGTCAACATTTAATGTGCGAACTCTACATGCATGGTTACTTCCAAAGGCACGATCAGGCCTTCAACCCCGTTCTATTTGTGGGGGATATTAATTTGAGAGCCTTCACCTTGTACACTATCAATCACGTTAAATGGAGAGAGGCCTATGATACGTTCGAAGAAAACCAAGTTACAAGGCCACTGATGTTGAGAAGGGAGCATGACCAGGTAGAAAATATTTATAATAAGCATTTTACCTTTTTACAGATTGAGGGGCATATGGGACGTATGCTGACAACCCAAAAATGGTGTGCTATCCTCTGTGTTAGACATATAGTAGCTTTTCGAAATGAAGCGTTGGATAGTTGTCAAAGGAGGCGGATGTTGTCATCATCAGCTGTCAGAGGTCGAGAACCTTTTAGAGCACCAAACTTTGCATGAACACTAGAAAGGGTGTCATGCTTTGCAGCCTATATTTAGACTTGTGGGGTCTAGTGGATGGGATTGAGGTTTCAGTTCCCCCTCATTTGGTTGCCAGCATAGAAATATACTCCTCCATACAATGTCAGCCAAGGTTGGTGGAAGGATGTTGTTCTGACATAAAGATATAAACCCCATGGGATAGATATGGTCGGAGAATATGACCTCACACAGCTTCATGCTAGCCACACTCAGTCTAACCCAGATCTGAGAAGACAAAAAGTTGCATGAGGACATGCAGATAGACCATTTGGGGGGAGATGTTGGGTGCCAAATATTTATAATTTTCTCTCCTATTTTAACGCACCTTTCTACCTCTTTGTGTCATTAATTTTTCTAAACACATGAGGTAAATCCCTTCCAGCTGTCTTATATGGAATATTTGATTAATGAAATAATAGTCATGGAGGTTTTACCTATGAAATTATTAAATATGTTATTTCCACATATTCGACAAGTAACGGGATTACATATGCAAGCCACGAAGCAACTTCGAATTCTCAGCATTATCTCAACACGCTGCAAAATGCAACATATTCCAACTTACCCCATATCTATTTCAGGCTTTTCGTGGTTCCCTCTCGGAAACTAGCTAGATTTTTGTTGTAACAATTGTATAGTTGTAGATATTTAGTTGTTAGATGAGAAACATGGTTTTCCTGAACATGTGTATAAAAAGGGCCTCAGGGTTGTGAATTAGGGTTAAGCAGAAAGAGACCGATATTGTAACAGAAGTGATTTTGATCAATTGAATGCACAGTGTTTTGTTGTTCTATTTGTGAGATGTGAGTCTAATGTAGCCCTGATCAGAGAGTAGGGCCCACTATTCTGATCAGGTGGTACGTTATTTTCCTTTTGTTGATTTTTTATTTTTGTTTATTATTGTAACTCCTGTTTTGGTATGATTTTGTAATTGCTATGATTTTTTTTTAATTCTACAGTTTATCTTTAATTGTTGTTACAGTAGTTTTCTTGGTTTAATTTAAAGCCTGTGATTCAGTAGCGGATTATGTTATTGCTCTTGCATATACTGTGCATCTTATTCTTGCAATAACCAATGCGCCTGGATTGATAATTAATGTGGAAAAAGGGTTAGAATATTTGTTCACACTTGGACACCAACACTTGGGAAAATCCATTTTTCTCCTAGATGGAGTGTCCAAATGACTTTCCTGAAAAGTAAAATGAAAACTATATGGGAATCGCTTTCCAATGAGCTATCATGATCTCAATTTGGAGTTTAGGAAGGCCTCCAAAAGTTGCCTACAACAACGCATTGCATTTTTGCACCCTCATTCTGCACTTTTTGAAAAATCTTGCGAGAATTGATTTTTGAGGGGTTATACTTGGTCATTTTCAATGCTTGATAGGTCCATCGTCTATCCAAGAGAGATGGATTTCCAACGAGATATCATGAGCTCAATTTAAAGTTCAGGAATGCCTCAAAAAATGGTCTGCAAAATGGCGTTGTGCACTTGCTTATGGGAGGGCGCACTTGCTTCGGGAGGGCACACTTGCCCAAAAAAGCCATAAACACTTCCATACTTTACCAAAATAATCCCAAAGCTTCAGAAATTTTTTCTTCAACCTCCAAAAAGTGAATGACATTCAATTGCATCATTCTTCTTCCTCCTACAATCATTCTCTGTGGTGTTTTGAAAGCTTCATTAAAGATTTTGAGTTTTACTCATTTCAAACCCTATTATCTCCCTCAAATCACCATTGCACTCTCAAATCCCAAAATTACAGTCCCTAAACCCTAATTACCCTTCCCAAATTGTAAAAAATACTTTCCCAAATCCCTATATCACTATCCCCTTCCTTAAGCCATTTATTCCCAATACCCTATGCTCTAGGCTACTCATTTTCCTAGGCTCCCAAAAAACCCCATACCTATAATAAATTTCCCTATTCCAAACCCCTCTACATTCCTAATCCTTGTCACCTCCCTCATTTCATAAACCCCTTCCCCATCTCCCTAAATTTCCCCATCACATTCCCACTTCTCAAAATTCATGTTTCCCTATCATTCCATCTCCCTAGGGTTTTGACACTAAGAGAAAATAGAAGAAAGAGAGGCGGAAGAAGCCAAGATTTTTCTAGATGAGACCCTAGAGAATCATGGTTTTCTTGAAGAACAAGATGAACAATCACCAAGAGGCAAACCTAGAACCAGAGGCTTGGAAAGAGCCTTGGAATTTAAAAGACAAAGAGAGATAGTTGATGAAGTTGTGCTTGATGATCAATTTTTGGATATGATCAAAGAATACAAGATTGAATTCAAGCCATCAATGACCACTTGGAGAAGTTGTTAAAGAAAGCTAAAAAGGACAAAAAGATTCAAAAGAGAATGGCCAAACATTGTGCCAAAAGAGAAAGAAATACAAGGCCAAAACTCAAAGCAGCAAAAGCAAAGATTGAAGCCCTAACTCACCAAGAAGAGAAGAAGAAATTGGATATACTTGCAAAGGCTTCACTCTAAGCCTAGGCACCTCACCAACACTCTCCCCACCAAATTTGAAGCCATTTGAACAATTTTTGCAAAATATTTTCTTTTCTGTGTATTCCTGAACAAGTTCATATCAGCAAATTGGTCATATGCACAACGCCCTAGGCATTGAGCACATTTTTGAGGCACTTTTTGAGGAAAATGAGACCACCAATGGATTTATAAGGTCAAATGAATCTAATAAAACCACTTTTCCAACCCTATTTTGCAGATTTGACAAGTGAAAAAGTAAAAAAAAATAGCTAAAAATCATGTTTTTGCCCCTACTTTGGCCTAGGCAATGTGCACAGAGCAGTGTTGGGAAAATTCAGTTTTGAGGGATTAAATCACCTTCATTTTGAAAACTGGAGACATATTCAGAAATCAGACTTCAAGATATTTCCAAAAAGCTATTTTAGGCCTAATTTGGACACCTAAAAGTCAACCAAAATTAGCCTTCAACAGGGAGGGCACACTTGACACAACGAGGGCGCACTTGACAGAAAAATGGCGCACTAGACCATTTGCTGATTTTTTTTGAAATTTCACTGTAATTTTGACTTTATCTCAGAAATTGATGTTTCCACCTATGTAATTGAGGATGGTAAATGTAATTATGTTATGGATAGTTTACCTAGGGGTAGATTCATCAGGTAAAATTTTTCATTAAGTCAACTGAATCAGTTTGAATATATTTAGGGAGGAGTCACTTAGTGCTCCCTATACTCCATCTTTCAGTTCAGAATTTTGTGGATATCCTCCTCACCTCATGGATTCAACCCCTATGGATGATTGAATGTTGTTTTGATGTTTATTTAGTCACTTTCTTCACTCTTAGAAAAGGGTTGGAATCAGTTTGGATGCTAGCTCATTGATCAAGGACTATTGTACTCAGTTTGGCCAGTTAATAAAGAAGAGTTGCAGATATTTTTTGGGATACATGTGGTATGATGTTTATCATCATTTTTCTTTTAGTTTCATATGTTATAGTGTGTTTTCTTCATGTTCATTACATATTTTTTATATGATCTCTTTCAAGTTGATAGGAAAAATGCATGCTTGTTCATGCTCTGTTTAGTTTAAGTTATCATAATTTGTCCATTTTCCTCTATTTATAAAGAATACATATCCCATGCTCTTCCTAGCTCCTCATCAGTCTTAAAACCATATCATCACAATCATCTTAAAGTGTTAAGCCTTATGCCTACCTTGCCCCATTGAATTTCTGCAACCCTATCTCATTTTCCCTGACCTAGCTCCCTTCACCATACTTTCATCCAACAGCCCAACCAAAATCAATTATCAAAAACCCCTGAACTCACACCTAGCCTAAAATCCTAATCCATTCAGCCTCCTAGGTTGTATTTTGTGGAGAGATGACTTGGTAGGGCTAGCTACCAAGTTAAAAGGTTGGCCCACGGTTACCTCTGTTTGGATTTATTCCTCAGCGGAGTGATAATATATTGGCGTCGATGTCGGGGATCGAAAGGAAAATATCTTCCCTGGGAAATAACGACAAAGTTTAGATCTGATTGTTGATGGTGGACAGCGGTCATATGCATATGAAGGCTAAACCATTCACCTGGCACCTCCAACTTGATGTAAAGACTCCACTAGAGGATCGAAAATGGATGAATATCACACAAAGATTAGGTATTCAAAGTGGAATTGTATTCGATATGTAATATGATTTCTTGTAAATTACTTCTTTTGTTTTCCTAAAACTATCCTGAAAGTTTTCCAGAGTTTGTTGTATGAAAAATATGATCAAAGTCTTGATTCTTCCTATTTGAATAGTGTAAATACCGAGTTTCCCTTTGATTTTGATCAAGATCAAGACCTCTTACCTGAAAATTGTGCATATCTATTTCAAGCTGATGAACCTCAAGAGATCAAGACTAATCCTATAGCTTCTGTATATACTCCTACACCTTGTAAAATTCTAGATAGATGCAAACCACCCATCTTACCTCTTATACTATGTTGGTGTCCCGTGATTTGGAAGATTGGCTAAACCAAATGATAGGGTAACATCAGACCAGTCTTTGGAGCCCTAGGACCTAGCCTTCCTGGACTCAGAGAGAGCTCTCTCTGTTATGTGAAGGATGTGAAATTTTTCGCTTTGGATGATTGATTTTAGGCTAGTTATTAAGTGTAGGTTTGTTTGTTTGTTTTGGGTTGGGGTAATATTATCAAGTAGGAATAGGTGGAATGAGAGGTTATCAAATCAATAGGGATATGGAGTCAAATGAAGTCAAGGGTGTTTAAATGATGAAATAGAGTGTACTGTAGGGCCGATTTAGCAAGGTTAATGGATCCTTTGGGTGATGTATGAGGTGTAATGAACATCAAGTTTGGGAAACACTAAGAGGTCTTAAACATATATAGTCTGTACCAACAACTCATGAGGTAGGGAAAACCATTAATCTCTATGAATAATACTCAAACTAATAAACATGTAAGATGAACATTCCAATGAAACATAGAAGCATTAGAACTCCTAACTTTAGAAATTCACCTTCAGCTTTTGGGAAAACACATAAGATAAATAAACAACTCAATTTATGGAGAAGGAAATCCTAAACAACATATATCAAGCTATTGGGAACTCTGAAATAAGTTGGAAAGTATGGGCAAAGGGCAAGATTGAACGAGACCTCTTTGACTTAACCTAATCAATCAATATTCCATAGAAAAGCTTCAAGATAGGGTTTTGAAAACTTCAAATAAGTAGGGCATACCATGAATCAACTTGTAAGCTAGCATACTAACCATTCATGAAACAAAAACAAATTTTAGTGGACCTAAGGAGCAGTCAATAATTTCTTAAGATGACCAAAAGAGGAAAACATCAAAGCTATAGCAAACAGGAGGTTTGAGGTGCTTCCATGAGCATGTCTCAACCTATACTTTTTGAATCTATAACAACCAAGAAAAATGAAGCAAAAGTGAGGACAAGAAAACATTAACAAGTTAAGAAAACATCACCATTCATGAAGCTATGGAATCATGCAAACATGCTTCTCCATCATCAAGCCAAACAAGCCATTCATCCACTCCACAAAACCAATTTCTTCTCCAATCTCATAAAACCATGTATTGCTCTTAAAAACATAAATTACCCCCTATTTAAAATGAATCCTCATGACTTATATAACAAACAAGGAAGAGGAGAGCCCAGTAGAGCATCTAGAAGCCTATTGGCCAATCAGAAATATCTTAAGTTGTCCTTGAGGCCTTGCAAGGCCCAAGGCACAAAAATATATAACAAAATATCTTTTCCAGCCCAAAATAGCAATTATATTGAATTTTAGGACCTGAAAAGCATGAGAAAACTTTCAAAATGCACATTCTTCCTAGTCATCTACAAGAGCATAGCACACTATGTCAAACAGTGAAAAAATGACAGGTGCGTAGCGCAGAAATGGGATTTTTTGCAACAATATTTGGAGGTCTTCCCGACACCGGATTTGGCTCCGTGATGGCTCGTTAGAAAGCCTGATGAGTCTAGTTTCCAAAAAAATTTGAGTTATTCTAAGTGGATTCTATTTACCTACTCAAAATCAAATCTCCCAGCACTACTCTGTGTGTAACACCTGGTCTGAAAAGGAGGCAGAAAGGTCAAAGTTTTGATGTTTTTTGACCTTTTGAGGGGGTAAAGATGCTCCAAATGATCTAAAAAGTGGTGAGTAGACTATTGGTGATGTGAAAAATCCAAAAATTTAAACTTTGAGAGCTGAGGGTGAACCAATGTTTTGCGTAGCACCTAGGGGGTTGCGCTCCTAGGGGTGAAAATTTGGAAAAAACAAAAAGTTGTCTAATTTTCCCTTGTCTCATTTTTTCTGTCATCACCTTCTTTTTCATGGCTGCTATCATTACCTTCCTTCTCACTATTGTCCTCTTCTTTGTTTTCTTCATCTACCTTATTTTCTACCTCACTATCCTCTTCCTCATCATTGTCATATGTTAGCTCCTCATTAGAGCTACTGCCATCTCCTTCACTTGATGCATTAGGGGAAGAGATAGAAGGTGAATTTCCTTGTGATGAGGGCATGTGTGGAGATGGAGGAGTGGAGGTAGGTGAGTGTGAAGTGGAAGGATAATTTTTCTGAATGGGGGCTTGAGATTTGCATGAACAGATGGTTTTTGTTTTGATGAGAACCTTTAAGCCTAGGGAAAATAGAATGAGGACTGGCAATGGCAGAACTTTTTAAGAAATGGAGAGGAAAAAATGGAGTAGGTCTAGGAGGGGTGCATAGTTATTTAGGAGGAGGTTTGTTGGTATTGGGCATCTTTATCCTCATGACAACTCTTAAAATAACAAACCTTACCATAGGAGGTCAACAAATTGATTTTTATGCAATTTAGGGTTTGGTCTCATTAGGCCCTTTAATGTCCTCCATGTTTATGAAAAAGACTGCTTGGAAGGAAAGAAAAATAGCCACCAACCTTGTTTCTTTGATTGTAGGAGGTTTGGAGGTGAAAATTCGAATTTTTTGGCCGCTTTCAGAAAACCGAGACACACTTTGCTTGTGCGTAGCGTCTGTATGTAATGCCTGGGTCGATTTGGTGGGTAGTAAAGCCTCCCTGTGCTTGTGCATATCGCCTACCCAAGTATGTAGCACTGGGCCCCAAGTGCGTAGTGCAGTGTTAAATAAAACTGCGGCCACCTAGTCTGTGCGTAGCACTGAGGGCCAAGTGTGTAGCGCTGACCTCGGTGCGTAGCACCTGCAAATTTTTCTTCAAACTTGCACAAAAACTCTAAAATATTCTCTCCAATGGTTTTGTTTTTCTCTGCAGGGGAAAATGAGGCGTGGAAGAGGTCAAGGAGACCTTATAGTCTTTTTGAAAAACGATTTGATGTCAAAAACCCACCTTATAAGGCTCATTTCTCTTCATTTTTTCTCACTATGCCTTTTGACTGCTTTTTGGTCTTGTAGGCGGGCAGTTTGATAAAAACATTATTCTTTTAACTGCTGGAGGCCTCTTAATGTCTTCCTTGTGTTCACAAACCCTTCAACCAAGTTCAAATAGTGCATTTTATCTTCTTTTGAAAATATGAACCTCTTTATGATGTTTTTTTTATTTGCAAACAGTAGATTTGTGATATTTTGCCGTTTCTTTCCTTTGATTTACATTATGTCCTATTGTTTTGTGAAGTAGTGAAGAGAAACCCCTTGGTAGGAGAAAAAACCTAGCAGTAAGCATGAACAACAACTTGGTATTTTTAGATGAGCCACCACCATTGTAAACATTTTTTCTTTTGACCTTATCATTCCTTTTGTGGAAAAACACCTTTGACAGTTTTGTAAAGTGTTATTTATGTCTTAGCCATCTTTTTGCAGAATATGCCTCTGATAAGGAAACTTTTGGAGGCTTTACTGCTCTGCTGTAAACGAGTGGCATATTTGTTTCTTAGATAATTTTGACAATGATGTATGTCAAAGGAAGGAGGTGAGCTATCTTTAAACCATTTTTATGTTTTTGCTGGCCACTTCTGATCTTACAGGTGCCTACACAATCTCTGTCCTTTGATCACTTTTTCTTTTGAAGTTGGACAACTCCTTTTATCAATGATGAACTCATGCTTACCATAATCACTTCCTAGGGTAATTTTAATTCATGCTTGCCCCTTTTGATAATTTGAATATGCCTCTGACTGTTGCTTCGAGAAATCAAACTCTTGAACTGATATTTTTTCTCTTTTTTGAAGTGGTACATAGTGCCCTTTTTCTGCCTCCTTTGATCTTTTTGAGATCTCTGATCTTACCTTTTTGAAACCTTCATGCTTTTTGTACCAAAACTCTTTACCTTTTTAACCTTTGATGATGTGGAGTTAATGCCTTTGTGCCAAACCCTAGAGGGAAACTTGAAACCTTTGAAACCCTCTGTCGTTATCAAGGAGGTTCTGTTATCACCTTTTTTGACCATGTTTTTCATTCTTCCCAAAGAAAAACTGATTTTGACAAATTTTTGGCAATTCTGGCATAGTTTCCTCTGTGCGTAGCACCACTCCGTCTGTGCGTAGCGTCAATTTTCATAGGGAATTTGGAGGCCTTACCAGTGTCGGAATGAGCTCCGTGGTAGCTCGTTGGAAATCTTGTTGAGTCTAATTTCCAATAATGCTTTTGGGTTTCCATTTGGTGTCCATTTAACTATCCAAAAACTGACTGTCACAACACTGGTCAAAAAGTGTTGAATGATGGTGCAGAAATGCAAAGTGCTGGTGAAGACAACTTTTGGAGGCCTTCCTTAACTCCAAATTAAGCTGCTGATAGCCCATTGGAAATATCTTCAAGGCTAGTTTCCTTTTGACTCATCAAGAAAGTCATTTGGACACTCCAGCTATGAGAAAACCTCATTTTCCCAAGGTCACGCCAGTAGTGCCGAAATTCTTGTGGGACACCTGTGTTTTTTATAGTGCTTCCAAACCATGATACCTGTGTAAAAACTTAAGGAGGTTTTTCTTCTGTGACCTATGATGGACAAAAACCTCTCTCAATTTTTCCAAATTCATCTCTCTTTGGTCATAAACATATTTTTAAGAAAAAATGGCCCTAGGTTTGGCAAATGACTTGGCTCTTGGAATGAATTCTTGGAAAATGACGGAGGCATGATGTTTATGCATTGGTATGGCTTCATGATTTCTGATGTGAACTACCATATGGATATTCTTCTCTGATGCCTCTTTTCCATAGCAAACCCTAGCTTAGTTGGAAGAGGAAATTAGGGTTTGGTGTAGGGAATTAGGACTACCTTGTAGAGGGAGGGGAATGAAGGGGTTAAGGGTTGTCTAAATTCTTGGGGAAATTTTTGGGAATAGGGATGGATGTTAGGGAGTAGGAGAAAGTGAAACTTCAAGGATTTAGTGAGGGGAAAGGGTCCAAAAGGGTAAAACATAGGCCTAGTCTCAAAAAGTGTCAATTTGTAGCAATAGGCTAGGTTTTGTAGAAAAATGATGATTTTGAGGGATAGGAGTGATGGGAAGTGTTTATGAATGTATATTAAGGATAGGAGGAGGTGTAAGAGCATAAAGGTACAAGCCTTGTCGATTTTTTAACCATGGAGATCATGAAACCATGAAAATTTTCCCTCAAAAACCCTAGATGGACAATGGAGGAGTTAGGAAAAACAAAATAGAGGGCCGAGGCCCAAAGTGACACAAAAAATACACAGTGAATGACATGAGCCCATGATGGATCTTTTGGGATGGGTGATTTGATCATTGACATGAGAGGATGATGAAATAGTGAAAAAATTATCTTAAGGATAATGAAGGTAGTGAGATTTCTAGAACTCACAATGTTCATGAACTTTGTTTCTAGAAATTTAGAACTGATACTTAGTCATATTTAGATAGTGAAAATTATGGATGACTAATAGTGGCTCCACTTGGGGAGGGAAGCTCCTTTACAGGAGGTTTCCAAAAACCTCAGAGTTCAGATCTCTAAGCTTTGAAGACAAGTGCCTTACTTGCACTTTGCAGATCTTTCTTTCTTCATTTGTTGATGTTCTTTCGAAGCTATGATCTCACAATATGAAAAGACATGTTTGCTTCAACCTCTTTCCTACCTACCCATATTACCTAGCCTAACATTTTTTCTTCACTTGGGTGCACTTGGATTTTCAAACCCTCAACATTTTTCTTTTTGAAAACAAAAATAAAACTATCTAATTGTACCCTTATTTCTTCAAAGAGTTAATATTAGGCTAATGAACTCTCTTATTTTCTACCTAGTCTAATCATTTTTCAAGATTAAGTTGTTTTACAAACTTCATTCTCTAAGATATTCACAAGAAATTTCAAGCATGAATTGAACCAGGATTAGGCAATCTGATTCATCATGAGTTGTGGCATTTGAGAGAAGTTGCACACAAACATTATGTTTATAAGCAAACAAAACTAGAAGTGTGAGGGCTATGTTTCATCATTTGCTAATCATCCCTATCCTTCTCCTTGGTTCATATTTAAGCATGTGGAACCGGTATCTTTCATTCCTAATCTATTTTCTTTTGACAAGTCAAGCTTAAATGATTTGACAAGCTCTCTTTCACTAACTTATCAGCAATAAATTGAAAACATGTTTAGCCATGATTGGGCTAGATGACTGAAAAATACTTTTTGGCACAAGTAGTGGTATTTAGGCTTGCACACTTTCAGCATCACTATTTTTTGGGTGTGGGGTTGTACCACTTTTCAAATCTACCCTCTTTTTCTACCTTTCTTTGTTTTTTAATTTTAAAAACAATCTATAACTAAAATATGCTCAAAGGCTGAGCTTATTTGCATGCCTATCTATCCTAATATAATTTATACATGATATATACATTCATTTGGTGAAATCTCTTTTCCAATACAACCAGTCAAGCAGATGATTCCATGATGGATCTTGGTTTAGCTGCTTGAGTATGTTGGACAAACAAAAGGGCCACTCCCATCTTACTTTCTTTTGAACAGTGGTGCCTAAACTTCTCTTTAAAACTTGCATCAAACTGCTCTTAACATATTTCACTCCGTCTTCAAATGTTTTTAACAAATCAGCAAAGGGATCATGAAACAATACTTGAATGTGAAGATTTGGAAAATAAGCTTGATCTAGGTCTGCTTCTTCCTCCACTTGGTTGAGCTTAGGACTCTTTTGGGAAAGAAACTCTTCCTCATGATCATCTGAACTAGTATACTCATCATAGATTACAATATTATCCTTTAGCAAACCTGATGGATTTTGACTGAGTGGGTTGAGTTCTATATGAAAACCACCATGTTGAGGAGTAGGAGCACTCCTTGGCAACAAATCTTCTTGAGAAGGAAGAGCAACAACTTTCTGCTGATCATCAATTTTCAAATCTTCATTTGCTTCCAAATTTTCTAAGCTTTCCTCATCACTATCATAGTTGCTATGTATTTTTTTGTTTTTCTCAAGTTGATGAAACTGAGCTTCCTCCCAAAAACCAAGTGCTGAATACTCTACAAAGTTAGCTTATGTTTGGAAAGCATAATCATTATTAACATATTGATCAAACCTTGGAGAATCATCAATATATTTAATGTCACCAACCATACATATAGGACTATCAGATTCTTTCTCTTTGAACTAATCTATAAATCCATTTTCTTCTATGTGATAGTTAAGATTAGGAGGAAAATAAATCGAGGGTGACTGCATCTTTATAAGTTGATCTATCTCCTCTTCAGTTAAAAGGGGAGGAATTTTTATCTTTCTTTGGATATAACTAAAACAATCCTCTTTCTCTTAGGAAAGCTAATTTAGAGGATGAATGTCTTTTTGGGCCTCACCTAAGAGAGATGATGAATCATCACTTGTGCCTTTAGAGAGATCCTGTGGGTTCTCTTTCATTTCTTTATTGGTTTCATCCTCAACCAACCTTTCTTGATTTTTGTGAGAGTTAACTTGAGCATGAGATTCATGAATAGCTGCTAAGAGGTCTTTAGGATGCAAATTTTCTTTTAAAATCTGAAATGAATTAAAGCATAAGGGTAGATACCCTATAATATTTGATTCCTTCTCTACTTCAGATTTTGTGATTTCAAGATGGCATAAGGGAAAAACTTCTAGGTATGCGAAAGGGTTTGCATTATCTATCTTGTTCCTGATTGATTCTTTAGAGCCCACCTTGTTTCTATTTGCAATTTTCTTGTAATGCTCTCTTAGTAGTGAAGCACAAGATGTAGGAAGGCATATAGTACTTACTTGAAAACTTTCCACATCTTCTTCTTTGCAACCTTCCTCAGCCGATATGTTTTCATAGTTATCTTTGCATTGAAATGACTGATTTGGTTCTTCCAAAGAAAAAGGTACTTGCTGCTTTGACTAATCAGCACCAACTTCAACCTTGTACTTTTCCTCTTTCCTGCCAAGTATATGCATCATTTTGATGAATGTATCTGTCAACATCTCTAGCTTTACCTATGAAGATATCATTTTATCTTGAGCTACTTTGTCCTTCTTGATTTCTTCTAACTTTTCCTCTTTTTCTAGTACGTTGAATTCTATAGTAATTTCCATATTCTGCATTTCTTCCAAGTTTGAAGGGTATTTTTCTCTTATCTGGAATTCCATCTCTGGGTCCAAAGTACTTGGGTAGTGCAAGAGAGCCCACCCTAAAGGTGGCTTTATCTTAGCAGCTATTGCATTGTATACCTTATTGAACCTAGCTGAAAAGTCTTGTACTGTCTCCCCTGGTTTTCTTTTTAAATGCTTGTATTCCTCTATGATGAGAACTTCATTTCCCATGACCACCCACATATCTAGTAACACTTGAGTGAATTGATGAAAATTGATAATGCTTGCAGCTGGAAGGTCCTTAAACCAACTCTTAATTTTTCCTTGTAATGATAAGGCAAACATTCTAATATGCAGCACATCTTCTTCTATTTCAAAAATGTCAAGTAAATTCTGAAGATTTTGAATGTGTTCTTCAGCGGTGACTTTTGAGCTTTCTCCATCAAATCTGGGTAGTTTATTTGCAAGATTTGCAGGGAGGGCTTGGAAGATAGGAGGTAAAATCAGAGGCTTGTATCTTTCTGGGACCTTTGTGGGTATAGGTAGTGTAAAAAGATATTTATGATTGTTTGAGGTTTCAGCAAGAGCAGGAAAGTTAGCATGAGGCTAGTGTTTCACTAGGTTTTCCACAAGTGAATCTGGGGTAAGAACAGTTGTATAAGTCTGCTCATGGTTTGATATTTGAGGCTTAGCTTTTCGAGGCTTGAGATATTTCCAATGATCAATGTAGATCTCATCAGTGTATTCTTGATTAGGCTTAAAGTAGGATAGAACATAGTTATAGATAAAAACAATAATTTCTTGAATCCAACTCAGGCCTGAATGCTCTTTCTTTTTAGGATGAATTATCATGTTTCAGGTTCTTCCTCCAGTGGAGTCTTTAGGTCTATTGAGAGTTGTGGAGTCTCCAGGTGGATGATTTCAAATATTTTAAAGAAGATTGCAGTCCACCATCAGCAACTGAATACCAATCTAAGGATATTTGTGGCATTTCTGAGGTCCTAAGGAATACTTAGATTGTCACTGACTCAGAACGTCCCACCATGATCACCATTATGTTGGTGTCCCGTGATTTGGAAGATTATCTAAACCAAATGAAATGGTAACATCAGACTAGTATTTGGAGTCCTAGGACCTAGCCTTCCTGGACTCAGAGAGGGCTCTCTCTATCATGCGAAGGATGTGAACTTGTTCGCTTTGGATGATTTATTTTAGGCTAGTTATTAAGTGTAGGTTAGTTTGTTTGTTTTGGGTTGGGTAAGATGATCAAGTAGGAATAGGTGGAATGAGAGGTTATCAAATCAATAGGGCTATGGAGTCAAATGAATTCAAGGATGTCTAAATGATGAAACAGAGTGTATTGCAGGCCTGATTTAGCAAGGTTAATGGATCCTTTGGGTGATGTATGAGGTGTAATGAACATCAAGTTTGGGAAAAACTAAGAGGTCTTAAACATATGTAGTCTGTAGCAAAAAATCATGAGGTAGGGAAGACCATTAATCTCTATGAATAATACTCAAACTGATAAACATGTAAGATGAACATTCCAGTGAAACATAGAAGCATTAGAACTCCTAACTTTAGAAATTCACGTTCAGCTTTTGGGAAAATACATAAGATAAACAAATAACTCAATTTACGGAGAGGGAACTCCTAAATGACATATATCAAGCTATTGGGAACTCTAAAATAAGTTGGAAATCATGGGAAGAGGGCAAGATCGAACGAGACCTCTTGGACTTAACCTAATCAATCAATATTCCATAGAAAATCTTCAAGATAGGGTTTTGAAAACTTCAAATAAGCAGGGCATACCATGAATCATACCTATAAGCTAGCATACTAACCATTCATGAAAAAAAACAAATTTTAGTGGACCTAAGGAGCAGTCAATAATTTCTTAAGATGACCAAAAGAGGAAAACATCAAATCTATAGCGAACAGGAGGTTTGAGGTGCTTCCATGAGCATGTATCAACCTATACTTTTCTGATCCATAACAACCAAGCAGAATGAAATAGAAGTGAGGGCAATAAAACATTAAAAAGTTAATAAAACATCACCATTCACCAAGCTATGGAATCCTGCAAACATGCTTCTCCATCATCAAGCCAAACAAGCCATTCATCCACTCCACAAAACCAATTTCTTCTCCAAGCTTATAAAACCATGTATTTCTCTTAAACACATCAAGTCCCCCCTGTTTACAATGAATCCTAATTTATTATATAACAAATAAGGAAGAGGAGAGCCCAGTAGAACATCTACAAGCCTATTGGCCAATCATAAATATCCTAAGTTGTCCTTGAGGCCTTCCAAGGCCCAAGGCACAAAAATATCTAACATAATATCTTTTCCAGCCCGAAATAGAAATTATATTGACTTTTAGGACCTGAAAAGCATGAGAAAACTTTCCAAACGCACATTCTTCCTAGTCATCTATAGGATCATAGCGCACTGTGTCAAACAGTGAAAAAATGCCAGGTGTGTAGTGCAGAATAGGCCTTTTTGCAGCAGTCGTTTGGAGGTCCTCCCGACACCGGATTTGGCTCCGTGATGGCTCGTTGGAAATCCTGATGAGTCTAATTTCCAAAAATGTTTGAGTTGTTCTGAGTGGATGCCGCTTACCTTCTCAAAAATAAAATCTCCCAGCACTGCTCTGTGCGTAGCACCTGGTCTGAAAAGGAGGCAGAAAGGTCAAATTTTTTATGCTTTTTAACCTTTTGAGGGGGTAAAAATGCTCCAAATGATATGAAAATTGGTGAGTAGACTATTGGTGGTGTGAAAAATCCAAAAATGTAAAATTTGAGAGCTTAGGATTCACCAATGTTGTGCGTAGCGCCTAGGTTGCTGTGCTCCTAGGGGTCAAAATTTGGAAAAAAACAAAAAGTTGTCCAATTTGCCTCAAAATTTGTGGAGAGACCCTTCAAGAGGTTTTGCACACCTGTTGAGAAGCCTCAGCCAAGATTCCTAGGTTGTCATGCACTTTGGCTCTTTTTAGGTATTCTAGCCTAATGAGTGCCTTCTTTAGCTTGGCACTAGCAAGCATGTTCTTCCTTGCATAATGCTTGGCCATTTTCTTTTGTAGGGCAAGGCCCCTCTTCACCTCCTTGAAATTATTATGCTCCTCTTTGTAATAGTGGATGACCCTTTGTGCCATATCAAATTCACTTTCCCACTCTTGAAGTTGTGCATCTTTCTCCAAGAGAAGAAATCTAGTGTTCATATCCTGGTCCTCATTGTCACTGTCTATATCAATGAACTGAGGGCCTTGAGAAGTACTTTTGATCCTTTTTCTTCTTCTTACCTTCACCTGCTACTCACCTTTGTCTATTTTTTCCTTGCCTTTTTCTTTATGTTCATTGTTGGAGGAGAGATGGCCCTTTGCCTTTTTGAGGCAGTAAACACATCTCTTTTGCCTCTGTGGTAGGTGCATGTGAGAGGATTGATGATGGTGCTCTTACTTTTGGGGGTGTCACAAGCCTTCTTATCTTTGTCATGGCTTTCATGATCCACTTGATGCTCTATTCGGTCATTGATTTCTTGACCTTTAACCTCGTCATCATCCTTGCTTTCCTCATTGTTTTCTCCACTGATATCTTGGCTCTCAAATTGACCACTACCCTCCTCACTTGCCTTATTTTGACTATGTTCTTCACTAAGGTCTTCTTCCTTGTTACTTTCAGCATTGTGACTTTGATTTCCTTGGTCATCTGGAGATTGATTAGTGTTATGACAGTCATGACTATTTTCTTTCCCATTACTGGCTGTCTCACTTGCACTACTCTCTTGGTTGATGTTTTCATCTTCAAACTTTGTTTCAACCTTATCTTTTGTTTTCCCTTGGCCTTCGGTTTCTTGATCCTCTTTCCCTATCTCTTCATCTTCATTTTCTTCCTTTATTTTAGTACCTTTGTCACTCTGAGTGGGTTCACTTTCTTCCTATTTTTTACTGTCATTTTGTTCTTCCTTTTCATAATCCCCTTGGCTTTCATCTCGCTCATCATTAATGATCTCTTCTGCATTTGATATTTTTTTATGAGTGTCATCACTGTCACTATTTTTCTCCTCTTCATCACTGTCTTTCTTTTCAGGGCTTCCATGTTCATCCTTGCCCTCTATGTCCTCATCATTGCCTTCATCATAACGCTCTGTTTCTACACCACTATTTTCTTTTCTTTCCTTATTATCCTCTTGATTAAGCTTTGTATTTGTATCATTATTTTCAGCCCTTGTCTCATTTTTGCTGTCATCACCTTCCTGATCAATATTGTCCTCTTCTTTGTTTTCTTCATCTACTTTAGTTTCTACCTTACTATCCTATTCCTCATCATTGTGATCTGTTAGCTCCTCGTTAGAGCTACTGTCATCTCCTTCACTTGATGCATTAGGGGAAGAGATAGAAGGTGAATTTCCTTGTGATGAGGACACGTGTGGAGATGGAGGAGTGGAGGTAGGTGAGTGCGAAGTGGAAGGAGAATTTTTCTGAATGGGGGCTTGAGATTTGCATGAACATATGGTTTTTTTTTTATGAGAACCTTTAAGCCTAGGGAAAACAGAATGAGGACTGGCAATGGCAGAACTTTTTAAGCAATGGAGAGGAAAAAATGAAGTAGGTCTAGGAGAGGTACAGAATTTTAAGAGGAGGTTTGTTGGTACTAGGTATCTTTATCCTCATGAAAACTCTTAAAATCACAAATGTTGCCCTAGGAGGTCAACAAATTGATTTTTAAGCAGTTTAGGGTTTGGTATCATTTGGCCCTTTAATGTCCTCAATGTTTATGAAAAATATTGCTTGGAAGGAAAGAAAAAGAGCCACCAACCTTGTTTCTTTCATTGTAGGAGGTTTGGAGGTGAAAAGTCAATTTTTTTGGCCCATTTTAGCAAATCAAGACACACTTTGCCTATGCGTAGTGCCTACGCGTAACGCCTGGGTTGATTTGGTGGGCAGTCGAGCCTCCCTGTGCCTGTGCGTAGCACCCACCTAGGTGCATAGCTTTGGGCCCCAGGTGCATAGCGCAGTGTTAAATAACACTGTAGACACCTTGTCTGTGGGTAGCGCCGAGGACTGGGTGCATAGCATCGGCCTCGGTGCGTAGCATCGGCCTCGGTGCGTAGCACCGACCTCGGTGCGTAGCACCTACAACTTTTCTTCAAAATTGCACAAAAACTCTAAAAGATTCTCTCCAGTGGTTTTCTTCTTCTCTGCGGGGGAAAATGAAGCATGGAAGAGGTCAAGTAGACCTTATAATCGTTTTGAAAATTGATTTGATGTCAAAATCCCACTTTATAAGGTTCATTTCTCTTCATTTTTTCTCATTGTGCCTTTTGACTGCTTTTTGGTCTTGTAGGTGGGAAGTTTGATGAAAACAATGTTCTTTTCACTGTTGGAGACCTCTTAATGTCTTCCTTGTGTTCACAAACCCTTCAACCAAGTTGAAATAGTGCATTTTATCTTCTTTTGCAAATATGGACCTCTTTATGATGTTTTTTTTATTTGCAAACATCATTTTTGTGATATTTTTCCATTTCTTTCCTCTTATGTACATTCTGTTATGTTATATTGTGCAGTAGTGAAGAGAAACCCATTGGTAGGAGACAAACCCTAGCAGTAAGCATGAACAATAGCTTGGTCTTTTTAGATGATCCACCACCATTGGAAACATTCTTGCTTTTGACCTTATCATTATTTTTGTGGAAAAACACCTTTGATAGTTTTGTAAAGTGTTATTTATGTCTTAGAAATATTTTTTGCAGAATAAGCCTCTGATAAGGAAAATTTTGGAGGCTTTACTGCTCTGTTGTAAACCAGTGGCATATTTTTTTCTTATATCATTCTCAAATGATGTATGTCAAGTGAAGGAGGTGAGCTATCTTTAAACCATTTTTGTGTTTTTGTTGGCCACTTCTGATCTTGTAGGTGCCTACATAATCTCTTTCCTTTGATCACTCTTTCCTTCGAAGTTGGACAACTCCTTTTATCAATGATGAACTCATGCTTACCATAATCACTTCCTAGGGTAATTTTAATTCATGATTTCCCCCTTTGATAATTTGAACATGCCTCTAATTGTTGCTTTGAGAAATCAGACCCTCGAACTGATATTTTTTCTCTTTTTTGAAGTGGTACATAGTGCCTTTTTTCTGCCTCCTTTGATATTTTTGAGATCTCTGATCTTACCTTTTTGAAACCTTCATGTTTTTTGTACCAATACTCTTTACGTTTTTAACCTTTGATGATGTGGGGTTAATGCCTTTGTGCCAAACCCTAGAGGGAAACCTAAAACCTTTGAAACCCTCTGCTATTATGAAGGAGGTTCGTTTATCACCTTACTTGACCATGTTTTTCATTCTTCCCAAAGAAAAACTGCTTTTGACTATTTTTTGGCAATTCTAGCCTAGTTTCATTTGTGCGTAGCACCACTCCGTCTGTGCGTAGTGCCAATTTGCAAAGGGCATTTGGAGGCCTTCCCGGTGTCAGAATGAGCTCCATGATAGCTCGTTGGAAAGAATGTTGAGTCTACTTTCCAATATTTCTTTTTTTGTTCCATTTTGTTTCCATTTACCTATCCAAAAACGGATTTTCCCAACACTATTCAAAAAGTGTTGAATGATGGTGCAGAAATGCAGAGTGCTGGTGCAAACAACTTTTGGAGGCATTTCTTAACTCAAACGTAATATCATGATAGCTCATTGGAAACATATTCAAGTCTAGTTGTCTTTTGACTCATCAAGAAAGTCATTTGGACACTCCCACTATGAGAAAACCTCATTTTCCCAAGGTCACTCCAGTAGTGCATAAATTCTCCTGGGACACCTGTGTTTTGTATATTGCTTCCAAACCATGATACTTGTGTAACAACTGAAGGAGTTTTTTCTTCTTGGCCCTATGATGGACAAAAACCTCTCTCACTTTATCCAAATTCATCTCCTTTTGGTCAGAAACATATTTGTAAGCAAAACTGGCCCTAGGTGTGGCAAATGACTTAGCCCTTGGAATGAATTCTTGGAAAATGATGGAGGCATGATGTTTATGCATTAGTATGGCTTGATGATTGCTGATATAACCTACCATATGGATCTTCTACACTGATGCCTCTTTTCCATAGCAAACCCTAGCTTAGTTGGAAGAGGAAATTAGGGTTTGGTGTAGGGAAATTAGGACTGCCTTGTAGAGGGAGGTGAATGAAGGGGTTAAGGGCTGTCTAAATTATTGGGGAAATTTTTGGGAATAGGGATGGACATTAGGGAGTAGGAGAAAGTTGAATTTCAAGGATTGAGTGAGGGGAAAGGGTCCAAAGGGAAAAAACACAGGCCTAGTCTCGAAAAGTGTCAACTTCTAGCAATAGGCTAGGTTTTGTAGAAAAATGATGAGTTTGAGGGATATGAGTGATGGGAAGAGTTTATGATGGAATATTAATGATAGGAGGAGGTTTAAGCGCATCAAGGTACAAGCCTTGTCGATTTTTTTAACCATGGAGGAGTTAGGAAAAACAAAATAGAGGGCTAAGGTGCAAGGTGACACAACAAAGACACACTAAGTGACATGAGCCCATGATGGGTCTTCTGGGATGGGTGAGCTGATCATTGACATGAAGGGATGATGAAATGGTGAAAAAATTATCTTAAGGATAATGAAGGTAGTGATATTTCTAGAACTCACAATGTTCATGAACTTTGTTTCTAGAAATCTAGAACTGATACTTAGTCATATTCAGATAGTGAAAATTATGGATGACTAACATCCTCCATGATTTCCCAGAAATTTATTACAAATATTTTCCTAGGTTTGATGGAGAATATGGTAATATCACTGTTGAGAAACACATTCAGAGTTTTGAAATTTTTCTTGACCTTTTTGAGGTTGAAGATGATGTTAGTAATCAGGATCTCCGCTTTATCTTTGCAAGGCAAAGCCAAGGAATGGTTCAAAAGCTTGCCAGTTTCAAGTATTTTTTATTTCCATCAATTTGTGAAAATATTTCTTGATAAATGGGTGATCAAGAGGAATCCTTTTCTAATTTTAGAAGAATATGATAATTTGAAAAATAAACGAGGAGAAACAGTGCAAAACTTTTCATCTAGATTCAGTCAAGTATACCATTCAATCCCTGCTGATGTAAAATTGCCTCTAGGTTCATCCCTATTACACTACCCAGATGCCTTTGATTTGGAAATGGAATTTCAATTGAGAGAAAGGGACATTACAACACTCGAAAAAAATGAGGACAATGCAATAGACGTAGAAGCTAATTTGTTGGTCAAAAGGTTAAATTTGAAAGCAAAAAAAAGGGAAAACATAGAGAAAGAATGCTTGAGAGATCTAAGAGATCTTGCTAAAGCTAGAAAGAGACATTTTGCATGTACAAGTCCACAAGAGAGTAAATGATGCAAAATATCACTATGAGAGATGAAATTGTTGTTCAATATGACCATGTCTCACTGATTGAAGAAAAAAAATTTGTTGATCTAAATCATTTTCCTTCCTATCTTAGTTTTCATAGATCTGATAATGATTACTTTATATATGCATCAAGGGACAATAAATAAATAAGTTTTATAGATTAGCTTGTAGAGGAGAGATCTGTAGATCCGATATGCATGCCTGATCACATTACTCATTTTGATGATTTACCCAATTATGGTAAATATGATGATGATTATATTATCAAAAGTGAGGTTGACTCTTCAAGTCAATCATCAACATGTTTTCAGCATTTTAAAGAAGACAATCAGCTCACACATGTGGTTTATTGTAGTGAGGAGGAAAGTGTGGAAAATTTGAAATTAAGTGAAGAATCTTTGCCTCTTTTTTTACTTCATTTTAGTTCATCAGAGATAAATTTCATGAAATCAGAAATCAGTAGTCATTAATTTTTTATCTTGACAATCAAGAGGATAATTAAATTCTTGATTAGAGCTCCTTACCCTTGTGTTTCTCCTCATTTGTGAAAATAAGAGAAAACTATAAGCAAGCAAATAAGTGAGTTTTCAACACTATAAATGATAAAAATTATCGTGAACTGGTTGAGGAAATCATTTGCGACATAGAATCTTCCTTAGCTCTAGATTTTCAACCACCGAGTCCCATTGAATTTCAAATTGTAGATGAAGGCTTGGAAGTTGAAACACATGATCAAATCATGCAAGATGATTCTATACCATTTTGCTTTGAAACATTTCCTTTTTTAAAGAAAATATTTCATAGTATCTCTAAAGCAAAGGATGAGCAGCCTATAAAAATTCATGTAGTCTCATTAGAACCAATGGAAAATAGGCTACAATAGTCTTTTCAAGTTTTTCATGACCCTATAGCTGATGTATTGGATGATATATGCAATAAAATTCCTTCTCCATTAGCTAAATATGAGCCAAAAAAGGGTGTTTATATAAAACTTGATCCAATAGTCGACTTCATTTTCTTGTTCAGCAGGATTTTCATTACAAAGATCATACCAAGATTTGCAGTCATATCAGGAGAGTAATGAAGAAGATTTTTTTTCTTTTTGATCATCGGGAAAAATTAGTCATTCATGAGTTTCAAGATCCTTTTGTCAACTTGCTACAATCATCTAGGAAGGAAAGCATAGATGTTGGGAACATTTTAAAATAAAGGTATGAAAACTACATAGAAAAGAACAATAATGTAGTATATGGGCTAGAAATTAATATGTATTCCTATGAAGATCCTTTTGCAACATTCTTGAGGTCAACCGGTGGGCTCATGCTTTGCAATTTCATTAAGATTCAATCTGTTGACAAGATTTCATGGGAGTTTCCTTTCAATATTTCTGTCTTCTTGTTCATAAGAAAGCACTTGTAGAGAATTCAACTAGCAACCATAATGCTTACATGGTTGTATTGGTTGTTCCATTTCACTTGATCAGGTGATGAATGGATCAGTCAGAGTAGGTGTGTTGAATAAGGTCAATTCTGAGCATTTTTTTTTTGTTTATTTTCAGTCAATTTCAGTTTGTTTTGAGTCAGTCTTGAATAAGTTTATTGATTCAAGTTTTCATTATTCAAATAGTATTTAGCTTTTGACTCGATGCCCAATGGATAGGCACTTGGTATATAGTGTTCTTGGCACGTCCAAGGAGCTACAATCCCAAACTTGAGCTAATGTTAGTGTCAGTATTTGCATCCTGCCATCAGAGATCAAAATATACTCTTTTCATATTCATATTAGGGGTCCCACTCAGAATTTTTTTATCATTTCACTAGGTCATGCAAAAAACTAGTCACTGATGGTATCCCTAGACCAAAAATATCACTCTTCCTTTAAATTCATTTTCTTGCTGGCACACTTCCATACCTTTCTGACTGTACATCATCCATAAAGTCAATTCATAATGTCATGTCACCATGGAGTCCAGTATTTTGAAGGTCATCATTAGCTTTTCTAGGGTTTTCATGGTCCAATAAAACTCCATTCCATTGCATGAGGCCAACAAGTAAAGGGTGATCAAATAAAATCTCTTCACCATGTGCATATCATTTGTAAAGAGAAATTCTTGTTTCATAATGTAATTTTAATTTCAAATGTGAGTTTCATTCCAAGATGTAATTTTATTTTTATTCATGTAATTTTATGTCATCATTAGGTTTTCTAGGGTTTTCGTGGTCCAATAAAACTCCATTCCATTGCATAAGGCTAGCAAGTAAAGGGTGATCAAATAACATCTCTTCACCATGTGAAGATTATTTGTAAAGATAAATTCTTATTTCATCATGTAATTTTAATTTCAAATGTGAGTTTCATTCGAAGATGTAATTTTATTTTTATTCATGTAATTTTATGTCAATTAAAATGTAATAAGTACTCAGTCTCCCAAAATCTGCCAACTCAGTTCCACATGCTAAAAAAGCACATGTCAAAGTGCAAGAGCTTTTAGTTCATCAATTGATCAAATGTCAAAGGGAGTTGTCTTTTCCCAAGGATGCCCAAATCATCATTTTCCACAAGCACTAAACCCTAATTTCTTCTCCCACTGAGCTAGGGTTTGCTATGGAATCAGAGACATATGAGAAGAGTACGCATAAGGTAGGTCATATCACTAATTATGAGGTCATTTCATCTCATAAACATAATTTCTTCATCATTTTTCAAGAAGTCATTCCAAGTGTCAAATCATTTGCCACTCATAGGGCCAATTTTGCTTCAAAGTATGTTTTTGACAAAACAAAGATGAATTTGACAAACGTGAGAGAGGTTTTTGTCCATCATTGGTAAAAAAAGAAAACCATCCTTTAGTGTTTACACAGGTATCATGGTTTGGGAGAAATGTAAAAAATACAGGTGTTACAAGAGGTTTTCTGCATTTCTGGAGTGACATTGGGAAAATCATTTTTTCTACTAGCTGGTGTATCCAAATGACTTGCTTGATATGTCAAATGAAAAATATATTAGAATATATTTCCAATGAGATATCATGAGCTCAATTTTGAGTTGAGGAAGGCCTCAAAACTTTTCCTGCAACAACACACTACATTTTTTCACCCTCATTCTACACTTTTTGACCTGTCTTGGGAGAATTATTTTTTGAAGGGTTATACTTGATCATTTTCAGTGCTTGATAGGTCAATTGTGTAGCCAAGTGAGATATCATTACAACGAGTTATTTTAAGCTCAATTTGGATTTTTGGAATGTCTCCAAAAGTGGTCTTCAAAAAGGTGATGTGCACCTGCTTTTGGGAGGGTGCACTCGCTTCTGGGAGGGCGCACTTGCCCACAAAAGCCAAACTTCTTCCATAATTCACCAAAATTTCCTCCAAAGCTTCAGAAATGTTGTCTTCAACATCCAAAAAGTGAGTGATAGTCAATTACATCATTCTTCTTCCTCGTAAAATCATTCTCTATGGTGTTTTGAAAGTTTCATTAAAGATTTGGTGTTTTACTCATTGCAAACCCTAGTATCTCCCTCAAATCACCATTTCACTCTCAAATCCAAAAATTACAGTCCCTAAACCTTCATTAACCTTCCCACATTGTAAAAAACCCTTTCCCAAATTCCTATATCAGTATCCCCTTCCTTAAGACCTTTATTCCCAATACCCTAAGCCTTAGGCTACTCATTTGCCTAGGCTCCCAAAAAACCCCATACCTGTAATAAATTTCCCTATTCCAAACCCCTCTACATTCTGACTCCTTGTCACCTCCCTCATTTCATAAACCCCTTCCCCCATCTCCCTAAATTTCCCCATCACCTTCCCACTTCTCAAAATTCATTTTTCACTACCATTACATCTCCTTAGGGTTTTGAAAGTAAGACACAATAGAAGAAAGAAAGGGATAAGAAGCCAAGATTTTTCTAGATGAGACCCTAGAGAAGCATGGTTTTCTTGAAGAACAAGATGAACAAGCACCAAGAGGTAGACCTAGAACGAAAGGCTTGAAAAGAGCCTTGGAAATTTAAAGGAAAGAGAGATAGTTGATGAAGCCATGCTTGATGATCAATTTTTGGATATTATCAAAGAAGATAAGGAAGGTTGGCTTCAAGCCATCAATGAACACTTGGAGAAGTTTTTAAAGAAGGCTAAAAGGGACAACAAGATTCAACGGACAATGGCCAAAGACTATGCCAAAAGATAAAGAAATACAAGGGAAAAATTCAAGGCAACAAATGCAAATATTGAAGCCCTAACTCACCAAGAAGAGAAGAAGAAATTTGATATACTTGCAGAGGCTTCACTCAAAGCCTAGACACGTCACCGGCACTCTCTCCACCAATTTTCAGTCCATTTAACCCATTTTTACAAAATCTTTGTTTTTTGTGTATTCCTAAACATGTTCATATAAGCAAATTGGTCATATGTGTGCGCCCTATGCGATGCACACTTTTTTAGGCATGTTTTGAGGAAAAGGAGACCACCTGTGGATTTATAAGGACAAACACATCTAATAAAACCACTTTTCCAGTGCTTGTTTGCAGACTTGGCAAGTCAAAAGGTCAAATAACTAGCTAAAAATCATGTTTCTGCCTCAATTTTGGCCTAGGCTTTGCACACAGAGCAGTCTTGAGAGAATGAAGTTTTGAGGGATCAAATCACCTTCATTTTGAAAATAGGAGAAATATTCTGAAAGTATACTTGAAGATATTTCCAGCAAGCCATTTTGGGCCTGATTTGGACACCTAAAAGTCAGTCAAAATCAGCCTTGAACAGGGAGGGCACACTTGACACAACGACGACGCACTTGATAGAAAAAATGCCGCACTTCACCATTAGCTAATTTTTTTTTAAATTTCACTGTAATTTTGACTTTATCTCAGAAATTGATGTTTCCACATATGTAATTGAGGATGGTAAATGTAATTATGTTATGTATATTTTAACTAGGGGTAGATTCATCAGGTAAAATTTGTCATTAAGTCAACTGAATCAGTTTGAATATATTTAGGGAGGAGTCACTTAGTGCTCCCTATACTCCATCTTTCAGTTCAGAATTTTGTGGATCTCCCCCTCACCTCATGGATTCAACCCCTATGGATGATTGAATGTTGTTTTGATGTTTATTTAGTCACTTTCTTCACTCTTAGAAAAGGGTTGGAATCAGTTTGGATGTTAGATCATTGATCAAGGACTATTGTACTCAGTTTGGCCAGTTAATAAAGAAGAGTTGCAGATATTTTTTGGGATACATGTGGTATGATGTTTATCATCATTTTTCTTTTACTTTCATATGTTATAGTGTGTTTTCTTCATGTTCATTACATCTCTGTTGTATGATCTCTTTCAAGTTGATAGGAAAAATGCATGCTTGTTCATGCTCTGTTTAGTTTAAGTTGTCATAATTTGTCCATTTTCCTCTATTTATAAAGAATACATATCCCATGCTCTTCCTAGCTCCTCATCAGTATTAAAACCATCTCATCACAATCATCTTAAATTTTTGAGCCTTATGCCTACCTTGCACCATTGAATCTCTACAACCCTATCTCATTTGCCCTGACCTAGTTCCCTTGACCATACTTTCATCCAACAACATGCCAAAAATCAATTATCAAAAACCCCTAAACTCACACGTAACCTAAAATCATAATCCATTCAGCCTCCTAGGTTGTATTTTGTGGAGAGAACCCTCTTTGACTTGGTAGGGCTAGCTACCAAGTCAAAATATTGGCTCGTGATTACCTCTGTTGGGATTTATTCCTCAACCTTATAAATCTTGTGGAGTGATAAAATTATGAATACTTTTGCATGTTGTTTCCATTTCCCGTATTGTATGAAAATAAATCTCTCATGTAACTGTGATTGGTTTTATATGAATATTGAATGGATCCAATGGCATAAGGCTCTGATACGATATGTTAAAGGTTATTACTTGATTTATGATTGTTGTGTTAACTTGCGCCAGATTTTCTGCATATTTGACCTAAAGTTTTCTGAAAATGGTTTACTAGTTAGGGCCGTTGTTACGAAGGTATATTTATGAGTGGTTGGATCTTAAGCACCCACATGATTCTGCATTTCTCTCATGGTGCGGAAACCTGGTTCCATCACCCCCCCATACTACCTCGGGTGAGACTTTGACTTGCGCAAGCAGGTCACTACCAAAAGGGCTAGTAGTAAGAGGGTTTTGTTGGTTAATCTTAATTCCGAACCCAGGTCAAGACCCCTCAAGACAACACCTGCCTTCTTCTGTGGACAATTTGAGCCATAATGTCCATGCTTGTGACAGTGAAAACACTTGATCATGGAAAATTCTCTCTTGCCATCTTCACCTTGGAACTTCTTTCCTTTGGCTTTCTTTCCTTTTCTGACCAATGAAAAATATTTTTTTTGTATTTTTCATAGGTCTCATCTATGGTGATCCACCTTATCTCTTCTATTACCAAGTTGGACCAAAAACGCTCCCCGTCTAGTAGATTCTCCCTCCCATTCACAAAGTCATGGTAACTATGTCAGCTCTTGGGAAAGCCTAGAAGAGCTAGGCTCACCAAATCATCCTGGGTACTGTCACACCAAGACTTCTAAGCTCATCTCAACATTTAGTGAACTTTGTCAAGTATTTAAGTATCGTCTCGCCCTCCTCCATATTGAGCTTTCTGAGCTTTTCTTTTAGTGCCAACTTCTTGTGGTTGTTGTTATTCTGAAACATATTTGTAAAGGCCTTCCACATATCATATGGAGTCTCCTTCCCATGGATACTATGATTTCTAATTCCTTCTAACAAAATCCTTATTGTCTTTGCTACCTTCTTCTTCCATGCATCAAGAAGTTGAGCATCTATTGTTGTGTGCTGGGGAATATCACTATCTATGAATTCCTTCAGTCCTTTGTCCCTGAGCCCTACCTCCATCCTGTCCTTCCATGCTATGTAATCTGAATTCCCCTCAAGAGCATATTCGAGTCTCAAGCCATTGAAATACATCTTGATCTGCTGCTAGATCCTGAACAATAAATCTACAATTTCGAACTTGTTCAAGTTAGAACAATGTTCTTCTCTTCTATTGTGATTCCTGGCACTCTGATACCATGTAGAAAACCTAAAAATGGGATTAAATTTTATCTTAAAATGTACTAAAATAAAATACTAAATCCTTCTGCAAATTTGTGGAAACCAAATACGATCGCACAATCACATAGCAAGTAAGAGAAAAAATTAATCAATCGCACAACACAAGATGTATCTGGGAAAATAAACTACTCTAAAACCTTTAATTACATAATAAATAGAAATAATACATTCCTTTTCTCCACTGAAATCTCCTCGCACTCTCGATTGTTTCACTCTCATCTACTGGATCAAGTTTGCAATCTAAGCATAATTAGTCAAGTATTTAACCTCTTTGCCTATTGCCTCGCTTCAAACTTTCCTTATGTATTCTTCAGCTAACCAAGCCCCTATTAATTTGGAAAATACTAATTAATGATTGCACAATCCTTCAAGACCTTCGCGATGACCTCATGCATGACCTGTACAATTTTCTAATAGTACAACTGATAGATCTCTTCCCTTTAACCTTAGTCTCAATTGGGCCTTCCTTAGAATGAACATGCAACAACTATTTATAGTGAATTATTAGTAAAATGATTTATCACTACTTGTGAATTAAATCAGTTTTAATTCACTGGAACTATCACTAGCTCATCTCTCAATTAGAACTAGTTAAACTAATTTTAACTCAATTATTTAAGTTAACTAATTAAAACTCATAAATAATTGTAACTGGACCCCCTTAAATCATAGAAATTCCTCTACATGCTTCCGCTTTGACCTCTAACTCGAATTTCCTAAGCTAACTCAGTCTTCCTAACTTATTTAACTAATACAAGTTGTCATGATATGAAATTACAATTTCTCTTCCAATTTAATTAAGGGAAAATTAAATCAGAAGCCTCATATGGTACCATTTATGGGTTCCATTTTTTGGATTCCACTTATGGTAACCATTTTCAATATTACTTGTTGCAAATTTCAACATATTGATATATGGTATCACCATCTCAGAGATTGTGTTTAGAGGCATATTATGTCAATAGAGTACATTTCCATGGACGAGAAGGATGCATACGTCTTCACGAAGGCACTGGCAAGAAGAAAATTTGAATTCCATATAGACATGATTGAGGTAGCAGATAATCAGTTTCTTGTTGAGAGGAAGTGTTGAAATGGCACCCCAAAGGGGGCTTCTGATTTAATTTTCCCTTAATTAAATTGGAAGAGAAATTTTAATTTCATCTCACTGTCACTTGTATTAGTTAGGTATGTCAAAATGACTGAGTTAGCATAGGAAATTTGAGTTGAGGGTCAGAGAGTAGGCATGTAGATTTATCCAATGATTTAAGGGGGTCCAGTTATAGTTATTTGTGAGTTGTAATTAGTTAGCTCAATAAATTGAGTTAAAATCAATTTAACTAGTTCTAACTGAGTGATGAGCTAGTGAGAGGTCTAGTGAATTAAATCTTATTTAATTCAAAAGTATTTATCAATGAGTTAACTAATAATTCACAATAAATAGTTATTGCATGTCAGTTCTAAGGAAGGCCCAGTTGAGATTGAGGTTAAAGGGATGATAATTATCAGTTGTATAATTAGATAATTATACAGGTTAGTTATAGAGTCATGTGGACGGAAATGATATATTGTGCAATCAATTCAAGGGAATTTCCTATTTAATAGGGCAACAATTCCTCCAATAATGCATGACCAAGGCAGGCTGAGCAGAGGCTGAGAATTGGATAAGTAAATGGCTGATTTTGCCTAGAAAAGAGTGAGACATTTGGTAGAGTAAAGGCTCTGAGAGAGAAAAAAATTGTATTGTTTCATGATCTTGACTTTATATAATATAAAAATGGCGGGGTTGTAGGCAGTGTTATTTCCCCAAATACATATTTTGTTGTGTGATTTATTGTCTCTTCCTCTTACTTGTTATGTGATTGTGTGATCGTGCTTTTTTTTCCACAAATTGTAGAAGGATTCAATATCTTGTTTTAGTACATTACAAGACCAGATTGAATCTTGTTGTTATATTTTCTACATTTTTTTAGCTTATTGACTAGTTAACTAAGATACCAATGAATTAACAATAAACATAACTACTCAACTGAACTTCAACTGACTCGACTAATGACTAGAGCTCGATTAACTGAGTTCAAATAAGAATAACTGAACTAAATTCCTAGATCTTAGTAATCAACTCATGCACAACTATAGTTTTAGCCTACAAACTTGCGTTTACTGACTTAGCTAGTAGATACACCCATGTCACTCTAACTAACTGCAATCCAGGTCATCCTGCTGATGTGGAAAATAAATTTTTCTCCATTTTACTAAGGCACTAGTCAAATGAAGCCTCTTATTGCTACAATTTCAACAATAGCCAAACTATTGGCTGATCTAGTGGAAGGCTCATATTTAAACCCCTTCACTTGATTGATGTATGGTGATGGTTATTGTGTTGTTTTGTGTTGATAGTTTTGTTAAAGGATAGATGGGTCATCATCCATATCTAGTCTTGACAGATGTTAGTTTTGTATGTTTCAAATTGTCTCTTTCGACCCTTTGTAAGGTCCATTTTTTTTTATGGTTTTATATCCCATGTGAGAGACCAAAATTACCTATGGTGCTCCTTTATTATTATTATTATTATTATTATTATTTTGTCAAGTGACTTTTTTTTATCCAAGCTTGACATGTGGCTTGATAAATCACGACCTAGGGGCATATAAGTTGTCAAAATCAGTCAGAGATCGCACCTGGCTTGGACCATACCAACCCTAAGATAACTGGATTTTAACATGTCTCATCCCCCTAGCACGGGCACAATAGCCTTTGTGAGGTTTGATCCTGGTTTTCCTTACTAACAAGGCCCATCCTCAACTGGTTGTGCTAGTGGGACTTGATGAGTTTATTATTATTATTATTATTATTATTATTATTATTATTATTATTATTTGAGTTAAATGTTTGTATATTTCAAAAAACATGTAACAAGGATTTTAACCATCGATTGACCATCACTTTATCATCGATATTCTTAATTTGTAAATAGGTTGTATTCCAATACCATGGCCTCCTAATACCATATGCCAAAAAAACCATTATTCATGTTTATATGACACTTTTTAATTAATAAATTTAATTAAAAGGAAAAAAAAAGGACAAAGATACTTTTAAAATAAATCTCAACCTTTGATGTGTGACTATTATTAAGAATATGCTAAAATATTCCATAGAGATTAAATCTCTACTATCCACCTCATAATTATTGATAACTAAATTAAAATTCAAGAAATCTCATTTCAAAATAAACATACCTTTCAACCAAAAAAAAAAAACAAATTCTTAATTAACATAACTAAATTAATTAATTTTAACTAAACCTTTATTTTTATTAAAAAAACTAACTAATAAATAATCAAATATAAATCAAATATTATTTATCTTATATAAAATATTAAATAACATCAAATTATTTAAGATAATCAATAAAAACATAAACTTATGAACTGATAAAAAATTGTATAAAGTTAATTTAGATAACATAAAAAATAAAATTATTTTAATTAATTAATGATGTGTTATAAAAATCAAATATCTATATATTATTGAACCACATATATAACAAGTTTTGGTGGGTAGTAACCACTGGTAAGTACTCCTACATAACTATTGGGACATTTATAAATAGTGGTGAGAAATAATTCCTAGCAAATATATTTATTTGCATCTTCTTTCTAGTAAATATATTTATTTACATATTATGTCTATTCATTTTTGTGCAAAGATTTTGCTTAAATTATGGTGGGAAGTAAGAGATAGTAAAATTGTTATTTACTTCCTTCAAAACTTAAGGATAAAATTCACTACACAAATATCTAAAGACAGTGCATGAATTTTGCAATCTATCAATTATGGTATAAAATATGTGATGCACTTATCTACATGGAATTGTTTTGTGGATATGGTGCAATAAGACCTTCAAGTTATGGTCCAATCAAATGTTTAATTTTTTTTAAATAATATTAAAAACAAATTCAAACTTATGCATTATAAATGGTTCAATCCTAAATTAATAGTAGTCAAACATTGTAAATGGGAGTGTTAAATACCAAATTAATAGTGGCCAACTAGTAAATAGATTACTAAAGTACCACCTTGGCATGGTCTAATAAGTTGTAAAACATTTCCTCTTAACAATGTAAATAACTTGATAATATATTACACTCTAATAATTGGCTTAATTAAATCATCTAAAAATATTGAATTATATATGTTAGTTGGTGTGTAGAAGATAAATAATATCAGCAACTTCAACAACATCACATTTTTTTGAGTAAATAGTTGTACACACAATTGATTTAGTTTTTTGTTTATGCTTCTCAGTAGAAGCAACAACATTGAGAGGTATTTCGTGTTGTACATTCCATAGGTGCAAGATAGGGGTGGTTGATATTCCATTTCTTGTTGAGAGGGAGTGTTGAAAATGCAACAATAACTTCCTAATTTAAAATATCCTTGATTAAATTAGGAGAAATTTGAATTTTTCTTTTATGCTTCTCAGTAGCAGCAACAACATCGAGAGGCATTTCATGTTGTACATTTCATAGGTGCAATATAGCGGTGGTTGATAATCCCTTTCTTGCTGAGATGGAGTGTTGAAAATGCAACAATAGCATCCTAATTTAAAATTTCTATGATTAAATTAGGAGAAATTTGAAGTTCCACATCAACAGACAACTTAAATGATTTAATTGAGGTCATATAGTTGTTATCACTCAGTTAGCTTAGTTAATATGAGTTGGTGGCATGAACTTGAGTTGTGTACAATTTTAGGAGCCTAGGTTGAGTTAATTTCAGTTGTAGAAATTTAATTTAGTTAAATTGAGTTATGGTTAGTTAAACTAGTCCCAACTATTGGAGGAACTAGTGCAAGATCTAGCATTGGGGTGTAACTTCGGATTTTAACTATTTAACTGATCAATCAACCTAAATTAAATCATGCATGAATGGAATTCGAGTTATAGAGTTGACAATGGAGTTCAAGGGAAGGGTACTATCAGTCGTAAACTGTTCCAAGTTGTACAAGTGGTGCATGCAATGAGAGAATTTCACGATGATGAATTGGTTAAGTATTAGTTAAATATTGACTAGAGTCAATTAGTCAAGAAAAGTATAGCAGATAGAGGTAGGTTTTGCTCAATCTTGAGCAATCATATTGTATTCATCCATTTTGATCAATTCAATGAAAATAGGAAGGGGTTTTGAGTAGTTGATTTCCCTAGACAAATCTCTGTGTATGTATGTTGAATCATCATGCATTTTTTTTATATGTGTTCTCGATCATGAAATTGATTCTCAAGATGAGTAGAGTAGATTTTAGTCTTATGTTTTAGTAAATTACATAAGCAGTTTTGATTGTACATCAAATTTATACACTAACTTATAGACCAAATGACCTTTTCATGAAAAAAATTCTACTTAATTTAATGAAAATTCGTTAGAGATTTTTAAAAATTTGAGTTTAAGTTATTTTTTTGGTAAGCTTGGTCGGACGACATCTCCATCATGTCCAATATATCACCCAGATTAGGGTGGGTAATTGAACGAGTCACTTCACATCAAGGAAGATGTCCAACATATCACCCGATCAAGGTGGGTAATTTAACCGGTAACTTCACATCAAGGATTGTCTTAACATAACACCCAATTATCGTTTATCCAAGACCTTATGGACACATTCAAAAATGTATTTTAAACAACAAAATCACATTTTAACGCGATTGTATTGTTGAATTCCACTAAAAAAATGTTATTCTTCTCAAGGATTTTAATTTTAGGTGGTTTTCCTATGAAGGTTAGCAATGGAAAATCATAGCCCAAATATTTAAAGATCGTGGCATAAAAATTACAACTACATCCAAAAATTATGGCAAAAAATTCTGACGTAGTTATAGGTTTGAATAAGACCTTCAATATTATGGCCTAATCAAGTCCATGGGGTCTTGGTTAAACGATGATGAGGCAGGTTGTTATAGCACTCATCATAGGTTCAATTCCTTTCCCCGATCGAGGTGATGTATTGGACACGTTGATGAAGATGGAATAAAAAAAAGAAAAGAGAAAAAAGAAAAAAATGAAAGGTACTACCAAGCTTACAAAAATATATATATTATGGTCTAATCAAATGTTTGAAAAATATTTTTTTTAATAATATTGAAAAATAAATATTTGCTTTTCAAAATTAAACATTATAACTTACATTGGTCAATGTTAAACTATTAGTAGTCAAGAGAGAGTTCAAGGACTAATAAGTTGTAAAATATTTCTTAACAAATATATAAATAACAATAATATATATATATATATATATATATATATATATGATACTTTAACAGATTGGATTTATTAAATAATCTAAAACTATTGAATTGTATATGTTGGTGGGTGTGTAGAATTAAAATAATATCAAAACTTTATAATAATGAAATATAAATTAATTAATTACTCATGAATCACGAAATGTTATTTAATTTTTTTTTAACTTAAAGGTAATGATTCACTACACAAATATGTAAAGACAATGCATGAATTTTGCAATTATAACTATAAATCATGGTATAATATATGTTAGGCACTTATTTACATGACATTGTTTTATGAATATAGTGCAATAAAACTTCAAGTTATAGTTTAATCAAATATGTTTTTCAATAATATTGAAAAATAAATAAATAAATTCAAATTTAAACATTATAAATAGAAATCTTCCACTAGCAAATAGATTACTAAAATCTCACCTTGATAGGGTCTAATAAATTGTAAAACATTTACTCTTAACAATATACATAACAATAATATATTATACTCTAAGAAACTGCCTTAATTAAATCATCTAAAACCCAAGAACAAAAGGAATGTTTCAATTCTTTGGAAGTAGTTGTAAAAAGTGTGAATCAAAGTCTAAATGATGTCATTTTTTCTGTCTTTGTCTTAAAAGGATTTGCGAGAGAGTCTAGTGAAGGAATAACAGACATAGTAACGTTTGAATCACTAACCTCACAGAATATCATACAAGACCTTTCAGAAAAATTTGACAGCTTATCTATTACTGCCAAAGAAAAATAAATTCCAAAATCAATGATGTTTACCCACCAAATAACCATCAAACATCCAAAGGCACCAATAGAAAAATGTGTGTTCTTATTCCCAAAAGAACAGAAGGCTATCAAAAAATATCAGACTATTGGAGACCTTTCTCTACTTTTCCTAGAAGAAACATATGAAGAAATATCTGAAACCTTGGGACACCATCTGTTTCCTATTTATGAACCCTTATCTAGCCAGTTCACTAAATAACCAACACCAGGTCTTAGTGGCAAAGGAAAGATGCCTTAAACACATACTTTTCAATCGGGAACATATAAGGAATGGAATATTGATGGGTTGAGTGCAGGAAAAATCAGACAAATGATAGACCAAATGTACACAGAGTGCAAACTCATTTGTATAAGCGGAAATTCAGAAGTTGAATCCTGCAAAACACGCATTCATTGTTTTACGGGAACATTGCAAAGATGGTGGGAGGTAGAATCCTCTCCAGTTCTTATACAAAAAATGGAAGTTGAGGTGGTTAAAGATGAAGCAGGAGATGTATTCCATAATGAAGATGTCACACCCCAAAATAATATGATTGGAGCACTAACACTTTCATTCTTGAACATTGGTGTGGGCTAACAATAGAAATTTAAAATAAGCATGAAATCGTTATTATGAACCTTAAATGTAAAAAGATGTCTCAGTATGAATATTTCCACAGAAACTGGACACAAATAATATATGGAGTTAAAGAAAGCCAAAATTATTTGTGGAAACAAGTATATTTGGCAGCACTTCCTTCCAAGTTTGTAGAATATATCCAGCACCAGGAAATATTCTCCCAGTCTTTTGAAACTTATACATGGGGAGAAATTTATTGTAACATAACAAAATCATTGATTGGTTTGTGTATAGGATTAAAGGTAAACAAGTCATTACAAAAACTATCAAAACTTCTTGACATTAAATCAATATTCAATAAATATGGGTTTTCCATTGATGATCTTATTGTATAGAAGAGAAATACCAGAAAACATCAAAAGAAAACCCAAAAAATATCTCACAAGGAATGCCCTAAGAGAACAAAGAAGTATTCTCAGAGGAGGTACTATAAAACTGTGCCAATATCACACTATTATGAGCCCATGAATATACATTCAAAATCCCAAAAAATAACACACTTACTTGTTGGATTTGTGGACAAAAAGGACATACCGCAAATAAATTTCCACATGAAAGTGAATCAAGGGCCAACAAAGGCAAAAAGTCTCAAGAGTTTTCCAAAAGAAAGCGAAAGAAAATGGTCACATTCCAGTGTACAAGATGTGGTTCAAATTATCATAAGACAGAAAATTATCCCAATATCACTTTCAAATAAGAAGTACATCTGATGAAACAAAATTGTTGCAGCTCATCCTCAACAACGAACAATAGCCAAACAGACACGGGCACTAAATACTCTGATGAAAAAATCAATGCATACATCAGAGAATGTGATTGCACATATTTTGAAGACTATCATTGTAGTCTTTCTAAAGACTTCTCTGACTCAAAAAGTGAAGAACCAAGTCCAAGAAATATGCCCGAGAAGGAAAAGGTGTGTATGGCTCATACAATTGATGAAGAGGAAGAAAAAGTATTAAAAAACATAAAAATGCCCGAAGAAGGGGAAATGAAAGAAAAAATCCTTGAAGTCTTTCTGCAAACTCTACGCAAAAACCAGGGAAGTACCTCTAAATCTTCTTCATCTAAAGCTTTGTTTGTAGATGCTTCCTATGAGAAAAACACAAAATCATTCCAAAGAGATCAACGGTATGAAAAACCTAGGTCTATGACCCTAGGAGAATTTAGTCAAGTAATTCACAATCTAAAGAAAGAATTAGTAGAGTTAAATAAAAAGGTTTCAACTTTAGAAAAAACTAAAACAACACAGGATTCAAAGCCTCTCGCAAATCCTAATGTTGAGATCTATGAAAAATAACATACATATTTTTAAACCTTTCAGGTTAGCCACCTATATTTTTCAATCATATTAGTTAGTGGTTAAATTATATGTTCTCTTCAAGAAACAAATTCAGGCCTAAAATTTTGCAGTGTACTTGAAGTCTCATAAGATCCAAACTACCGATTGTCTCATACTTTCCTCCTCTCTCCGATGTTCCATGAAAATCCTAATCAAATATTGTTGCATTCTCCTCCCTCTTCCATCTTCCCTTCATTTCTTCAAGTCTCCTTCTTCATCCATAAAAAAATCCCCATCAAACCCTTTTATATTCTTAATTCCTCCATTAATCTCATTTTGCTGTTGAAAACTCCACTTTTCACCTATCTAACCTTTCTCCTTTGCAAAAAATGCTTAAAAACCATGAAACATGCTTATGCTAGGTTTTAGCCCCTCGTGCTAAGCTCCCTTTTCGTTTTTTCCTCCATATGCCCCAAATAACCGGCGTGCCAAGACCTGCCAGCGCTTAACCCTCGTAAATAATTTATCACCCGAAAACATTGAAAACCTTAGAAAAATGCAAATTCGGGTTTATTTTATTTTTTTCCACCAAAGAAAATCATATTAAAATTCGCCGTCGATCTCGTCTCACGATCAACTAAGTGAGTGTACCCCTTTACCTCGGTGGACCCCCCTCGCCGCGTTGTTTCATTCCCACCGCTTGCGCCCGCACACCTTCGTCCCAGGAGCTTTATACCGGCCGCCCATCCCACATGTTGGCGACACGTGTTCTCTACCTCACCCCGAAAACCTCACCTGCGTGCTGTCTTATCTCCCCCACGCGTTAAACCTCGTCATATGGCTCCGCAAATGGATTCATCCCCACCGTCGGACCTCGGCCTCCCGTCCAACCCGTCCCCGATCGCCGTTTCCGCTCACCATTTAACGAACTCGCCCCGTCTCTCGATAAGTTTTCCCCAACAGATCTAAGAACTGATTCCCACCGTCGATCTCCGCGATCGACGACTCGCACACCTTCCTGACCGCTTGGCCACCCACCTTTTTCCCCGTCGACCGTTCAATTTGCGTTCCCAACCGCCGATCGCGATAAGATCAACGGCTCGATCTCTCCATTTTCCCTCGCACGGACTCCCTAGCTTTCGCTCTATCCATATAACGCAGGATTTCCTCATTTTTCTCGTATTTTATGTATAGTTTTTAAGGTTTTTTCTTCGTATTCTGCGAAAATCTAAGGATGAGGTGATAACTCACTCGATTTATCCGTGGAATCAATCATACGGAGAAGAACAATGATATCTACAAAGTTTCATGAGCTTTGGTTGTCGATCTCCTTCAGGAAGTTTGAAGAATGTCAATATCTTACAGAAAGAGTGTCTTATCAAAGATGGAGTGAACTGTGAAAGCAGAAGTTCCCATGGCATTGGGCGAGGATTACGACTAAGGCAAATATCAAAGGCCCAATCCCCGCTCGAATACCTGACAGTTAAACTAAAAGTACCACGATGATCGCCTCCCACCGCCATACTTTGAGGCTAATTGATTCCCTAACCACCACAAGGCTACCTATTGCGTCAGAATTTAATTTCACGAGGTCGAATTTTATTGAACAAGATCGTATATTATGCCTCGAACAACTACAGTTATTTCTCGCACTGCATTTTTATTCCAGACATTTAATAGTCAATGGAAGATGCTTTTTAACCTCGAAGATGAACAAAGTCATGAGCTTTACTTAAGTATAAACACATTAATGCAATGTAACACCAGAATTTCTTCATCAACCTCAATTTCCAAGGTCGAAGACATTACCCCCGCATTTGAATAAAGTTAGCATCTTATCGTGTCTCACCTCCCATCCTTCTATAAATATCTAAGAAGATGAGTGAGGGGTTGATTGGGTTGGTTGTCTATGTAATCATTTAAGCGCCTCGTAGTTATTTTTAGAAACTTAACATCGTAAAAAGTGGTTTGCTTTGAGCTCGCTTTGTAACAGATAGGTTAGATTGTGAAAAGAGATGGATTAAAACATCAGATTTGTGCTTGATTTGTAAATCTGCTGAAGAATCAATACAAGCCGTATTTATGGATCCTGTCTATGCTAATGGTGATGTTATTCTCACCGTAACTTGTCATTTTATTTCTGCTTTAAATTTGTTTCATTTTCCACTATAAAGCACTGCTTTAACAAGGTTAGAGTTTGTTGTACACCAGTTGACCTTCTCTCCGGCCGAAAAATCTTTATCCCAATGTTTTCTTCTTTATTGTGTTATTTAGAAATGATTTAATCTCAGCCTACACGTAGATGTCGCTCTCATCTCTTCGCTATCATTAATGTTATTTAAATGTTACTTTCATATATGTTGTAAGGAATGAATTGAGGAAATCAAAGGTTAGCCCCGAGTCCCTTTCTCTTTGTTTCGTTCAACTATTTGTCTCCGTTTCCTTAGAATGTCAAAAGCCGACTAAGCCTGGCAATTTCATCGTGATTCGGGGCCATTCGTGTTATCTCCTAGTGATTGTCTTGGAAGTAACTAAGTAAAGGAGAACTAAGATGAGAGAAAGGTGAGCCCTGCCTGCGCTAGTTTTTGCTCCAAAAGGTTGCCTTCAAGTTTCCTTAGTTTTAATCGGTTTTCTATCGAAGTGTATCAAAGGTCAGATAGTTTCAAAGTACTTACCAGATCCTAGTTAGCTTCTATGTTTTTCTTATGCCCGGTCAAAGGTCAAGTTACTAGCACTACTTCGCATCCCGCCGTTCTCGTTCTCGTACCGTTAATTCCCTTTCTTGTTGTATCACCCCATTCCATAAATCAAACTTCAAAGAGATCCTTTAGGCCTAGATGACTTGCCCCATAGATTACTCTTGAACCGGGTTGTTTCAATTAAATTTCATGACTCCCATAGCCCAATGGATTGAAAACTTGTTATCATCTTTCTTTAGAATCAAAGCTTATTTTGTTTACTCGCAACTTCACCTTTGAACCTATTTGCATATAGATCTTTCCGCCGACAAACAACTATGTTCAACCATCCAAGAAAACCAAACAAAATCCTTGGCCTTCATAACTAAAATTAATATCATCCTCTAAACTTCAAAGACAATATCCATCTTTGTACATATCAGAGATCCCTCTCCGGATTCGTGAGGGCTGGGATCCTAGAATCCTAAAGTTGGTTGAAATGATGTTAACTCTTGATCTACCTTGCCAATTCATGCCACAGACCTAACATTGCATCAATGGGAATAGCCAATCCTGCAAAATCTCGTCTCCATGACAATTGTTCTACTTAAAACAGCCACCAGAACTAATATTTCCTCTACCTGCTGGGGACTCACTCCAGACCTCTTACAACATTCCGAGAGGTGCTGTACTTTTCCAAGCACTACCAAGAAATGGTAATTAAGATAAAGATCAATTGAACTGACAAACTAGGTCATCCTAGGATTCTTTAAAGTTTTATCTAACCTTGAAAATCAGCTAGCTTAGCCACAAGGATAGACCTTCCTTGTTTCATAACCGTAGCTAAGTTTTGAGGCAAGTTAGACATTCTTTTAAACCACAAATAAAGCAATCGTAAAATACCAAAACGTTTTATCAGTAGTAAAACACTCAAGCTTGGAGCATCTCTCAGCTCACGTCTTCGATGTGTTTCATCTATACTCTTAAAATAGTCCGGAAAGGCCACTGGATCTCATCCTCTTTAGGGGTGACATCCGGTGAATGCCTCCCAAGCCAATCTCTCGGTTAGAGCTTGTTGTGTTTTGGAGCATCCTCAGTGAATGTGTTTCATAAACACTCGTGGTGGATAGTGTACTCCTTGGAAAATACCAGCCTTCCACCGGCGACTCCACCATCCCCGAATGTACTCTACACTACCGAAAAGAACCTTATCATTATATAAAATCATTCAAATTCAAGTAAAAGGACTCAGATTCGAATCGAGAAAGCAGCGCATTAGCTAACCGTCTAAAGATTGCTCACACTGCTGAAATTTTTCTCATGAAGTTAGGCCTGAAACAATGCATGTTGTGGCTCCTAAAAAGATTCACCAGAGCCCATCCTACCCGTATCCTCCCGAAATAGTTGATAACCCAGAAGAATTTTAGAAGCCTTAGATACAACCCTCAACTATTTTCGTACTGCCCCAAGAGCCAATTCATTCCCCGAAAACCTTTCTACCTCTTCACAGAATCACAAATCGACTCTATTAAACCCATTCCGTAACTAGGTCATTTTGGTGATTTAGATCGCTTAGATTCGAGCCTACCCTTTCATCACCCGAAACCAAATAGACTTTGGGAATAGAGAATCAACACTCCCTCGATTTCTATACTTTACATAATCTAGGTGTCTCTCATCCAAGGTCACCAAAAATCTACTGTCTTTCCATCCACTTCTCGCTCATCTTTCACCCACCGTTCAAACCACTCCACTTCCAACCCCACACATCCTCTGTAAATCCACCCCTCACTCACATATCATGGCAGCATGGTATTCCCTTAGTCCTTCTTGTACCATTAGTCAATCTTCCACAAGATTACCTACCCAAAATCTCCCATTATATGATGCTAATGTCACCATAATAGCATCTCAAAGATGTGGACAAGATGAATGACTACTTGGATGTGAATGAAATTGATAATGAATCACAAAATCAGATTTTTTGCTTCCAAAGTTTGGGAAGTCGAAATGGTTTAAAGGTTTAACCCCCATAGTATTAACGACCTTCAAACCTTCCATCAAACATTCTTAAACAAATGGGAAGTAAGGAAAACCCTCTCCCAAGTCCTCACGACTATAATAATCTCCATAGAACCATGGGAAAGTGTACAAGCTTATTGCAACGTATCTAACAAGCAGTGTATAATGCACTTCTCTCGAACCGAAGCCTCCTCATGGATCAACCTAAAACAAATTTCCCATAGCTCGATCCTGCATGACATATCTGGCCAGAGAGAGTCTGCGCAACCTTGAAGATATGCAAAGAGGTGCTCTTTTCCGTGGAGGTGAACCTCATGGAGAAAAGAGCAAGTGATGAAAACTTGAAAAGAGAGTATCTTTAGAGAGTGAACGGCACTCCTTCTACTTCGAGCTCAAAGATGGAAAGAATGATGGAAGAAATGATGAAGAAAATGACAGACTTCCCAGAGAGAGCACAAGCAAGTCTTTAAATCAAATGCTCGAAATGTAAACCAAAAACACCGAATCTTAGAAGAAATCAACCTCCAAACGTATCTAGGAGGATGATCACAGTCATTCCTCCCTTCATCGAATTTTTTAAGAGGCTGAACAAACAGATCAAATAAAAAAGGAAGATGATATAAACTTGGTTGGGTAGATGATGATGACTTTGAGGTTCATTATGATAATAACAAGGTCTTTATACACCTTATGATGACAGAAGAAATGATGCCGAGAACAGCCTATCAAAACATGGAGAATGCCGTCATAGAACCTTCAAAATGAATATGAACTCGTGCTTTAGCCTAATAAAAAACCCCAACAATAAAACCTCTCACAAACCTTCTCAAAACAAAGATCACGTAACCAAGTCTAAACCGATCAAACCAAAGGGACAAAACTAAGTGGATGGTCGATCGCAATGGTAAAGAGAAAGACACTTAAAATATCGAAAAACAGAAAAGTTAACGATAGTAGAAGTACTAACACACGGCTAGTACTCCCCGCGAAAAACAACTCCGTTTTAATTGTAGATAAACCAAATCGCCAGTTGTTAGTAGCCGATAAGGTGGCAGGCAGAACAAGGTCAAGTCAATGCTTGGAAGATTCAAAACCTTTTCAAACTCGGAACAGAAATCCTCAAAGATCAAAACTGCCTTCGACCGAGTTAGTCGCCCAACATGTATACATGTGTCTAAAATTTTGAAGGCTTTAAACTTAGAAGATAATGAAGAAGATCTACCTAATCTTAATGATGACTAACCGCAGCTTATTTTTGGTCCAAAGATTGAAGGAAAGTTCCAAGAAGGTCCGTCCCCTCCCTTTTATGGGCTTAAATATCTGGCTAATGTGGCCCCGCATAATGCTATGCATGATTCAAAGTGCTTCCATAATCACCCCACGTTGCCGTAATGGAGAGCTCGGGCCCGGAAATCACTGTGACTCCTACAAAGACCTCAGACTTTTTGACTTGAGCAGTTAAGTGTTCAGGATTGATTAAGGATCTCCGTGTTAATCTAGCCCAAATTCCGCCTAAATGTTTAGTCATGGATATCGTTGTGGCCGATGTCCCCCCAAAGTATGGAATGCTTATCACGACCTTGGGGGGGTTGTTGCTGTGGACCATGCAAATGGACATGACCTATGCAACTATCCCTCGTCTTTGGCCAAACTAGGAAGCTTTAAGGTGGAATCCCACATGCGTGACACAGAATAAGCTCTAGATCGTCTTCCAAAACTCCCCCTCTTATGCTATAAACACAAGCCTTGATTCTTTTATCATGTCTAATGATGAAGCACTCACGTAACAAATTGTTTCTAATAGAATCGATGGTTGAAATAGAAGAGGGGGAACACAACGCCTGTAAAATGGGCTGTCTATTGTGTCTCAAGATTCAGCAACCTAACAATGCACCTGAATCGCAAGTCATCAACCCGCTGAAATCTCAAAACTTGGTAGTCAAAAGATGATTCTCAACCCAAGGAAGAACTTGGAGGAATCAAATGTTACAACGCCCATTCACCAAACTAAGATCAACCTCTCCGGACTATGTATTTTGATGGGTCATGCACCAAAACAAATGCAAAAGGTGTGTTCAGATCACTAACATCAAAATAACTAAGGGCTGCAATGTATCTCATGTAACAAACTTTCAAAGGTTCCAAAAATATATGTAATATGAATCCCTTCTCTAGGCTTTGCATTTCTGGAAAAGCTAGGTGCCAAAAATAATAAATGTATATGGGGATTCTAAATTGATCATTAGGCAAGTCAATGGGGAGTATAATGCAAATCACTCCCAGACTTAGCCTACAGAATGATGTCATTGATCTTTAAAAACATTCAAGAGTACACTTTATCTGTCTCAAGAAAAGAAATATCAGTACCAATTTAGCCATACTAGAGCCCGTCCAATGTTGTATGATGACACCTCGTATAAAATTTAGGACTCATCTATCCCATAACAAGAAAATATTGGCAGTATTTGATGGAGATAAAACAAATAGAAGACTTCATGCAATCTTAAATGAGTTTGAACCCCATAGTTCGATTCAGACTATGATAATGTGACTGGCAAAGTGAAGAAAATTTTCTGGCGAAGAAGAACCATCTCCACAAACAGATAAGTAAACCTTCGACTATCTCATCTAGAAGCCAAACAGAATTGCTAAATCTACAACAGAAAATGGAAACTCGCATTCTAATAATGATAGTTCGCCCAAGGGTTTGGCTCCTAAGAACTCACAGATTTTGATGATGTGGCCACAAACTCAAAACTGAACCTAGAAATCATGAGGGAATGTAATAGAAAAGGTGAGGAGTCCAGAATGATTAACTGTCTAAAACTTACCACTACATTAAACTCAAATACTTAGAGTCAAGTTAAAGAATTTTCTGATAAGCTAGACAGAGTTGCTAAGATCTAACTATGATTAATCGAAATAATATGACATGATCCCTCTAAAGAAAAAAAAACCAAAAACTATCCAAACAAAAATCGCAAGGTAATCACCCTTCTGCCCAACATTGCCATTGGTTAAGAAGGAAATTATGAAGATGGCTGATGCCGGTATTATCATTCCTATTAGATATTCCTGAAAAGGGTCTAATCCGTGTCAACAGAAAGACTGAGAAATTGCCAGGAGCAGACTTCAGAATTTAAACAAGGCTTCATTGAAAGACAACCCTACCCCTTTACCCAAGATGGATCATATTTGCAAAGGGTGGTGTGGGCTCAAAAGAATTTTCACGATGGTCTGTGGTATAATCAAGTCCCAGTCCACCCCGATGATCAGATAAAGACAAACTTTTACTACACCATGGGGCACTTTCAGAAGGCATGTGAAAATGCCTTTGGTTTGGATGAATGCCGGAGCAACCTTCGCAGAGCCATGGACATAGCATTCTCAAGAATTAGGCTTCTTCATCATTACTCATCTCTGATGATGGGTCCGTGTTTTCAAATGTATGAAGAACACTTAGAACATTTGAAAAAGTTTTCGAGAAGTGCAAGGTTTGGGATATCTTTGAACCCCAAGAAGACTTTATTTGTCTCCACAGGTAAGCTTCTTGGACACATATCATTTCTAAGGAGGGTATAAAGATAGATCCCATGAGGATTGATGCCATATTGCAAATCTCCCATCCTCGAATATCAAAGAGTTGCGTGTTTCATAGGAAGATTAAATTTTAAAAAGGTTCATCCTAAACTTACTGAGTTCTTTAGGAATATCACAAACATAAGAAAAGGAGCAAGGGTAAAAATGACCTAAGCAAAGACATCCTTTTAACCGGTTAAACAAGCGCAATCTCAAAACACCGGCTCTCATAAGTCCCGATTTCTCAAAAGATTTTTACATCTTCTATTTGCATCAAAACATACTATACCAAGGTCCTTGCTGCAAAAACCTACAAGGACAAGAGCAAAATTTCATTGCATTCTTTAGCAAGGCATTGAGGGATGCCCTTTGAAGTATAACATTATGGAAAACAAAGTTTTTGCTTTGGTGAAAGCTTTAAAAAGACTTCGTGGTATACATCCTTCACTCACATATCATTGCCTTTGTCCCAAATTCAAGAGAAAGACATTTTAAACTCAGATCCGTATGGCAAGAGGTATGGATCAGTCGTTATTCTTGAATATGATTTAGAGATTAAACCCACTAAGCTTATCAAAGGTCGTATTCAACCTAGGCTAATGGCTTAGTTCAAATTGTGAAGTTCTTGATATTAATATGATTGACATGGATGGACCAAGAAGAATTCTCAACTCCCATTGTTGAAGATTATTTTGCGAATTTCTCCTTTGGTATACTCATATTGTTTATGTTTTGCTTAATTTAAAACACACCTCGGTTTATCCAAAACAAAGGCAAGATTCCTAAAGTTAAAAGTTAAACTATTGCATTATTGATAAATGTCTTTATTGGAAAAAATGCTAGTGGTATATTGCTTAAATGTTTGCCCGAGTTTGATGCAAGATTAAGCAAAGAATTCCATGAAGGAGAGTGTGAGGCCATCTAGGATTTGAAGTCAACAAACAACAAAATTTTAAGGGTCGGTTTCTATTGGCCTGCTCTTTTTCCCCGATGTGCACAAACTACAACCACTTGCCGTAAATGCCAATTGTTCACAAGAGAAAATTACTACCCTTCCCTTCAAGATCCACCAATACAGTCTTTCACCAAAGGGGGACTTGACTTTCATAGGAGAAACGATCCATCATCTTCGCTTCAACACCTAAGTGGATCCTCACCTACGACTATTTCACTAAGTGGATAGAAGCCATTCCTTGTGTATTGTGCCAATGATTCAGCTTATCATTAAATTCATAAAACCACATCCTTTCCGCATTTGGCCGTCCTACCAAAATCATTATGACATCTTCGCAAAGACGGTCAAAGAGAATGGTAGAATTTGCCACAAATACTTCGTATATAGCATCTGGGTACTCCACGCCTCATTACCCTCAAGGTAATGGACTTGCAGAAGTCTTCCAACAAAAGCTTAGTGAACATAATAAAGAAAATCACATGACAACAAGAAGTCTTGGCACACAAAGTCAACTACGACCGTACGACGATTAACATCAAGAAACTATCAAGGGTCACCCTTCCAAATAGATATGGTACAAGAGTGCAATTTTTCCTAACAAAATTTCGTGTACCAGCTATGAAGTTAATTCAAGAGCTGGGTGCATCTAAGAGAATGATATAATCGAAGAATAAATCGTATCATTCATCTTCAAGAAACTGCAGAGGAAGTGGGGTAACAAAGCATTACAGAGCAAGATAATATCAAGAAGATATTTGACAGAAGAACTAAGGCCAAGAATTTTAAAATTGGGGACAAAGTCTTGGAAGTGGGACTCAAAGAGGGAAGACAAGGAAAGCATGGTAAATTTGACACCCCAGGGTTTCGGCCCTTACTCCATTCATTCGCAGGGCCGAAAACAATGCATTCTTCAGTATACAACCGAATGAACAGAATTGTTTGGGTCCCGTTTAATGGCAGGATGCTTACACTACCTTTCTTAAGCTATTCCGTGTTGGAAGCCTTTGCCTTTTCCTACGTAAATACTCCATCCATCATTTGTATTCAAAGCGTTAGAAAATTCGAAAATACAAAAACAAAGAAAAATGAAAAGAGGGCTGAATGAAAACAAGAAAGGCAAGGCTCCCATGCCAAAAAAGAGAAATGAATCCGAAAGTGTGCTTAAAATGCCACTCCTTGAAACACACTTCTCTAATTGGTCAAACTCGTTTAATCTTGACTAATTAGCTTTCAATTTTCCTCGCCGTAGGGTAGCGAATTTGATTTGCCAAATCGTTTAATCTTGGCTTATCGTTAGAGCAGAGTAGGGTAGAAAACTGGGTTCAAACAACCTGCAATCCGAACCAAAGTTTTCCAAACAACCGACTCAAAACTACCCAATTTCGAGTCGTAGAGAAAGGACTGCTCCCACTCGCTCAAACTGGGAATCCTAAGAGAAGCAAAGATAGCTCACCAAAAAGAAAAAGCAAGAATGAGCTATGGAAATAAGAAAGGCCATGACAAGAAACTTCGTATCTTAAGCCCTCACTTTTGATTTTCTGCCGTAAATAATAATCTATGTAAATTTTGTCTTTATGCCATAGATCATAGCAAGTCAACCGTCCAATCTTGGCTTCGACTATTTTTAAATTTCTCGTTGTAGAATTTAGTGAATGAAAGTTTGCTTTTGACCTGCTTAATCCTAACAAAAAATAGAATAGTAGAGGAATATCTCGAGCTCAAATGTTTAATCAAGTTCAGGGAGAAAATAAGAGTGTGAAATAGATTAGATTGCTAAAAGAATAAAATAACAGGTTAAGAGTTTGCCAATCCAAGTGCATCTTCGATGAAGAAAAATGTTGACGCAGACTGCAGGTGAAGTCATGATGAAACTCATCTCTCTTCATGATCGACATTATTTTGTCCCGGTATGAAGCAAGAGCAAGTGCCGATCGTACACCCGCCACATTGTCCCGTAGAAATCAAGTTCAATTCTTGATGCCTTCAAGAATACACCATCCCCGTGAGCCACCTAGCCACCTATATTTTTCAATCATATCGCCCTGGTATACTTATGTTCTCCAAGAAACAATCTGTGCCTAAAATTGTTGGTACTGAAGTCTCAGTAGTAAGATCTCAACTACCGATTGGTTCTACATACTTTCCTCCTCTCTCGCCCGATGTTCCATGAAAATCCTAATCAAATATTGCCGCACTTTCCCCTTCTTCCATCTTCCTTCATTTCTTCAAGTCTCCTTTCATCCATAAAAAAACCCCATCAAACCCTTTTATATTCCTTATTCCTCCATTGTCCATTTCTAAGGTTAAAAACCCACTTTTTGACCTATCTAACCTTTCTCCTTTTAAAAGAAGTTAAAACTACGGAAAACATGCGTTTCTATGCTAGGTTTTAGCCCTCGTGCTAAGCCCCTTTTCGTTTTTTTCCTCCATATGCCCTGGACCTCTAACCGCGTGCTAAGATCACAGTGCTTAACCCTCGTAAATAATTTATCACCCGAAAACATTGAAAACCTTCTAAAAAATGCAAAGTCAGTTTATTTATTTTTTCCACCCGAAAGAAAATCATATTAAAATCCCGCCGTCGATCCGTCCTACGCATCAAATGGGGTGCGGAGTGTACCCCTACTCGTGGACCCCCCCCCTTCCGCCGCGCCGTTTTCCATTCCCCTACCGGGCCTGTGCCCGCACCACCTTCGTCGTCCTAAGCCGGCTTATACCGTCGCCACGATCCCACACGCTGGCCGACACGGTTCTCCACTCCACCCCGAAAACCACGTGCTATGTCTATCTCCCACGCGCAAACTCCCCGTCCCCATGGCCCCGCAACAGGATTCATCCCCCCACCGCCGGATCTCCGGGGTCTCCCGTCCGACTCGGCCCCCTCGATCGTCGTTTCCGCTCACCATTTAACGAACTTCCCGCCCGATAAGTTTTCCCCGCGCATTCAAGAACCATCCCCACCGTCGATCTCCGCTGACGACGCTCTCATTTTTCTCCGATTCCGTTGTGCCGTCCACTTTTTCCCGTTGATCGTTCAATTTTCGCTCCTCAACCGTTGATCGCGATAAGGATCAACTAGTTCCGATCTCTCCATTTTCCCCCGCACACTTCCGATGCGCCTATCCATATAACGTTGTGATTTCCTCATTTTTCTTGTATTTTGGTAGTTTTTAAGGTTTTTTCTTCGTATTCTATGAAATTCAAGGATGAGGGTGATTTAATTCGTACCCTTCCGATTTATCCGTGGGAATCAATCAGGTTTGAGAAGAACAATGATATCTACAAAAGTTTCATGAGCTTTGGTTGCCGACATCCCCGTAAACTTCAAGAATGCCGTCAATACGTATGCGCAGTTATGTCGATTGAAGACAAGAGGGAACGATAAAGAGCTCTATGGGTAGATTGGCGGGGGATTACACGAAGGCAACATCGTCCCGACCCCCCCCCCCCCCCCGTAACACTTACCAGTGCCAGTCCTGTGCAAAACAGCCGACAGACGCGCTCCACCGCCATACTTTGAGGCGAATTGATTCCTCAACCACCACAAATACACCTATTGCCCTCGAACGACCGTAGGTCGAATTTATTGAAAAAGAATGTCGTATATTATGCCTCGAACAACTTTAAGAAGTTATTTCGCACTGCATTTTATTCCAATATTTGCGTAATAACGCCAATGTAAGATGCGAACCTCAAAGGTCAACAAAGCTCGTTGTTTGTTTCCAAGTATAAACACATTAATGCAATGTAACACCCGTGTGAGAATTTCTTCATCGGAATCTCACGGGTCGTGAAGACATTAATTTCGCATTGATTGTGTTGGAGATCTTTTTGGTCGTAGACCTCACCTCCTCATCCTTCTACAACATCTAAGAAGATGAGTGAGGGGTTGGATTAGCTGTTGTCTATGTAATTGCCGTGTTGGCCGTAGCTATTTCGGGTGGAAACTCTCGACCGTAAATAGTGGTTTATTAGCCTTTGAGCTCCTCGCTTGCAATGTATAGGTTAGATTGTGAAAAGAGATGGATTAAAACATCGGATTTGAAGATTGTAACCTATTGAAGCAATCAATACAAGCTGATTTATGGGATCCTCGGTTTGCTAATGGTGATGTTATTCTCACCGTAGCTTGTCCATTTTATTTCTGCTTAAATTTGTTTCATTTTCCACTATAAAGAATGCTTTAAAATAAGAAATAGAGGCCATTGCATACTGCTGACCTTTCTTCCTCGTCTGAAATGTTTTACCCTTGTCATCCAATGTTTTCTTATTGTGTTATTTAGAAATGATTTAATTCGCCTAAGCACAGATGCCGTGCGTTCCCTCATCTCTTCATTACCGCCGAATGTTATTTTTAAATGTTACTTTCATATATATGTAAGGAATGAATTGAGAAACTGTAAGAAGCTAGCCCCGGGTAGTCCCTTTCTTGTTTGCTCAACTATCTGTCTGTTTCCTTGTGAATGTGTCAAAAAGCCGACGTTAGTTTCGAAGTACTTATCGTATCTTCGGGCCATTCTCGTGTTATCTTCGGTGATTGTCTTGAAGTAACTAAGTAAAGGAGAAACTAATATGAGGAGTGTGAGCTTCCCATGGGCCTAGTTTTTTGCTCCAAAGGTTGCCTTCAAGTTTCCCTTTAGTTTTAATCAGCTTTCATCGATGTATCAAAGGCCGGAGGTTTCAAAGTACTTACCAGATCCTAGTTAGCTTTCATGTTTTTCTTAAGTGTCCGGTCGGCAGTCGTTTGCTCGTTACCGTTCTCGCATCCCTTCGGGTCGCTCTTTGTTCTCGTATCCGTTAATTCCTTTCTTGTTGCATCACCCCATTCCATAAATCAAACTTCAAAGAGAGCCTTAGGCTCTAGATGACTTGCCCCATATATTACTCGAACTCCGGTTGTTTCAATTAAATTCCTCTATGACTCCATAGCCCAATGGATTGAAAACTTCATATCATCTTTCTTTAGAATCAAAGCTTATTTTGGCTTATCATATCTCTCACCTTTGAACCTATTTGCATAGATCTTTCCACGTATAAAGAATCTGAGGGGTGTCTAACCATCCAAGAAAACTAAACAAAATCCTGGCCTTCATAACTAGCCTAATATCATCCCCCTAAACTTCAAAGACATAACATTCATCTTTGTACATATTGAGAGATCCTCTCCGGATTCGTGAGGGCTAGATCCTAGAATCCCAAAGTTGGTTGAAATGATGTTAACTCTCGTGATCGGACTTTGCCAATCTTGCTTGTTACGTAGACCTAACACTTTGGAAGCATTGAAAATAATGAATATTAAATACCAACAACACCATGTGCTATTAAATATCAACATTGAAGGTCAAATATTTTCCCTCAAAACATTGATAGACTCAGGAGTAGATATTAATGTTTTGAACAAAAATTTAATTCTAGAAAAATATTGGACAGCAACACATAGAGAAGTTATAGGGTTAGGAACCCAAAATTTCAAATATGAGGTTCCTAAGGCCACAATTTTATTTTAAAAACATTGTATCAGCCTCAAATTTGTAGTTGGAAGTATTCCTGTTGACTGTATATTGGGAAATTTCTTTCTTGCTGTAGTAGAGCCACATGGTTCAACCAAATTTCCTGATGGGTCAGCTGGTTACTTTATTTTTTTTCCTAAGGAGAGAAGATATTTTTAGACTATCACTCTTCCTTATATCTCCACACCCAGGTATTCTATTATGGTCCAGGCCATGCAAGAAGTAAATCTGAAACAGAGAAAGATAGAAGAACTAAAACACTTTAAATCTTCTCTCGGGATTGAAGAGCAAATTCAATCTTCTAAGATTATGCAGAAAGTTGCACAATTAAAAAAGAAACTAGAAGAACAATGTTGTGCAAAAGATCCTAATGCCTTTTGACATAGGAAGCAATTAAAATTATAATTTCCCTACAAAGAAGATTATGAAGGGAAGTCGTGCAAGAGTAGAGAAATTCCTATGAATAATGAGTACATAAAACTTTGCCAGAAAGAGATTTCTAGACTTCTACAGCGAAAACTCATCAGAGAATACAACAGTCCCTGGAATTGTTATGGATTCTATGTCAATAAACATTCGAAACAAATTAGGGGAATTCCTAGATTGGTCATCAACTACAGACCCCTAAATACAATTTTAGCAGATGACACCTACCCAATTCCACATAAGGGTATTCTAATAAGCAGAATAGCAGGCACCAAAATATTCTCTAAATTTGACATGAAATCTAGATTTTGGCAGGTTACTATTAAGGAAGAAGACAAGTTAAAAACATCATTCAGTGTCCCTTTAGGACATTACGAGTGGAATTTCATGCCATTTGGATTGAAACATGCTCCTTCAAAATTTCAGAAAGTAATGGATGAAGTCTTCAAACCATATTTTGATTGGTTGATCGTGTACATTGATGATGTCCTAATATTTTCAAAAATTGTTGAAGAACAATTTAAACATGTTCAAATATTTCTACAAGTTGTGAAAAATAATGACTTGGTTTTGAGAAAAAATAAAATATAACTGTTCAAAACAAAAATAAAAATTCTAGGCCACACCATTGAAAATGGACAGATCACCTTACAAAATCATGCCTTGGAATTTGTCGATAAATTCCATGACAAAATTATTGACAAAACCCAATTACAAATATTTTAGGGATGCCTAAATTATTTCAGTAATTTCTATAAAGGCTGTGCAAATGACAAAAGTCTTCTAAATCAAAGACTGCAAAAAGAGCCAAAGCCATGGACAGAGGCACGTACTACAACAGTCAGAAGAATAAAAGCCAAGGTAAAAAAAATTACCTATCCTTTACTTAGTACATGAAGAATTGTTCAAAATTGTTGAAATTGAAGCCAGTGATCTAGGATGGGGTGGAATACTAAAACAGCAAAAAGATGGAAATGAACGAGTAGTCCAATTTTCCCCAGGGACATGGAATCCTTCTGAAAGGAATTATTCTACAATAGAAAAAGAGGTAAAGGCTGCGTGGAACTGCATAGATAAATTTGATATACATATTGTACATAAAAAATTCCTAATAAGAACATACGCTTCTACACTAAAGAAGGTCTTGCCAAAGAGATCAAGAAGCCTGGGGAATCTAAGTTTGCCAGATGGCAAGCACTCTTTTCAAATTTTGACTTCCAGGTAGAACACATTAAAGGATCAAAGAACTGCCTACCTTATTTATTAAGCAGAGAAAATCTAGCGCAAACAGAAAACCTAATGGTCATTGTTACGGAATGGGATCCTTCCCAACAAACAGAGACTATGAGGAGTATTCATGAAGAACAGAATTGGGAAGAATACAGCAGAAACTGGAAACCTATATGGAAGTTATGAAATATTAAGGTATTGGATGCAAATTTACAATCTCATACAGACATACAACATCTAGTACCATAGAGAAAAATCTATCCCAAGGGGTGTAAATGGATACATGATATGGTGTTTCAAAGAAGTATGTTATCTGCACATTTGGTCGAAGAATATTTAAGAAAATATTTTCATGATATAAATATGATTTGGACAGAAGGAACCAAAGAAAGGTTTTCCATAAACAAGACTAGATGGCCAAGATGGTATGATATGCATGAAATGTGGCCACAAGGTGATCCATCCATTATATTTCCAGATACCATTTACAACTTTACTAACTACAAAAGTTTATGGTGGGATATCATGGATGTAGATGGAAAAGAAGAAATTCAATTTACCAGGGTCATATTTGGAACAGCATGGACTACTAAGAGACAAAGACAATGTGAATGGCTTCAACTAAATGGTGGAATGAGTTCAGATTGAATAAAACGGCTATGAACCCAGGATAATTCCAATCTAGTTTTTGCAAATTGAATTTGAGATTTGTGTATTTTTAACCGAATGTTGGCATAGTCCTTGTAAAATAGTTGGAGATCTAAATAATTACCCAGATAGCTAAATTCTTGGTTACTTCATGAAAATACATCATGAATGGTTAGTAATGACCAAGATAAAACACTAGATCATCCTAAGAATACCAATGATCATGCGAAGAATATATACCAAAGCTTGGGACTCAGTTAGATACTCCAAAATGAGATTTCCAGGGGCCACACCTTTGGGAGAATAATCATGGTTCTAGTGGGCTTATCCATAAAGTATCCATTGTGTAATAATAATGTTTAGTCACTAGACTGTAGGCAACCAGTTTTCTCATGGGATTTTTTGTTTAAAATTATCCACAATGTAAATATTTTAGAAGATTCCAAACTTCTACAGTTTAAAGTTTTCTACAGTAAAATGTTTTCCGAGGGATTTGTTCAAATCATCCACTATGTAATGTACTAAGATTCCTTTTAGTCACGAGACTCGGAGTACTTCTCCGAATTTTGGTGGGATTTGACCCACATCTCAATGACTAACGAAGAATAGTACTCAATTTTTCTGTATGATTGTCGAATACTTGTCCCCTCAATCTGCTATAGAAGGAGGGAGTTAGGCTCATTCAAGAGATCGACATTTGGAGAGAGTCTAGAGTTTTTAGAGTTTGAGATTATCTTCCTTCTTTGCATCTATGAACATAAGTTCGATCTTCTTGCATCATGAATAAATTCTAAAGTTGGTGAAAATGTGAAGTTGGGTAACACTTTTTGCCCTTTTTTGAGAAAAAAAAATCATTTTTTTTGTTCTTCAACTTTCTGCAAGCCAAAACAATTTTGCTCTTTATAATTTCATTTTGCGATAAAAATAGAAGTTGTCAGAAATTTTATTAGCTTTCTATTACTTATTTTTTGTAATTTTTTTATACACATTTGATACGTCAACTTAGTGTTTATTTGAGTGTGTGTTTATTAACAATCAAAGGACTCATAAGAAGTCATGTTAATACGCACTAGTGTATTCTTTGAAACTTTGTGTTTTTGAGAAACAAAATGTGTTACAACAATCCAGACAGAGTCTACTTCGGTTTCGTTATATTTACAAAACCAACTAATGCATATCATAATTACTAGAATTTTTGAACTGATCCAATATGGAAAAAATGCATATTTTGAATATGTTTCGCGACGCACGAAATTTCTCAAAATATAAGTTATAAACTAAAAATCTAAAAACTACCCATTACAGACGATAGACCAATGTAATGCACAATAATTTTTTCAATTTTTTTTACAGTGTATTTTGGAAGATACAAAATATTGATTTCACTGAATCATAATGACCTTCAGAAATTGTTTGCACTCGTTTTATTACAAAATTAATTAAAATTAATAAATATTTATTAAATTTCATAAAAGTTATATTTCTTGAAAGTAGATTGAATTCTAAAAATGTTTGTCTTGGTTCTGACAGTTAATTTAGAATGTTTCATGGATTTTAATCTAGCCAAAGTTGAAGTTATGTTTTCAAAGCTTGGATCTGCCTAATTGTAGACGTGTTAGTTCGGACGAACTTGTAAAAAATTTCGGTCGAATTATTCTTTCCGTCAACGGCCCGTCAAGTCTAATGACACAAAAGTTTGGCTGAACATTTATTTGACTTTCCGTCTATTAGAAAATACAATGAAGCCCTTCCAAAAAAATCATTTCGCGGAAATATAAATTGAGGTAAAATCATTCATTATTTTCGCATAATTTCACACATTTCTTCATTTGGTCTGATTTTGCAAAGGATTGTTTTGGGTTTAAGGACTTTTCTTGGAGGTACATTCAAAGGAAATTTTTGCAAAGGATTGTTTTGGGGTTAAGGACTTTTCTTGGGGGTACATTCAAAGGACATTTTTACAAAGGATTGTTTTGGGTTTAAAGAATCTTCTTGGAAGTACATTCAAAGGAAATGTTTGCAAAGGATTGTTTTGGGTTTAAGGAGCTTTCTTGGAGGTACATTCAAAGGACATTTCTTGGAGGTATGTAATACATTTTTTGGATGTTTTTTGGGCTTCATTTTTTTTGAAGTTATTTTGTTTTTAGAGGTTTTGGGCTTAATTTTCATTGTTTATTTTTTAAGGTATTTTGTTTTTAGAAGATTTGGGTTTTATTTTCATTGATTTGTTTTTTAAGTATTTTGTTTTTAAAAGTTTTGGCCTTAATTTTCAAAGGAAATTTTTTTGGATGTATTTTGTTTTTAGAGGCTTTTGAGCTTAATTTCCAAAGAACATTTTTTGGTTTTAAGATATTTTGTTTTTAAAAGTTTTGGGCTTAATTTTCAATGTTTTAGAGGTTTTGGGCTTAATTTTCAAAATACATTTTTTTGGATGTATTTTGTTTTAAGAGGTTTTTGGGCTTAATTTCCAAAATACATTTTTTTTACTTAATTTCAAAAGGACTTTTTTTAGGCGTAATATTCAAAGGACATTTTTGGTGGTATTTTTTGAAGTGATATTTTTTAGAGGCTTTTTGGAAGTATTTTTTAAAGTGGCATTTTTTAAGAAGTTGGAATTAATTTTCAATGGAAATTTTTTGGAGGTATTTTTTGAAGTGACATTTTTTTACAGTACGTGTTTTGGGTTGTGTTAGGTTCCCATGATTTGTTAGATTGGTGAGATAAAATGCACAAGGTATCATCAAACCAGTCTTTGGAGTCCTAGGACTTAGCCTTCCTGGACTCAAAGAGGGCTCTCTGTATTGTATGCAAAGGACGCGAACTTGTTTTCTTTTTAAGGTTTGGTTTTAGGCTAGTTTTTAAGTGTAGGGTTTGTTTGTTTGTTTTGGTTGGGTAAGCTGATCAAGCAGAATAGATGGAATGGGGAAATATTCAAGTCATTGGGCTATGGAGTCTATAAAAGTCCTGGAAAGTTCAACAATGGATCGGGGAGCATCACATGGAAAATCTAGCACTGGTCAATGGATTTTCAAGGTTTGTGGGAAATGAGATGGACATCAAGTTTGTGAACAAAGGTAGGGCAAAGGGCAATCAAGAATCCTTTATCATGTACCTTTTTAACAAGAAGGGACTTAAATACATAAGAATAAAGAAGAAATCAATAGACAGGGCAAACCAATAACTCTTTGATTCAACCTAAGCAAATAAGCATTCAAGACAAACATTCCAATGAAATATAGAAGGCAAGAAACTCATTTAACTTCTAGTGATTTCACCTTCAAGGCTAGAAAACATTCAAGATACACATATAAATTTAATCAAATAAGAGGGAACGCCTAAACATCATTGATCATATTTATGAAGATCTCCAAAACAATTATTCAAGCATGGACAAAGGGTATGATCGAAACATAGCCTCTTTGGTAGACCTAATTAATGGCACTTTGGAGAGAGACCTCAAGAACAATGTTTAGTGACATCATAGCCATAAATCATCTTTGATACCTACTGTATTAAACCATTCATGAAATAAACAAGCTTAGGGGGTCTAGAGAGAAATTAAGAATTCTCTAAAATGTCCTAGTAGAAGAAAACATAGAGGCAATGAAGAACAAACAGAGCTAAGGTGCCTTTGAAGAACATTTCTTAGTATAAATCCTTTGTTCTATTGCAACATAGAAAGATGGAAACATAATGAAAACATGAGAAAACAATAACTGAAATAGAAGCACTTCACCATTAACAAAGCTCAGGAATCCTGCAAGCAAGCCTTCTCCATCAACAACCAAAACAAGCCATTCACAAGCTCCACAACACCAAATTTCTCTTCAACCTCCAAAAGACTATGTATTGATCCAAAGAATCATCAAATGCCAACATTTACAATGAAGCCCTCATGCTCTATTTATTCAGCAAAGGAGGGAAAAAACCCTAGATAAGGTTAGAAAATGTCAAAATCACTCATAAATGTCATTAATGCCCAAAAGACCATGCAAGGCCCAAGGCACAAAATAGCGCATGAAATAAATGCCAAAATAACTCTTAGCACCTAATTTTAGAGTGATTTGCCTCAAAAAACACTAAAATATCAATTTGCAATTCATGAGTGTGTTTTGTTGACTTTCAGCCAAAACTACCCAATTTGGTCTGGACGCACAACACCTTCCCGGGAAAAAAATAGGTCCACTTGCAGCCAAGCTTTGGTGACCTTCCCGATGTCAAAATTTTCCCCATGATGGCCCATTGGAAAGATGGCTGAGTCTACTTTCGAAATCTACCATTTGGTTTCTAATTGAGCTCCTGTAACCTGTCCAAAATGAAAGTTTCCCAACACTGCTCTGAGCATAGCACCAAGCCTGAAAATGAGGCAGAAATGAAAAATGAGTTGTTTTTTGACCTTTTCAGGGGTCAAAAATGCTCCAAATGCTCCAAAATTTGGTGAGAATAGTTTATTAGTCATGAGAAATCCAAAAATTTAAAGTTATCACTTTGAGGATGTCTGAGGAAAAAGCGTAGCGGCAGGGGTGTTGCGCTTATAGGCCTCCAAATTCACAAAAAACAAAATTTTGTCAAAATTTCTTCAAAATTGGTGGATGTCTCCCTCATGGGGTTTGAAAGACCTGTAGAGAAACGTGTGCCAAAATTCCAAGTTTAGCTTGGCCTTTTGCTTCTTTTAGTACCTAGATCTTGGTTTGGGCCTTCTTGAGTTTAGCCCTTGCAACTTGGTTTCTCCGGGCATAATGTTTAGTCATTCTCCTTTGGAGATCAAGATCCTCATTTTCCTTATTCAACTTAGCCTCCAAGTGTATGTTGGATCTTTCCAAACAAGCCTCCTGATCCTATGCTATCTCCATGGCCAACAAATCATCTAGAGGGAGCTGCTCTGCTAGGGCTAATTCTTGTTCCCTTTGCTTTGTGAATGCCTTCTTCAACCCCATGGTTCTAGGTCTCCTCCTAGATTGTCCTTCCTCATCCTCACTCTCTTCATAAGTTCCCATGAACTCTTTTAGTTTTACCTATGCCCTTTGGGCTTCTTTTTGGGCCTTAATGGCTCTAGCCTCATAAATTGAAATTTTTGCTCCTAGCTGCATGTTCTCCAAGTCAAGGGCATCATTTACACTCTTTGCCCTATTCAGATTTGCTTGAAGGTCTTCAATGAGTGCATTTTTGTTCTGGATGAGAAATTTTGAGATCCTTACTTCATCCTCCTCATCACTATCCACCTAAATTACTTCAAACTCCCTCTCCATCTCATGATCTTCTTCTTCTTTCTTTACCTTTTGTTTGCCTTTGTCTAGTGGTTGAGTTGAGGTGGCTGGCATGGTCCCTTGCATTTTGGAGGCAGAAAACACAAGCCTTGGCCCTCTTTGATATTTCAATGGAAGAGGTGGGAGTTTGATCTTATTGGTGTCTTGATCATGGCTGTGGTCCTTGCTATTTTCATCCAACTCTTCATTTTGTCCTTCATTGTAGCTTCTTGCCTTTTTACTATTGTGATTATCATTTGGACTATCACCCTCTGCACTTTCTTTACTTTCATTTTGTTCATCATCAGGATTGCTTTCCTCTTTATCTTCTGCACTGTCATCATTCTCATTATCAGTGAGGAGCTAACTATTGTCATGACTGTCATGACTATTTTCCTCTTTGTTTTCCTTTTTATCACTGAGGCCTGCCTCATTTTGGTCACTACTGGCTTTGGTTTCTACATTGTCCTCACTTTTTTCATCTTCATCTATGTTGTCTTTAGCTTCTGCATTTTCCTCACTGTCATTATCTTTATCATTGTCATGTTCACTGCCCCTTTCTTCATTATTTTCCTCTGTCTCTTCTTTTTCTGTTTCTTCTTCATCATATGCCTCTTTCTCTTCTTCAATTTCTATTTCTACCCTTTCATCATGTCCTTCTTCTTCCTCTTCATCAATTTTTGTCTCTAGCTCATCATCATTTTCTTCTTCTTGCTCTTGTTGGTTCAGATCATCATTACCCTCATCTTCATTTTGGGCTAACTCATAGTCACTCTCACCTTCTTCATTTTGTTCATCATCATAACCCTCCTCTGTTTCCATGTCTTCTACCTCTTGTGGGCTCAACTCATCATCTCCTTCATCTTCATTTTGGTTTGACTCATAATCATCCTCTCCCTTATTTTCACTTGATTCTTCATTTCCACTTCCTTCTTCATTTGATGCATCAATAAAAGGGGAGGAAGGGAGGTTTCCTTGAGGAGGTGATATAGGTGTAGAGGATGAGGTATGGTCAGTAGGAGGTGATGGAGAAGTAGAGGGAGGAGGATGAGATGATGAAGGTAATTTTGGTTGATGATGGGGTTGTGGGATTGTGAGGACTTCATGGGCTATGAACATCTCCAAAGGTATGCCCTTTTGTTCCTGCTGATGTAGGACCACCATCTTGATCAATGAGTGGTGGAAAAAACTATGCATTTGCTGGGTATAGGTCCTCCTTCGGACAACAGAAGAAATCTTATCAATACTTCTATACAAGTAGTAAGACAAATGAAGCAATTTAACCCTGGTAAAATGCATGAGGAGTCTAACATGGTAGGAATAAAGTCTGGAGTATTTCCCCTCACAGGTGAAGTACTTCATGATAACCCTCATAAAGGGTGCAAACCTCTGTTTCAGGTGTGAGAAAGGGAAAATAGCCCTGCAACCTTCTCTGCACCTAGTTTTGACAAATGACTCATAATGGTTCATGTCCAACCTTGCCTTCTTGAACCATTTCTCACCAACAACAGGTATACTTGTAGCATTAGAGATGGCATTTGTTTATAGTTCAAAATCCACCCCTGCAAGGCTTACTTGTTTATTATGTAAGTTGAGGACAAACAATCTTGTAAGCTCTGGGTGATTTTGGTCTTGTTTAACTTTCTCACAAAACTGGAAACATCCCACATTCTGAAAAAACATTTGAGAATCATGGGAGATGAAGTGATATCCACTGTGCTATGGGGTTCAAACTTATTTACCTTCCCTCTCTTGTGCTTTGGCCTCTTTCACTACTGACATTGTCTTCTTCTCCTCACTTGGTGATTAGGGTTGTTTTTGGACAAACTTAGGTTTGCTTGTGACACTTAGGCAGGAGGAGTGAAATGGAAATGGTGGTGAGGGCAAATTTTGCAAAGGAGTGATATGCAGATGGATTTATGACTGAGTGCTTTGAGCTTGATGAGGGCTTATCTTGAACTGAAGTGTAATTACCCTAACTCACACCTCCCTTTTAATGATATTTACTTGCTCAGAGGTTAAAAACAGAGGTTTATTTGTCATGAAGACATAGGGTTTGCAAAGCATGGGATTTAATCATTCTTTTAACCACTAAATCAACAAAACACTTGAGGAGGAGGGAAAAATACCACCTACTAGTTTTTACTCCTTTGTAGACCCTTGAAGGAAAATTTGAGGGTGCTTTCCATCAACTTTCGGCAAATATTTTTCAATTTGGAGGATTTTGGCATAAGCGTAGCATCAGGCAGAAGCTGGGCGAGTCAGGTCCTCTACGTGCAGTGATGCACGCCTCTAGGTGCAGCACTGGCACAAAATGGGTGAGTAAGGCCTCTGTGCGTAGCACTGGGCCTGTCAGGTCAGACTCTGAGCGTAGCATCGTGCCGGTGGGGTGTCGGGTTTGCCTGGGTACAGCGCCAATATATACGTGCAATGTGCGCATCTATACACACATCACAGTGCAAAAAATGAATTGTGGAGACCCCTATTCACATAGCATCGGGTCTTGTGAGCACAATGTCGGGTCCTAAGTGTAGTGCTGGTAACATGGCCCAGAAATTGACCCAAAACTCAGAAAATTTCTCCTGAAGGATCTTTTCTCTTCTTGCAAATGACAAATGAGGAAAAATGATAATTAAGATGCCCTTATACCCTTGGAAAAACAAATTAAAATCAGGAATCCACTTTTGCTAAGGTTTTGTCACTTTATCATTTTGATTGATATCCTTTGACCCTTTATTGCAGGTGATTTGAAAACTTTTCAAAGTGGCTCTTCTTCCTTTGCTGGTAGCTTGATGAAGAAATGAGGAGGTCCCTTTTAACCTTGATGGTCTTGGAAATGTCAAACCTCTTTCTTTTTGCACTGAGAAACTGAAAAACATGTTTTTATCCTTTTTTGGCATTTCTGAGTGTAAGTGACCTGAGAACATATTTTCTTATCTTCTTACTCATTTTGACAATTATATATCCATTTTGAAAAATACTATAAATCATGTCTTCTATGTCTCCTTTTGACCACTTCTGATTTGTTGCAGGTGCCATGACACAATTGTTTTTGTCCCCTTTTTCATTCTTGGAGTTTGACAACTTTAGTCACATAGCAGCAAGCTCATGATCATGTTGGTTATTCACCTTGTAACTCAAACCTATGCTTTGATTCTTCTGATATTTTGAGGGTAATTTGACTATCCTTGAAGGCTTTATCTCCCTCGCACTGATACTCTTTGCATTTTTTCCCTTTGAGGTAGTAGAATACTTGCCTTGACAAACCTTAGAATGATACACACAACAGTCCCTTGAAATCTTCCTTTGCTAGCATGATGGAAGCTCATTTTCCTCATTTCACCCTCTTTTCATATCTTTCCAAAACCTTAGGTTTTATGGTTGTTAGAGAAAAATCATTGGTGTTGTCTTCTAAGTTCGCTATAGCCCTTTCAAGTTCATTCATTTATGTTTAGTTCACCTCACATTTTTCCCTTCTTTATATATAACTTCTAAAAATCTCCAATTTCATGCTTGGTTGTGCTGGTGTGCCTTTGCCCTTGTGTTTTGTTGCTTTGGCTCATTGTTTGGCATGTTGTTGGCCCAATAGTCCTAGAAACCCTGATTTTCCCTTAACATAGGTATGCTTCCTCTTTCATTAGCTTGTGTGTACCTTTAATGAAAAGCAGGCCTCTTACCTTGCCAATTTTTCTGATGATAGTTACCTTGACATTACTGCAGAAATTTCAATCATGGACAACTGTTCTTTACATATTTTGAATTTGATTAAGGAGGTCTTCCTTGAAGATTTTTCTAATTTGTTTTGGTAACAATGTATTTTGACCTTCTTTTCCATTTGATTCACTTTCTTGGCATATGAAAAACACTTATTTAGAGCATCAAAGACAATCCTTCAACCCATGAAATCCCTAATGACCTAGTGGGAGGCTCTTTAGACTTGTCCTTTAACTGAAAGCTTGGCTTAGGGTCCTCAAGTATGAAAACAGATTTTTTGATAATTTGATGTTTTGAAGATCCAAAATCCAATGTAGTTGATTTATCTAAAGATTCTATAGAGATAGCTTTGAGACCATCAATGCTTGAGGCATTTGAGGAACATGGGAAAGGGTAGGCTATTTGGCAATCCTAGGTGGAAGTGGAAGGGCTATGGGTAGGAAAAATAGAGTACTAAGGTTATGGGTGTGAAAATGGGACAGAGATGAGTGTCATGAGCCCATGATGGGTCTTTTGGGAGTGGTAGGTTAACCAGGGAATGGCAGAGTAGTGAGATAGTGAAAAATTAATCCTAAGAATAATGAAGGTAGTGAGATTTCTAAAACTCACAATATTCATGAATTTTGTTCTTAGAAATCTAGGATAAGCATTTAGTCATCTACAAAGTAGCAAAAAATACTGATGACTAATTGTGGCTCCACTTGGGGAGGACAACTCCTTTTCAGGAGGTGTCCAGAACTTAAGATATTCAATCTCTGAGTTTATGAAGACCAATGCCTCATCAATTGGGCAGATTTTCATTCTTTCATTTGTTGATGTTTCTTTTGAAGTTAGTATCTCAAGAATCTGAAAAACATGATTAATTCAAAATCATCTCTACCTACCCAGCCTACTTTGCCTAGCATTTTTTCTTCCTTGGGTGCACTTAAGCTAGCAAACCCTTGACATTATTTTATTTTGAAAGAAAAAACATACTATCTACTTCTAGCCTTATCACTTCCAAGAGTTCAAATTATGCTAGCGAACTCTTTTTATTCACTACCTAGACTAAATGACTGTCAAGATTAAGTTGTATGATAAAATTCATTCTCTAAGATATTGATATGAAATTGAAAACATGGTTTGAACTAGGATTAAGCAATATTATTATCCATAAGTTGTCGCATTGGGACAAGCTACACACAAACATTATTTTTGTACAAACAAAACTAGAAATCATGAGGGCTATGATTTATCATTTGTTAAGCCTTCCCATCTTTCTCTTCGGTTCATATTTGAGCATGCAGAACCAATATCTTTTCTTCCTAATCTACTCCTACTGATAAGTCAGGATTATATGGTTTTGACAAGTTCTCTTTCACTAACCTATCAGAAACAAATTGAAAACATGTTCAGCCATGACTAGGCTAGATGACTGAATAAGACTCCTTTCTTATCAAGTAGTGGCAATTAGGCTTGCACACTTTCAGCATTACTATTTTTTGGGTATGGGGTTGTACCTCTTTTTCAAATCTGCCCTCTTTTTCCTTTTTCTATGTTTTTCTTTTTGTTTTACTGATTTTTCTCATGCAATGTTATGTACAATGAATGAAAAATTCAAATTATGATTCTTGACAATGATGGTGCTTGAGCATCCTGTCATTGACAGGATCTCCAAATAACTCTTCTCCATTCAGCTCTTGTAAACATAAAACATTGCTACCTCCATTTGAGTGTATGGTGTAAGTAATTTTCAAAAAAATTTCAAACATGCCATGCTCTCCCTTGCATTTTCTCTTTTATTCTTGCTTCCAAACCTTGCTTCCGTAAAATAGCCTTCTTAGGTGGAAAAGGTATTCTTCATTAGTTTCAAAATAGAAAATGATGTCATCAATGTATCACATAGTGAAGTAATTTAAAACAAGAGCCATGGCTCTTTGGAAAGTAGCTTTAGCACTCTTTAACTCAGAAGGCATTTGATCAAACATGTAGGTGCCCCAAGGTGCCTTGAAAGTGGATTTATGCTAATTAATTAGAAGTGTTACCACCTGATTGTAACTTGAAACACTACCAAGAAATGATATATTGTTAGAAACTCCTACTCTTTGTAAAGTATGATTTATTTTTGGAAAAGGGTATTTGTTCTTTAGGGAGGGTTTGTCTAGGTACCTAAAGTCTACACATAGCCTATACACCTTTGTTTTCTTTGTTAGCGACACAATTTTCTCAAAAGGTTCTTGGTCTTTCTTGAAGGGAAACCTTCTTTGAATAGTTTTTGTGTCACAAGGTTTTAATCTTTCATTTCCATATGCATGAGCATCCTGAAACTCCTTGCACAGTCTTCTGTATTTTTGTTTTGTGTGAAGTGGTAAAGTCTTGGATAACTTAATCATTTTGGTCTTTCTAGGTTGCCTACATTATACTCCTCTATATCAGTCTCGGTATATACTTCTTTAGGGTCTCTAGCAATATTTTTGGGATTCAGCAAGTCTTCTGTAGTGACCAAACCTTTTGATGATGAGTTGTCTATGAATGGAAAGACCTTAAGGTTCCTTTGATTCAGGTTCCTAGAAAACTCTGCTTTATGAAAGTATTTCAGCATATTGGCAGGAGGGGATGTTTTTTTTTGTGATGTTTGTTCTTCATGTGAGCAACCTTGTTCAAATTCTAAGCTGGTTTTTGGTTTTGCAATTTCATTTTCAGTTCGCAGAAAATTAAGTTTGGCTTTGCCATCATGTTGTTGTTGTACCAGGCTGCTAGAGTCTAAGCTATTGAGTTCTTCATGCAATGCCTAGTTTGATTGTTGAGGTATGTCAGGATCTTTCTCATCTTCATTTATATTTTCATCAATGTCTTCTTCATTATATAAAATGAATGAGTCAAGATCCGAATGAATAGAATAAAGAGGTGTGTTGTTTGGCCTTTCTTGGTTGCTAGCCATAAACTTCATGTGTGATTCCTGGTACAATCTCCTTGTTTGGTTGAAAATAGGGATGGTAGCATATGTCATGTCAAGTTGTAGGTTCCCCTGAAGCTTGGCTCCCCAAGATTTGGACAAAAGAATTCCATACTTAGGGGGAATATCAACTACTACTATGTCCATGACTAGGCCCTTAGCCGGGATTTGTGCCAGATTGACATATAAATCCTTAATTAGGCCCAAACACTTGACTCTGCTTGAATCAAAAGAATACAGGTCTTTGTAAGGCTTCATTATTTCTAGGCCTATTCTCTCCATCACTACCTTTGGCATGAGGTTGTGAGAGGCACCGGAGTCTAGCATGGCATTATGTAAGATCTTGTCATGTATGTTTAAGGTAACATAGAAAAGGGGAATGGCTCATTCTTGGTATTTTCCTTCTACTTTAGGTCCAAAAAAAAAATTTGATTTATCATCTGCCAAGTTTAAAGTATCAGTATAATTTCCCATGTTTAATAATTTCAAAACTTGGGACCTTGTTGAAGCCCCAAAAATCCTAGCTTCAAACATTGGGGAAAACCACCCGGTCTAGACCTTAGTACATCTCCTTTTTCATTTGGGATAGTGACTCCGACTGGATAATATGGGACCAATTTCCCAATAATATATGGGTTGATGATTGATTGGTAATGGATAATGGAAATGATAATTGATCTAATCTATAGCTTAAATAAATATAAATAACTCTAATTAACCCAGGTATCATATACTAAATGTGATTTTAGATTTGTTCCTCTTAGAAGAATAATCATATAGATGGCTTATTCATTCAAAAGAAAAATGTATTCACATATAATAATTACTTTGTTTAAGAAATTAAACAAAGTAATAATGATAACATATCGCATTCATACATTTATATCACTTACATATATTTTGAAATATGACAATTCTAAATCTTTAGAAGTGATATAATAAAGAATTGTTTCACAGGCATACCTATGTAAACAATGGCAATTTTCAAAAGGAATGTTTTATTGCATAAATAAAATTGAACAACATAATTATGATAAAAACACTAGATACATTTGTAACTTCTTGATGCAAATAACACTCTGATCCTGCTTTCTCACTTAGAACAGCTTTCAGGAAGAAAAAAAATGCATAATCTTGAAAACAATTTCCTCATAAAATTTCATAACGTGATCCACCATTAATAAAAATGATGTATTCAAAAGTACAAAAGTGTAACTTCTCAAGTCAAAAATTAATACAAATTGAGGACCCCTTTCGAAATACATGAAAGGGGTTTAAATAATAATAAAATTAAAACAACTTACCTAAAATATTGCTAAAAAATGAACATCGGAGATCCAATTTCATAAAAACAGATTTACAATATCCAATAAAAAGGATCATTGTATTTCTTTCATGTCTTTCGTGTGCAACTGGCAGATCGATAGCATATCTTTCACTTCAGGAGGATGACTCAATCGGGAATGTAGCTGGCTGGTGTATGTTGCATCTGAAAGCCCTGGAATCATATAACTGATGGCATTAGAGAGGCATTTTGTAGTTATCTGTTGGCTATGTGGCTTAACCAAATAGGACCATAATGCATCCCAAGTGATTCCTTGTATTGCGCTGATCTGTTGGTCCTTATTGGCTAAGTCCTGCTTCCAGTGTTTCTCTATTTCTTTGACTTTTGGTAGCTTCCCTGGGATACAATCAGAAATTAGGTTGGCTGCATACAAACTGTCATTAACTAATTGCACTAAACTGTTCATTACAGTTCTTGCTTTAGAGGTGGCCCGTTCTTCCTTGATCAACTGTGTTTCCCATTCTGCAAATAAAATTTCCTTTTGTGATTCCTGAATCTTGGGAAGATTTGCAGCAATTCCTTGATCTATGTCTTTCCATGAGAGGAATCCAGAAATTTTCTCATCGACACCTTCAAATTCTAACCTTTTATTTACTACCTTTTATATGAGCGATGTTGCTATTTCACATAGAGGGCCATCTAGTGATATTTTATGACATAAAATATCAATTTTTTGTGACAATGCTTTACTTAATTCAAAAGCCTCTATTTTGAATTGATTAATTTCAGGATAATCCTTAAATCTCTGTATTTGTGCTTGTAACAAGACACTATGTTCTTCTTTGGCCATCTTTTCTTGTTGAAGCATCACCTGTAATTTATTTAAATCTTTAGACAACTGTTGTTCTTTATGTATAGCTTGTTGGTCAAGCTTTTTCTTCTCAATATTTAATTTCTCTTTAAGTTGCTCAGTCTTTTGGTTTTCTTCAATCAGCTACTGTTCTAGCTGTGATATCTTCTGAGGATCCACTGTTTCCCTTTCTTCAAGTAGCGTTATCTTTTGATCCTTTTCTTTTATCATTTGACTGACTGCGGAGGCTTTGTCCATTGTCGTACCTGTATAAGCCCCTGCATATTGAGATAATTTGGTTAAATCCTCTGAAGGATTAACTTCAGAGTCCTTCCAGACAACATTCATTAATTCAACTTGGGGAGATGAAAATGGCCTTTGATCGATTCTCCTTTTCTTCCTTTGTTTTTTAACTACAACCCTATGCTTTGGACTGTAGAAGACATCCAAGGGCAGTATATCTTCAATATTTAATACAATTTCATTGGAAGGATTTTCTGGAATAATATTAACATCTCAGGTATTAGTATTGCCTAGTGTTCCTTCAAATGTAACACTATTCACCATTGGTTGTTGTGTTGTGGGTGATTGTATTGTAGACACATTCTGAGAATCATTTTGGCCCTTGATCTACTGATCAAACTGTTCCCATTCTTTCAATAAATTTGAATGGTCATCTATATCCATTTCAGGGGAATCACCATCTTTTTTACCTGTTTTCTCCTGTTCAGTTTGAATATCAGCCTTATTACCTATATTTTCCTTTTCCTGCTTTGTTTCAGTATTCTTTTCTTCTCTGTATTCTTCCTGTTGTAGTGAATTAGTTCTCAACTGATCAAGAGGTATTGTCAGTAGTCTATTGTTTCTGAACTATAAGAACTCTTCCATGCCACTTGCTCCAAACTTTAATTTTTCTAAATGTTTAACCTGTGAAAATCCTTCAGCTAAAGCAAATAGATCATCAAAAGCAGCATCTCCATGTTCAACTTTGGAAATTTGTACCATAGATGTAAAGTTGAAGGAAACCTTCTTCGGATCATACTGTCTTTTGGGGATGGTTTCCAATCTGAGATCTTTTATCTTTTGGGCTTCTTTCTCTGCATGTTTGAAATCATTTAAAGAAAAAGATCCACATCAAAGGGGAAATTTCGGCCACATCAACTTCTTAGAATTTTTTAGGTTTTTGTACATCCCTTTCTCCGTTATTTGATAAGCTATTTCTCGGGCTAATAGTTTTTCAGGAATGTACAAGGGAAAAACATGAGGATCAATGATACTTCCGAATATTCAGATATAGGTGAATTTTTCTTCTCCAAACCAACTTCCAATTGAGGTTAGGTCAACGCTGGCCTCATCAAATAACCTTGGAGCGGGTTTATTGAATATAAATTGATGAACTAGTAAAATGAATCCATGACAAATTATGTATATGTGGTCTTTATAATAGGACTTCCACAGATATTTGTGATAAATGTGGATAGGAATTGGGCTTTGAGGAGTCCATTTCCAGCCTAAAATAGGGAACTCATAATTGAAACATATGGTATCAATGATATAGGCACTCATATAGAATGGGGGTATTATACAGGTGGTTACAAACCTATTTTTCCTATAATGAAGGATTTTGCTTTCCATTTTATCAAATAAAATGGTTTCCCAATCCATAATGTAGGAATTAACAGCAGCTTCAATTAAGGGTACCATCTCAATAGAAAAATTTTCAGAGTTGACAGTTCCAAATCATCTACACATCATAGTCGTAGCATAACAATAAGGAGATTCCAAAGATTTTATGGAGTACATACCCGAAGATTCATGCTTATCTTTCTCAGGAAAATGTCTCCAATCTCTAATGGGATCTGACCCCACTTCATTTTCTTTGGTGAAGTCTTCAAGAAATGCTTTGTTGTAGATTTGTTGAGGGTCTGGGAAGTGGTACATTTTCTTGATGTCTTCCACTTTGAAAGACCCAAACATCCATCCATCTAACATAAAGAATGCTCTTTCTTTTATATTGATGCTTTCTATCACCCATCTTACCAAGTCATTATATGGGAGAACATTTGCGCGAGCTGCTACTTTATGGAGATAGGAGCTTGCCAATTCTTTAAGAGTGCTCTTAGAATTTTTATCTAAATCTTCCTCTGGCTCTTCTTCTGAAATTATAGTTGGATCTTCTGCTTCCAGTAGTTTATAAACTCCTTCCCATGAAGTTTTGCCAAGACCTAGATAGTTTGTATCAATTACTAACACCAATTTGGTTGGTTTCTCTTTTGGAACAATGGGAACCTTCGCTCTCTTGGATTTTTTAGACATTTTCATGACCCGTAGGTTTTGCTCAAGTCTGCACAATGGAACAGATTAGCAGAATGATGGAAAAATTCTTTTAAGAATGAATACCAAACATAGAGGAGCTAATATCATTTAATCACAATAAAGATGATGGATTAAAGAAATATTATTCCATTGAAGTTGAAATCCGTGACGGACTTTAACCATGATTATCCATTAATGATTTTCTTTTATAGTGTGAGATGTTAATGCCATTGTAGGTTTTCGTTGGGAAAAATACTCAGAGGGGGAGAATCACATTTAGATATGATCAAAATCTCTTTACTTTTTCTAAACCTATACTAATTTATTTTCAAAAAACTTATATATGTTTTGATATCTCAATAAAACTTGAAGTATGTCCGTAGATATCATTATTACATTTAATTTTTACTAGATCACTTGATCATTCATTCGAAGATTTTAGTAAGCAAGAAGCACAGCAAGAATAATAGAATAAACCATCACATATAAGTAGCACACATGAACACCAGTATTTAAGGTGGAAACCCAATTTGGGAGAAAACCACTGTTGCTGTTGTCTCTGTTTTCAATATTTATTATAAAGAAAACTTTACAACCATGAAATACTATTAAGCAGCATCATTTACCAGCACGCAGCACCCACCGTAGAAGGCTTGTAACCTTCGTTTACCAAATTTTCCAGAGAGTTAAACTTCTACTTCTTTGCTAATGAATATTTCCCCAAGGAGCCAGTCACTGCTGCTATCACTTCTTCATGAAGGGAGCTACTACTTCTACTTCATTTACTAGCTACCACTAGAAGGGAGCTACAACCCCCTCACTGAAGGCTTCGACCCTCAGCACCACCATGGACCACGTTTCATCAATTTTCATACTGGATCCATCAGCTTCCATACAACATACCTTGTAGGCCACTTTTCATCAGATTTTCAGACTGGACCCACTCCACACATTTAAGCTCAACATTCATCAAACTGAAACTTATAACCCCATCAATTCATTCATTGAATCATCAACCAATAAACCAACAACTTGATCTTTAATCAACATTCAAACAACCCAGATCTGTATGAATACATCATTGACAGATAGTAGTAAGACAACAAAACAGATCAAACAATTCATTCCACATACTTTAGCAAACCCTAGATTCCATACGCGCTTTTACTTCACTGAACCTGTGTACATACGCGCTTTCATAGAGACAAACCTGCGTATACTTCAGTGCATTTTATTCTTCAGAAACCCTAACTGCCATACGCGCTTTTCTTTAAGAGGATCCGCGTATACACACGCTTTTCATGAAACGAACCTGCGTATATATCTGAAACTTTTCAGATTGTTCAATTTCGTGATTAGATAATAACTTTATTTACCATTTCAAAGAAAGATTCAGACGATCATAGATCTAAACATTCCATAAATGACTAATATTTAGCGGATCTAGAGATCCCTCTTCATCATTTTCTTCATAGGTGCATTATTAATTCAGATCAATCAATAAAATGTTACCCATTCCATGCAGATATAATTCAAAGTGAAGTTATCTATTGTGCTCGCATATACGCATTGCTTTCACTGCACTATGATCTTCTTCTCCTTATATAGATTTAGCCTTTAACATCACCTTATGAGTCAAAACCACTCAATCATTGATGCAGTATTCTGACGACCAAACATAGCCTGTTGTTACATGATAAAGTAATACCATGGTAGGCATACGAACAATTAGTGCAACAGTAGATATCAAATGACGCCCGCTGCACATGCTACTTTCGTTTTTTACGAAACTCATATAGTTTAGATATCTTAGCTTTCTTTCATCGGCTGCTTCATGTTTTACATATCTTATTATTTCATATATTCAATTCGCTATAGAGATGATTTCCGATTTACATCATTAACAAATACGACAAGTCAGTTTTGAACGACAAGTCAATTTCATCAAGGACAACTTCATCAAGTAGGTTTCATCAACTTTATCAAGTAGGTTTCCATAAAGGACAACACTTACATCATATCGCTAAATGTATTGTCTCATCACACATTCATAACGGTCCTCTTAAATCGTTCATACCATAACTTTTTAAGATTTTCCGATCAACAATAATCGTATATCGGAGATCGGAAGTTTCAAATATCAGGTTTAAGTATTCCCATTTTAGACTTGCGATTTGCAATTATTGCTGAGTTGGCATGGATGGTGCGATGCCTTTTAAATCATATCAAATTATTGGTATTTCTTGTATAAATGGTATATTTTATGTTTTTCATTGAGGAGCGATTTTATGAAATAATGATATCGCATCACATATTTTAAGCGGAGTATCTTTGGATATGAGTTATGTGTTTTGGCGATGAGAGGTTTGCAATTTAATTTATCACATCAGGGAAAAGGGTGCACGAAGATGTGATATTACTTTATCGATTTCGTGATTGTGATTGGGCTTATCGCATCGGAGCTTTTCAAAAAGGGTGTACAAGAATGTGATTTCCTCGATTTGCGATTTCAATTGGGCTCATCGCATCAAAACTTTTCAAAGTGAAAGACTTGAACTCATGTTCGATGCGTTAGGCGCTTTTGAGATTGTTTAATCGCATCGAGGTTGAATTATAACACATTTTATTCTATAATTTGAAAATGTGAAATGAGATAATGGCCTTTATGTGTTTTCTTTATTTTTTGTTAAATAAATCATTTTTGTTGGGGTTTGACTCTATTTCATGATAAATCGGATTTCTTTAAATCATTTTATTGATTCTATAACTATTAAAAAGAAAAGGGGGACCCATTTCTTATTAAAAAATTAATATTAAAATTTGAAATGGGGAGGGTTGTTTGTACAGCACAATAGACCTATACATATCTTGGGTTATCAATTCAGTGAGAGGCATGGTGATATTGATTTTAGCAATCTCTCCTTCAAAACTAAAATTTACTTGTCTTTTAGGCATATTTACATCATTTTTATTAGCCACAATCCTTTCTACAAGTTTAGTTTATTGAATTTGATTTGGGACTTTAGACAAAATAGTTTTCTCAAGGCCACTAGTAGAAGCACTAGGGCAGTTTGTGTCACCACTTAGTTGGCTAGTTTTGTCTTTGTTTGGATCCGTTTTCTTAGCCATGGTGTTGGTACTATTTTTTTTCTTCTTAGGAGTATGTTCAGGTGTATTCCTAACAGCAGTGTCTTCTTTGTTCTTTTTGGAGTTTTCTTGGTTCTTTTTTCTCCTAAGGTCATATTGCCTATGGACTTCCATTATGACATTTTCAAATCCCAATTGATAGTCTTCAGAATCTTCACAGTTTGTTTCAATTTGATCTAAGGAAAAGAAACCATATTCTTCTTCAGTGAGAAAAACATCACCCTCATTGTCAGAACCTATCAATTTTACATGGTTTTCTACAGGTTCTTCACACTCTCTTCCCTCTTCATCTACATAATTGTCTCGAAAAGGGGGCCTGATTTGTTGGCCATTCTCTCTTGGTCTGTTTTGGGGAGGATCTCTTAAGTTTGGATTCCTGTTTTTGTTTTGGGGATTTTCTTGGTTTTCCCTAGGTGGTGTTCTTTCACTCAGTTTTATTCTTTCCATCATTCTTTCCATTTCCCTCACTAAATTATCAATCTTGGCATCAGATGAGGAGGTTGAGGCCATTGTTTCATCTTTGTAGGTGACTCTCTTTGCTGATCTCATCCTAGCCCTCTTTTCAATTAGGTTGGCCTCTACACTTATATCTCCCTTTTGCATCTCTTCTAAAGTTAGGGGCTCTCTCTCTCTCTCTCTTAGTTGATAGGCCATGTATAGATCTAAACCTTCCGGAAAATTTGCTAAAGCTAAGCCTTGTGGGGGTTTCATGTCTGGTGGGAGGGAATTGAAATCACTATTGAACATGGTACAATAGTCTTAGACACTTTCCCCGATGTTTCTCTTAAGGTTTTTGTATTCTGAGAGGATTTGGAGAGGGTTTTTCTTGATTTCCCACTTGTTTACAAATGTCTGATAAAGGGAAGGGAGATCATGTATGGTGTTAGGATTCAAGCTTTTGAACCATTTTTTGGCTTCTCCTCCTAAGCTTTGTGCAGATACCCTCATTTTAATGGTTTCCTCTTCTATTTCCATTTAATCAAAGGCATCATTTATCCTCTCTACATGATGTTGGGCAGTGATGGATTCAGCTCTGGTAAAGTGAGGGATTTTGGACTGGTAATCATGTGGTAAAGGTAACAAAGGTTGTGGTAGTATCAGGGGGGCATACCATGCTGCCATGATGGGAGTGAATGGGATCCAAGGATGATTTACAAGGGAAGGGTTTGTGAGAGGGGGTGGGGGATGAAGTGGATTGGTTTGAACAGTGGATGTGTGGATGGGGGTGGTGGGGTTATTTGGACTAGCAAACTGGTTTTCAGCAGAGTTGGTATGAAAAGAGCTTAGGTGATGGAGAAGTTGAAAGTCAGGAGGAGTGGAAGGAGAGGCTTCTCTGCTTGAACTCTAATGCAAGTCTAAGGGCTCAAGGTCAGTCTGGTCAATCCCACTTTGTGACTTGGTTCTGAAAATATTTCTTGTATGGTGCAAGTCAAACTAGGGGTCTCGCAAGGCTGTAAGATGTTCAAGGATAGAGCTTGCTCTATGAATGGTCCTAATAGTAGTTGAGTTTCCAATTTTAGAAGTTTTCCACAAAATCTTTTCTGGGTCATCAACTATGGTGGGAGGGTTTGGGTTCGAGTGAGATCTAGTACTGATCCTTTGTGAAGCCAGATTTCAAACCCAAGGTATAGAGAGGATGAAATTTTATGACTGTTTTCGGAAGGTTGACCTCTCTTAATGTCTGCTAAACTCACAGTGTGTGACTAGGCTTCTAAACCTCTCAGTGTTGATTTGATACAACCCTAAGGAAATCTAAGAACACTAGTAAAGTTAGAAGGCTTACTGGAGGCTTGTGGAGTCGCTGGGTGGATATTTTTTGTTGTTTTAAGGATATATGTTTATGGTCCACCACCAATAACTGAAAAAAAAATGAAAAAAAAAATTAAATTTTAAAATTTTAAAAAATAAATAAATAAAATTAAAAAAATAAATAAATAAAATAAAATAAAATAAAAATCTAGGGATTTTTTGGGGTTTTCTTAGTTCCTTTATGTAGCCCTAACGTTTCTATGAGTGTCCTACAACATAATCATCATTTTGATTTGATAAGGGTTTATGAAGTTCTAAGGAGTGCTTAGATTGTCATTAATCTCAGAAATCCTCTCACCTTGATTTCCAATTGTGTTAGGCTATGGGGTGTTGATAAATCAATATATGTTGTGTAATAAGGGTTTCTGAAGTCCTAAGGGAATACTTATAAGGTTATTAACTCAGAAGGTCCCACCGTGATCGCCATTATGTTAGGTTCTCGTGATTTGTTAGATTGGTGAGATAAAATACACAGGGTAACATCAGGTCAGTCTTTGGAGTCCTAGGACCTAGCCTTCCTGGACTCAAAGAGGGCTCTCTCTATTGTATGCAAAGGATGTGAACTTGTTTTCTTTTTAGGGTTTGATTTTAGGCTAGTTGTTAAGTGTAGGGTTTTTTTGTTTGTTTTGGTTGGGTAAGATGATCAAGTAGAATAGATGGAATGAGGAAATATTCAATTCATTGGGCTATGGAGTCTATAAAAGTCCTGGAAAGTTCAACAATGGATCGGCGAGCATCACAGGGAAAATCTAACATTGGTCAATGGATTTTCCAGGTTTATGGGAAATGAGATGGACATCAAGTTTGTGAACAAAGGTAGGGAAAAGGGCAATCAAGAATCCTTTATCATGTACCTTTTTAACAAGAAGGGACTTAAATATATAATCATAAAGAAGAAATCAATAGACAGGGAAAACCAGTAACTCTTTGATTCAACCTAAGCAAATAAGCATTCAAGACAAACATTCCAACGAAATAGAGAAGGTGAGAAACTCATTTAACTTCTAGTGATTTCACCTTCAAGGTTAGAAAACATTCAAGATACACATATAAATTTAATCAAAGAAGAGGGAATGCCTAAACATCATTGATCATAGTTATGAAGATCTCCAAAACAATTATTCAAGCATGGACAAAGGGTATGATCGAAACATAATCTCTTTGGCAAACCTCCTCGTTGAGGAGGTAAATCCCCTCTACGGACAGAGGCGATCCCTACTAGCCCAGCAGGGGTCTAGCAACAATCAGAAATGTCACGACGCAAGTTCCTAGTTACGAATGAAAAGACTAGAGACAGAAGCCTGCCTGGATTCCAACGCTATGATCTAAAGAAGAGAGCGTTCCCGTTCCTCAGCCTCGGCAGATCACAATCCTCCAACGATCTCCGTGGGTGGACACCTGCACATGCAAGAAACAAACAGATACAAGCATAAAATCCGGCATACGTAACTCAATATCAGTCAGAAAGGATATTACTCATATTAACATCATTGAAAACAGAGTGGAACCATAATCATAATCATTCATTAAATAACGATCGAAAGAGATTACAACCAAAGTTCAACGTTGTGGTCTCCTTCGGATGGGTCTCCAGTCGTTCACATCTCGCAAAAATCGCCAGGGAAAGGGCAAACCTCTCCCGAGTCTCTCGACAATAGTCTCCTTACTTGAGTCGGCCTTAAGGGAAGGAAGAGGGCTCTTACAGCAAAAGGCCCTTGGGAATTTGGAGATTCAAAGCTTAGGCACTTCAAGACTAGCTTGCCATGGAATTGAGTAGGCTTTTATAGATGGGGAAGGAGGGAGTTGGGATCCCTATTATTGTGGGATTGGCCCTATCAACAAGGAAGGTTCCATGGGAGGTGGAAAAACCACTTCCCTTCCATAGAACTTCTGCAGCCAAACCTCCCAACTCAAGATAGGCAATGGTTTCTGAGTTTGTTGGAACTCAACTTCCGCCATATTTATTTAAAAAACATTCCTCAAATTGGGTGGCGCGATTACTGCTCTGGGACAGAGCGCCAGTTGGCGCGACCTCTTTGCAGGATTTTCCTCATTGGCGCGAGTGATGAACTGTCTGCCCGCGCCAATGCAAAAAGGGATGTTTTTCATGATTTTTGCAAGGAGATGTCTTTAGGGAAAATGAAGCTCATGCTTAGAGGAATGCATTGATGATGTTTTCAAGGCATGACAATGTTCACAGGTCACAAAATGGGTCCTCCATTGTGCGGGACGAGGAATGGTAGGGACGGTGACAAATTACTGTGTAACAGATGCCCCCTAAAGTATGAGGCCCGAGAGAGAGAGGGGTGAAATGCTTTACGAGAACATGTTCAACTGAAGGCCCGTCGTCGGAAAACTTACGCAGAAAGATACAACTGATATCTCAAGTATATGATGTATATGTGGTATGGGTGCAGCCATCCGAAACAGAGTACACTATAATCCGGATCCAGGGTATGGGCGCAGCCATCCAGCGAGGATCAAATAAATAGACTCAGGTATGGTCGCAGCCATCCAAGCAATGAGTCATATACATAATGATAATAATCCACAATCGCAGCCTGGATTACAACATACACAATCCAGGGTCTTGCGCTCCATCTCGACCCAAACAAAGTACAAGTTCGAGCATGTGAATATGTGAGCTGAAGTCGAACATGCAGGAACATCGTCTGATTACCAGCCAATGATGAAAGCTGTTAACAGACGCGAGAGGAACCACCAATGATGACAATGGCTCTCAAGGTACTATAGGTACAATCTACGGCGTGTGAATCAATGGGTTGGCGTCGAACACCCGCAGAATCACTCGATCGGAGGCCAATGATGAAAACCTCACGTCGAATGCGACGAACCTGCCATTGAGGCATGCAGGCTCCAAGGTACCATAAAGGAGTCTCTAGATTAGCTTCCTGGATAATGAGTTGACGTCGACAGGAAGTGACCTTGATCGAAGGTGGGCCATAATGATTCCCACATCATCGACACGAGACAGAGGAACATGATGTTTTGTTGTGAATCAGGATCGTATGAGAATCCGAGGAAGGTTGATACTAGCAGAGGCCAACTTCTCTTGAACATATAAACGGCACGACAGTGGATTTGGCAGTATTTGACATCAGTAGATCAGAGGTCATGGTGACAAGGCAATGAGCAGAGGAGAGGTCAAAAGGGATTATCCAAACCCATGGAGGCAAAGTGAAAAAATGAGATGAGATGTCCCCAACCCGACACGAATGCAGACAAGTGCCATGTTCAAGAGCGACATACTGCCGACGACAACGACGATGGTTCCATTTTTCCCCCACCATTTCTGGCAAGTACCCAAATTATTTTTTATAACAAGCTTGAAGGGGATAGCATATGCTTGCGATATAAGTCCGCCCTTCGGGCGAATCCATCCTAGTGCATTTAACGAGTCCTAGGAAGGAGAAACTCGGAGAACGTCATTTCGACTAGATCCGATGTCATCAGGGTTTAACGAGTCTGACAAAGGAAGAACTCGACGTCTTTTCATGTTTAGAGAGTTTGAAAAGACAGCGGAAAAGTAAACTCCACAGGTCCCTTTTCGTGAATAGTTCCTCATATCCGAAAAGGTAGAAAACAATATCCGAGAAAAACTCCTAGTCGCAATAGGCTAGGGTATTCCTTTTTTGTAATCAATCCATCCCAGCCCGAAAAAGGGTTAAACGTATACTGGGTAGATGTCGATTCGTGTCCAATTTAACGAGATCGAAACGACAAGGGCCTCGACAATCTTTTCATGTTTAGAGAGTCAGAAAAGAGCTGAAAGATGACTCCTCCTAGAGGAACGAGTGGTATAAAGGGTAGCAACTGGTTCCGGTAATGGTGGAACTACTCAGAACAACATAAAATTCAAGAGGCTGGCTAACAAGACCACTCATCGCAGCGGTTCCTCAGGAACAGATAAAACAACCAAGTGAAGGCATATGATCGGCCAAGCAGATAGTGACGAAGGAATGATAAAACCAAGGCTCATCTGGCAAAAATAGGCTGATAAAATGGCAATCACGAGAGGTAAATTGGGAAAGTTTTATTTTTACACAAGCTTGAAATCGTGTGAAAACTCGCTTGAGGTTGGTTTCATTTTTACACAAGCTTGAAAACAAAGATAAACTATGCTTGAAACCGGTTTCATTTTTACACAAGCTTGAAACGGAAACAAACTATGCTTGAAAAAGTGAGCATGCCCCCCAGCATGGTGACTCAATTCAAGGTACATGCCCCTCAAGCTTCAGTCCATATGGAAGGAAGATGGAGTGAAGGTTCAAGTTACGAGATCACGAGAAAGACTCGACTAGGATTTTACGAGAACTTATCAGAGACTCGAATTGAACAAGAAAGTGTTTCATTATTTTAACGAGGTTGACACATTAAAAGAACTATCCTCAGGACACCTTGTTTCATGGTTTAAGGAGCTTGACACAAGACAAGGAACTCTGCTCCGACATCCTTGTTTCATTGTTTAAGGAGCTTGACACAAGACAAGGAACTATGCTCCGAGAACCTTGTTTCATTTTTTAAGGAGCTTGACACAGGAAAACGAACTATGCTCCGACAGACTAATCATTATGACGAACAAGAAGTCATGATTCCCAAGAGTTTCGCACCAGGTGGGAGGACAACATCTTGGAAATCGCACCCTGGTCCCCGTGCCCGTACTCGTTGCAGATGCTATATTGAGTGGCGCGATTACTTCTTCCGGGGGATGTAGCGCCAGTTGGCGCGACCTCTTTTCAGGATTTTCCCCATTGGCGCGAGTACTGAACTGTCTGCCCGCGCCAATGCAAAAAGGGATGTTTTTCATGATTTTTGCAAGGAGATGTCTCAAGGGCAAATGAAGCTCATGCTTAGAGGAATGCATTGATGATGTTTTCAATGCATGACAATGTTCACAGGTCACAAAATAGGTTCTCCATTGTGCGGGACTAGGAATGTGGTAGGGACGGTGACAAATCTCTCGTGTAACACCAATTAATGGTACTTTGAGAGAGACCTCAAGAGAGACCTCAATGTTCTCAAGAACATTGTTTAGTGACATCAAACAAGCAGGGCTAGCCATAAATCATGTTTGATACCTACTATATTAAACCATTCATGAAATAAACAAGCTTAGGGAGTCTAGATAGCAATTAAGAATTCTCTAAAATATCCTGGCAGAGGAAAACATAGAGGTACTGAAGAACAAACAGAGCTAAGGTGCCTTTGAAGAAAATTTCTTAGTCTAAATCCTTTGTTCTATTGCAACATATAAAGATGGAAACATAATGAAACATGAGAAAAAAATAACTGAAATAGACGCACTTCACTATTAAACAAGCTCAGGGATCTTGCAAGCAAGCCTCGTCCATCAACAAGCAAAACAAGCCATTCACAAGCTCCACAACACCAAATTTCTCTTCAACCTCCAAAAGACCATGTGCTGCTCAAAAGAGTCATCAAATTCCAACATTTACAATGAAGCCCTCATGCTCTATGTATTCAGCAAAGGAGGGAAAAAACCCTAGATAAGTTTGGAAAATGTCAAAATCACTCATAAATGTCATTAATGCCCAAGAGACCATGCAAGGCCCAGGGCACAAAATATCCTATGAAATAAACTCCAAAATAACTCCTAGCACCTAATTTTAGAGTGATTTGCCTCAAAAAACACTAAAATATCAATTTGCAATTCATGAGTGTGTTTTTTTTTACTTTTGGCCAAAATTGCCCAATTTGGTCTGAACGCACAGCACCTTCCCGGGCAGAAAATAGGTCCAATTGAAGCCAAGATTTGGTGACCTTCCTGATGTCGCAATTTTCCCTGTGATGGCCCGTTGGAAAGTTGGCTGAGTCTACTTTCTGAATCTACCATTGGTTTTCTGATTGAGCTCCTGAAGCCTGTCTAAAAGGTCATTTTCCCAAAATTTCTCTGAGCGCAACGTCAAGCCTGAAAATGAGGCAGAAAGGTGAAAAATGAGTTGTTGTTTGACCTTTTAAGGGGTAAAAAATGCTCAAAATTCTCTGAAATTTGGTGAAAATAGTGTATTAGGCATGAGATATCCAAAAATGTAAATTTATCCCTTTGAGGATGTCTAAGGAAAAAGTGTAGCACCAGGGGTGTTGCACTTATAGGCCTCCAAATTCACAAAAAAAAAAAAATTGTCAAAATTTCTTCAAAATTGGTGGATGTCTCCCTCATGGGGTTTGAGAGAGCTGTAGAGAAGCTTGTGCCAAAATTCCAAGTTTAGCTTGGCCTTTTGCTTCTTTTAGCTCCTGGATCTTGGTTTGCGCCTTCTTGAGTTTAGCCCTTGCAACTTGGTTTCTCCGGGCATAATGTTTAGTCATCCTCCTTTGGAGATCAAGATCCTCATTTTCCTTCTTCAACTTAGCCTCCAAGTGTATGTTGGCTCTTTCCAACCAAGGCTCCTGATCTTGTGCTATCTCCATGGCCAACAACTCATCTAGAGGGATTTTCTCTACTAGGGTTGATTCTTGTTCCCTTTGCTTTTCGAATGCCTTCTTCAACCCCATGGTTCTAGGTCTCCTCCTAGATTGTCCTTCCTCATTCTCACTCTCTTCATAAGTGCCCATGAACTCTTTTAATTTTACCTATGCCCTTTGGGATTCTTTCTAGGCCTTAATGGATCTAGCCTCATAAACTCCAATTTGTGTTACTAGTTGTTCGTTCTCCAAGTCAAGGGCATCATTTACACTCTTGGCCCGATTCAGATTTTCTTGGAGGTATTCAATGAGTTCATTTTTTTTCTGGATGAGAAAGTTTGAGATCCTTGCTTCATCCTCCTCAACACTATCCACCTGAATGATTTCAAACTCCCTCTCCACCTCATGATCTTCTTCTTCTTGCTTTACCTTTTTTTTACCTTTGTCTAGTGGCTGAGCTGAGGTGGATGGCATGGTCCCTTTCCTTTTGGAGGTAGAAAACACAAGCCTTGGCCCTCTTTGATATGTCAATGGAAGAGGTGGGAGTGTGATCTTGTTGGTGTCTTCATCATGGCTGTGGTCCTTGCTGCTGTCATCCAACTCTTCATTTTGTCTTTCATTGCAGTTGTTTGCATTTTCACTGTTGTGATCATCATTTGGACTATCACCCTCTGCACTTTCTTTACTTTCATTTTGTTCATCATCAGGACTACTTTCCTCTTTATCTTCTGCACTGTCATCATTCTCATTATCACTCATGAGCTGACTGCTGTCATGACTGTCATGAATATTTTCCTCTTTGCTGTCATTTTTATCACTGAGGCTTGCTTGATTTTGGTAACTGCTTCCTTTAGTTTCTGCATTGTCATCACTTTTTTCATCTTCATCTATGTTGCCTTTAGCTTCTGCATTTTCCTCACTATCATTATATTTATCATTGTCATGGTCACTGCCCCTTTCTTCATTATCTACCTCTATCTCATCTATTTCTGTTTCTTCTTCATCATCTGCCTATGTCTCTTCTTCAGTTTCTGTTTCTTCCCTTTCATCATTTCCTTCTTCTTCCTCTTGATCAATTTTTGTCTCTGCCTCATCATCATTTTCTTCTTCTTCCTCTTGTTGGCTCAAATCATCATTACCCTCATCTCCATTTTGGGCTAACTCATAGCCACTCTCACCTTCTTCATTTTGTTCATCATCATAACCCTCCTCTGTTTCCATGTCTTCTACCTCTTGTGGGCTCAACTCATCATCTCCTTCATCTTCATTTTGGTTTGACTCATAATCATCCTCTCCCTCATTTTCACTTGATTCTTCATTGCCACTTCCTTCTTCATTTGATGCAACAAGAGAAAGGGAGGAAGGGAAGTTTCCTTTGAGAGAGATGTTAGACTGCCCTGTCAGATTCGCCGCAATCAAATTCACCAAGGTTTATTTCTCTTATTTATGCGTCATGGAAGACGACTTTGAGTTCGTGTGCCAGTCTTCTGTGAGGTAGGCTAGAGGAAGCTTCAGTAAGTCTTCATTTCAGAATGGTTTCATAACAGTATGAGATTGACTTAGAAAACCGTTTTAAAGAAGAACAAAAAGAAGTCATCAAAGATGTTTTTATGATGAATATGTAATTTGTCAAAATGCTGCAAATTCTCCATCTCTTCAAATGGCGTAGTTTCGTAGCTCCCCGTTCGCAAAAGTACAAACAAAAAGAACATCACCGCAATCGAGACAAAGCGAGATCAAACTGGTTGAAGTTTTGCATCCAAATGTCAGAATGCCAAATTATACAACGCGCCCAGCTGTTTGGTGGAGTTGATGGTTATAATCTTGAAAGTGAACCATGTGTGGCGTGTAGCTAGCCAGACATTGGCAAGAAAACTGATGCTTTCTCTCGTAGATAAGGCACAACATAATCAACCTTTGAGTGTGGAGCCAAAATTTGTTAATGGACTAAGGCACAAAATTTGTTAATTTGTTAATACATTCTCCTCAATAGTGAATAAAGAGAATGCAACCCCTCTATGAACTTGATCGAACTTGAGTGATGAGCTATAGTCAATAAAATTATTGGTTTCCCTTGAGCGTTGATATGCTAATTATGAGGCAATCGCAATTCTAACTTCTGCAAACCAATTCTTGCTTAACCACACAACAATACTGAACTACTTGACTCCATGTTCAATGTACATAGAAGAGATTTCATACAACACCAGCTTCTGCAAAGCATATTCTCTGCAATTCGAGTTTGGACAGAGAGTTCATAGCAAAGGCAATCACTCTACTTGTAGAAATCAGGGACCTCATGGACGTTGCAGATCCGGACGCTGTTCGTGGAGTTTGTGGTTCACCAATTTTCAAGGCAGAGATCGGATTAGTAAAGTTGGAGGCCGAAGTCAAGTTTTGAAGGCCATGTGCAAGGTTTCATAGTTCTGGATTGGTTTTGGAGCTCGAGCGACCCACTTGAAAAAGCGACCCGCTTGCCGCCAGAAGTTCAAAATCTGCATTTGTGCGCCCAGTCTTCATCCAAAACGACTCCAACGAATTGCAAACAGGTTTTGATCATTGTGCAGTAGATTTTTTATGCTTGTGGTGACAATTATGCCTCTGATGAGTTTTGGATCTGTTGTAGAGTATGTGCCAAATGGAAAGATAATTGAATGTGGGCGACCCGCTGATATTTGGTCACTAGGATGTATTCTACATCATTTGCAGATTTTACTACATTTTGGTCAAAATACAAAGAGATAACAAACAGAGATCATAAGATCACAGCATATAGATCCAATGGTGAAATTCAGAGCCTATGCGAAAAGCTACAGGAGCACATTCAAAACCTTTCCAAACATACAACAGGCGAACAAACTGTAATTGACAAGGGTCAAAGGCAGAAAGTCGTATTTGAAGAGATCCAAGGAGAAAAGGTGAATTGCGCTGGAGATCTTAAGGTGAATGCAGAGTTACGTGTCACGCTGGAGAAGTTGAGGGCAGACCATGAAATTGATTGTCAAAACAGGTGGCATTTTCATGAGGGCGCATGGATATGGATTATTTCTTTTGCTATGACAATTAAATGGTGTTTTGAATGGGTAAAGGGGAAATTCCAATTCCTATTTCTATTAAAAGACAGATTCAAACAGAAAATGTAAAAGGAAAGCAAGAAGTCAAGCCCAGATTGAACAAGGATTACTTACCACAAAAGAAAATAGGATCGATCTCCTATTAATGACTTCAGTTAAATATCTAAATGGACCAGCGCTCTAATATTGGTCTATTAGTTTAGTTATTAGAGGAATTTAAGGAGAATGCTCCAGATTTGGTCTATTAGTTTAATCAGCAGAGGATTTCATGGAGAATGTTGTTCTCCTTTCTATTTTCATCATTTCAGTTGAAACAGCTCCCCATTTTGGATCGACCTGTTTTTAAACATAAGAGTTTATTTATACATTGTAGATCATTTGTAAAGGGGAGGAGAGAGTTCTGAGAGATGATGTAGGAGAAAATTAGAGTTTTATTGTACAGTTTTAGACAGAGATTTTAATGAAGAGATACAGCTCTGTTTTTTGAGATTCTTGTGGCTTGAAATTTAGCAAATGTTTTTCCTTTTGTTTCATATGTCATCGTTATGTTCACAGTTCATTAATCGCCATTTCAATATTGAATGTTTCTAAGTGAGAAAGGAAGAATTCAATTTATTTGCTCTGTCTTGAGGAAATATTCATAGTTAATGTTTTCTTCTGTTCGACAAGGATCCATCTTCTATGCCCTTGTCGACTTCTCAGCAGTCTTGTCATTCCGTTTATCTCAATTTAATTGCTAAACTTCATGCTTACCTTGCCTCAGGAGATAATCTGTGTTTTTCATTTGATCTCTGCTCTTGCTGTCTTTGCCCCACACAGCCCCGGAAACCCATCATTCATTAAAATCCCTTTTCATATCACTTTACTAGCCTAAGATTAGCATTCCTTATCGGTCATCTCAGCCCCTTGAAGATCCTTTTGCCGAGATAGACCCGGAGAGAGCCCTCTCCTGTCCTCGTAGGGCTAGCTACGAGGCTGAGCTTGGTTTGATGTTGCCTCGAGTTTTGCCTCTTTCAGCCTGTGGTAGATTCGAGCGCTAACATAGTGGCGACCATACTGGGGAAGTCCTCCCCGGTAAAGGATAACAGAGTTCAGATCCGATTGCTGATGGTGAACAGCAGTCAGACACCGCAAGGCTGAAATCATTCACCCGGCGACTTCACACACTAAACAATCCAGGCAATCAAATGCTTTATGGTGACTTCACTGCAGGCAGATCAGTAGCTTCAGAATTGTCAAGATGGACCGGATCACGAGAAGATACGCTCCCTTGAGCCGAGATCACATTCCAGGTTTTCCAAATAAGATGCCCAAGGTGGATTGGTCAAGGAATCTGCCTACGTTTAACAATGATGGTAAGAAAGATGCTGCTTTACATTTAGTCAGATTTCACATGCATATTCGCAAGTTGAAGGTGGATTTTCCTGAAGATTGCTTGATGAAGATATTCCTGGCCACTCTGGAAGGTGAAGCTCAGCCATGGTATGAAAATTTGCCGCTGGCCTGTATTTACTGTTTAAAGGACTTTCATGCCCTGTTCATTGAAAGATATCAAATGTCTTATCCATCATTAAATTTAGTTCATGATTGTTGCAAACATGCTTATTCTTTTATTGAAAGCCTGGAGAAATATTATGAAGATGATAATTTCATGAATGATGAAATCATGGAGGCTCTATATGAGAATCCATTTCAGCAACATGAAGAGAACCTAAAGGATACCTATCAAGGTGCTCAGGAGACTTTGCAGTAGGTTGATGGCCATATGGCTGAAAATGATGAAAGGGAGAATGTCATTTCAGATCTGCCCACGGAAGACAGCAGCATGCAAGTAAGTCCAGTTCTAATTGCAGATCGTGATAATGTCCAGACAACTACTTCAGATTCAGATTCAGATCATGATGACCAAGCATATCTTGTGTTGAAGCCCATCAAGGAGAACTCTGCTGTTGAAATCATCTGGGATGCAGAAGACACAGTAATGGATCCAAATGTTCTCAGTCATACTGTCAGATCATCATTAGAACACAGCCTTCATGAAGAAACAATCCAGTCAGTTCATGAAAGACAGAATGAGATCTTTGTGCAAGTAAGTGATAAATATCCTTTCAATAACTCAGTAATGAATGATAGTTTGAATGCCCTGTCATATGAAGATAATTACTGTTTAAGCAGAAGAAAACAAAAAGCATTGTCACCTTTGTCTGAAGATGAGATAGATCTACTTTTGAAAGGTCATGTTTCAGCCAAAACTACAACAGATTTGCAGTGCATACATAATCAGGAAAGTGTTGGTGAAATTTCTTCCTCTGTTGAAAAATATGATTGTCTTGTAATCAGTTGTGTAGATCAGCAAACAGATAATTTTTTCCTTCACAAAGATGAAAAGGCTGTCATGTTTGATAATCTTGAAGATTGTTTTTTGTTTAAAAATGATCTAGATCATGAAATTGAGGGATATATGTCAGAATTTCTCATGGTCAAGGAACCTACAGCTAACACTCATATGGCATATTTGTGCATTTCTATCCCTCGGAAATTAATTGTCCTTTCAGATCACAATGAAGTGAATACTAGTATTTTTGCAACTGGATCTCCAGATAAGCCAGTGTTTCAGGATTTTCAAGACCCCTTCAGCATTCTTCTGCAAACATTAGAAAGGATAAATATTGCCTGGTTCATTATCATAAGCTTTGGTTTCAGTGATTATTTTGAGTTGCCTACAGGTTTAGCATTCTGCCTGCTCAAGGAGAATAAGAGCAGAAATTTGGGGTGTAGCCATCTGCTGGATTGGTTACATTGGAAGGCCCACTACACATGATTGTATATATCACATCAGTATTGCAGGTGGTTGCCATCATGATTGTAAAGCTTGATGGACTGCTGCCATTTTCAGAAAGTTTTTGTTTTAATTCAGTCATTTCAATTTGCATTGAGTCAGTTTGAGTCGATTTTCCAGTTAATAAGTGGAGTTATCAGTCTTTAGTCTGTTTTTCAGAATAATGATTCCATCGCCCAATGGACGGAGGCACTGTCTACTCTCCCAAAGCTCTGTAGTTCTTGGCACCTCCAAGAAGCAGCAGCTGCCATCCCCATTGGAGCCAATGTTAGACTCAGTTTAACATTCCTCTGTCAGAGTCATTTTAATTTTTGAGTCCAGGGTTTTGTCTGTAGAAGTGTGAAATAACGCAGTAAGTTTTTCAGGAATGTCATCGTCAATAATGTGAGATTGATTCTTCTTCAAAACTCTGTTTTGAAGAAGAAATCATTAAATGTTTTTTTTATAATATGTAATTTGTCAAAATCTCCAGCTCTTCAAATGGCAGTAGTTTCAGCAGCTCTTGTTCCTGCAAAAGTACAAACAAAAAGAACATCATCAGCAATCAGAGACAAAGCGAAATCAAACAAAACAGAGTTTTTCATCCAAATGTCAGAATGCCAAATTATGCAACACGCCCAGCTGTTTGGTGGAGTTGATGGTTATAATCTTGAAAGTGAACCATGTGTGGCTTGTAGCTGGCCAGACATTGGCAAGAAAATTCATGCTTTCTCTCGTAGATAAGGCACAACATAATCAACCTTTGAGTGTGGATCCAAAAATTTGTTAACGGAATAAGGCACAAAATTTGTTAATTTGTTAATGCATTCTCCTCAATAGTGAATAAAGAGAATGCAACCCCTCTATGAACTTGATCGAACTTGAGTGATGAGCTATAGTCAATAAAATTATTGGATTCCCTTGAGCGTTGATATGCTAATTATGAGGCAACCGCAATCATATTCTAGCTTCTGCAAACCAATTCTTGCTTAACCACATAACAATACTGGACTACTTGACTCCACGTTCAATGTACATAGAAGAGATTTCACACAACACCAGCTTCTGCAAATCATATTCTCTGCAATTCGAGTTTGGACAAAGAGTTCATAGCAAAGGCAATCACTCTACTTGAAGAAATCATGGACCTCATGGAAGTTGCAGATCCGGATGCTGTTCATGGAGTTCGTGGTTCACCAATTCTCAAGGCAGAAATCGGATTAGTGAAGTTGGAGGCCGAGCGACCCACCTGGGCGTCGAGCGACCCACTTGGAGGTCGAGCAACCCACTTGGAGGTCGAGCGACCCACAGAGCAACAGCATCCAGAATTTCATTTGTGCGCCCAGTCTTCATCCAAAACGACTTCAACGACATCCAAAACAACTTCAATGAATTACAAACAAGTTTTGATCATTGTGCAGATATTTCACATGCTTAGGAAAACAATATGCCTCTCATGAAGTTGGATCCGTTGTAGAGTATGTGCCAAATGGAAATATAATTGAATGTGGGCGACCCTCTGATATTTGGTCACTAGGATGTATTCTACACCATTTGCAGATTTTACTACATTTTGGTCAAAATACAAAGAGATAACAAATAGAGATCATAAGATCACTAAGAATGGCATTGTAAACTTTTCTGAGCATATCCAGCATATGGATCCGATGGTGAAATTCGCAGCCTATGCGAAAAGCTACAGAGCACATTCAAAACCTTTCCAAACATACAACAAGAGAATGAACCATAATAGACAAGGGTCAAAGGCAGAAAGTCGTATCTGAAGAAATCTAAGGAGAAAAGGTGAATTGCGCTGGAGATCTTAAGGTGAATGCAGAGTTACGTGTCACGCTGAAGAAGTTGAGGGCAGACCATGAAATTGATTGTCAAAACAGGTGGCATTTTCATGAGGGCGCATATGTCAGAACTGATGGATATGGATTATTTCTTTTGCTATGACAATTAAATGGTGTTTTGAATGGGTAAAGGGGAAATTCCAATTCCTAATTCTATTAAAAGACAGATTCAAACAGGAAATGTAAAAGGAAAGCCAGAAGTCAAGCCCAGATTGAACAAGGACTACTTACCACAGCAGAAAATAGGATTGATCTACTATTAATGACTTCAGTTAAATATCTAAATGAACCAGCGCTCTAATATTCGTCTATTAGTTTAGTTATTAGAGGAATTTAAGGAGAATCCTCCAGATTTGGTCTATTAGTTTAGTCAGCAGAGGATTTCATGGAGAATGTTGTTCTCCTTTCTATTTTCATCATTTCAGTTGAAACAGCTCCCCATTTTGGATCGACCTGTTTTTAAACATAAGAGTTTATTTATACATTGTAAATCAATTGTGAAAAAAAAAAAAAGTTCTGAGAGCTAGTGTAGGAGAAAATTAGAGTTTTATTGTACAGTCTTAGACAGAGATTTTAATGGAGAAATACAGCTCTGTTTTCTGAGATTCCTGTGGCTTGAAATTTAGCAAATGTTTTTCCTTTTGTTTCATATGTCATCGTTATGTTCGCATTTCACTAATCGCCATTTCGATATTGAATGTTTCTAAGTGAGAAAGGAAGAATTCAATTTAGTTGCTCTGTCTTGAGGAAGTATTCATAGTTAATGTTTTCTTCTGTTCGACAAGGATCCATCTTCTATGCCCTTGTCGACTTCTCAGCAGTCTTGTCATTCCGTTTATCTCAATTTAATTGCTAAACTTCATGCTTACCTTGCCTCAGGAGATAATCTGCATTCTTTATTTAAACTATGCTCTTGCTGTCTTTGCCCCACACAGCCCAGAAACCCAACATTTATTAAAAACCTTATTCATATCACTTTACTAGCCTAAGATTAGTTTTCCTTATCGGTCATCTCAGCCCCATTGAAAATTTTCCGCCGAGATAGACCCGGAGAGAGCCCTCTCCTGTCCTCGTAGGGCTAGCTACGAGGCTAAGGTTGGTTTGATGTTGCCTCGAGTTTTTCCTTCTTCAGCCTGAGGCAGATTCGAGCGCTAACATAGTGGCGACCATACTGGGGAAGTCCTCCCTGGTAAAGGATAACAGAGTTCAGATCCGATTGCTGATGGTGGACAACAGTCAGACACCGCAAGGCTGAAATCATTCACCCGGCGACTTCACACATTAAACAATCCAGACAATCAAATCCTTTATGGTGACTTCACTGCAGGGAGATCAGTAGCTGTGAGATTTTCAAGATGGACCGGATCACGAGAAGATATGCTCCCTTGAGCCGAGATCACATTCCAGGTTTTCCGAATAAGATGCCCAAGGTGGATTGGTCGAGGAATCTGCCTACGTTTAACAATGATGGTAAGAAAGATGCTGCTTTACATTTGGTTAGATTTCACATGCATATTCGCAAGTTGAAGATGGATTTTCCTGAAGATTGCTTGATGAAGATGTTCCTGGCCACTCTGGAAGGTGAAGCTCAGTCATGGTATGAAAATTTGCCGCTGGCCTGTATTTACTGTTTAAAGGACTTTCATGCCCTGTTCATTGAAAGATATCGAGTGTCTTATCCATCATTAAATTTAGTTCATGACTGTTGCAAACATGCTTATTCTTTTATTGAAAGCCTGGAGAAATATTATGAAGATGATAATTTCATGAATGATGAAATCATGGAGGCCCTGTACGAGAATCCATTTCAGCAATATGAAGAGAACCTAAAGGATACCTATCAAGGTGCTCAGGAGACTTTGCAGCAGGTTGATGGCCATATGGCTGAAAATGATGAAAGGCAGAATGTCATTTCAAATCTTCCCACGGAAGACAGCAGCATGCAAGTAAGTCCAGTTACAATTGCAGATCGTGATAATGTTCAGAAAACTACTTCAGATTCAGATTCAGATCATGATGACCAAGCATATCTTGTGTTGAAGCCCATCAAGGAGAACTCTGCTGTTGAAATCATCTGGGATGCAGAAGACACAGTAATGGATCCAAATGTTCTCAGTCATACTGTCAGCCCATCATTAGAACATAGCCTTCATGAAGAAGCAATCCAGTCAGTTCATGAAAATCAGAATGAGATCTTTGTGCAAGTAAGTGATAAATCTCCTTTCAATAGCTCAGTAATGAACGATAGTTTGAAAGCCCTATCATATGAAGATAACTACTGTTTAAGCAGAAGAAAACAAAAAACATTGTCTCCTTTGTCTGAAGATGAGATAGATCAGCTTTTGAAAGGTCCTGTTTCAGCCGAAGCTACAACAGATTTGCAGTGCACACATAGTCAGGAAAGTGTTGGTGAAATTTCTTCCTCTGTTGAAAAAGATGATTGTCTTGTAATCAGTTGTGTAGATCAGCAAACAGATAATTTTTTCCTTCACAAAGATGATAAGGCTGTCATGTTTGATAATCTTGAAGATTGTTCTTTGTTTAACAATGACCTAGATCATGAAGTTGAAGAGTATATGTCAGAATTTCTCATGGTCAAGAAACCTACAGCTAACACTCAGATGGCAGATCTGTGCATTTCTATCCCTCAGAAATCAATTGTCCTTTCAGATCAGAGTGAGGTGATTACTAGTATTTTTGCAGCTGGATTTCCAGATAAGCCAGTGCTTCAGGATTTTCAAGATCCCTTCATCATTCTTCTGCAAACATTAGAAAGGATAAATATTGTCTGGTTTATTATCATGAGATTTGGTTTCAGTGATTGTGTTGAGTTGCCTGCAGGTTCATCATTCTGCCTGCTCAAGGAGAATAAGAGCAGAAATTTGGGGTGCAGCCATTTGCTGGATTGGTTGCATTGGAAAGCCAATTATACATGATTGTACATATCACACCAGTATGCAGGCAGTTGCCATCATGATGTTAAAGCTTGATGGACTACTGCCCTTTTCAGAAAGTTTTTGTTTTAATTCGATCATTTCGGTTGCATTAAGTCGAGTTTGGTCGATTTTCGGTTGAGTTATCGGTCTTTAGTTTGTTTGTCAGAATAATGATTCCATCGCCCAATGGATGGAGGCACTGTCTGCTCTCCCAAAGTTCTGCAGTTCTTGGCACCTCCAAGAAGCGGCAGCTGCCATCCCCATTGGAGCCAATGTTAGACTCCGTCTTGTCAGCCCGCTGCAATCAAATTCACCAAGGTTTATTTCTCCTTATTTGCGGTCATTAAAGAGTAATTCTGGAGGTTCAGGGTTTAGTCTTCAGAGGTAGGCTAGAGAGCTTAGGTAAGTCTTCATTTGGGAATGTTGTCATAAATAAGTGAGATTGATTCTTCTTAAAAACCTGTTTTGAAGAAGAAGTCATCAAATATGTTTTTATGATGAATATGTAATTTGTCAAAATGCTGCAAATTCTCCAGCTCTTCAAATGGCAGTAGTTTCAGCAGCTCCTGTTCCTGCAAAAGTACAAACAAAAAGAACATCATCAATCAGAGACAAAGCGAAATCAAACAAAACAGAGTTTTGCATCCAAATGTCGGAATGCCAAATTATGCAACACGCCCAACTGTTGGGTGGAGTTGATGGTTATAATCTTGAAAGGGAACCATGTGTGGCTTGTAGCTGGCCAGACATTGGCAAGAAAAATCATGCTCTCTCTCGTAGATAAAGTACAACATAATCAACCTTTTGAGTATGGATCCAAAAATTTGTTAACGGAATAAGGCACAAAATTTGTTAATTTGTTAATGCATTCTCCTCAATAGTGAATAAAGAGAATGCAACCCCTCTATGAACTTGATCGAACTTGAGTGATGAGCTATAGTCAATAAAATTATTGGATTCCCTTGAGCGTTGATATGCTAATTATGAGGCAACCGCAATCATATTCTAGCTTCTGCAAACCAATTCTTGCTTAACCACATAACAATACTGGACTACTTGACTCCACGTTCAATGTACATAGAAGAGATTTCACACAACACCAGCTTCTGCAAATCATATTCTCTGCAATTCGAGTTTGGACAAAGAGTTCATAGCAAAGGCAATCACTCTACTTGAAGAAATCATGGACCTCATGGAAGTTGCAGATCCGGATGCTGTTCATGGAGTTCGTGGTTCACCAATTCTCAAGGCAGAAATCGGATTAGTGAAGTTGGAGGCCGAAGTCAAGTTTTTGAAGGCCGTGTGCAAGGTTTCATAGTTCTGGACTGCGTCTGGAGGGCATGCGACCCACTTGGCTCAAATGCGACCCACTTGAAACGCATGCGACCCACAGAGCAACAGCACCCAGAATTTCATTTGTGCGCCCAGTCTTCATCCAAAACGACTCCAACGAATTGCAAACAGGTTTTGATCATTGTGCAGTAGATTTTTATTATGCTTGTGGTGACAATTATGCCTACGATGAGTTTTGGATCATTGTAGAGTATGTGCTGAATGGAAAGATAATTGAATGTGGGCGACCCTCGATATTTGGTCACTAGGATGTATTCTACATCATTTCTAATTTACTACATTTGGTCAAAATACAAAGAGATAACAAAAACGAAGATACTTAAGAGGATGAAGAGATAGCATTGTAAGGCTCTTTGCGACATATCCCGGAGGCATATGGATCCGATGGTGAAATTCAAAGCCTATGCGAAAAGCTACAGGAGCACATTCCAAATCTTTCCAAACATACAACAGGCGAACAAACTGTAATTGACAAGGGTCAAAGGCAGAAAGTCGTATCTGAAGAGATCCAAGGAGAAAAGGTGGATTGCGCTGGAGATCTTAAGGTGAATGCATAGTTACGTGTCACGCTGGAGAAATTGAGGGCAGACCATGAAATTGATTGACAGGTGGCATTTTCATGAGGGCGCATATGTAAGATGGATTATTTATTTTGTTTTGACAATTAAATGGTGTTTTGAATGGGTAAAGGGGAAATTCCAAGACAGATTCAAACAGAAAATGTAAAAGGAAAGCCAGAAGTCAAGCACAGATTGAACAAGGACTACTTACCACAGCAGAAAATAGGATCGATCTCCTATTAATGTCTTCAGTTAAATATCTAAATGGACCAGCGCTCTAATATTGGTCTATTAGTTTAGTTATTAGAGGAATTTAAGGAGAATGCTCCAGATTTGGTCTATTAGTTTAATCAGCAGAGGATTTCATGGAGAATGTTGTTCTTCTTTCTATTTTCATCATTTCAGGTGAAACAGCGCCCCTGTTTTGGGGTCGATTTGTTTTTTCTAGAATAGTTTATTTAATGTATTAAAATAATCATTTGAAAGAGAGAGTTCTGAGAGCTAGTGTAGGAGAAAAATAGAGTTTTATTGTACAGTTTTAGACAGAGATTTTAATGGAGAAGTATAGCTCTGTTTTCTGAGATTCCTGTGGCATGAGATTTAACATTTGTGTCTTCTTTTGTTTCATATGTCAACGTTATGTTCACAGTTCATTAATCGCCATTTCAATATTGAATGTTTCTAAGTGAGAAAGGCATAATTCAATTTATTTGCTCTGTCTTGAGGAAGTATTCATAGTTAATGTTTTCTTCTGTTCGACAAGGATCCATCTTCTATGCCCTTGTCGACTTCTCAGCAGTCTTGTCATTCCGTTTATCTCAATTTAATTGCTAAACTTCATGCTTACCTTGCCTCAGGAGATAATCTGCGTTCTTTATTTAATCTCTGCTCTTGTTGTCTTTGCCTCACACAGCCCAGAAAACCCCATTATTGATTAAAAAACCCCTTTTCCATCAGTTTACTAGCCTAAGATCAGTTATGCTTTTGGTCATCTCAGCCCTTCTGAAAACCTTTTGCTGAGATAGACCCGGAGAGAGCCCTCTCCTGTCCTCGTAGGGCTAGCTACGAGGCTAAGGTTGGTTTGATGTGGCCTCGAGTTTTGCCTTCTTCCTTTGGCTGGCGGAAATCGAGCGCTAACGGGTGATATAGGTGTAGAGGATGAGGTATGGTCAGTAGGAGGTGATGGAGGAGTAGAAGGAGGAGGATGAGATGATGAAGGAAAGTTTGGTTGATGATGGGGCTGTGGGCTTGTGAAGAATTCATGGGCTATGAACATATCCCAAGGTATGACCTTTTTTTCTAGCTGATGTAGGACCACCATATTGATCAAGGAGAGGTGGAACAAATTATGCATTTGCAGGGTATAGGTCCTCCTCTAGACAACATAAGACATCTTGTCAATACTTATATACACATAGTAAGGAAAATGAAGCAATTTAACCTTGGTGAAATGCATGAGGAGTCTAACATGGTAGGAATAAAGTCTGGAGTATCTCCCCTCACAGGTGAAGTACTTCATGATAACCCTCATAAAGGGTGCAAACCTCTATTTCAGGTGTGAGAAAGGGAAAATAGCCCTTGAGCCTTCTTTGTACCTAGTTTTGAAAAATGGCTCATAATGGTTCATGTCCAACCTTGCCTTCTTGAACCATTTCTCACCAACAACAAGTATACCTGTAGAATTAGAGATTGCATCTGCTGATAGTTCAAAATCCACCTCTGCAAAGCTTACTTGTTTATTGTGTAAGTTGAGGACAAACAACCTTGTAAGCTCTGGGTGATTTTGGACTTGTTTGACTTTCTCACAAAACTGGAAACATCCCACATTCTGAAAACATGTGAGAATCTTGCGAGATGAAGTTATATCCACTGTGCTCTAGGGTTCAAACCTATTTACCTTCCCTCCCTTGTGCTTTTTCCTCATAGGCATTTGGCCTCCTTCACGGCTGACACTATCTTCTACTCCTGATATGGTGATGAGGGCTATTTTTGGACAAACTTAGGTTTTCTTGTGACATTTAGGCAAGAGGACTGAAATAGAAATGATGGTGAGGGCATCTTTTGCAAAGTAGTGATATGGATATGGATTTATGACTGAGTTCTTTGAGCTTGATGAGGGCTTATCTTGAACTAAAGTGTAACTACCCTAACTCACACCTCCCTTTTAATGATATTTACTTGCTCGAAGGTTAAAAACAGAGGTTTATTTGTCATGAAAACCTAGGGTTTTAAAAGCCTAGGATTTAATCATTCCTTTAACCACTAAGTCACCAAAACACTTGAGGAAGAGGGAAAAATACCACCTACCAATTTTTACTCCTTTATAGGCTCTTGAAGGAAAATTTGAGGGTGATTTCCTTGAGCTTTTGGCAAATATTTTTCAATTTGGAGGATTTTGGCATAAGCGTAGCGCCGGGCAGAAGCTGGGCGAGTCGGGTCCTCTGTGCGCAGCGCTGAACGCCTTGTGCAGGTCTTTCGGCCTCTGGGCGTAGCACTGGCACAAAATGGGAGATTCAAGCCTCTATGCGTAGTGTTGGGCCTATCGAGTCGGCCTCTGAGCACAACGTCATGCCTGTGGGGTGTTGGGTTTGCCTGGGCGTAGCGCTGGGTTATACATGCAGTGCAGTGCAAAAATTGCACTATGTAGACCACTATTCGCGCAGCGCCGGGTCCTGTGAGCACAGCATCGGGCCCTGAGCATAGTGCTAGTAACTTGACCCAGAAATTGACCCAAAACTTAGAAAACTTCTCCTAAAAGCTCTTTGCTCTTCTTGCAAATTAAAAGTGAGGCAAAATGATAAATAAGATGCCTTTATACCCTTGGAAAAGTAAATTAAAATCAGGAACCCAATTTTTCTAAGGTTTTGTCACTTTATCATTTTGACTAATATCCTTTGACCTTTTATTGCAGGTGATTTGAAACAATTTCAAAGTGGCTCTTCTTCCTTTGGTGGTAGCTTGCTGAAGAAATGAAGAGGTCCCTTTTAACCTCAAGGGTCGTGGCACTGTCAAACCTCTTTCTTTTTGCACTGAGAAACTGAAAAACATGCTTTTATCCTTTTCTGGCATTTCTGAGTGTAAGTGACCTGAAAACATGTTTTCTTATCTTCTTACTGATTTTGGCAGTGATATATCCATTTTGAGAAAAACTATAAATCATGTCTGCTATGCCTCCTTTTGGCCACTTATGATTTGTTGCAGGTGCCATGACACAATTGTTTTTTTCCCCTTTGTCATTCTTGGAGTTTGACAACCTTAGTCACACAGCAGCAACCTCATGATCATGTTGGTTTTTCACCTTGTAACTCAAACCTATTCTTTGATTATTCTGATCTTTTGAGGGAAATTTGACTATTCTTTAAGGCTTGATCTCCCTCACAGTAATACTATTTGAATTTTTTCCCTTTGAGGCAGTAGAATACTTTCCTTGAAAAACCTTAGAATGACACACACAACAGTCCCTTGAAATCTTCCTTCGCTGGCATGATGGAGGCTCATTTTCCTCATTTCACCCTCTTTGCCTATCTTTCCAAAACCTTAGGTTTTAGGGTTGTTAGAGAAAAATCAGTAGTGTTCTCTTCTAAGTTCTCTATAGCCCTTTCAAGTTCATTCATTTATGTTCAGTTCACCTCACCTTTTTCCCTTCTTTATTTATAACTTCTAAAGATCTTCAATTTCATGCTTGGTTGTGCTGGTGTGCCTCTGCCCTTGTGTTTTGTTGGTTCGGCTCATTGTTTGGCATGCTACTAGCCCAATCAATCCTAGAAACCCTGATTTTCCCTGAACATAGGCATGCTTCCTCTTTCATTAGCTTGTGTGTACCTTTAATGAAAAGCAGGCCTCTTACCTTACCAATATCTTTGTTGATAGTTACCTTGACATTCCTGCAGAAATGTCAATCATGGACAGTTTTTCTTTGAATATTTTGAATTTGATTAAGGAGGTCTTTCTTGAAGGTTTTTCTGATATGTTTTGGTAACAACATATGTTGACCTTCTTTTCCATTTGATTCACTTTCTTGGCACATGAAAAACACTTATTTAGAACATCAAATACAATCCTTCAACCCATGAAAACCATAATGACGTAGTGGGAGGCTCTTTAGACTTGTCCTTTGACTAAAATCTCGGCTTAGGGTCCTCAAGTATGAAAATAGAGTTTTTGATAATTTTATGTATTGAAGATCCAAAATTCAATGTACTTGATTTATCTAAAGAGTCTAAGAAGATGGATTTGAGACCATCAATTCTTGAGGCATTTGAGGAACATGGGAAAGGGTACGGTATTTGGCAATCCTAGGTGGAAGTGGAAGGGCTATGGGTAGGAAAAATAGAGTACTGAGGTTATGGGTGTGAAAATGGGATAGAGATGAGTGTCATGAGCCCATGATGGGTCTTCTGGGAGTGGTAGGCTAACCAGGGAATGGCAGAGTAGTGAGATAGTGAAAAATTAATTCTAAGAATAATGAAGGCAGTGAGATTTCGAAAACTCACAATATTCATGAATTTTGTTTTTAGAAATCTAGGATAAACATTTAGTCATCTACAAAATAGAAAAAATTATTGACGACTAATAGGTTGAATTAAATCTTTTATAATTATTTTTTTAAATGATTTTTGTCTAACTTTTGAAATGAAATTTTTTTGCAGGACTTGGAAGGAAATATTCTGAGTTTCGTTTCATTTTTATAAGACAATTTTTTCTTGGATTTTTTAAAGTAAGTGTTTTGGATTGAAGTATGTATTTTTTGCAAAAAATTTAAAATGAGTTTTTTTTTAATTTAAATCTTTTGTGATGTTTTTTTTAATTGAGTTTTTGTCTAAATTTTTTAAGGAATTTTTTTGAACTTCATACTCTATTGTCATGGGAAATCGAAGGAATTTCATGAGAAAATATGATCGAACAGGAGACCCTGAGGAACGTAGAGAACAGGGGAGAGAATCTCACAAAATAAAGAGAGAAGCTCTCTCAAATATTAAAAGGGAAAATCAACCTCAACTAGAAGTTGAAGTAGGTATGTAAATCTAAATATTATGAATTTGATATTTAAAACTTTCCTGGTGTAAAATGTGTTCAAGCTTAATTTTTATTTGATGAAATAATTTGAGAAATATTTTGCAATGTAAACAGAGAGAGATATTCCTCAAAACATTGATGATGAGATACACAATTTTGAAAGAGAAAGTGAAAGAGATATTGAACCAATGATTGAAGATGGTGAAAATGTTGAAAGAAATTCAAGTGAAGAAATTGAATCACAAGGTATATATATGTGTGTGTGTGTGTGTGTGTGTGTTGAACACATGCACGTATTATTGAAATTATACATATTTATTAATTTAGTTATTTATTGAATATGTAAACTTATTATGTACTATTCATTCGAATATGTACAGATGAAATCAATGTCGATGATGAGATGTTAGAAAATGTTGACACTCACTTATACGATATCATGTTAAACGCATTTTTGATACGTACTTCATAAAGGAAAATGTGACAGTTCAAGCCCAAATGTTGAAAGGTCTCCTATCATTAAGGAAATTAAAAGAAGCTATGACTTTATTGGGTATTCAAAAATCAACAAAAGATAAAAAAATGAAGGAAAATGTGATACAAAATATAAATAGCGCTATAAATTCAATTAGAATATCTAGAAAGAAATTTTTTTTTTTCAGTTGTACGTAGAGCAATACATATGGCAGTGGTTTCATCAAGTACTAAATAGAATCGCTTGCTAAAATCTATGGCACGAGCAATACGAACCTCATGAAAAACTTTGCACAAACATTAAAAATTTCGGTTGCAAATAGATGTAAATGATGAACTCACTTGTTGGAGAGCTATTTGTAGGCAACCATATAAAGATAGACTTGGATAAAATGTTAAAAAAACAATATGTGAATATGGGAAAAAAAATTCACGTGTTTCGCCAAATGCAAAGGATGTGATACGAAGAAGAATATCACGAAATCAGTACGAAGAACATGAATAAAATTTCTTGGAAACCACTCAGATAGAGTTGTTCAACAAGTTCAAAGAGGAGAATCATGAAATTCATGTCTCAATCAGTGCTTTTGTTCAACAAAAACCATGGTGTGTAGAACCTATCACCGTATGCGACACTTGTTGTTGTCGTTATCATGTGGAATTTCAGTTATATTATGACACATTCCTTAATTTTGGTAGAAAATTTTGGAAATATTCACCTCCTCCTTCCACTATTCGTGATTTCATATCTCAAATTATATGTGAAAGAGAAAGTGATGAATTATTTTACGAAAATAAATGTGTTGGTGGTAAAAAAATGTGATGATTGTGGAAATTTGACTAAATTTCAAAACAAATATCATACTGATATAAATGATCAATCATTGTCCAACATGAAAATGAAATGGAAGAGATATGAATATATCCATACATCGATTCAAGGTTCAAATAGTGCTAAAAGAATTGATTACAAGAAGAAGAAATTTTTGTGATAGATTTTTGAGAAATTTTGAGGCGGAAATTTATAAATACACCAAGAATTCCCATAGAGCTCGACGGAAAGACTTGCAATTCAAAAAATCCCGTGA